>JBBPUQ010000004.1:4810000-5410000 GCA_038501195.1 Nemania diffusa
GCCACCAAATCTTACAAATGCCCAAGCTAATGATTGGTACCAAATGCCGCCCGCCAGCGCTGCGAGTAGCGCTCGGCTTCGTTGGCGCAGCTCTTGGTCTCGGTGCCCGAGCATTGGGGAAACACGACAGCAATATCACCCTCTTTGTACTGGGCGCCGTGCTCCACCGTAGAATAGGCATTGATGGCCCGTTGCGGGACGATTGCTAGCTTCGAGAGAATGGTGGGATGCCACTGGACGATGTGTTCCTTCAAAAGGTTAGTATAAACAAATAGTGCATATGAACTAACGATGGGAGAACATACTAGTGCATGCGTCTCGGCTTTTTGGAAGTTGTAGCTTCGGTACATGGGGTCGAACCATGTGTCTAGGAAGAATTTGGCCCATTCGCCATTTCGGAGCACGAGGCTGGTTGTTGCAATGCCGTCTCTATCCTGCGTGATGACAAAATTGACATCGTGAGCCTTAAGGTGAGAGAATGTCTTAATGATACTCTGTGGCGGTACAATCGAATGATCCTTCAACATCATCTCCTCAAGCTGCTGAGACCCCATAACATGCTCTTCCACTCTCGAGTTGGGGCTCATGATGAGCGCATGCTGGTCGAGATACCATATATATTTGCAGTTGGGGAACTTGGCGATGGCATGTCTCATGGCCACCACCTTTGACCAGGAGGCCGGCGCCCCTGCGAGGTCGTAGTCGCCGGCTTTCGCAATAAATGTACCATATCCTAGAATGTGTTATTAGGGGTTGTTTCGAGAACTGCAAATGGCGATCTTACCATGTTTCTCGGCGTACTGTATCCTATTGTCTTTGATGTGCTGTGAATATGCGGTATTGTCGTACTTGTCATCAAAGACGGTAACCACAACCACGAGAGGCTTGCCCGTTATCGGACGAGGGCCACTGGGTTTTGAACCAGAAAACAGCCATACCAGGCCAACGATGGCCAGTATAAACAGAAGGATTGTCTTCAGTTGACTTCTTCGCACCATTGGGAGACGCGATCTTCGTGGCCGAAAGGGTGCCGGATGAGAGTCCTTTCGTGGTGGGTAAGCGTAATGCATGGCTCCCTTTAAATTGTGACCCCAAGACAGGGAAAGAGGAAGCTCTGGCAAGCAGGGCAATCGACGGAAGCGCGGGTTGCTTCGTAGTCGATTCGGCGTATACAACGCTGTATGTAGCAGCGATGACACGTTCTGAGCCCCGAAGGACTTTCGCGCAAGTACCAAAACAGAAGGGAAGGCCTGCCAGGTACGCGCTTTTTCTAGTCGAATAAATATATTTGTCCGAGGACTCGGTAGGGTGCGGTCGAGGAGCGCGGGCAACGTGTCAATTGAGGAACCGGATGAAGTAGATTGCGACAATCGTTAATCGGCGGGTCGGGATCGTGTAAGTGGTAGATGGATTGAATGCACGCAGTAGGGCTCGTGGATTATGATAGGCAAATTAGTTGATAGGTTCCGTGAAGGTCCGGACAAATAGACAATATCAATTCGAACAAATGCTGTAGGTATTTCGATGAAATCGCAAGAGCAACTTGTCTGCCAATGCCAAATTGTCGAGACTCTAGATTCAAAGGAGATGAACAGACTTGGCTTTATTAGGCATTGATAGGCAGACAGGGGCGATGATCGAGAAGGGTAGGTACCCACCCACTACCTAAGGTACTGTAGATTAGGTGCTCAGATTAGTGCTATGCCTCTGCTGGAATTAATCTTGTACCAGGTAACAATCTAGAATATGCGGGGAAGTATTTTGTACCTAATCTACGAAATAGGCAATGTTAGACACAAACCTAAATACAGCAATAAGAAGAATAAGTCCTTATTGACAACTACAACTACAACGACTATCGATATTGGATATATAAGTATAAGCGCTCTGAGTTTTAGGAGGCTGTCAGTGTGAACGACAACAAGGGTCCTTTCAACCATAGTTACTAGCAAAGGGGGGATTTCATGGTTTCAATAACAATTGTCACAAGTAGCATAAATCCCTTTGTGATCCGCACGAATTCGCAAATAACGACGTACTGATACTAGTTTATGAAAATTAGAAAAATCCATGAACAGTAGCTTAGCTGGTCCTCGAGCATTACTGAACACATCAACTCCGTGTTCATATTTATATGATACATAACGATATTTTACATATACGACTCGGGAATGTGGCTATTAAATATTCAGAGGTAAGAACTTGTATACTAATAACCTATGATCTATCATATCAACTATGGAATAATAATAAAAGATTAAAAGGAGGGAATTTTCTATTTCAAGCTATAGAGATAAATATATCAAGCTCTTCCAAAGCACACCTTCACTCAGACAGATGCCTAGAACGGCGAGGGCCAGCTGGATCCACCCGAACAGCCCCGAAAGGCTGGCGCGGATACTTGGTAGTATGCTTGATTTCCCAGATTTACTGTTTTGAGGTATAGACAAGACGTCCGTACTTCACAGCTGAATAAGGGTATCAATCTTTGCACACAGACTAGTTGACAAGGCATGGAAGAGCAACTTCTAGGCAACTTAAGAGTGTGCAAACAAACTAGGATAAGGTCATTGCGAAACAATTGATCAAAAGGGTTGAGGGAGATAGTGATTCACGAAATACTTCCTAATGTTCGTCTTCATCGTCACTATCTTCATCACTCTGGACATTCAGAATCTTCTGGCTAGCTCTATCGAGCGTTCGCTCAGTATATTTCCTGGTCGCTTTCCACACCGTCTAGTAAATCTCATGTTAGTAAAACGTCAAACAAGGAAGAGGGAGTAACTTACAAATAGAAAAGTCAGAACGCCAATGAGGACCAACGTGAGGTTGATATTCTCCATCCTCTGCCGTCCCGTGCCCGCTCTACGGGCTCCTCCGCTCACGATTCCACTCGTGCGCAGATTCCACCACTGCCAAGGGCTCATAGCAAGAAATGCTTTAGCAAAGCCTAGGAGACCAAGTGAGAAAATGCCCTTGAGGAAATGTTCAAACCACCCATCTGCTTCGCCTAAGTCGCTGACATCTTCATCTGCAAGTCTGCCGCCGGGGATGACGGTATCTGTGATCGTGCCAACAGGATCAAGCCAAAGACCAAGGATAGGATCAGCGACGAAACCAAGCATGAAAATAGTGACCAAGAGAATCGCTAGTGTCATCATGAGAGAGAGAACTGGACTTCGGACGCGCTGGGCCACGGACAGTCGCTCTATCCGATACCGGTATTTGCAAATATCACATTCGTATGCCCTTGCAGTGTTTTCGTTCCTCCAAAGCCTCAGACATCCCTCATGCATATATTTAATGGAGCCTTTGCACAAGCAGGGACTTATTAGTCGGTCTCCATCTTCAGAAATATACTGTCTCTTCCGGCGTCGATTGCCGATTCCATTCAGTACCCCAACGTCTTCGTATGTGGGAGGTACCGATTCCAGACATATCCGACATTTCCGGTTCTGTCTTGGGTCACCATCTGCATTGGTTGCGGGAGGTGGTGTACGTCGCCCAGCTTGATCGTCCCTATTGGCAGAGGTGAAAGTTTGGGGATTTGTGGGAGATCTAGGGGTAGAGGGGATATTTCCCCAGCTCCATTGTGATGAGGCGGCTTGCATTGCTGATGTAAGCTGTAGAGCGTGTTCAGGAATGGGGAAGTTAAGGAGAGGTGAGGTTTAAAGCAATGAATACCACTTTGTATCAGGCTGAGAACGGCTAGATCTGACCGGGGGGTTAATTTGGTAGAAGCTGACAACGTGCGATACCTATGCGGGGACTTTATACGACTACTACTTAGTGATGCAGGGCTCAAGTAGCTGATGTAGCTGAAGTACAAACCACTGTTCGTCCTAGCCGAACTCAAAGGACACGTATTGGGCGCTGCCCAAATACTTAGTGAAACTTAGGAAACCTAAACAACGCTGAAATGGCCAATAGTAAATCTCAGCAGGAGGTTCATCTCCCTCTCAACAGATGATATGGCGCGTAGAGAAACAGTACGACCGGTCAGTGCTACTCGGACTGGATCCCCGTGTTATCTGGTTCGCTTTTTATGTCGAGGAGGAAATATTAACAAAAAAAGCTACACAATAAGAGAAGACAAAGTGGTTATTAACTTCAGCTTGATTGTATTCCACGTGAAAGCGCAAAACAATAGGAAAGGAGCATATTCTTTTGTGATAAATTAGGTATGAATGAAATTCTGGAAAGTCGGCTCGAAAATTCATCGGTACCTTGATTGCTAAGTGGGTCGTACCATCATACAAATTGGGTTTAGCGTAGTCGTGCTCATCCTATCGGATATGCAGGTGGGTGATCACCTAAGCAACGGCATTTGTGCATAGTAGCTTTACGCACGAAAAAGGTGCCTGGAAACAGTCGGGTTCTGATAACCCAATTTGGCCAACCTCATTTACGCTGTACAACGCGTTTCAAACTGCACTCAATACACGAGGGTAATATGTCCCTGTTGGTGCCGAACGCAGCATTATCAAGTAAAAAGCTCGGTAAAATCACTTTCCCGAGAATCCGTCACGCCGCATTTCGGTTCTAATCTGTAACTCGTATCACTGTCTTTCAGGTAGTTGTGCGTGGTGCTGTTATTCCATAATATCTGTCGCCTATTCGAGTCCTTCCCCTGGACGCTGACGTCTTTTGGCCCTCTTTTATCGAGATAGAGCCCTTTGAGATGTGCCATGCGGCATTCTCTGAAGCTTGATCTTGGGCCCTACTGTGCTGTTGGGCTGGACCCATGACATCAAATCTGCTGTTGTAGGCATGAAGATCCCACATAACAGTACGTTGATAGGCCATGAGTTGTAATGTGCAAGTCCGCGAGAGACGGCAGCCGAATCAACACCAAGAACAATGATCTTGCTGAGAAGTAGACCGATACCGAGGCAGCGTTGCAGTTCAGTTTGCCCACCTGGGATGACCAGTATACTATACGTATATCATCATGGCCTGGTACAATTTCGCTGTCTCGTCTCATTGAAATCCAGTGAGCTAGAAGGGGTCATCTTTGGTACCACTCCATGGCCCTTTGGTAATCAATTCAATGCTGTCATGGAAGATTTTCTTCTATTCCGGGAAAACAGGTCCAATTCGTATATCATAAGGGCTGACTCAAGCTAGCCTTCTCATGTACAAACTTCATGTCGAAGCTCACTCTTAACTTCGGTGTTCGAACAGGACAACTTTAACTGCTTCTCGGTCAATGCTTTGAAGGAGCTCGAGGGTTAGCGGCCTATGTCTCAGATAATTAGACATAAACCTCATATCTAAGCTGTCATTGATTCATGTTGGGTCGTTGTATTCAATATAACCCGAATTAGACGCCAGGGCTCATACCGGAGGGCGTGCCACTCGAGCATTAACAGCGTGTGTGGGTTAGCAAACCTCCTCCAGACTAGATAAATCTAGTGGCAATGGATCATAAAGATGTGACTTCGGTTCGCGATCGAGGACCGATTGTAGGCTTATCGTTCTCCCAGCCTCTTGCACGGTATATACTGTAGGCTCCGTAGTAAATACGTATTGAACTCGAGGTGAGATGCGATTTGAGACACGATGGAAGCTCCAACGCCGTTGACCCCGGTTACAAATAATGTTCTTATTCTAGTTGTCATACCTTCCTCTGTCTTGAGAACCTCCGTCGTTTTTATGTAGAGTGAAAAGTTCAAGAGAGCACAAGGGACACGCAACAAAAAGTACTAAGGTCGTCATAAATGTTTGGGGCGGAACAACTTCGGCCCACTAATGTCTTTCATAGCAAGTGAGTAGTCGGGTATACTTCATACATTCGGAACTTATATCTCAGATTCAATAATTAAAAAGTCTCGCAAGGTATTCGGTTGTCTTCATATTTTATGTGCATGTGACTTTAGCTTCTTCTCGGTACTGTTCTTCTGCCTCCAGTAATTGCTGTAATCTTAAGCTTTTGCTTTTGCCTGATTAAAATACATTCTGATTTATATCTGGGGAAAATGGTCCAGTCAGTAGGTAAAAGTGCTAGATGGTTTAAACTTCAATTTTAAGTCATTGCGTTGAACGTTAGCACGGCAGATAAACCGTATTAGATTTATTTACTTACTGACTCCAAGCCCGTTTTATTCATCTATCCGTTTATTTCTAGAGCAACATGTGGAGCCCAGAGGTTGCTCCCACTTTTAGCTTAGCTAATCACGGTAGCTTCCATAGAGTACGTAGGTACCTACGCAGATGGCTTAGGTAGACGCTTACAGCTGTACTGCGCTGGAGCTTTGACGCGCACTGGCGATGCCTAGAGATCGGAAGCTGGCAAAGCAAGCAACACCAGCTCGATTATAGCAAGGCTTCACAGCCGCATGCATCCCTCTCTTCAACCAACTCTCCCACTAAATCATATAGTACGATACCTTCACTCGACCAGTCCCATACATTTCACTCTCGATCCTCTCAAATCTAGGTAGCCATGGCAGACCGCTACTCATTCTCGTTGACCACATTTTCCCCAAGGTAGACATCCCGCCCTCCCTGCACTTCAACTGTTTTCTCCGGCCAAGCTAATTCTATGGCAGTGGGAAGCTTGTACAGATCGGTACGTCTCTCTTTGATCCCAGTCTCGATGCACCTATTACCTACTCCCCTCGTCGACGAATCCCCGTCCCACCATGACCGTGCTAACAGCGCGGGGATACAATAGAGTATGCTCTGAACGCAGTCAACCAGGGTGTAACAGCCCTTGGCATCAAAGGTAGGCCTACAAGCTATATGGCACTACCCGACAATGGTATTAACTATGTCAGCCACCAATGGTATCGTCTTAGCGACCGAAAAGAAGTCGTCATCGCCTCTTACCGACCCCGCCTCTCTATCCAAGATCAGCCTCATTACTCCTAACATCGGTATGGTGTACGCTGGTATGGGCCCAGATTACCGAGTTCTAGTTGACAAGGCCCGCAAGGTCTCTCATACCAACTACAAGAGGGTCTACAACGAGTACCCTCCAACCCGGATATTAGTGCAAGATGTCGCGCGGGTTATGCAAGAAGCTACACAATCTGGTGGTGTCCGGCCTTATGGTGTCAGTCTCCTGATTGCCGGGTGGGATGAGGGTATCTTGCCAGACGAGCAGGCTGCTGTAGAGAGCGAGACAACTGAGGGTGAAAAGAAGCCCACCGGCAAGACCGGTGGTATACTTAAAGGCGGCCCTATGCTTTACCAGGTCGATCCATCAGGAGCGTACTATCCCTGGAAAGCTACCGCCATTGGCAAGAGCGCCACTACAGCCAAGACTTTCTTGGAAAAGAGATACACCGAGGGCCTTGAGCTAGAAGATGCCGTGCATATTGCACTGCTGACACTAAAGGAGACTATTGAGGGAGAGATGAACGGAGAGACGATTGAAATCGGTGAGCTTCTTTTGACTTTCCAGCCATACCTATTTGCTAACAATCGCAAGGCATCGTTGGGCCACCGGCGGACCATCTCCTTGGTGTTGAGGGTGTTGAAGGGGCGACAGGGCCTCGCTTCCGAAAGCTAACACCACAGGAGATCGAGGATTACTTGACGAATCTGTGATCTTGGGCGTTATGGGTTTCGCGAAATCTCACGTGTAGCATAGATCAATATCATAGAAAACCGGGATGGGCTTGCTAAGCAAAACTAGCATTCTTTGTCACGATGAACGAACTTCGCTGCCCTGCTTTAACACTTACAATAGCCTCTCCACTAAGAGACATGGGGACTTTTTCCCATTTCGTGGTTCTTTCTAATGGCAGACCAAGTTGACCGTTGGTGTTTTCGCCGATAACGTATACCTCACCAGCCGTAGTTAACACGATCATGTGCGTTTCGCCCACCGAGCAGTCTAGTATATCATTCTCCTCCACATCTACCGGGCTAGGACCACCTGATAGCCCCTCAAGAATCGGTTGGCTTGCTGAGTGACCACCCCAGGCATAGAGATCGTGCCCCTCGGTTAGGGCGAACACTGTATAGCCACCCGCTGCAATTTTCTCGATCTTACCAGAAGGCAAATCTTCCATGTCCTCTACCAGGCCAGGCCGTTCTGCCGGGCTGAGAAATGTTAGCCTTCGTATCTCAGCACTAAAACACACAGTCTTGTTTACCTAGAGTCTGTAATATCCCTGCCTAGAGCGGCGGCATATCGCTCATCTCCCCATGTCCAGACCTTGCCGTCCTTTGAAAGCGCTACAAAACCCGTTTCGTAGGCAACTAGCTGGATGATGTCGTGCATGCCGGAAAATGTGTGGTTTGTTTCCCCCTGGGTGAGCTGGAGTAGAGAGGCGTACTGTGTAATTGTATCGCGTCCATCGAATACTTGACTTCAGTTAATAACTGTTCTCAGCTTTTAAGGACACGCGGAAACCAACTTGCAACAATTCCGTTCCCAGCTACGGCAGCGGAAGAAGATAGGAGCTTCTGTTTAAGGCCGGACTCAATGCCCTCATCGACAGACCCAGAAAATCGCAGCCCAGTCGAAGTACTGGCTTTTTACCCAAATGATTAGATGTAGAACCCAAATACAGAAACATTCCCACTTGCCTATTGTATGAGTAAGTGATGCATACTGGATCTCGATGAACTGATCTGAAAGAACCTTTTTGAAGGATGTGAAATCGTCTGGCTCATCTTTTGAATCAAAGAGAACTGGGAATTGTAGTTGCAGCCAGGCATTGAAGCCTGCTGCATACAAATTCATGTTATAGGCCTGTTGGTGTGATCCTTATGTCAAAGAGAGTGAAGCATCCTTGGTTAAGTTGGCTGCCAAAAATAGCAACCCAGACCCACTATCTCTGAAAGCTTAAGATACCGCTAATAAATATATTAATTATTTATATTGTATTCAAAGCAAACCTACCGGTTTCTTATGATGGAGAAGGAATTTTCATATTTGGATGCACCGCACAGTACATATACTGTACTGTTGCTACAATCCGGTGTTAGATGATGTAGATATTTACTGTACAGTGCACTCACTTGGCTCACACTAGACAATGTGCACCTTCTATTCGCCCTCAGAATTAGGTATGACATGTCCAGAGGAAGAGGAGAGAAAGCACCCTTAGGTAACCATAGATGGCCTATCCTTACTCCTACTCCAGCATGGAAGCTACCTAGCGATACGGAAAGCTGCACTCGGTAAACGACCCGGATTGCCAGAACCACCCTTGCTCAGCCTCACCTGTCGTCATCCTCTGCCATCGACAATCAACGCCCAGGCGGTCTTCTAGGCTTCTCTTGATTATCTCGCTGCCAAACAGCCCGCCTTTTCCTCTGCGATCTGGATTTACCTAGCATTCTAGTAGCTTACGATCGCTAGTTCTACTGCGTTGCTCATTGTCAATAAACAAGTTTAACAGAGAAGCTAAACCAGCTCTGTTAGATGAACCCCGCTACTGAGATGCCTTCGCCTATGGAAGGTGCTGTTACGCCAATGCCCGACCATGGAAGTTATTCAAGTGAAACTTCAAGCGAAGCCTCCGAAATCGACGATGGAGCACATATCGCCCCCGTTGGCGTTGATACGCCTGTTCAGGAGAGCTCTACCATTGGCCCTATAGGCCCTATAGACCCTGCAGACCCTCTGGAGGAGGAGATGGTCATACACGCTCGCGCATATCAGATCGAGATGTTTGAGAAAAGCCTCAAACAAAATATCATTGTTGCAGTACGTCAAATTACCTCGCTATTTGCGAGCCAGTTTGTCTAACATGTGCTGCAGATGGACACAGGAAGTGGTAAAACACAGGTGTAAGTCATTGATTGCGCGCGTCCCACGAGAGCCCGATATTCTATCACTACCTCACGGCAACATGAATTTATTTAAAGCCTTCTACGTCCATTTTAATAATTATTATTATTTAGCGCTGTACTGCGCATCCAGGCTGAACTCGAGAAGTGTACAGTCAAGGTTGGTCGATTCGCTCGCTATTCACCGATTCCCTTAGACTAACATAAGTGTTGAGATCATCTGGTTCCTTGCGCCAACTGTTGCTTTGTGTGAGCAACAATTCCGAGTCATCAAGTCTCAAATCGGAGCAGCGCAAATCAAGCTTCTGAGCGGCGCCGACAATGTCGATACTTGGTCCGATAAGCGCATCTGGGACGATTACTTGAAGGGTGTCCGCGTTGTGGTATCAACCTATCAGATCCTCCTCGATGCCATAACCCATGCGTTTGTACAGATCAGTCGACTTTGTCTTATAGTATTCGATGAAGGTAAGCCTTAAACCTATCTCACATGTAGTTCCCAATTAACAGATACTCAGCACACAATTGCACCGGAAAGCATCCAGGCAGTAAAATCATGGAACGTTATCATATAAACAAAACCAACGGTTTGCCATGTCCTGCAATCCTCGGTCTTACAGCTAGTCCAATCATGAGATCGAACATCGACGGAATTGAGAAGATCGAGCAGACTCTGGACGCTGTATGCAAGACCCCTACCATCCACCGGGAAGAACTTCTGTCTATGGTCAAACGGCCTCATTTATCACCTGTCATCGTTCCTAATTCCGGCGATCGTATCCGCGTTGAAAGTATAACCAGTCTAGCAAAGGCCGTCCGGGCTCTCGATATTTACCAGGACCCGTACATACTACGTCTTCGAAGAGGCCAAACTGAAAACAATACATATATGCTTCGAAAGGCACTAGAAAAAAGAGATACTCCTGTAATCACGCAGATGCAATCATTGTACCGCAAAAGCCTCGAAATTCACCGGCAACTCGGCCCTTGGGCTTCTGAATACTTCCTATACAAAGCTATTACCCAATTTCTGTCATCAGTTGAGCAAGACCTCACCTGGTTCGAGACTTGGGGGACGGCAGAGAAGCAATACCTTAGTAACATACTTCGGCAAGTTGAGATTAAGCTACCGCGGGCATTCAAGGACACCACCTCAGTCGACTTGTCTGACAAATTTATCGCGCTCGTCCAAGAATTACAATCAATGCCCGAAAACACGCGCTGTATTGTCTTTGTTCTCGAGACTGCTACCGTAGCCGTATTAGCTCAGATGCTATCTACAACAGAATCGGTTAGTAGTCGATTTCAGGTCGGTACCATGATTGGGACCAGTAATTATGCCGCGCGGAAACGAAATCTTGGGGAGATCAACCAGGTGAAAGACTACCGCGATCTTGAAGACTTTAGGATGGGCAAGCTGAATTTACTGATCGCCACGAGCATTGCAGAGGAGGGTATTGATGTTCCTGCCTGCAACCTAGTTATTTGCTTCAATACACCGCCAAATGTAAAGTCTTTCATCCAACGGCGAGGAAGGGCAAGAATGGAGAATTCTAGGATTATCCTACTATTGGAAGAAGAATCATCTGACCAACATGACACCTGGATGAATCTAGAGGAGATGATGAAGCGGTGCTATGAAGACGACACCCGAGTCGCTCGTGAAGTGGCCGATCTTGAATCACTAGATATCAACCCAGATGTCGCACCGTTGTACATCCCAAGTACTGGAGCTCAGCTCGATTTCGATCAAGCAAAGTCGCATCTCGAACATTTCTGCCGAAAATTAACGTCTAAACAGTACATCGATCCTCGCCCTTACTATATCCCAGAAGAGATAAACGGGTTCTCAGATGGTATTCCGAGAATCAGTGCAGTGGTACATCTACCCTCGTCACTACCTCAAGATATCCGTCAGGTGAAAAGCCTAGGGCTATGGTACTCGGAGAAGAATGCCTTTAAAGATGCTGCGTTCCAAGCATTCAAAGCAGTCTATAAGGCCGGTCTGGTTAACGACAATCTAATGCCACTAACGGACGACATTTTAGAAGGGATTGAGACACGCAGCTCAACGATGGAGGTTAATGCACTCTGGAAACCATGGGGAAGGATTGCTCAGCTATGGGGAGAATCCGATGAGCGAGAGCAGCGAGAGCTCTGTCTCAAGGATGGCGATAGGGTGATAGCGAGGTTTGAAGCATCACTGCCCTGCCATTTCCCAAAGCTACCCCCGTTTAAAATTTACTGGGACGCAGATAGTACGTGGACAATCGAAACAAGTGACCGCTCTAAGCATATCACGGCGTGTGCTTTGAAACAAGATCAGAGCGCGGCCTTGATTGATCTGGCGTATGGTCATCGCTGGCGGTTTGGCCATCATCGCTGGCCGGTCAAGGATTCGGCGTACATCTTACATCTCCAATCAATCGATGACATCAAATTTCATCAGCACGTAGGACAACGGGCTGCTGAAAAGCATGCGCTTAATCCCGAATTCATAGTTCGAGACACAAGAGGGAAGCCTCACTTGTTCACGGAGTGGCTGCCTTCCAAGCCGTCCGAGGAATTAGGGAGGATTGGAAAGGATGTCAAAGACGAGCCAGATGATGTCCCCTGGCTGTTGCTCCGAAAATGGCCGAAGCGTAAAGACTTTCTTCATCCAGTTATAGGTGCTCTGAGATCAGGTAAGCGAAACACGAACGCACTCCCTATCTCACATTGTACGCTGGATACCATCGACCGCTCCAAAGCTCATTTCGGGAGCGTCATCCCCTCAATTATTCATATGCTTGAGATTTACCTCACCGCAGAGGAGTTGGGCCGTACCGTCCTAGAAGAAGTCAAGTTCTCAGATTTGTCGCTCCTTTTAACTGCTATAAGCTCGCGCGCCGCTGGGGAAACAACAGACTATGAAAGGCTTGAGTTCTTAGGAGATTCAATTCTGAAGATACTAACAACAGTATCCGTCATGATCAAGCGTAAGTCTAATACTTATTATCTCGCAATCGCCATACTGAGCTTTCTTTACAGATCCAAACTATCCAGAGGGATATCTCACTGAAAAGAAGAATCGAATCGTCTCGAACGCGCGGCTCTGCCGTGCTTCTGTTGAAAAAGGACTAGATAAATTCATCTTAACGAAAAGGTTTACGGGGGACGAATGGCGTCACCTCTATATCGAAGACTTACTTTCTAATGAGGAAAACACCTCAACCAAAAGAGAACTGTCGACAAAGACTCTTGCTGATGTCGTCGAGTCCCTCATCGGAGCTGCGTTTGTGGATGGGGGCATGCCAAAAGCAGTGGCTTGTCTGCAGTTCTTCTTACCAGAGGCGGAGTGGCACGACTTGATCGAGGCACATATCCTTCTCAGCAGGAAAGATGTCATAGCGCAATCGCATCCAGTCCATGAACCTCTAGAGCAACTCGTCGGTTATACATTCCAAAATAAAGCCTTGCTCACAGAGTCTCTAACCCATATTTCCTGGGGCGTGAGTACGTCCACAGATGCTTGTATGGAGCGACTCGAATTTCTCGGCGACTCAATTCTCGATACGGTCATCGTATCGGCCATTTGGCCGCACCAGCCAGAACTCTCAAACAACGAAATGCATCTCCTGCGAACGGCTTGCGTCAACGGGGATCTACTTGGATTCATGGTGATGGAGTGGTGCGCTACGCAAGAGGCTACGGAAATATCTCCAATAGACCTCGCCACTATCGTGACTCATGAGTCGGTTCCCTTCTGGAAGTACATGAGACACAGATCCTCCAATGTCGTTGACCTCCAACGAGCAGCAGAGGAACGACACGCTGTGGAAAGAGAAACGATCCTCGATGCCATGATGCACGGTACCGAGTACCCCTGGGCCCAGCTCGCCCATCTAGACATCCCCAAATTCTTCTCCGACATGTTCGAGAGTCTCCTGGGCGCAATATGGGTTGACTCAGGCTCTTTGGAGAGATGCAAAGATGTCGTGGAACGAATTGGGATCCTACCCTACCTACGACGCATACTACACGACAAGGTCAACGTCAGCCACCCCAAGAACAAGCTCGGCGAGCTAGTCGGGAGAGACAACAAGAGAGTGAAATACGAGACAGAGGTCCGGATCGAAGTCGGCATGAAGGAGCTCTTCTGCAAGGTCTTTGTTGGCGAGGAGTTTATTGTAGAGGTCGGCGGCGGCGTCAACCCCGAGGAGGTTGCGACGAAGGCTGCCGACGAAGCATACCATATCCTTCTTCGTCGGGGGAATGAATCGGATAGTGAGATGACGGCTGCGTGAATTTATAACTGAATGAGAGTTCCAGGATAGGTTAGGTGCGTTAGATATTCAACTCGTAGCGTTAATGGGAGCGTTAGGAAAGCGGTAGATACTTAGATCGTAAGGATAGATACTCTAGCTTAATATACTCCGCTGCCTATCACTTCTGTGGTCTAAACATGATATAATTAGGCACCCTATGATAGTAGAAGCGAGAGAACGAGCTGTTAGTAAATCAATCGCGTTTTTTCGGTCTCTCGTTGTATGTAAAGTACCTAATGTGTAGTGCCGCTAGCTGATGGGCTATGAACGAGATCTATCCCGCCCGAGATCCATCTGTAAATTTTCTTCAATAAATGCAACCGCAAACATAAGCGCAATGAGACCATGATACGCCCCCTTCCTCTCTCTCGATGTCCTACTAATAGATAAGCGAAGTCTAGTACCTAGCCCCGACAATCCATTGCCTAAATCCCTATGCATACGCACCATATGCCGTAAGCTTTCTGTCGAGATTCCACCTCGCTCTAAAGATACTTATTCACATGGTATGTACTCCCCGATGCCATTCCTATGTTCTATATCGCTTAACAAGGGCTTAGCATCCCCAGTATCCCTCCATCCCTATTCATAATCTGGCAGGCCAGGACTCTCACGCCTACTGCACGTTCTCGTTCCGAACCGACATGTGTGATAGTCTAGAAAATATCAGAACGGAGATTCAAGCTTAATCTCCTTAGAAGTCGCTTCCTTGCTATTATTAGTGCCCAATACTGCTACAGTGCTGAAATCGGGACCAGCCGTGCGGGCATCACTTAGAGCAGCGATTGCAGACTCAATGTACTCCGACGTAGAGGTATGATTAATCGTTGACCAGGGAGGTGAAGGTGATGGGAGAGGTGGAAGTAGCAAGTTCCTAGACATGTCAGTAGCGCGTGTTGGGGGAATGGTGGTAGGTGGCGGCGTCGGCGTATAGATGCTACTTCGGTCATAGGACGACTCTATTTCCTTGGTTATATCTTCTGAGACCCGGAAGAACTCCTGGCGCAGATCTTGGAGTCTCTGTAGCCCCCGATGGTAATACTCGATGTCGATGAGTTGGACCTTGCTGGGCTTGGCGACGGCCTGACTCCCGCGCTTGAGATTTGAGGAGGAAATAGAGCCTATAGACGTAGAATTAGGCGCTTTGCGTTTCTGAGAAGTGGTTTCGTTCCCGGTTCCCTGCGCGAGATCTTGGTTTTCACTGTCGGTGATGATTTTCTCGCTCGCGGTCTTAGTGGTATTCTTGTTCCTTGCCGATTGAGTCTCTATTATCTCCGTTTCAGTATTATCATCATCATGTTCAATACTCGGAAGACAAATGTTAGATGAATATAAGTCGCCGAGTGAATTCCTCTCTCGCATCAGTACAGCATCGCTATTATTCGCACGCATAGACGAACGGTTCCGATGTTTATCTCTATTACCATTCTGGCTTCTTCCGAGTGTGACCTTCCGAGACTTATTTTGTGAGTTAGGCTTGCTCAGAGTTCTTTTAACGGCTAACGAAGCTGCATCGGCCGAGCCACCGGGCTTTCTCGTTGTCTGTGCCATATCAATCCTGTTTGATTGAGCACGGCGTGTGGATGTGGGTGAAGTTCGGGGAACACTACGCCGTGAAGCAGCAACAAGGTGTGTTGGGTGGGAAGTAGATGCTTGACCCTCCTGGTTTTGAAAGTTCAGAAAGATTGATTGTTCTAATTGGGTCTCACGATTTATACTCTTATTGCTATCGTCGGCGTGCTGGACTATATTAGGGACTGGAGGAAATAGCGCCATATCTTGAGCATCGTGGCTCACTTCTTTCTTAATATTCTTTTCGGCGTCCTTGCTGCTATCAGGCGCGATGCCTTTCTGTATTAGAGTCTCTAGAACTCGCCGTTAGAGATGAAAGTCAGCCAATTATTGAATGAAACTAGTGACGCCTTACCCCAAGATCGAAACTTAAACCGGAAAACAGCACTAAGCCCAGGATAGATGAGCCCTACTACAGGCTGCGTGCGGGTAAACCTAAGCGAACATTAACTCATATGAACTTAGAGGTTTAGTAAGTTGGCTTACCTGACTCCGTGAGACCGAGGTTCTCTTCTAGCTGCTTCCTGGGGTACAATAAAGTCTTTAGGGTGTTCGCCAACAGGTATAGAAGCTGTACCAGATTCTTTTACTAAAGTAGTACGATACACCGCCACCTCGATTGTGCCGAGTCGTTCGATTCTTTCCATCTCGGACGCATGCTGCTCATCTGTAACATGGTCGCCTGTGTGCGGCTGTTAACAGAGCTCAATAACATCTACGGCACGGTTGTAGACTTACCCTTGATGAATTTCGAAAAGGTGAGCTCCTGTGAAACATGGCTTTCAGGGTTATCAGGGTTCTCCATAATGCGGTAGCTAATATCTCGTTTCCATTCCACTTCCCCCATATCATTCTGCTCGCGAAATTGGCCATTTGCCCAGACACCATCAATCATTACTGAGAAGTAGAAGATACGATTCCTGAAATCCCACGACTGCTCGTCCGTAACTCTAAGGTTGATTCTGAAGGGCTCGTTATATTTGCATTCGATGTATTTTGTAACCAATGGTGGGCACTGATAGACTTCGCGCAGTCCTGACGGATCGTCATACTCTCTTGCAGTGCAGCCATTGGTGAAGATAGTGACCTCTACGCCTGGTACCCCTTGAATGATCGCCATCAGAAGCATTCAGACTCTAGGACGACTACACTCTGGTTTAGATATGAGTAATAAATGCCAGTTGGTACCTACGAGCATACAGGTACAACTAGGAGAAAGGGTGATGGTAGTTGGGCCCTGTCGAGGAAGCCAGTAAATTATGTAGTGTGGAAGTAGACGATGTTGAACGCGGGATCATAAGATTACGTAAACGTGCCTTAATTTATAGGTACCATATCGGTTTACGATCAGTAGCTCGTTCATCAAACGACTAGATGCAAGAACAAAACATATAGATTGATTGAAAAAATGCGATGTAACGAAATGGTGTTTGAAGAGCAGGGAGAACTATAAATTTGAGGTTGCTGATGAGAAAGACTGAAGCTTTTTCAAGCGACTTACTACTTAGTCATAGCTGTGAATTAGACTTCGTATTGGTAAGCAGTCAAGGAGATGCCTTTAGAGCGAGAAAACGAGGGACTGTAGTTTGTTTGCTCGGTATTAAATGATCAGATAAGTACGAGTTCACCATCGCATGTGGGATTTGAGATAGTCTGGGCGCGATCTCGGTAGACAGGACTAGCTCGGCACCCCAATATCTTAAGAAATCCTACCATGGGAAAGAACGAGGCATTCACGAAGACTTTATTGCGTGCAGATGGCAAACAAGTAGCTTGATTATGGAGAAACAAGGCGGCACGGTTGAGGAAACAACAGTATGAGTGAAAGTTCATACGGATGAAGTAATCAAGTTCATAGGAGAGAGGTACGCTTCACTACATCGAGATGCAAAGGAACTGCGTTCCAGATGTCTTAGGAATTGAAGACGCGGTTTCAATACGTGAATTAGAGAACTCTCGGTGGCCCGATCAGTTCTTAGCTTGGCCTTCTTGAAATAAGTCTATACGTTTTATATAAATATGCTTATAGATATAGAAAATGGCTAAGTAGGTAGTATTTTGGGGGTAATATGAAGATACCGGGTAGTCCCCTTTAGAAACGCGGTAGGGATTTAAGTTAGGCTTCATGTTCCGTCGCAATGTATGGCCAGTCACACTCATGATCTCATTCCTCTTATTCGACAAAAGTTTCTTCGCATTAAAGTAACATATCAGCATTCGAATGATTAATAGATCCTTTAGATTGTAGCTCGAACTCTCGTTCCACCTTGATGCCTCAACGTGTAGTCAGCTCGTGTTCGCCCTCCCCTGTCTTACCTCCAGAAATGGATGCCTTGGGAATCCAGTTTCCCTTTTACGATCGCTGTTGTTGATTCGAATCCAGTCGCGTCCCCCGGCTGCGTTGTATGGGGACGCTAGTTCATTAGAGCCGTCGCTCGCGCCTCCAGGGGTTCTGGTGTTGCTTCCAAGTCGCTTGAAGCCCTTGGCTACCTGGCGGTAGATGATGGGGAGGTTCGCGCAGAGGATGGCGCCGCATGGTTCGAGTGCAGACAGGATTCCCAGTGGGACTTCTTCCCCTAATAAATGATACTCAGGTTGGAAGAGCGCGCGATAGAGAGATATGTTGGGCAACGAAGGCTTACAAGTTACGTCGCCGGAGCCAGCTGAGAATACCACAGACAGACGCGCGATACTAAGGCCGCAAACTCCAAGGCCGATAGAGAAGAGACAGCAGAGAGCGATACGTTTCGCCCTACTTACATTGAGCCTCATGATAACCGGAATAGGCATGGCAAAGATCCAAAGATCGAAGATGAGGTTTAGGACGTTGGTAGAATAAGTAAATGCTACTTTGTCGACGCATTTGGCCGTGGTAGCTACGGATGCATCCCACCAGCCTTCAATAGGTTGACAACCGAGGCCGAGAACGACTTCCATCTCAATGAGCCAAGCGAGCACAAAGCCGGCGGTGATCAGAATAAATATTCTCATTTTACTCGCCATGAATATGCGGTAGTAAAGAGCTAAGATCGACAGCTTAGTACTAGCAATCGCGAAATCGTAGAAGTGGCTGAAGATGTAATCGCCCTTTTGCATGTCAGACCAGGGGGTTGAAGAAAGCTACTCGATGGGGTAACGCAAACTGTCGGCTTACCTGAAGGTATGTCGATATGCTGTCCGGATCCAAAGCCTGAACATGGCGTCCCAGTCCATGTGGTGGTCCTGGGATCAGGGTTAGAAGTAATAGTTCACAGACTAGCTAGACTCGGAGACGGCACAAACCATAGACAAGACCAGCAATGCACTCGGCCACAGCGGTAAGCTAAGATACGAATATCAGTACCCGATATCTCGAAATAAAGAGTCAAGATTGTACTAAATATCAAGATCTCCTTACAGTTGCCCACACGATCAAGAAATCATCGTATCCCAGATGGCCCTCAGAGTTCGGGCTGGCTTTCACCCAGAGTCTGAAAAGGGTGCTAAGAATCTCAAGAGGGATAGGGAGCGAGTAAAAAGCGGTAACAAGGGGCCGACGATCTTCAGCCAGATACGCAGCGCTGTAAGTCCCTGTGTTATTTACCATAATGGGCAGATAGATAGCAGCTATGGCTAGAGTTGGAGAGTAAAGTGTATCACATGGCTCAAAAGAATCAACGTCGAATCAAGGCTCCCAACTAAGATTCATCCGATTTACAACCGGTTTTATATAGGGGAAAGTGCACGTATTCACAAGCCCCGAGCCTCACACAGTGGCTGGTGTACGTTTTTCTCGTTTTGCTGGAGAGGGAGAATTCGACCGGCCTAGGCGCTGTATCATGCCGACCTCTTCATGCGATGGCACCTAAACTCTCCAGTCTTTCTAATTGCCTGCAGGTCCTGTATACACCTGATAGATCTCGAAAAGGACGTTCAATTAATCAATCATATTCCTCTGACTTCTTCGAACTCTTGCGGCACTACCCGCGACAACCACCCTATGTGATAGGTAATAAGTGTAACCGGCGAATTGCTAAGACTTATCATGATCACAAGAAATATCGGGTCACCTCAGGTTACATGTCAACTTAACTCGGTTTAGAGAAAAATACGGGTTGGCATGCTATAAATGCTGTGTAGCCCAAAAGTGCTAAATAGTAAGTAGAGCCCCAAGATTGTTCGTATCGGTACTTATACACGTGTCGTGTCGATCATAATCCGCGGCATCGCGGCATAAACAGATACCTGCATATATTAACTTCCACTTAGTACCCTCTAATAAACCAGGACCTCTCAGAGCACTCTATTGCGGAAACCGCCCGTCGAGTTACCGATGTATATAAAGCAAGAGGTTATAACTTGCTGGTGTTCAAGTTGCATTATTGATAATCAATTGATTCGATAGTATCCCTTTGCATTCTTTGCCTAGTATCTTATTGAAACTGTGATCTTTGAAGACGGTGGTATCTGTAAAACAGGTGAGACTTTAACTTGCATGTGGCACTGTCTCACATGCACCGGCGACATGCACCGCCCACTCCGGTCATCTTGTTTTCTCAACAGCCAACAGTCAACTAGTCCAGAGCCTCCCCCATTTCCCATTGCTTATCAGTCTCATAATAACAGCGACGATTCTATCGAGACAGCTCGTTCGTGGTATTGCGCGAAAATTGCCTGCTTGTAAGTTCCAGCTTCACTACGCATCGTGAGATTTTCTGGCGGATTTGTTGCGACGCAATTGCGAGACGATCTAACCCGGCTTTTTTGTCTTGAGAGCGTTCGAGTAACTTCCCACACTTTCATCGCGAGCTCGCAAGCATGAATAAGGGATGGGCTTTCAACTGGCTGACATGGCTGGTGGTTGCGATAGGGTGCGCGGCAGCCGGGAAACTCGTTGAAACGTCTCCCTCTGTTTCCGGCCCTGTCGTCGATCTCGGGTATGCGACTTATGAAGGTTATTTCAACGATACGTACAATCTCAATATCTGGAAAAGGTATGAATGCCGTTTTATTCTCGCCAGACACGTCATGGCTGGCTTACATGTCCCCTGCTGCGTATAAGTCATCCAGTCATAATCCCCACAGTGCAATAACCATAATAAAACTTAAGCATAATCGCTGATCTCTTCTATTAACGCCTAACCGCTCTATCTATATAGTATTCGTTATGCTGCACCACCTACCGGGCATCGCCGATGGCAGGCTCCTCAGGCTCCTCTCTCCGATGATGGCCATATCACCCGCGCAGTAGATCAGCCTCCTTTATGCCCCCAAACTGGTGCTTTCGGCCTTCCTAAGGTCTACGGCTTCAACTCCGGTCTAGGAAATGAAGACTGTCTCTATCTCAATGTTTACGCTGCCCCAAATGCGACCAAACTGCCGGTCCTGGTATGGATCCGTATGTAACCCCCTTTCGCTGTGTCTGCTTCTCCCATAGAATCACTAGGCTTAACTAACTATGTGCCTCCTAAAGATGGCGGTGGGCATTCAGTCTTCGGGGCAGTATATGACCCGAGTGTATGGATGAACACCAACAACAATAGCTTCATCGTTGTCGAGATGCAGTATCGACTGGGAGCCTTCGGCTTTCTTGCATCTCCAGAAGTTAAAAAGGGGGGCCGGCTCAACACTGGTCTGCTGGATCAGCGGTTTGCTATTGAATGGACTCGGAAACATATTACCAAGTTTGGAGGTGACCCGGACCGCATCACCGTAGGTGGTGAATCTTCCGGCGCGGCGTCCGCAGTCTTTCATGCTCTAGCTTACGGCGGCAAAGAAACAGGCCTCTTTAACAACGTATGCTAATCCCTTAGTTATTCATATTTGACTTATTAGAGGCTTGCTAAGTTATAATTAGATTATCGCTGCAAGCCCGTACTTCCCAACGGTATATAACTACTCCGATTCGTTTACCACAGCTCGTTATAACAAATTTGTTGAACTTGCCGGTTGTAGCACACCAGGTGCGAATGAGAGTACATTTGACTGCCTCGTAGCAGCGGATACAGAGGTGCTGCAAAACGCCAGTGGAACTGTATCAACCACCTTGGGATATTTTGGTAGCTTTGCCTTCCTACCAGTGATCGACGGTGATTACATCCAGGAGCGGCCAGCAGCACAGCTGCTGAGTGGAAAGTTGAGTGGGAAACGTGTTCTCGTTGGCGTAAGTTTTCATATGATACACCAAATTATTGGTAATTTACACTCACACATAATAGAATAACGCAAATGATGGAACCCCTTTATTCAACCCCAACGTCTCCACGCGAGCAGCGTACGACAGTTTCATCGCCGAGATGTTCCCGCTGTTCACTCCAGAAGACATCAGCAGCCTCAACGAGATCTACCAAGTCCCAGACACACTTCCCCCCTCCAGCGGCATCGTCTTTGATACCCTCGGGTACACGGGGCCGACGGCGCTGACGCAATCCGGGCTCGCGACGGGGATCCAGCAAACCGTATTCGACATCGCGGCCGAGACCGTGTTCGACTGCCCAGCGCAGTGGATCGCCGAGGCTTTTAGCAATACGGGGGAGCGGTCGGCGTGGCGGTACCAGTACTCGGTGACGCCGTCGTACCACGGCGCGGACCTGAGCGCGTACTTCGCCGTCGGCGCGACGCTACCGAGCGCCGGCTTCCGCCACGCGATGCAAAGACTCTGGGGTGCCTTCATCACCACCGGCTCGCCCGTAATCTCCATCGCCGACGCCGCGGGGGGCCAGCAGCAGGGGAACGCAACCGTCCCCGTCGCTGGGAACGGCCCCCTCATCGACTGGCCCCGGTTCACGCGCGACAGCCCCGTCCTCATGAACCTCAACACCACCGGCGGGAAGATTAGCCTCGTCACGGTCACGGACCAGTTGGCTTACTACGTCCGCAGTGGCCCCGGCGTTGTGAATACTTTCAACCTTGCGAATTCTTTCTCTTGGGAGGGGGGTCGTGGTAGCCGCTGTGACTTCTGGCGAGCTGTTTCGCCGAGGGTCCCGCAGTGAGCTTCCCAGCTCACTATGTAGATAGGTAGATAATAGAACGTCAAGTGTATATTTAGACTACCAGCGATCTCAGTGCCTCCAGCCCCAAACGTACTCTTGCATTACGCGAGGCAACGCAATGATCTTACCCCTTAAAACGCTACTGACCATATTAGCATGTAATCCCATTTGGCCTTTTTCCCTTAGTTTTCTCACACCCCTGTTGGCTACTTAGACATGCTGGTTTTATACTTTACACCCAATCCCTTTTGAATTAGCTTTCATTCTTATTTCTTTCTATTCTGCAAGGGATGTAAACTAGCGCTTTACTCTGTGATACTGTGAACTAGACAACAATCGCTGGGGACTATTAAGTTAGATATACAACTTCGCTAGTACGCTGTTAATATCTTGAAGTCTTGCAAGATACTTTGGGGGGTTCTTTTCCTGAAGGTGTAGATAAAAGTCCACCGTATCTTTAACCTGCTCCTCGAAGGCTTTGAACGTATTCCCGAATACCATTCTTGTTCTTCTATTGCCAATTGTGCAAGGGGTAATCCGCGTCGGGACGTCCTCCGTCGTAAACACTGAACAGATTAATTTCGGATAATGTTCTTTGACAATGAGCATGGCGTCGAACCAGTTCGTGGAGCCGCCAGTAAGGATATAGCGACCCGGGGGGACTTTTGGCGATAACGCCTCGACGTGACATCTCGCCACATCATCTATGTGAACAGATACTCCAAGTAGCCTCTCTCTGCCCTTCCCTAGGATATGGTTCAACAGCTTCGCGTTTGAGCCCTGGTTGAAGCCCTCTAGGGTCGTCTTCATCCGATCAGGGCCGAAGACATTAGTCACCATGATGCACACGAGATCGAAGTGTAAACTGCTACTAAACGCAATGGCAATTTCCGCAAGGACTAAGTCAGTGGTCCTACTGCCGATGTAGGTAGCCATTTCAGGGTTCCAGCGATGAGACAGTTCTCGGGAGGAATCGATATAGACTGGCGCGTATTCGCCTTGTAGATTTCGTTAGCAGGAGGGCGGAGTAAAACAGCATAGGGGACTTCTACCGATAATTTCCTTTGTCCCAACCCAATCATCGAGCTCTTCAGGCTTGAAATAAGCAGTAATCGATGAGGTGAAGACGATCCGCTTGATATGGCGGCACAGCGTGGCGGCCTCTATGATCTCGCACAGGATCCAGACATTGGCCTTAATTAATTTAGGGGTAGTACATATCGGCTACAACCACGTCAGCATGTTTAGACCTCTCCGAGGCGTATCAGCAGCTGAACTAACAATAGGAAGAAACAGAGATGCCACGTAGATGCAACTCGCCCCTTTGAAGTGCTCGACAAGCTCTTTAACAACCAGCTTTCCGATCACTGCAAATCTAATGTGATCAATACACCTCTCGGGGAAAGTGGATAAAAAGTCTTTCATATCTCCGAGCTGTACAGTAGAAAATGCAGCGCGGACTTGATATCCAGAATCAATGGCCTGGACAGCGGTCGCGTAGCCTAGGAAGGAAAAAAGGCCGATAATCTATAGACGGCGTTAGTAGGAACAACGATTCACCCTGCGATTCATTCAATATTTAATAGTGCCTTACCACTACGGTTTCTCTAGAGGTATCCTGTCCAGGCTTGACAGTTTCGAGTTGATTGTCTTCGAGCTTGCTCTCTGGAAGCGTAGTGCATTCGGATGGGCTGCCTTTAGATTTATTTCCCCCAGAGATAGTTTCCTCGGACGCAGATTTTTCAGATGAGCTACCTTCGCAGGTACGGTCTTTAGGCTTCTGCTCTTCAAAGCCGGTTTGTATCACACATTCAGCATTTCTACCTCTTTCATTCTCGGCGCCGCGCCCCCCTACGACTGGTACTGCTACCATTTTTTGTCAATGGTCCACTAGGGACAGGATCCTTCTTTAAGAATTTGTATATCGAGTGATAGAAAACACCATTAAATTTATGGATAGTAGATGGATATAGTAAGGTCGCCCTCTGACATATCAGCTAATTAAGGTATACAGTATACTTCAACTTCACGGCAAGTGCAATTTCCATTACAACATATAATATGAGTGATACTTTCCGTCCAATATAAATGACTGGTACAATAGTATTAACTTTCCGAAGAAGTGACTCCTAACTTCTATCCCATGAAAGTAAGTAAGGGGGTGATGTAATCCTCCAAAAACACAGCTTACGCTTACAAGAAGCAGCCACCAGTATAGCCTACACCAAACCTAAACGACTTCATCTCAACATCATAATCGCTCCCTATTCTGTCAAATTTAGGTAAACTTATACCACAAAAAGGATAACACTAGCTAAAGACTGGAGAGACCTAGCTAACCACATAAGCTGTCAAAGGTCGGGAGATGGGCTGCTGCAAGTAAATGGCGTAGCTTACTCTACACATTTAACATTTAGCATGAAAGTACCGTAGGAGCTTTTGTGCAACATAAAACGGCTTGCTGTACTACCACAATTCTATGTGTCAAATATCCTATAATAAAAAAGGTACCGTGCAGGCAGATGTAACCCCATCTAGTAAATTACAAGTTGATCAGTACTAAATATAACGAACACAAACAATGATATTCTACATCGTATCCTTATATTCTAGCAACGTACTGGCCTGTTGGTACGCTAAGTAGAACCCTCCCAGTGAATCACAATAGGTTATCTCAATGTTTGCAATTTAATACGTGTAAGTAACAGCTACGTCCAGCCTTCATCTAGTAAGACGCCGGTGCAGACTGTAACCTAATACTTACGCGTCAGGAGCGAAGAGAAACATAAGAACCGTTAGGCCGATAGTGCTTGAAAGCAAAAAGCTCAAGTTCTGGTTGGTACAACCTAGCGAAGTATTCCTACGAACATACTCTCTCTACTCACTATCACTAGGCGCCGGGGGTTCGATCCCTTGGGAGCCAAAATATTTCTCTCTTTCTTCCTTTTTCTCGAGGATGCTGGTTATTTACCTAGGTATCTTCCCCAATACTTTTACTTTTTGCATAGCCATAGTTACCAGAAATGCAGGCGTTTACTCGCAATTATGATCACAACATTGCCTGCCGGAATCACATCAGATCCTACAGATATGCAAGGCGTGTTAGACTAGTACTATAAGGCCGCGTCATAGAATCCTGATGTTGCAAATCCTTCAGCCTATGACACAATAGACCATAACCGACCACCAGAATAACTCGGCCTTTGCGCAGTGATGATCGTAAGATATATTCAGGAGTGAACTTATACTCAAAACCATACAAGATCGACGAGCATAGCTGAAAGTCGCATCACGGCGTGACTCCTTCAAAGTCCGCATCATGATGTTTTCCAAGAACTGCGACCATCCCGCAGACGCCACTGACGATGGGACAAGAAAAAGGGAGGTCTGTTTGGTAAGAGGCACCAGTCTCTCGCCGAAGGCAAGCAATGACTTAGAATAGAGCGGTGTGGATGGAAAAGTATAAAGGCATGCCTTTCCTCTGCTTTTGTTGTTCTGGAGACACTCTTCTAATATCAGACATCAGACATCAGACACAACACACCTTCGAACCCAATATCTACACTATATTTCACAATACCAATCACTCACAATGAAGGCCACATTCGCAATCGCAACCCTTCTCGCCACTCTCGCGGCCGCATCCCCCGCCCGCAGCGGAAACATGCTGCCGCACGAGGCTCGGGCCATCACGCCTGACCAGTTCTGGAAGCGCTGGTGCGCGCCGGACCCGGTTGAAAACCCCGTCTGCCCACTGGGTGCTTTCTGGGTAAGACTGTCCGCCTATCATACACGAGGGGAGACGAGAAAAACACTTGCGAACTGACTTACTAATTTCCTTGTTACTAGTGTGGTCCCGCCGACGGCGATGGACAGTGCATTCCATGCGGCCAAAGCTGCTAGGAGTCTAGACAGACCAGTCGATGACTATGTATATCAGACAGAAGGTACTTTATAGCTGCCTCACAACACAATGGAAGTTCATTACTGACTCTGCATAGTTTGTGAGAGCTATGGGTGCTCTGTGTACGTGAAAAGTAGGGGCGGGGACTGGGGTGATTAGAGGACTACTACTCTCTGGGCTGCAAGGACGCTTGCTAGCTAGGTGTTTCTTTTGATTTTGTTACTCAATATCATGTTGGGTTAGCCATTCATTTAGTTGCAGAAATACAGACACCTCGAGGTCACCAACCTGTTCTATATGATTTGACTGTGATTATAGCTAAGTTCTAGGTAGTATATTACATGATTTATGGAATCGTGAAAGTCGCTGTATTCGGATCGCTTCGATACATCAGGGAGTTCAAAAAACAAAACCCAACTACCCCGTCTCATCTTGATCCTCTGAGACCAGCGCAAAGACTTTCTCAGATTCTCGAAGGCCAATCACCCAGCTTGCATCACCATGACCCGGTCGTTCGGTGATATTCACCTCAACGTCATCATCGGGCTGCATGACAACAGCCGCGACATTGGTATTCATTGTGGTAGGGAGCCTCCACTTGCCCTCCACAGGGTCCATGTCAAATCTAGAGATGAAGGTGGCAACGACGGCCAGGATTTCATTGGTTGCAAAGTGGCGGCCAGGGCATAGCGTTTTACCGCCACCGAACGCGCGGAAAGATGCATCGCGGCGACGGTTGAGGAACCGGCGCGGATTGAAATCTTCTACATCTTCACCCCAAATACTTGAGTCTTGATGGATAATGCGACTTGGCATCTGTAGCATCGCTCCTTTTTTCAATAGCCACTGGTCAAGGTATGTATCTTCCATGACTTCGCGCACCGATGTTCCCATGCTGCGGTACCGAAGCACTTCTTGGTATGTAGAGAGCAGTAGCGGACAGTTATCTTTGAGTGTAGTAATGTCGAGGAATTTGGTTTTTTTGCCTTCTTTAATCTCGGACTTAGTGCAAGCGTCGATCTCCGCCCGGATCTCGCCTAAGAGGTATGGATTGGAATTAATCATAATAAGACTCCAAAATGCTGCCGGAGCTGTGTTTACGAGAATGGCGATTGACCCTCCGACCTCGTATCGGGCAATATCTTCCAAGGGGACGTTGTTATCTACCTCGGCTTGGTATCGCAATTTGGCCAAAGTCGATGCTTGCTTAACACCACCAGCGTTGTAGTATTTGATGAAAGCATCGACTACCTTTTGTCGAGCTGATATCGGCTTTCGGGCTGTGAGCGACGGGAGAAATCCTATCAGGATTGTTATGAGGCCGCTTTCGAATTGCCTTGAGGCTAAATTTAACCAGCTGTCCCTGGAATTATAGCAACAACATACACTTACCAGAACGCGTCAACGATTTCTGGATCCTCATACGGATTCAGTGGACCATATACAGACCTCGTAGTTGCTATGGTGATGGCGTCCCTCATCCAGGCGTAGAGCTTCAGCCGTTTGGGCTGCCTCGGGTGAATCTCATCGAGGGACCTCGCGATCTCTTGGATCATGCTACGGTTCATATCGTCCAGACTCGCCCCGGGCTTCAGCGCGGCCCTCATGGCAGCATATGACTCCATCGACAGACCATGATCGCCCTCGTCGCCGTTGACATTCTTAGCCAGTATCGCCTGGGCTTCCTGGCTCACGCCACAGACAGTCGAGGAGAATTTGGCCTCGATAGGGGGAAAGGCTAGGATCTTGTGTTGCTTTTGGACAGCGAGGAAGAGCTCCGGCTTTGTTATGACATACATCTTCTGCCCCGGGAGGGACATGGTAAAAATTGGAGTCTCTACTGCCTTGCTGGAAAAGACAGAAACAGTTTAGCAACATAGCCTGGGAGCCAGGTGAATGAATGAAAACGTGGCTTTACCTGAGATTGACATAATATTCGAATTTGCTGCGCGACATGCCAACCATATGCCCGATGAGCGGGATTGATTGCGGAGCCAACGGTGGCTCGCGTCGATCGTGACCACCGAACATCTTGCGAGTGAAAAAGTAGACTACGGTAAATGCGCCAGCGAGCAAGACGAAGCCAGTAGGTTCATTCAGACTGACAGCCATGCCGCCCATTGAGAAGAAGGAAAAGACTGAAGCGTATGGTGAGAGAGGGGGCGTGAAAAGGCAATTTGGGAGCTATCTGCCGTGAGGTAAACGGCGGATAGCAAAAGGGGGGAGACTACAATTTCCCTGGCTGCACAGCGATATGACCATCGGACAGTCAAGTCGTGTTGATAAAACGTCATAATCTTGCCGGGACTTGCAACAGGTCATATACTAATTGGCTCGCTGAGAGAAGTAGGCGCAACATTGAAGCCTGTTGCTTAGGTGGAGGCTGAAAAAACCTCTTGGTGGAATGACAGAGGTACGTACTGGTACGACAACCTACACCAAGCGACTTAATGCTGGCATTAGGTACTCAAGGGTACCTACGACGAGACTACGACGAGACTATCGCTTCCAACTGGAACGCATCCATTGTACTGAAGTGAGCTATCTAGATAGTATTTGCTGATCAGATTTCTTGTAGGGCTGCTTATTACTCTTTTGGGCATCACAGTGTTTGCATCTGGCCCTATGATTGGACGAAAGGTGAAGCACTAGGTGCTAGCTGGACCATACATACTAGGTACAGTCACTCTCCAATAATGACGCCCGCCCCCCAGTTTACATGTACTACACTTATACTTAAATAGCGATGCACGCTCCACACTTCAATAATAAAATTTGAAAAAATTATTTTCATTAATATTTATTATTTATTTATTAAAATTTAAAGTTATAAACTTATTAAATATATATTAATGTAATAAATAATAGTTTTATATTTTTAGTTTTATTTTAATATTATATTTTTAAAAATTAATTAAAAATAAATTTTATATTATAATAAATTAATAAAAAATATTTTTATATTAAAAAATAGTTATAAAAATAAAACTTATAAGTTTTAAATATATATAATATATTTAATACTTTTAAATATTTATTTAAAATTAATATAAAAATTTTAATAAATTTTACATTTTTTAAAAAGTATAAAATAATTAAAATAAAAATTTAAAACTTATATTTTTAAATTATTTATACTTTAATTTGTTAATAAAATTTTAACCGCTTATTTTTAAAATTTATTTTCGATTTTTTATTTAAATCTTTAAAAAAATTATAATTTTTTCAAAAAAAGTTTTTTTTTATTAATAACAAAAGTTTTGCTATTAAATTTCAAAAAAATTATAACTTTAATTTTTAATTATTTTTTAATTTAAATAATCTAATTTAATTTTTTATTAATTTCTTTACATATAAAGTTATAAAGATATTTATAAGTAAAATATGTGAGTTTTGGTGTAAATAAGCGTAGCGGGCGTCATTTCTGGAGACCCACTGTAGGTATACCTAGCTACATATCGCACTACCAATCGTTATGAATTGATCTATCCCACCACACCAATCGTACCTATCCCCCTAAGTTTGCCGCAAACCTGTCTGACAATGTTTCTACAACGGACGTCTAACATGCATACTAGACCTTATCATGGTAGCGGTCAGGTAGGTGTTGTGGGATGAACCTGATTTGGAGGTCTGGCGTCGTCCCCCCCAAGATGTCGAATCTCTATTGAACCTGATCGCTCACACTCCCATATCAAATATTGTCTCGTAGCCTGACGTCGCCAATGCACTGCCCTTGAATCCTTCAGTGCTCGTTCCCGTGTCCCACCAATTTGTCCACTGTCTAACAGGAGCCGGCACTCAGCATGACTCAAGATCCAAACTACTTTCTGATCCAGTATGCGCTGGCCGTAGGGTGCATAATATGCCTGTGCATATGACTCAAGCTCTCATTTTCACCCACTGAGTTCCCATACGCTGGAAATGGAAGGGTTCCGTTCCTTGGGGTGCTCGAAAGTATCGTGAAGGGTAAGCAACTCTTGAGGGACGTCTACGAGACGGTATGAGAATATGTGTCCCACTATCTACGGAATGAATGATGACTTTATCTCAAGCAACTTGAGGATGACCAAGCGTACCGTCTTCGCGGGCTTTTTGGCGACAGCATCGTCCTGCCACCTACCATGTTACAATGGGTCATATCACAGCCCGAGACTAGTTTAAGTGCCAAATGGGCACAGTTGGACGCTCTGAATATTCCCATTACCTTCCTTCGCTCAGAGATTGGTACCGACCCCTTACATGAGCCTGTCGTTCGTCGCGACCTCACTGCCAACCTGGACCGACTCGAAGATGTTATCTGGGAGGAAGTCGGCTCATCACTCGAGCTTATATGGGGAAAACAACGATTCTGGTGTGAAGTGAATTTGGATCACACTATCAGGCGTATTGTCGCGCGAGCCTCAAACCGTGTTTTTGTCGGCTCGTCGCTTTGTAAGTCTGAGTTAGGAACCTTTGATGCCTTAGATGTTTACTGATTGCAGTCTAAACCAGGCCAGCAAGACGACTACATCGAGAACTGTATCCGCTATGTCACCCAGGTTTCGACGATCGGTCTTCTCCTCAGCGTCTTCCCCTATTGGCTAAGGCAGGCAGTTGGTGTCATCGCGACGATTCCAATTCGGACTACTTACGCCGCTTGCTCGAAATATCTGGTTCCTCACTTTGTAAACCTCATATCTCAAGAACCCAAAATCCGCCCTAGCCTATTTAGTGCTTGGCTTCTGCTAAACTCAGAGAAGCTTTCGACATCCTCCCCAGAACGTACCCCAGACCTTCTCAGCAGGCGAATCATGGCGTTGAACTTCGCAACCATCCACACATCAACAATGACAACCTGCAACCTTTTATTAGATATCGCCTCACAGCCATCGACACTCAGCATGCTTAGAGAGGAGTCCCAAACGAGCAATGCTCGTTGGAATGATTCGTGCACCCGTGCTCGTCTGAATCAAATGTACAACCTCGACAGTGCACTGCGCGAGAGTCTACGGCTCTGGGGTCCCGTTCCGAAAGCGATGACGCGGAAGGTCATCCATCAAGACGGCATCTCACTACCAACAGGGCAGCACCTACCGCAGGGTGTCACGGTCTGCGTATCAGGTTGGGGCCTACACCACGATAACGCAATCTACCCACGAGGCTATGAATTCGTACACGACCGTTTCAAGAGAACGCCACAACAGGTTACTCTTGACGGCTCTCAGGATAAGAAAACCACGCCTAGGAAGTCACTAGCAGCGGCAGAGACGGATGAGTCTTTTGCGACTTGGGGAATCGGAAAACATGCCTGCCCTGGTCGTTTCTTCGCCGTAGACTTGATCAAGATCATAGTGTCGCGGATCCTTCTGGATTACGAGATCAAGATTCAGGAAAAACGTCCTGACAATGTGTGGATTGAGTATAATATAATCCCCCCTCCCAACGCCATGTTGCGTGTCAGGAGGCGAATCGGGGCCCCCAAGAATTAAGTATATCCCATGTAATCGCAACATTTGTTCCGTTGAAAGTCATGCATTGAGATTAGAAATAGAGCCCGCGATGAATCTACCTGGCTTTGACAATCTTTCTGTTCACTGCAAACAGATAGCACCTAGTTAACAATCTATAACAAAGAATGGGATAAGGGAACAGGCATGAATGAGCCAATATTTCTCAACCTTTACTAGAAGCGTCCGGACTGGGCCGCGAACCTTAGACTTACGTATAAACAGGAAATGACTAACAGGCCCAACACAAGTGAATCACATGCTCGTAAGGCGCTCTAAGGGAGTTAGATTTAATCCTTATCCTGATAGTTGACTACATGGATCAGGGTCATAAGGCTTTATTCGTTTTTGTTGAACCTAAGATTGGTATCAATCTTTTTTGAAAACAAGGAGTCACTGTGAGATAATGTTCAAGGTAAAGTACGAAGACCAATAAATTTGCCATCGAAGTCCGGAGACAACTATTCTCTTTATGAAATTCACGCCTATGTAGGTCCCGTAAGAAGGGCTTGATGAGGATGAATATTGGTAGCTATTTTGTTGTCATTTCCACGTGCCAATCGACGCACGGACCATGTACCATGCAGAGATCACCAGCTAGCCTATCTAGTGTGCTCTAAGGCATGCACTTAAAATTAAAGGAAAAAAAAAAGTCAGCGAATACAGTAATGAACCAGGAGAAAAAAGGGCAAAAACGGGAAAAAGAAAATACCTAAGAGAAGGAAAAAAAAAACCAGTGGTTGCTACTTCTAGTTTAACTAGAAGGCATTAGGAATTGAGCCCAATGCGGGGGTCGAACCTGGTTGTTGATGTTAGCGAATTTTGTTGCTACTGATTTTTTCTTGGTAGAAGAACAACTTACCCGCAACCTTGAGATTAAGAGTCTCACGCTCTACCGATTGAGCTAACCGGGCGGCTTGGTGGTCTGTCCTCGGGCAATACTCGGTTAGGTGTGTCGTTTGCTGGGGTAGGGGTCTGGGGTCTGGGAGACTCGTTATCGCGCTCAAGAAATTCCCTGCAGTACAGTATAGAATCTAGTCTATATACTTGTGTAGTAGCTTGCTACATCCCGTCGCTATGGGACAAAGTAGAGTGATACAGTACCCATGTTATGCGAACATGCGCGCTCGACAAGGATCTATATCTCTTGAACAAACCGTATGTAAGGTACGGGCACTAGGTATGCCTGTTGGGCCAGGTATTCAATCGGGTCTACATATATCCAAGTGTAATTTAATCGAATTACATGGGATACTTATCTCAGGTCTTGCGGCGTTACCCGTTTTATTACAGCCGTCTAACCGATGCCTTTCTGGTTTATACGGAATTTTGATGAGAGCTGGACTGTCTACCCTATTTACCTACACTGAAGCTATAAGCGAGGTATGTTTAACTATTCTGCTTATGTAGACTATGATTAAGGGGTATTATTTAGGTATTATCTCTGCTGTTACAGTGAGGACAAAAGCGTTTGCTTAGGTACATAATTGCCGGATCGCGTCAGTCCAGCCTTACTACGCGTCGCGGAAAAACGTGGTTTGGGATAAAAAATCCGGGACCATCTACTAGTGTACACAAATTAGTATTACTTACGTATAGTGAACCAACAAGCTATCTAGGAGGGTACAGTACTAATACATACACGCAGTATATTACAGATTATCGAGTTGAAAATCGTTAATGTGTACAGAGTATCTAGATAAGTGAAATAGTCTACGTAGAAGACGTGCTGCGACAATTTAGACGACTTATTGCGTAGGTACTGTAGAACACGACTCTACTCACTAACCTAGTCCAGGTAGTGCGGACAAGCATTGGACAACCTGTCGGATCTCACGGGAGTTCCCGGTCTGTGTACTACTGAGTACTTACATACTGTACGCGAGACAGATGACGCCAAGCTAGCTTAGCCACGGCTGCTGGGCCGACCGGCATACCGTTATCACCACCATCTCTAACAAAGTTTCATCAGCTGAAAACGGGCCACCCATTCTGCTCTAGTAATTCCCGACTCTCCCTTGTCATCAGCCACACTGGGGCAGTAATAAGTAATAAGCAAAATTAGCTGAGGGTACATACTGCAGAATGTTGATAAATACTTGAGCCGCAATGACGTATCAGAGTTGTATGTGTACTACCGCTCCCTCAATTGGCACCATGTAGATACAGTATATTCGTTCTTGGCAGCTCCTAGGCTTTCCATTTCAAGAGGATCGCATCGAGCTAACACTTTTATTGGGGCGTCGATATTCTGTATTTGTTGACGCGGTGTCGGGTTTGACTTCTGACTAGGTAGGGGCATTGGTCGCCTGCCTTGCTGACTGTTTCTAGAACTATTCCCTGTCGTAGGATCGACTCAGGGGGGGCGACTAGTACTAATCATAGTAGCAATTTTGACAAATCATGGCTAACATGTGGTCGAACATGCTGAGAATAAATCGTAATCAGGCTGGACAAATTGTATTAAACGTGGTAGTTGGGTCGAAAAAGTGGGATTTAGGTAGTTTGCCCGACTGTCTACTTTCTTCGCCGCGCTGTCGCGGTTGAAACTAGTTTCTGCCCTCTTTGCAATCGCGATATATTGATCGCCGTCGACTCAGAGTCTCCTACCTATCCCATCGCTAGCCTCACGACGAACCGATATAAAAATGGACAGGTCTGGAGTTAAACCGGTGCGGCGGTTGCATCCAAACGGGATACCGGAAGACCGCCCGGCTAGTTGGAGTGCGCTTCCGCCTGACGATCCCGCCGCACATGAGCAGATGATCAAGTTCATCTCCGAGTCAATAGTCGATGATCTCCAAGGCAACATCTCCAGCGGGTTTATGAGACAGATCCATGCTTCCAAGAAGAGCGCCATGTCCCCCCACGACAAGGCAGAACGGATGCGCATAGTCCGCGACATGCGATCGTCACTGGAGCGCCTTACAGAGGAGCTGGGACAGAAGTTTTTCGAGGAATTCCGCGAGAGGCCGGGTGTTGGCCGGTGGTACGATTCCTGGCTGTTCAACGAGACGCCGCAATTCCTGCGCTGGGAGCAGGAATGGGCCTTTGCACCCGAGGAAAGCGTGCTCACGGTCGGTGCGCGTAGCATCGCCGGCAGCATTGACGGGCGTGTATTTGGCTCCGAAACTACCCCCGAAGTCAGAGTGGAATCTGAAGGGGACTTGGAGGAGTTCGAGGATACCCAGGAGCTCACCCAAATCCCCGAGTACAGACCGGACGCGCCAGTGACCGAGGTAAGGCGGAAATCTCCCATCCTCCGGCCAAACTACAAATCAGTTGACGTGGATGTGGTTAGGAAAAAACCGATGGCCCGGCGCACTCGTCCCCTGGCTGCCAGTGCGAACATACGAACGAAGGCGCCCACCTCTGCCAATCGTGCGCCTGCAGCAATCAAGGTTACGGCTGCATTGCATCTTGTGGTTGTGACGAGACCTGCCGGAACAACTTCAACAGCATCGCGCTCGATAACATCCTCGGCATCGACGTCTCCGGGTCCCCAGCGAAGCTTGACCCGTGTTTCATCACGTACTTGCAAAAACACGATCTCAAAGAGGCTATCACGCTTGATTTTCTCTTCGACAATCTTCTGTCCGGTCTCGACTATGTACCAGATGGAAACGATGAGGCAGTTGATGCGTGGCGCGTGGAATGGGAGACTGCCTACAACGGGCCGGACCCGGAGGCAAATACCGAAAAGCTTCAACGTGAACTTCTCCGTCTCGGGCTTGGCCTTGGCGACAAGCGCGGGGAGTGGTTCTTCTCATTCTGCTACAATAATAGCGAGCGGATCGGAAGCTGGCAACAAAGCCGCCAGATATGGCACTGCACAGACTGCGGGAGTTGTAGCGAGCAGCAGGAATGGCATTGCGGAAAATGCGACAAATGCACTTATGGGAGAGAGATCCCATGTAGTGGATGTGGAGGAGTCTCGGACTCTTACCACGAAGAACACAAGGGGTGATCGGATCCAGGCTGTCCTGGTCAAGGCCGTGGTAGCCTGTCAACGATTTAAGAAAACCACAGGAAAGAAGCTGAAGACACGACTATCTAAAGACCACCTAAGAAATCTTTAGTTATAAATACGGAAGTGAGAAGGTGATGCCTTGGCCAGGTACGAAGTGTACTGCCCTGGGACTCTCAACAACACGACCGGGCCGGACCGGAACCCGATGCTTAGAATGAGGCATACGGGAACCGAGAACCGGGTTTGTATATATACTATATCCCACATTCTCTGATATATTTTCCTTATAGGAGTCAGCCATGATTTTGCGGCGTGGTGGACTTGGGTAGCGGAGGGTTTAACTTAGGTACATGAGAGACCGGTCCTTCATCAATAGCCTTGCTGTTGAAGGATGGAAATGTAAATACCGAATTGTTGTTACATGTCAGATAAAATTTCCTTTTGGTGGAGGTCTTCCCGCGATGACAGCGGTACTATCGACCTGAGAGTCAAGCCTAATATAGCTATAAAATCCATCATCAACCACACTTTTAGCGCTGCATTACCTTTTCGAATTTTAGTATGATAATTCAGATAGAATGACATCGGTAGCCGTTGAGCTGGTACTAGGACCATGAACAGTTCACTAGTCCAGTGGTATATCTGTCGCGATTAGGTGCTCTATAAACTGGAATATACAGATTAGTGGGCTTCTTTGCATTCTATGCTTACTGGTTGTGTTATGACGATCAATTTAGAAATAGGCAATCGTTCACTGTTACAGGAAATATCTAGAAGGGGACTGATGACTTGCAGCTTGCTATTCTTGGTCCTAGACAATTGCGGGGAATAGAGGATGAGTACATGTTGCCGGCCGGAAGTGGCGCCCACATGTAAGTAGGTAGGTACGACCATGGCGGATATAATATCGCTGCTGTTGTAGTATAAAGGGTGCCTACACTTGCCTCCTCTGGTTATAATTATAACTTTACAACCATTCTATTACGTCTCACTTGGGGTTGGTAGGGACTCTAAGCTGAACGGTGATGCGTGGATTTTAGAATATCGGCCTGAGACTTGAACTTACTGTTCACCGGCAGTGGTATGTAGCACCTATAATAATGATTAAATTTATATGCATTCAGCTTTCAAGGGAATTCCATGCTAAAGTACCGGATATATAGGCAGGTACAGTGCACGTACATAAAATGTACGTTTCCATACGTAGAAGAAAGGAGGACGCCACCTACCTGATTCAGAATTCTGCCATAGGTACATATGAGGTAGGTAGGTAGTAATACGCTACTAAGTAATAGGTATATTGCGCCCTGTGTATAGCTGTAGCCACCTAAAGGGTGAATCGTTACTGGTCTGTTAGGTAGTGCAGCGTACTACAACAGCTAGCACTAGGTCTAGGCTGCCTACTAGATGACTTAAAATAGGTAGGTGCTTGGTGATATAGGTACTTTTTGACGGTTAGATGGTTACACTACAGGTCGTATAAACATGAACTGGATGACAGGCAGAGCTACCCAAGGTGCCTACATAATATGCGTATATGACTTCAATTACTGAAATCCTTTTAACCTCGATCCGAGCCTTGTGGGTAGTGTCTACCATCTATCTATTCCAATGAATTAAAATAAACCCACCCTATTGTTTGAGAGACTTCGATTGCTTATAGTCTGTCTAATACATAAATGCACTTAAAGACAAAACGTCACCATTAACACCAAATAGGAGGCGGATACCACGGCTTATGTCGGAATTGGACCCCTCCCACCTCCCGACCCACGACCCACGACTAGCATTAAGCCACTAGGACTAGGACTACCTACGACTGGCTATCTAGACTGCCTATCTATATGCATACATACAGCTTACGTGCAATATAGGTGGTTATTGCTTTGCGAGCTCTCTCCGACTAGATAGACTATTACTACAATCCTATCACGACTACGACCACGATTACGACTACGACTACGGCGAGAACCAGAATCAGAACTAGATCCAGATCCACGTTAACGACGAAGTTTACATCCACGTCCACATCCACATCTGCCCCCCAGTTCTCATCGAGCCCCCGTCGTGCTGCTGCGAGCGCGAGTCCTCTTTCTCTATCCGGTTCGAGCATCGACAACGATGAAGTTGCGCTCATGATTTCTCCCCTTCGCTTGAAGGAGTGTCATGATGCCGCCCGAAGGACGGCCCACCAATATCCGCGTCGTCATAAAATGGGATGACCAGACCGTGTTCGCCGGAGAGGAGATTAGGTGCCATATCACCTTCAAGAATGTCGCCCCTGGTTCCAACCAACGCCAGTCCTTGCAGCCCTCGCCGAGATCTGATCGACCGAGACAACCTTCGCCGCTGCTGAGTCCGAGGGGAGCCTCTAATAACGGCTTGACGCCCCCCCTGTCCGCTCGCAGCCACCGGTCAACATTGTCGCTTAACGTGCCCCCTACAAGCTCGCGCCTCAGGAACAGCATCCAACAATGGCCGCCTCCCCAGCAGCTGCCCGTGGCCGCGCCCCCGCAGAAACCCGCAAACGCCCATAAACGGTCCGTCTCCATCGTGTCTATGGGCTCTACTGCTACCGTCGATGACCAGGTATACGTCAATGGCTCTCAAACAAAACCTCAGCGCCCTCATCGCGGCCATGGCCGATCCGCTAGTCTTCAGATCGTCCCGCGCGCTGGTGTGACGGCGAATGGACCCCAGTCGGCAGCGCTACCGCGTAGGTCGCCCTTCGGCTCCGACTCTCCCGTCTTTAATAACCATTCATTTCCTCCCTCGAAGCATGGCTTTGGCCGTAGTCCCGGGCCTGCGACGGCCCCTAATACCCCAGGCATTGCTAGGTCGCCTACAAGGAGGAAAGCAGCTGGCCCTATGCCAGACTTCAAGTTTCCTATGGGCCCAGGACCTTCTACTGGCGACCCTAGCGACTCTCCTATTATAGATGACTTCGCCGTAACACCCACCGCGGAGACGATGCCCCAATTCTCCTTCCCTGTCCGCTCGAAAGAGCCAATACCTACCATCTCCGAGCATTCAGCACCAGTCGCGAGAATCCTATCTGCCGCAAGTATGGCGGGTGGTACTCCTAGAAGTAGTGGGGAGTTTTATTCTCTCAGCAATAATTCGTCCGAAACACTGGCCTCAGAATATGTTACCCCCCTTTTCCAGAACGGGCGGACACCTGCCCACCTGCGCCGAAGCTCTGCCATGTCTAACATAAATATGGCTAGGCCCCCGGAATCCCTGATGATGGGCTATGCCCAAGTGCATGGCTCCTTTACGCTGGATGGATCACTCGTTAACTTGGGCCCATTTGAGGCCGTCAAACGAAAAGCGGTCCTAAGTGGACAGGGTGGTGGTGTGATCGGAGTTGAGTCGTCAAGAAGATCTAGTGGTTTCCTGAATGGCTTTGGATGGGGTGGCCTTGGTAATTCCATTGGGGAACTTCTCGGTGGAGGTGAATTCAGCAGTATAAAAGAGATGCGAGGAGCTGCGAGCTCGAAGTCCATCCCGCTGTTGTCTACTCCCCAATCGATATTGTTTGTGGATCTGCAATTGGACCCTGGTGAGAGCAGAACATACGAGTACTCCTTCAAATTACCAAAAGGCCTGCCTCCAACACACAGAGGCAGGGCTATCAAGATAGCTTATAGCTTGGTTGTTGGCACGCAACGAGCTGGAGGTGCCAAGGAACAGCAAGTGCGATCCGTTGATATTCCTTTTCGAGTTCTTGGCAGCGTTAATAGCTACGGCGAGATCCTCGGTCATGACTTGTTATCCCCCTATATCATACTTCGCGACCAAGCAAAGGTTCAGTCACACGAAAAAGGAACCAACGCATCAGTCTCAAAGAAACGAACTAAATCAGACACGCCAAATTCTACTATAAACGACTTTCTAACCTACGTCGATGAACTTCTAGACCGTCCGCGAGATGGCTTGGGTCTTCTCTCACCCACGGCCACAGCAGCACCATCCCGACGTTCCTCCTTCGTAATGGAGACGACTACAGCAAAGCAGGCGATTGACCTTGCTATCATGCGCTCAAACATGTCATCCGAATCCGGCCAAAGCAGTAACCGCTTCATGATTGCACGTAACGGCAAGCGTGTGGGTGTAGTCATGCTAGCACGCCCGGCATATCGTCTTGGAGAAACAGTGAGTATGGCTATCGACTTTAGTGATGCTGAGATCCCCTGCTATGCCGTACATGCTGCTCTCGAGACCAGCGAGCACGTCGATTTATCCCTAGCCCTGCGTAGTGAAGCGAGCATACATCGCGTCACACGCAAGATATACTCTAGCTCATCCGAAACAACGATGTTTGCGCGCCGCATCGTATTCAGTCCCACCATCCCCATCGCTGCGACACCAGAATTCATAACTAGCGGATTAAATCTCGAGTGGAAAATCCGTGTCGAATTCGTGGTCCCCTCGTCCGTGCCTACGAAGAACTCTGTGGACGACGCAGATGACCAAGAGGACACTAAAGAAGAGAAACTCAAGGAGGGCCACCACTTGCTAGAGGAGATATCTCACAACGATAAGAGCGGCCTCATCCTCGTCGCCGCCGAAAACCTCGAATGCGAGAGCTTTGAGGTTGCGGTACCCTTGCGCGTATACGGCGCCGTATGCAATGGTCTAGAACGGCTTGAACGGGACGAGGCACTTGAGGAGGGCCTCGTAGTATAAACGCCAATGGGATCAACAGAAGAAATCCATCAGATTTCAGTGTATGTGTACCTGTATGGGGGTGAGGATAGAGAGGGCTCTCGCATAGTATCGAACATACGGATAAAGCGAAAAAAAAAAATATACACTAGCGAAGGGATATAGGGGATGGAGAAGATCGCCGTTTCATTAATCTGGATAGAAAGCGACCAAAACGTCGATATGGAAAACTCAGTCAGGGTACGAAAAAGAGATGGTATCGTTATATCCATTATTGCAGTAGGGTGGTGGTGTAGATATTTGTGTAGTCGTATCTAGTAGGTAATCAGAGCGGAATATAAAGGGTAAACGGTTCCAGAACAAAACATCCTAACCACCTACTAATACTGGTTGTAATGACGCGCAAGTCACGAATCACCTAAGCCGTGCTATGATGTATTTAATGAACGAAACGCAGTTTCTTGATGCTTGACTAAGTAAATAACAGAGTGCGCCCGCTCATCTATTGGGGGAGGGCATGCAGAATTATGTCCTAGTGACGAGGTATAATCTCTCTAGCTGGAGGTGAACCAAAAGCAAATGTGAAAATCACCTAACCGCCCATCTAGGTAGCCCAGTCTAGCCTATTGGGAGATTCTTAAACGCCTGTTCTCCTGGTATTCCCCCTCGGATATGAATGGTATCATGATTAGAGTAGCCAGCTTGGTCCAGCATCCCCGAGAATAAATCGCACAACGCCGCCCTCTGGTCCGTTATCTTCAGACCATGCCCCGAGTAAAAGCAGAAAAAAGAGAAAAAAAATGTGGAGCATTCCAGACGCCGGACGTGGTTCAGCGACGACCAACCATGCGATAACCTCTCCCACCTAATCCTCCAGTAGACCAGCCCCATCACTAACTATACAATATTTCCCACAGGCCCCTGCCAAAAATACAAAAGATAAATACAAAATTAAAAGAAAATGAATGTGTGCTTTATGTAGAAGTGTTGCTGGACCCTGTTCCCGACGATCCAGGACGTTTATCAGTAGAATCCGTCTCTTGGTCGGACGACCCTCTATATTTTCCGAGACGAAGTTTCTCATCAAGAAGCGATACTAATCGCTCCGAGTACTGGTCTAGGAGACCGTTAAGCATGGTGTCGCTCATCGCCTTGCTTCGTGTCGCTCGATCCCCAAGGGCGACTGCTGTGAGGCGTAGTTCTTGGTCGAGTTCAGCCAGTATCTCCTGACTAATAGGATCTGTGGAAGCGAGCTTCTTCCGGTAAGCCCGAAGGGTTCGACAAGTTTGTTCAGTTGACATATTGAGTGTTCCAAACGACCTTAAGCTACCGTTACTTCTGGTTTTCGCCAAGTTGAGCGCGGGAACGGAAGGGCGGCGTTTTACTCTAGATTTAGGGCTGACTGGGGGACTGCCCGACGGCATGCCAGATGGTCGTCGTGATGGCGTATCCTCGGCAATGACATGAGCTGGACTCGATGATTGTGCAGCCAAAGGCGTTTTGGCCGGTGTAGATGACAAATTACTAAAATATAGTGATCGTCTCTTGGATAGTGTTCTTGGGGGAGATCTGCGACCACCAGCTGCAGATGAAGGACGTTGAAACTCTGCGAGCTCAGATTTGGATAAAACACGTCTTAATGTTGGTCTGTTGACAGGAGTACTAGCATCTTTGACGGGGGAGGGATCGCGACTAACAGAACCCCATCCCCGATCTTGCAGATCTATCTCCCAGATCATAATGGTCCCATCAGACCCAACACTTACAACCTTTCGATTAGTATCGTCTTCCTCGATCATAGCTACGCCATGTATCGCCTCGGTATGTCCCCACTCTCGGGTAAGGAATTGACCCGTCTGGGTATCGTACATTCTGACCGATTTATCTGTATTGGAGAGACCGAGAAGAAATACTGGCTCTTTTTCGGTAGCGGGACATATTGTGAGCGAATCCAGGATAACGGGATCGGCGCCACTTTCATCGAAGCACTTGAAAGAGCTTGAAAGTTTTCCTGTGTCAAGATCGAATACATAAACAGACCGCTCCGTCTGAGATACGAAAAGAGTTTTCCCGTCGGGACCAACAGCCATTGATGTCGGGGATGCTTTCAGGGGAAGTGTTCGGGAAGGAATAGCTGCCATAACATCTGGATCGTCTTCCTTTGTCACTATGTCGTGGATTTGTACTGTCCTATCTAACGAACAGGTAATCATTCTATCAGTTGAAGGGATTAAAACCTGGGAGACTCTGGCCGCGAACTCAAGTGTCTGGAAATGCTCAAAATCTCCGTTGCTCAGTCGATGGAATAGTTGAGCTGTGCGATCACGGCCGCATGATGCAATAAGGAGGTTAGATTTATCCTCGTAAATCGTAATGAACTGACAGTCTAAGGAGTGTGCTTTCATAGATGAGACGCATTCCTTCGTGACAAAGTCAACCACTTTGACAAATCCTAATTTATCCCCGGCAATAAAAAAATTGCCATCCATAGTTGCACGAATTGTAACCATTTGGTTGACTAGTTCGGGCTCTTCTTCGAAGTAAGCTTCGTCCAGAGGCACCTGGAAAGTGGATTTAATTGTGCCATCAGTAGACCATAGTACCACTTGGCCTGACTGCGACCAGGTGTAAAATTGAGCGCCCGTTATATTCGATTGAGATAGGCTCCCAACACCCATGACTGCGTCTCCGTGTCCTGGTATAGGGATTGAGGTTGACTCAACCCTCGATGCTCCTGGTATGTGGTCCCGATCCCAGATGTCAATAGAGCGGTTAGCGTCAACCGTAACCATTTTGTCTTTTAAGAATCCCAATGCGAGCATCCCGACGCCAGTCGATGGCTCTGTATTGGTTCGGATGCAGGTTGCAGAACCCTTCAACAGGGACTCTAAGTCAAGTGTTGCGAAATTACCCGATTTGCCGCCAACATAAACGAGGCTATTGCGAATGGCAACGCATGTTGTAACAAATCCACTTTCGAGGATATGTGACAACCTCATCTGCTTGCCAGAGTCGTCCAATAAGCACACATCCCCCGTCTCAGAGCAGATGATAGCCTTGGTGTCGTCAATAGCGGCAGCACACGAGAATGTGGCCTCAATCATATTGCCAAGCAGAACATTCCTGCCGGGTAGGGTTTTCTGCGGTTGTGCGGCGGGGTTCGCATCTCCAATAAATTTCTGCTTCACTGGAGAGATCGCCTGCGCTTCATCGATGCGCCAGACCTTCACGTGGCGTACGCCCAAAGTAATGAGATTATTACCTATCCATATCATCCCTTTAACATAAGTTGTGCATCTGTTCTGCTGAAATAGCCTCGCCGCACCAGTGCGCGGATCTATCTTCCACACGTAGAGGAAACCATCATTTGATGATCCGAGGGAGGCGAGGAATTTGGAATCAGGAGACCACGCAACTGCCCTGACGCCATGAGCGTGTTCGCTGATAGAGACCAGTGGAGTGTCAGATGAGCGGTCCTCCAGGCTATATATCAGAACTCGCGGAGAATAGCCCGTTTCGCCTACGGCGAGAAACCGCCCTTCCTTGCTCAATGCAAGACAGGTTGCAGCCTTGATGCGCTCTCGACTAGTCCATGTCTTGGAGGTAGGGGATTCCGCCCAGTCGCTCGAACCGAAGGCAGAATCTCGCAAGGAGACCCTATTTCGGCTGTCATTTGCTTTCGGGGTAGATGGAGTCGCTGTAGAGTAGGGAAGGGCCGGGGTACTGTATACGGGAATTGCTGTCGGTCGTGCTCGGAAGAATCGTTGTCCATAGTCATCACCATCCACATCAACCACCACAACGGCCCCGCCAGCAATGTAAGCGAAGCAAGATTTGACTGCATCAAAACCAGTGGGAGCAACACATGTGGTACCAATGACCCGTTTCAAGGAGAGTCGAGAATCAGGTAGCTGGGGAGCTCGGCCACGGTGAGGGGACCGCGTCGGGACAGGCAAGAATGGTGAGTTTGCAGGTGTCAACCTCAATCGGTGGGAGGGAGTAGAGGCCATCTTAATGCCATGGACTAGAAGGGAAAGCGAGGCGATAATCACGATATACGCAGTAGATATGCAGCTCTAGTTCAAATGATACCAAGTACTCTAGAACGTGGTGTGAGAGTCAGGTGGAGAGACATGGGTGCAGTACCCTCTATTTCTGATATCATAGGTAGGGCAGAAGGTGTAAGTCGAGGGAGACGTAGAGGAGCTGGAGACGATGACTGGGCGAGGTAAGGAGTGAGTTCGTTCCTTCTTGTAGTTACTGTTGGGAGAGCGAAGGAGGCGCGACGCAGAGCTGCGAAGAGGAAATGTCGGTGAGTGTACGAATGGTAGATATTATTCAAATGCTGAAGAATTGTCAACGATTAGGGGTTTCAATGGCCATAAGGGAACGGGGTACGATGTCTTAACTTACAATGACGCGAAAGGAATAATTCTTGAGAGTGATTGAACTAAGAAAGCATGAACACGCAAGGGGAGAAGACAAAGCACACGGAAGAATATTTGCTGTTTGTAAGACAACTGATGGGTGTTCTCGTGTGTTAATTCCTAACTCTCAAAGATGCCTCTCTAAACAGGTATCATAGGTAGCTCTTCACTTCGAAATCACAGACTCGCCATGAAGAATTGACGATTAGCACGAAGGAGGGAGAAGATGCGGGTGACGACAGAGGGGCCTTGTTGCTCAACCTCTGCAGTGATCTCTAAAGATACTGAGCAGCAGATATTGTGAGAGACAAGCGAGAGCCCCCCCATGCTGCTGGACCAGCGACCAGCCCCATCACAGTGGTATACCATTTTGTTTTGGCAAGGATTGGTATCGAGAAGGAGCTCGTTGACAGGGGAGGTGACGGGGGAGCAACCGAGAACGCTTGCAGATTGGCTGGTGCCTGAGCTTGGGTGGGGAGTTTGATGAGCAGCTAAGACAGGTTTGGCAAGGTTGGATGGAACTACGGGTCACAGGATCCAATGACAACGCAGGCTCTGTTTGCACCGGGCGTCCTTAGGGTTCATCCATCCCGCAAGCTGCAAGTCTAAAGGAACTTATCACACCCGCCAACAATTAGTTTATCAACAGCTTTGCAGTGCACTTGGTACTGTAATTAATTGCATGCATGCTCTCGGGTCGCGTTGCTACCCATCCAGTGTACCATAGCTATAAGGACATACGTCGTTTCTATATCTACCTAGGAGAGAAGTAAGAATCACGAATGTCTCTACGTAGCTAGTCGCAACTAGGTCCGGCAATGCACAGCACCACGCTAGTCTACAATGGATATGATCGCCCGCGATATCCTTGGGACCTTATGTACGCAGTACTGGTAGGTACGCTCACAGCATTACCTACATGTAGGTATGCCTTCATCCAACGCGATACCCAATCAGCTTAGTCGACAAATATGTATGTAGGTAGGCACGCTGCTCGTTCAAGTCGTGCGTGAACTACTGCGTATATATGTATAGGCAGACTCAATGCAACAAGCACTGCTGTACATACCTACCTAGTCCTAGGGTTAGCCATCCCAGTCCATAAATGCATAAGCACCCCAAGAAAGGTACTCAAGTGGAGGATAGAGTTGTGCTACCATGTAGATATCCCAGATTTATACCTTTAATCCGGAACAACTCATGTGAAGAATGATGAGTTTATGACGGAGAATAAAATGTGCTGAGGTACAGAATAGCACTAATAGAATTGCTATTTGCAACTCTAGATTCTCAATATGCAAGCCTCAATCGTCTTTTATGTACACACAGAGCAAAGCAAGAACAATCCTCGCCAAATATGCACCGGCGCATCATAGAAGCCGACCCGATAATCTCCGCTGAGCACTCTCCACCGATGGTTCATCGTTGTCGGGCTCATCGCGCAGTGGCACGTAAGGGTACTCGGTGCGAGGGCCCTTTTTCTTATTCCAGTGAGGTTCTCGGACAATACCCTCACGGCGCCATCGCCTGGGAGGCTTCTTTCCAAGCGCAGCCATCTGGCTCCAGATGTTCTTGCCGCGGTTGAACCAGCGCTCCTCGCGCTCCATCTCCTCATCGGCCGTCGGTGACCACTTGCTCCTAAGGATACGCCGGATCGCTTCCGGAGATACCTCGAAAGTTTTCGACAGCGACTCCGTTGTATATTGCTCCGGGAACTGTGTGTGTAGCGCTCGGATCCCTTCCAACGCGTCTGGTGATAATCGTTTACGCGGGCGCCAGCCCTCTGGGAACTTCTCCTTCAGCACTTGCTTCTGTATCTGCCACATTTCTCTGCGGGTCAATTGTTCTTTATTTGCCATAGGTTCTGGTTTAACCTCTTCCTTCATAATCTTTCTCCTTTTCAATTGACTTGATATAATCGGTGGTTTAGGCTTTGATCGTGCTTGAATTTGCGCATCTGAACTAGCTTTACCTATATTCCTCCATCTAGGCTTTTTCTCGGCTATTGGTGTTTGATTTAGGCTTGCAACAAGGGTGTCGATAGATTCGGCATTAAATTCGAGGATAGTCCCACTCTGTTTCGCAGCAGCGAGGTCGTTGGTAGAAGCAAAGGGCGTCGAAGTGAGTGAGTCGTGGGTTTTGGTACCAGCTCCTGTATCGATGAATATATGAGGTGGCTCTTTCTCAGCTTTGTACGCTGATGAATCATCGGCATTATCTCGCAATTTCTGACCGGAAGAGTAGGCAACCGAAGCAGAACTATATAAACGAGTAGGATAACGAGCGGGCGCCTGATGCAAGGTAACTAGCGGGTCGAGTCGATGAAGTTGAAGGAATCTTGGAAGAATAGGTGTGGTAACGCGAAGTTCAGTGAGGCTCTGAACGAAGATTCTGAGAGATTTTGTTCGACAGGCGCAACTCATCTTGGGCACATGTGATACGCGAGATGGTTATAAAATAGATATGGAAAGTGAAGATGGTGGCTAAACTTTTTTTGCCGTCTCGAGACTTGGCCCAGCTTTTCCGCCTCTAAACTGATCTAAACAGCAGGGGCCAAGGATTTTTAGTCCACTATCCAATCCTACCTAGGTACCTAGGTAGTTATCAGAACAGGTTTCTTATCAGAGTAAATCTATGCATTTATCAGTTATATCTATAAAGATATGGAGTTTAAGGATACCGGGGGTATACACAAGAGAGAAAGATGATATCATCGCTTTACATTTAGTTTCCTAACCTCATCCCTTATTAGATGGCTATTACGTATAGGATCCTTGGTGTATTCACTGATACCTAGGTATGTAAATACGTACACTAGAGACCTTAGTTTATACCGGGATACCTATTCAAGATGACGAACAGGATTTGCTATGCAGTTTTGTCATCTTGTAGATCATACCTATTCGACTGGCCTATCCGACTACCTAAGTATGCTAAACAAGGTTCCTGTTTGTTGCTGCAGGCGGGCATGAGCCTTTTACAAGTTGTGTCCCGTTCGATCCTTCATATATCTAACCTCCAGTTTGCTCATGGGTTCAATCTTGAAATCCCAGAACATATGTAGAATTATAAAATAAATCATTCTGTCCCCAAATATAGTAGTTTACCACCAAAAAGGTCACAGAGATGGCTGATTCCTACGACTCTGAACAGCTACTCGAGGGGACGTGGCAGAAATACTGGGGGATGGAATTCAAGTGGACATCCAAACATCTCACGCCACAGCAACTAAAGCCATTGGTTCGCTCATATGACACAGTTGCGACAGCAGCCATGGAGAAATTAGACGAGATATTTCCTCCACATGCTGAATCGCCACCCAAGGACGTAAACACCGAGGGAGCAATGGAGCTAGGCGAAGAGAAAAAACCGAGGCGAGATTTATACAAACTGATACAAGAGCACGCCCCGAAGGACGAGAAGATTGGAAATTTGTGGACTCAGATCAACAATATCCCCGAGTGGGTGGATTGGGATCAAATAGAAAGGGGCCAGAAAATATTCTTCCGTTACGGAGGCCCTGCTATGACTACGGTGAGTTGAATATTATAAGAAATGTATACAGTGCTGCAATGGCAACTGATATGCATGCAGTTAACTTTTCTCTCATTACTGGGCGGCATGGGTAGTGCGAGAACAATCGAAACACTCGGCCGCACAGGTGGCTTCGACGTAAAAGTCGTCCGTCGCCGCCTCCTCGAGACCACACAGCATACTCTAAACGTTCACCGGGGCCTAGAATCCATCCAACCGGGCGGAGACGGTTTCGTGGACTCGGTAAGAGTTCGCCTGCTCCACACGGCCGTGCGGCGACGGATCATGCAAATGGCATCGCAGCAACCAGAGTACTACAGCATAGACAAATATGGCGTGCCGATCAACGACCTCGACAGCATAGGCACGATCAGCACCTTCTCAGCGACCCTAATATGGATAGGGCTGCCGCGGCAGGGGATATATATGCGTCCTCAGGAGATCCTGGACTATCTCGCGCTGTGGCGGTACGTGGCTTACATCATGGGGGCGCCTCATGAGTGGATGGCGACACCCGACTCGGCAAGGAGCATGATGGAATCGCTGCTGGTCTCGGAGATCCGGCCGTCGGCAGTGTCGGCTAATCTCGCTAATAACATCATAACAGGCCTCCAGGATCATGCACCGACGTATGCCTCGCGCAAGTTTATGTGCGCGCAAACCTACTGGCTAAATGGCAGGGACCTCGCCGAAAGGCTAGAGATCGACCGGCCGAGCTTGTATTACTCGTCCCTCGTTCTGGGACAGTGTATCTTCTTCATCACGGTGTGTTACGTGAATAGGAGCTTTAGCTGTCTTGACAACCGGAACATAAACGTAACTTCTTCCTGCTCATTTAGTAGCTAGGTTATTGAAGGGACTAACAGGACCTGTTCTAGCTCGTTCGCAAAATCTTCTATACCGTGCTCTTAAAGGATAAATCAAAGGGTGGGTTAGGATACAAGAGCAATTTCGTCTTGAAGTACATCCCAAAGTTCGATCGAATATCGACGGAACGGGGCATTGCCACGACGGGATCTAGTGTCAGGAACTCAGGTGTCGAACGCACAGCTCTAGTATCTCTCATCACGTTCTCGACACTAGCTATGGTTAGTATTTGGTATGGGTTTATGGTGTTGACCTGGGTATTGAGATAATGAGATAAAATGTTGTGATATATGCTTTAGGTATTGGAATCATTCGTTCTATACTCTAGGCTGTGAGGATATGGTATGATATATTTATAGTTTTATCTTGAGAATAAATTTAAGCTGAAATCTCTGCATGTAGGAACAAAATGCAACACAGAAGGGAAGGCTATTCTGAGCTTGTTCCTACGATAAATATTCACCATGCATCGGAGGTAGTTAATCCCTGGGACATGGTGTTCTAGTTTTCTTCAACCAGATTATTCCTCCGGTATTAATCCTCGCCATATATTCTGAAACTGCGCTTACTCATAACGCATTCTCCAACATATTTACAAGAGACTGATTGCTTTTGTTCATGCATCCTGACACCTTAGCGACGACTCTTGTAATGCTACATGTGCCTTCTCCTTGTCCATTTAATGTAGTGATAAAATATGATGCTGTGCGATCGAAAGCATTTGACTCCGGGCAAAGCAAAAGTGCCCGTAGTCACATTTTCCCCATAACGCCGCAATCGCCTGGCAACCAGAACATGATCGAAGTAAGCAATAAAAGTACAATGTTACATGATATCAAACCATGCCACCGTCCGCTTCAACTAAGCGCATTATTCCATTAACTCCACTGGGGGGCGTGCCGTATGTGCCATAATGGCTTTTTCGTTGGCTAGGCTCGCGGCTATCGGCTCGTCCGTCATATCGTCCACTGATATAGCAGGCAGGTGTGGGCTGCCGCCGTGCTCATGAGGCTGATAAATTAAAGTGCTGCTTCTGCTGCGTGTTTGCCTAGGTGCGCCATCTGTAGGTGATATGGGCGATACATCGGCCATAGGAGAGGTCTGGTGGTGGAGCTTAGCTAGGGCCTGGGCTAGATCTTCGGCATGAACCAGCTTGTTGGGTGCATCCTCCAGGCGCATCTCCCAACCGTGAGGAGGCGAAGGGGGCGGGCTGATGAAGAACAGCTTGCCCGCATCCGGCAATGGTAAGTGGTTGTCTTTGACCGAATCTAACGGCGTGTGTTGGCCGAAGTACACTCGACACCGTTCGCCCATGATAGCTTCTCCATCCCATATCGAGCGCACCTTAATAGCGGCTTGCTCGTCGAGAAAGGATACCACAATGCGACGGAAGGATTTTAGTGGCGACCATGTATATATAGGGGCGGTGGCTTCGATCAGCTGCCGAATTGTTTGCAAGTTGTCTGGGCGGAAAATGTCTAGATCATCCAAGTTTGTGATTAGAAGAGTGTTGGTAGGTGGTGTTGGCTGGGTCAGAGGCGGTATGCTAGACAGGTCTAAGCTGAGAGAAGACCGAGATGACCCGCGACGCTCGAAGAGAGGGCGATCAGGCGACGAAGGTGAAGCAGGAGAAGCTGTTGGTGATAGAGACCCCGCCATATTTCCTACGTGTAAGTTGGTGTTCTTTTGCTGTGTTTTTTGCCGTGGCAAGCTTGTCTGCAGTTGCTGTGGTTGAAGTAGAAGAAATAGCTAGGAGCGGCCACAGGTTATTATAGGGTGAGGAGTTTAGTGCTTAGTTGTCGGATAGAGTTTGCTAGAGGTAGTGTAAGTGTGGAAGAGAGGAAGGAAAATATATGTCGTGAGATGGCAGTGATGGCAAATACGTATGACCATGGAAGTGGCTGCGCAGAAAGAGGGACTCGGATAGTTGAGGTTGGAGCCGCTGTACGCATCCACCGTAGCGCTAGTCGATCGTCTTGGCATGCTGCGCCAACAGGGGTTAACAAGGTTGGTTGGTGGATTCAACTTGTTATCCAGGAGACCTCACTGGACTGGGAAAGTCCCTAGCGCATTACAGGTACTCTCTGTACAGAGTACCGAGTACCGTGCATTAGGTGTCAAATATCTTCTTACAGCACCTACAGCACCTATCTGGTCAGGTACGCCTAGGTGTACTCAAAGTATCCTAGGTACAGAGTATATGGGTGCCTACTACATATAACTCTTACCGTCATGATCTAATCCACCGATAGGTACCTGGGTACTTACAGCAGACAACAACTCATCTAATGTTGGCCACGGTCTGTTATTGTTACCTGCTCAGCCCGGTTAGGTTGATGCTGTCTCTACTGTAGCACGGAGTATGCTAGATAGATATGATATGTTCTAGAAGTGAGTGTTTTGCTGCGGGGAAATTTGGAGTGGCGATGCAGACTTTGGTCTGATTAGCAGTCCTAAGCTTATTTGTCCCAACTGCGTCATGCTGCCGCGCAGCAAGACGGGCTATGTAACTCTCCGTTATTTCAAGGCGCAGCGATACATCTTTGATTACGACTTCCGTAACCGACGCGAATACGATAGGCTGGGCTTATCCTGTCTACAAGATAGAAGCCTGTTCGAACCAACCTTCATTGGTTTCGCGGACATTCTAGACTGCTCACGTCTTCTTCTGATTAGTAACTATAATCAGACTTTCGATATTGACTCTCTAGACAAGCATTCATATTGTTATGGCTGTGTTCAGGAGAAAACTGCGGTTAATAACAATCCTACTGCTTGGGTACATGATATGTAAAATTGATTGACGACCTTTTTACATATCAAAAGCGTTTGTTTATGGCGTGCTATTGTAGTACAAGTACTTACATGAGCTATCAAGTCATAAACTCGTGCTGAAACGCAACGTACCTAGGGTATCGAGCTCTGTGGATTTGGTTTCATCCAGAACCATAAGACGATGGGATTTCGGTGTTTCGGTGGTTGTTTGTCATTGGGCACAGCCCCATTGGCCTCCACTACTGCGTAGGTACAGAGTATACGTTACGGTTCTGACCCAGAATTTGATAGTGCAGATCCCTAATCAGGTGCCTTGAGCCGGTACTGTACCCCACACAATTCGCCTTACTTGTGCACATAAGAATGCTCCACAACCCCATCGCACGTCGACACGGCGAGATTTGTATGAACTAACCCTTCAGCTCAGCCTCCTCCTGACTTGTCTTGACACACAGAGAATGCTGCGGCGTTGCCTATCTAGATAAAGTAGAAGTCTACCTAGTCAACAACACATGATATATATGTCTACCCCTGCCTAACCCATCTCATCTCTCCCAATACAATAACGCAGCCCAGCCACATGAAAGAGAAGAGCCTTTAGTTGATATTGCACCAAGGCAGGGCAAAGTTGGTGATGACAAGCCCAGCCAATTGCTAACTACCCAGACGGGTAGGCCACAGCATAGACAGTGCTGCACAGGTTTATCAAGTCTCTAGCTGACCTGCAAGGCATACCTATGTCAGGCATAGAATACCTTTGATTCTGCTGACGACTGGAGATAATAGCATCCAATCGATCAAATACAGACCCCATTTCATCTCACAATGTTAGCAAGTTCATGGCCTATCCTACATAGGAACCCAATCCGTTAGTATTTGAACTTCAGCTGTGCCACTGGAACAGGTAGGAAGCTACAGGTTCTACGTCATATGGAGGTATAAGTATACCACTAAAAAGAAGCTAAGCAGGTAGAAAGAAGTACCCATGTACATGTGTAACATGGGTTTAACTCAAGCCTTGTGGAGTAACTGATCTACATAGGCGGATGCCATTGTTTAAATTTCTTATCGATACCTACCCTAATGCACATCCATTTTACAGCTCGCTGTTGAAGATTCATAGCTCCCTCCCTACATTTGTGTTGTACACTTGTTACACCTCTGTCTTGTGCACAAGCTTGCTCATTGTCGGCGTTGCCTACCTCATCAGCAATTTTTGTCTTTTTAACAAACCTAGATAATTGTACCTCCTTCCCAGCAACCACACCCCGCCTTGCAACTCTACTACTTCTTAACCTCTCTACCATAGCAACTGCGATGGAAATATTCAACTGGCACCACCCTAGCAACCGCCGGTTGTTCTTTTATTGAGAAGAGGCCATCTCTCCAGCATTTTACAACACATGCGCCTGGGTAGCCTTCACTTCCCACCGCCTCCCATGAGCTACGCGCTCTTTCCCTACCTCAGGACCAAATCGGACATCCCAATCCTTAGTTCCATGTAGGCACAACTCCCACCTCATTCCAACCTTTCTCCCTCCTATCAACCTCCCGCCACTACAACATGCTTGGGACGCCTGGTCCTAATAGAAGCCATCTGACGACTTGTTTCATCCCATCTACACTAAATCGCCAGCTTGCATCTCCCACCACTTGCTCTTGTCTGGTCGCGCACTAGTCGATTGCCCCGCTCTGTGCCCTCTACTCATCGACATCTGTCACCTCTTTTCTCCTCTGACTTGACGCCTTGCGTGCTTATTGCAGGTATCCGCTATGAGCGATTCCATGAAGGAAGTCGTCGAGTCGATCGACCCCGTCTCGAGACGGCTCATTCCTGCGAATATTGATTCTGGAACTCTGGTGCCGCTTAAAACTACGCTTGAGCTGCGAGACAACCTTACCCTTGGCCTCGCCTATATTACCCGGGCTCCCACTCGCTCTACCAACGATGTCGTGACGTACGTTCTCCATGCTCTTATCTGGCCTGCAACCCAGTAACTACATGCTAACATCTGTTTCCTAATAGAATTGCCCGAGCCCTGGCCGGTGACGATGCGGCTAAGAACCTTCCTCACTTGCGCCGGTGCTCTAAGCCCGTCGATCTCCCCCCTCACCTCAAGTCGCAATTCATGAACGAAGGGAATGGAAGAACGATCCACACTGGGAAGTCCAACTGGCTGTACATTCTGTTGGGCCCGAAGGACGAGTTGCCCTATGACGAACTATTGAGAGGTCTTGCCTCTGTTGATGGCATTAGAGATGACATCTTCATTGGCATCATCCCAGTTCCTCTATTGGCTCCGACATCCCAGGTCCAGGCCAACCTATGGTCACAGCAGTTCTGGCAGACTGTGTACAGGAAGAACAACCCCCTCGGTCCGCATCCAAGCAATATCTGTCGAACCACTTCCGTTGTCTCTCGCGACGCCTCTGTATGGATGACTTTGGCCCATCAGGTAGCAAGAAAATCGCGTCATGCCGGGCTGGGAGAGCCAATTGGCGCGGTTATCATCAAACGCACTACACGCGGGAAATTCGATTCTGCTAAGAATGTGACCCCTAAGTCGGAGCGTTCAAACTCGAATATGACTCAAGGCAGTCAGGGCACTGTAGAGCCTATCCCTGGTGATATACTTGAGACCACTGCCGGTCAAGATCCGCCTGAACTCGGAAACAACGACACGAACGATGATGCTATAGGTTCAGACACTTCAGGACCTGAACTGGAAGCCAAAGAAACTACGCAGATCGTTGCTATGGCTGGGGATGCCCGCTGGCATCAGCAGGAGAAGGTCGGCCGTACGGGAAATCCCATGGGACACGCAGCTCTTCGAGCTATCAGTATGGTAGCGCAAAAACTAGTCAGGACGGAGAACAGAGCCGAGGATAAGCCAGCCATCATGGAATTTGAGGCTTTTCAGGATGGTCCTCTGCTTGATGATGAAGAAATAGTTTTTGAAGCTGAACATCCGTGTCCTGATGGGTATCTCTGTCACGATCTCGAGCTGTACCTTACGCATGAGCCTTGCGTCATGTGCGCCATGGCTATCTTGCATTCCCGTATGGGCCGCATCGTCTTTCGCCACCGTATGCCACTCACTGGCGGTATGAGCTCAGAGGACCGCGGCTACGACACTTGTGGTAATCCTACCACGTGCGAGAACGGTCCGTGTGGTGGTGGCCGTGGCCTTGGACTACACTGGCGCAAGGAGCTGAACTGGAGTATGCTAGGATGGGAGTGGGAGACAGACGCGGTCGAGCGTCTCACAGTTGATCCTCACCTACATGCATAAACCTGTTTCTTTGATATCACTACCGAGCACGGAAGACCTGTCGCAACTTTGGTTTGGAGGCAAGCACAGGAATTAGGTAGTCCTCTTGTCAGACAATTGCATTATGGATTGCATGACATATGGAGCTGGGAGAGAGGGTCTTCGATCCACCTGCACTGCCATCTTCGTCGGACAGCGTCCCATCAGGAGCAGTTGAGTTTTGCACATGATACCCTTGTTCATAAATAGACTCCTGAGGATCATTAAAAATCAATAAATAATTGGGCTTAAAAAGAACACCAGAATTGACGTACTGTATGGAATATTATAGTAAGCCGGGGTCTTAGAAGAGACGTATAAATACTACTAGGTATCTAAACTTCCAGAGAGTGTGCCAATACCCGGGCTCACATGTATTGGTAAAGTAAAGATCGCCTACCCCACCAAAATAAGGTGGATAGAGCCAGCTTATCTTATCGCTTTAGGTAGGTAGTGTGTAGGGAGCTACGTATCTGCGTAGGTAAGGACATAGGGGCCCTGACGCAAGCTGCCCTGTTCCCTGCTACAGTAGAAGTTCTTTATCGTATTTACATTTGCAGGTGGAAAGCAAGTAGGAGAACTGGATGCGACCGGAACGTGCCTTTGAACTACCCCCTTAGTTCATCCTATATGGGATGTTCCAAAATGCCCTTTCTTTGACTGTCTCGGCCTATTATTCTGCGCGCTTCTACCACCGGGTTCATTGCAGCATCTCCTACCTTGCTAACAAAGCCCCGTGTTTCGGACAAATACAACTGCTCGCGCTGAGGGGGAGCTGCATGGTGGCGTGGGCTAGCGTGCTGTTACTAAATGCTATAAATCACGGATTGATGACGACGACGACGACGATGCCTCCAACCAACAAGAAAAGTCAGACGGCGAAGCCAAGCGCGAGACCTACTCCTTCCACGACCGCCAAACCAAGCAAGAAACGAAAGATGGATGCCAATCTACAGAAATACTACGCTGTTCGCGCTGGAAACAAACCTGGTGTCTACCTTACCTGGGCTGAATGTCAGGAACAGACTGCTGGCTTTCGAGGCGCATCATGTACGTATGGAACTGTGTTTATGTGAATGTACATACACTAAACGTATTCTTTTAGATAAAAGCTTCACCAGCCGAGAGGATGCCGAAGCTTATGTTGCCGGTAGGAAAACATCGGCAGCGGCGGATGGCGAGGAAAAGTTCTATGCAGTTGCGGTTGGCAGAGAGCCGGGGATTTACACAGACTGGGACGAAGCATCCGTAGCGATTAAAGGCTGGAAGGCCCCTAAGTATAAGAAATTCGGAACCCGCGACGAGGCCATCGAATTCATTCGTGCCAATGGAAACGAAGAGGCACAGAAATGGCTCCTGAGCCAGAGCGCCGAACCACCAAGCAAGAAAGCTAAGAAGACCAAAACGTCCAGTGAACCTGGCGGTGACATCATTGATGATGAGCCGGGTGTGCTACGAATCTTCACGGACGGCAGCAGTCTATCCAATGGCCGCAGAGGGGCAACAGCAGGTGTTGGTGTCTTCTTTGGCGAGGACGATGAGCGGTAAGTATACGTCGATCTCTGATTTGTGTCTCCTTGCTTACACACTCATAAGGAACGTCTCGGAACGTCTCGAAGGCGAAACTCAGACCAACCAACGAGCCGAGCTTACCGCCGTGGTCCGTGCTCTAGAACGAACGAAAGACCACGAGAAGATCAGAATTTTCACGGACAGTAAATATACCATCGACTGCTCGTTAAATTGGTATAAGTCTTGGGTGAAGAATAACTGGAAGAAGCCCAATGGCGAGGATGTGCTAAACCAAGACCTCATTAAGCAGATACGAGCTTTGATTGATGAGCGGGATGAGGAGGGTTTTACGACCCTATTTCAATGGGTTAAGGGTCACGCATCTAATGCCGGCAACGTCGCTGCCGACAAGCTTGCTGTGGCGGGCGCCAAGAAAAAGTGATAAGCGAAGTTACAGATGAATACACTTTGGAGAATATGATGCAAACCTGGATTCAGCGCCATCGGCTCACGAGGAACCACAGATATCTCATCTCGGGATGTTCTGCATTGCACCGTTGCCACACCTGGATACATACATAGTCGATTGACCTAGTCACTTCAAGCATAGGTGCTCCTTTGGCCTGAGTCTATGTATTTATACGATACAAACATCGTATAGTCCCAGCTGGGAAATGATGTTTGTACGAAGCTTAGAGTAACAAATAATTCTACTTTATTTCTAAGTGGTCATTTTACCCACTATAGCACGTCATATCGATGATGGCGCGTACATAGGAACGTTGGGTATCAATAGTTACACAGGCCTGCGCCTCGTCAGAGAAAGGGATGGCAAATACGAACCTCGCACCGAGATACTTGTCCAGGCTCGTATTGAACACAATAAGATGTCGTAGCCTTGAAGTCCTACCCATATAAAGGGCAAAATACTCTCATCCTGATAGCATATTTTTTCGTTTTCGTCTATGTAGTATTAAGTACTAAATTTATAGGTACCTAGTTTGTTAAGATGCTTGTAGGTGAGTTTTTAATTTACGTATGTACCATCATTTCTAACTCTGAGGCCTATCCCATGTAGATACAGAGTAGGTATCCGTGTTTTCAAATTAAGCAAAGCCTTCCATATATTTCCGATCATCCTAATAATCCTAATAATCATTTACTCCGCAACAGTTTTTCTTTATGTAAAGACTTAGGTTAGAGATTCTATCTAGAGGCCGGATAGCTATCTAGATAGTCGGACAAATTCGGCGGGGTTATGTAATGGGTTAGCCTGTATAGAGCAGCACCCCACCCTCCGCCGACCTCAGTCAACTACAAACTTGACTAGAGAGAGTGGGGGCACGATGAATCAACGGAGCACAACTGCCTATCAATTACTATCTACCTACCTACCTCCCCGATATTTACGACCATATACACTTATTCTAATGTGCTCCAAGTACCAAGTTGGTCTGTTTGGTTCTGTAGAGCTCGGATTGATACGCTATTTTGAGTGGGTTTTATGAGTGTGGGTAGGACGGCTATACCACTGACTTGATCTTGTACACCATCGACTCCAGTCGTTATTTCGAATCATTGGCGGCAGGTCTTATCACAACGTCGCAGTGCTTCATTCTTGCCGCAGCAAGCGTGTCTCCATTCATCGTTGAGTCTTCTCTCGATCACCGTACCAGCGTGGCAGGTCTTGACCGGCTGTTTACGTCTCTTTATTCCATCACCACACTCAAGAACAAGAACCTCACACTCGCTGACATCTCCCCGCCCATGACCACCGCGGACATCGGTCTTGATTCAGGTATTACCTGAAAAGTTGCAGCTGTTGCTAGTAGAGCACTTACTAGCCTTCTAAAATGCCAAGCTTAGATATATCCAATTTCAACATTGTCGTCAGTGTCCTGGGAGGATGGGTTTCACTGTTCGGCTTGGTATCATACCTGCTCAAAGAAAACTTCTACCTCTCGGAAGCTCGTGAGTCTCCTCGTCACCACTTTCCTACCCCTCCCATATCGTGAAATATTACAACTACCCATGCTAATGATCCCCTCTCCCTCTTTAGTCATCTCCCTGTTGGCAGGGATTACTTTTGGACCCCTCGCTCTCAACTGGGTGCGACCCCTGGAGTATGCTGGCACGACGGACAACGTAGATGATGTGACTTTGGTTTTCACCCGCCTAGTTCTGGGAGTTCAGTTGGTTCTCGCCGGTGTCCAGCTACCCAGTCGTTACTTGAAGAAGGAATGGAAGCCACTCTCTCTTCTTCTTGGGCCTATAATGGTCGCTATGTGGCTGGCAACAAGCCTACTAGTTTGGGCACTCATTCCGCATCTCCCTTTCCTGCATGCGCTAGCAATAGGAGCTTGCGTGACACCCACTGACCCGGTCCTGTCCAATGTTATTGTCAAGGGCAAATTCGCAGACCACAATATTCCCAAAGATCTCCAGAAGATCATAATTGCAGAGTCCGGGGCTAATGATGGCCTCGGATACCCATTCCTTTTCCTCGCTCTGTACCTCATCAAGTATATTGGCGACGGGGGAGTTGCCGAGTCCGGTGGCAGTGGTCTCGCTATCGGTTTATGGTTTGGAGAAACATGGGGTTATACTATTATTCTCAGTACTATTTATGGCGCGGTTGTTGGATGGGTCGCTAAGCAGTTGCTACGCTACTGTGAGGACCACAAGTTTGTTGACCGAGAGAGCTTTTTGGTGTTCGCCTTATCATTGGCTTTGTTCATAACCGGCACATGTGGCTTAATTGGCAGCGACGATATACTTGCCTGTTTCATCGCTGGAAATGTTTTCACCTGGGATGATTGGTTTCGGCTAGCAACCCTTGATGAGGTATGTATAGGTTTATGGTTCCCAGATGTCGCTTGTGTAAATGCTAATTGTTGTAGTACGCTTCAACCCAAAGTCTTTACAATTAGACTCGAGCCGTATCTGCTTTACTGACGTTAAACCCTGACCACAGTTCACTTCAACCCACTATTGATATGCTTCTCAATGTTACCATATTCATATGGTATGGGGCTATCTGTCCCTGGCGAAGCTTTGTAGACAACAACGTCGTTCCAATTTCTCGTCTGATACCGCTAGGCCTCTTGGTCCTACTTCTCAGGCGGCCACCATTTATTTTGGGTATACACAAAAAGATACCACAGATCGAAGATATTAGGCAGGCTACTTTTATGGGGTTCTTCGGCCCCATTGGCTGCTCTGCCATTTTCTACTTGTACATCACTATTAACTTTGTTAGGACATTAAACCCAGGGGGTGGAGCTACACCAAGAGAGGATGTTAAAAATCTGGAAGAGACTGTTAATGTGGTCGTCTGGTTCATGGTTATCACTAGTGTTGTAAGTTGTCCTACGCTCATCAACTAGTTACGACAGCTCATTATTTCAAAGGTCGTTCATGGGTTAAGTATCCCACTGGGAAAACTAGGCTTCCGCCTCCCTCGAACCATTTCAAGGAACATTAGCACTGAAAGAACATCTTTCCAGGTGGGTCATCGTAAGTAATTACCTGTCCTATTGATAATGAAGTGTACAAGGCTCTCACTCAGGCTATAATCGTACATTTTGAACTTTCACGCACTGATTAGTTACTTAAAGTGATAAATGACGTGCGACTGCCAAGAAGCCGCTCGCGAAGTCGCATAGACAGGAACGCTTCAGGACCACTGAATACGCCCTCGGGGCAGGTATTTACAATCGGTGGCTCTGTGATTGTCCCACAGGCGCCAACTGAAGCACTACAGTCACCTTCTCTCAGAGATGGTCCTCAAGTCGAAGATATACGCGGCGTAGCCCCGGGGTTAGCTGTAACTGAGCCTCAGCCGGCGGCGCAGTCATCTGTTCCCCCTTCTCGGACTGTCAAGTTCCCAGCTGAGGGAAACTCCGATCCCCGCCGGCAGCAGGCCGAAGTATAACAGAAGCATGCCCTGGTAGTAGTTGGGACGAGCTCTTATCATTTAGAAACTGTCTCGTTTTAACTAAGTAGCAAACATAAATTAACATGTGCTTCGTGTTGGGATTGTAGGACATCTCGAGGAATATATTTTGTATTATAACCCACCTAGACTTGCCTGCCACCTTTTGTGGCTGGACTCGACCACCTCTCCACTTAGTTTGATAGCTACCTATCTAGACCTATATTCTACCTATTTTTACCAAGGGCATTAGCAAGGGTCAGCCTGCAAAGAGTAACAAAAAGGGTTATATAACATATCGTAGATGTGCTGCATAACCGCTTCTAGTTTAGCGGTATAAAGCACGAAAATAAGGCTACTAATTTTGGCACAGTGTCTTTTTATTTGAAGAGATAGTGAATGCGCAACAGGTAGACTGCTAAACTTACCGAAGTAGGTACGTGTCTGTACAAATGGCTGAGGCGCTTCTTGTAATTCTACCTTTGTAAGATCATCAAACTACAGAGAGAAGTAGTCGAGTTCAGCCATAAGAGGTGGCAGGGCTAGCAACTTGGGACGTTTTTATGAAGTCGGTCCTCTTATGGCGTAATAGACTATCTACCAGTATGCACAAAGTAAGTTTAAATAAACTAGGTGATTTCTGCAAAGTGTTATTCTTTGTGTTATAAAAATTTCCCTGTTGACGCATGCTGAGCAGTTGTGGCTAGTTATCACAACTGTGTTACAAGGTGGAGAGCGAGATCAATACTGCGAGGCCAAAGCAAACTTCTTTAGCTCTAGCTACCTAATCAACGTATCCTTGACAGCAAGAGGTTTGTGTTTGGTTAATTTGCTAGGGGGACTGAAATGAACGATTGAGCTCTTCGTGAAAACGTATATGCTAGGTCGAGTCGGGCGAGCCTAAGCCTACGATTACCTCGCATGGTGATTTTACCCTCTCACTCTCTCCCCTCTGCTCTTTTTAGCGCGCTATCCAGGGTGGTGTAGGTAATTACAGAGTGGGAAAAGTAACTGAAAAATCTATATAGGTAAAGCCAGGGCTGAGCGCTTTATTGAGGTAATGTTTTACAGAAATGCCTTGTAGGTTGTTGAGGCGTTTGTATGGTAAGCAACGTACGGAATAGATACCTTATACCTGGTACATAGGTATCTACATGTATCCGGTTACCTACCGCACTTACTTTCAGAGCAATACCACTTAATCACACTACGTTCTAGCCTTGTAACTTGGAATTTCTTAACAACCAAAAAGCTTCAGCTAATCTATTTAAAATCAGAGAGTATCTCTACTGATTACGCATTGAACAAGTTTATCTACAATACTACAGCTATGTATCAATGTAATGACTTGTACTTATATAGGCAATGCCCCGCATATATGCGCAGGCCACATAGGTACGGACTTATGTAGGTAGCCAGCAGAAAAATAGGCTGGACTACATACCTAGGTACCAGGTATGTAGGTCATACCTAATTTAGTTAGGCTAAGCTAAACTAGGTGTATAGTGCTATGGCTTTCTATCTCAAACTCTTTTATACTACCTAATCTACCTTCTCTATTACTGTGCACGGCCAAGGGCATCAATAGCTATGTTCTAATAGGCACTGTGAAAAATACTAAATGCTAGTACCTAATATACTACTAACGGAAAGAAATGATACGGTATAGTGGCCAAACTATCTGTAGACTGAGCCTGTTATAATTATAATTTTACAGAATACCTATATAACTATCTACCTATAATTTGATCCTACCAGGTATCTATCAATTCTCTGTTGGCACTGCAGCCACTATCTTTGTAGGTAGGATGTAGCATGCTCTGTATACCATACCTACTTGGATTTCTCTGGATACCTACGTGTATGTACCTATTTGGGTAGCGTGCCGTGGTACACCCACAGCTACTCAGTAGTTACGTGTACTGCGTACGCTTAGATCGACAGGGATCCCCAAGCGTCAATCGAAATCCCCAGAAGGCACCAATCTGCCGCCATCCGGACCGCACGCAACGACGCCTTTTCTCCTCAGACCTAATCAGTCACGACACGATTGCTACTCTGTACCTACAAGGCGACATAATACTACCAAGAGCACCAGCCGTGGTACACGACTCCCACCCCGAAACAGGATCTCCAATCCTTTAGGTGCATGTGTATTTTTTTTTTAGCACTAATCCCTACGCTGACCGCGAGTCCGAAAGACAATACCTCCCGACAACTGCTTGATTTTCACCGACGCACGATTGACTGACTACGACGTTCTCAACCCACAACCTGCGAAGCGAGTAATAGGTGAAATAATAGCTCGGCGTTCTGTCCTCTATCAGCCGAAACCTTATCACGATTGAGATCACTCGCTAGAACTAGCATCGGTATTAATTGGCCCTCGAAGGCTGTAGATCGGACCGGACGGCAACATCATCCACTTCTTGTACCCCGACGCTATCCCCATAGCCGTCTTACAATACGCACGCGACCGGGTCCAACACACTTGCCGAGCCGTAAGAAGGGCTCCTCTTGTTGAAAGCATCTCGTTGAATACACCGTTTGTTTGTTGTAGTCGAATAATAAACCACGGCAGACAGCGGAAGCCGATGCGTTGTGGTGGAAGCCATGCCCACCTCCGAGTCTTTCTCTTATCCCGAGGAGGACCAGCTGGTGCCAGACATATATCCATTCCAGATGGACTTCGAAGGCAGCGGTGACCCTACTACACTAATGAAAGATAGTGGCTTCATCGACCTTCAAGCAGGTGACGGAAGTACACCTGCCATATTCGACCTTCCTACATACACTTCGGATGCTCTTCACCAGTCGAGCCAAGGCATTTTTGCTGTGAATAAACCTAATCCCACCCTGCCCTCACATCGAGGCTCATCGTCTTCCTCATCATCGGTGAGAAGTGCCAGTTCCAACTCACCGCATACATCAATAGGTGCGATGCAGATGGACAACCCTTCTGGCGAATGGCTGGAAAGTATTGGAGGAAATGAGGATACCTTCAGTATAGATGATTCCGTTGACATATCTCAATTCCTCACCATGTCAGGTGACTCAAGCAGCCCTGCTGCCCCAGTTGCAAACGAGCCTTCACCCGATTTCCATACCCCTAGCGAGACTGTGCCTCAAGGACGCGCCAATAAGAGGCGCAAAGCCCAACCAAGGAAGCGTTCGGTTAGTTCCATTTAATCCAAACCCGCTGAATCACAAGCACTTACAGTCTCTAGAAACGGCCATCGAACCAGTCGACGGACAATATTAGTATTAAGAGTTCCCACGAGTTCTCCCCGATCTCAACATACGCGCCTAGCAACGAGTCATCCCCGAGTGCTATGTACGGCAATGGCCTGGTTTCGCCAGATGGCAATTTCCATAACTTTAGTGATATATTTGGCCCCGCGAGCATACCTACAGGCTGGCCATCTACAACGGCCGACCAACTCAACAGTTCATCATTCTCACTGCCGAGATCCGATTCGGCATATTTACCGCCTAATCATGACCTTCAAAATGGGAACCCCCTTACACCATTATCGCACTCTCCAATACCTAGATTGGTAATACATCCGATGCCAATCAAGTCGCGAGTCGAGACACAAATTCCACTCAAAATTACTTTGCATAATCTTCCTAAAGGGATTAAGAAGGTCCACCTCCCGACTCACACAATAGCTAAGCCAAAGCTGCTCCAAAAGCCCTCGACCGAACCAAGCCCCGACACGCTGGAATTGACCACTATGCTTGTATGTACAAGTGCCATGAGTGACGAAACGAGAATGAGGCGGGCATTGGAACGTGCGGCCGGGAAACCAAGTCTCAATGAGTTGAACAGCCCTGTTGATGGCATTGAAGACGAAGAATATAAGTCTCAGAATGGAGGCGAGGTTCGCATATGTGCCGGGTGTATCACGCGTGAGAGAAAACGCGCGGGCCGGAAAAAGCACAAAAAGCCAGAGGAGGAAGAGCTCTGGGATCGGTATGAACGGGAGCGAGCCATCGTATTCAACACTCAAGAGGTCAAGGAGTGGCAAACCGTCACGCCGGTCATGGCTGATCCAACAGGGGCAGGCTTTATCAATGGTGCCCTTCCTGAGGGAACTGTGCAGGTTGATGCACCCATGCGCATTGCATGTTATTGCCGCCATCATGGCGAGAAGGCTGGGTTTCGGGTCATCATTACACTCAAGGACTATGTGGGCAACATTGTCGCCCAGGGAATGTCATCTTCTATCATGATAACAGATGATCATAAGACCCCTGCTCAGGTTGGCCCTACGCCGCCGCCGCAGCCGCAGCCACTACCTCAATCTCAATCTCAACACCAGATTCAACACTCACCTCAGCCGCCAGTCACTCATGGACTACCATTGTCTTCACAGCCAGGCATTTCTCAGCCAGTTACGACACACACGGCCCCAATTCAGCCTCGCGGAGTACAGCCATTAACACCCTTCCGACCGAATTCTGGAGATACCTCTTCTTTGCCTTTGCGTCAGACTCATTCCACATCAGATCTGCATGGCCAGGGACAAACTCCCCCGTTAGCTAATTCCTCTGGCCCCCCCATAAGCAACTCGCACTCCGTGTCAATGGTGACAACGCCACATAATCTGTCGCGGCACACGTCTCCAACCAGTCCCCTCAGCGCTGGCAACAGGAAAAGAAAGGCTAGCACGGTTGGTAAAGTGCCCACTGGGCTTGCTATGACGAAGATTGAAACAAACCCGCCCCTACCAGTAATCCCCCCCAATGTTCAAAATGACCCTACTATGATTTCCACCGGAAGCTCGCCTTTCTCAGCAAACATTGCACATGGTCAGTTAAACGGAGACCTCTCAAGCAAAGGACAATTGCAGGTGCTCAATAATGTGCCACAGTCACGTGGTGCGGGACCAACAGCCCTAAATAACAATGCTACGGAGCCATTCATGTTTACGGGAATGAACAACAGGGCTATGAACTTAGAACGGCCTGTTAACCAAATGTTCTCTGCCCCAGTGTCTGCACATCCCAGTCGTGCCCCCAGTCCAAATCAACTGAGACCTGATCCCCAAAGCCTACAGCTTTCCCAACGACCTCAAGAAATCTCTTCTGGACCTTTAATACCACCACCCGCTATACTCAGAATTATCCCCAATGAAGGATCAAAATGTGGGGGGGCTGAGATTACTGTTCTTGGTAGTAATTTTACAAATGATGGTCTTGAGGTTTATTTCGGATCGCAAAAGGCTATAACTACAACGTACTGGGGGCCAACATCCCTTGTCTGTATGCTTCCACCTTCGCCAGTATCTGGACCTGTGCCGGTAACGATTAAGCAACCGGGAAGACGACAGACTATTCAACAGCCAGGGGTCTTCAATTACAAGGATGACGACGAGGATCAGCTCATCCGTACTGCACTTGGAGTATTGGCTAGTCAGTATGGAGGGGTGGTAGCAGATCCTGCCGGGTTTGCGAGGACTATTTTGTACTCTCAGACTTCAGCATCTGGCTCAGGCAATCAAGCTTCTCATGGTAGTAACAATACCTTCAGTCGCTTCAGCTTAGGGTCTGGGGAAGCTGTCGAATCTAGCCTTCTTCGAATCCTCGAGGTAATCGACCTGGACGAGAGCCCTGAAGTATCGCGGCTTGATCTTAGAGGGTCGAGCGGACAGACCATGTTGCATCTAGCTTGCTCCCTTGGCTTCGTCCGTTTTGTGGCGGGTCTATTAACACGTGGTGCCAATGTGCACATCAGAGACGAGGGAGGTTTCACTCCGCTTCATATGGCAGCGATGAATGGGCACTCCGAAATCGTACGCCGACTCATTGCCAAAGGGGCGGATCGGAATACACAATCCCGTTCTGGCCGCACGCCTAGCGATGTTGCCATGTCCCTACCTGTTCTTCGAAGTCTACAACATATCGAAACTCATTTCCGTTCTCGGAGTGCCGATTCGCGTCCTAGCCGGGCTAGTAGTCCTAGCCCTACACGGTCCCTCTGGGGATCCTCGGCAAAGACACCGATGTATCACCGGGAATTCCTGCCAAGTGGTTTTGATACAGCCAATAAAGATGACTTATCTAAAGAGGCTACCATCGAAGAAGATAGGGACTGGCTTGACACGAAAAGAGGTAGTTTTGCTGGATTGCGCCGTCGATCCACTGTGGAAACACACCCGGCGGATGAGGAAGATGAAGGTCCAGCTTCTCCAAGCGTCACAATGGCAGCTATTCGAGAGCAAGTCGCAACCCAGTTACAACAATTTCAGCATACCATGGCAATGCATCTTCAAAACTTGCCCCAATTTCAGATGCCGAACATTCCGCAAATTCCAAACCTACCGCCCATGCCCGTATTACCTAGCTATCAAGCTTACTTGCAGTCCGCGCCAGTGATGCAGCGCATTAGCTCTCTTGTTCCTAATATACGTGGTCAGCGACAAGAGGCAGCAGGAGACCACACAAACAATCCCAATGACAGTAAATGGGGGGTGTTCCCATTCTTTGGGAATAAAGATTTCCCTCCTGCCTACGAAGATATTTTCCCGCAGAAGGGTCTCGATATCAAACAGTCTTCAGCTGCTCAAGCTGCAGCAGAGTTTGAAGCAGATGCTAAATGCGCTGCATTATTTGATCAAGATGCGACAGAGGCCACGCAAACCCAAGAGGTTCCTACTCTGCTCCAGATTGGACGCAAGCATCTCATCACCAAAGAACAACAGGAAACTCTGCAGCGAGCACATGCCCAGAGGCTCAAGGCTGGCAGCAGTGATAAAATGTTGTGGTTTGTCTGGGTAAGTACTTGATACTTCTAGAATTACGAGGCTTACGCTAACGGTTGCATAGATTCCAATTTTAGTACTTGTTCTTGGGCTTATGCTCTGGAGCGGTGGTCCTTCGTTCGTTTCGAGTGTGACTAGCGTAGCAAACGTTCTCGCTAGTCTCATCGCCAACCCACGAGATATCAGCAATCGAGTCCGCAATATTGTGCAGGAACTAGCTTAGTAGCTTAGCTACCGGAGCACTCCAACCCTCTTCGTTGATGGGTTGCTTCTCCCGAATATATGCATCTCCTTTGTATATTTACTGTGTGCGCGCACTTTCGACTTCTCACGCTGTATAGTTATAAGTTTATATTTCACGGCTCAAGCCATTACCGTAGCCTGCCTCGCCCCCTTTCACCCCATTCTTTTTTTCCCATTGGGCATGTATAGTTATATGACGATATGATTGTGGCATTTCAGGAAGGAGGGAATGTTCTTGATCATAACGAGGAGCAACTGGGCGCGCTGAGTTTGGTAATAGCCCGAATAATTACGACAAGGTAGGAGTTTGGTCGCGACAGAGAACATCATGCGTGGAGCCTACTTCAAGTATATGATGTTTACTTTGTGGTCTAGGTGTGGATCTATTGATTAGGAGGTAGTACTTGTTAGCATGCTTGGGCCACTTCATGGTCTTTGTCAGAATAGAAATTGAATTGCCAAGATATGCATTGAAAGTGCGAGAGTCGACATGTGATGTTTGCTATAAGCGTAGAGTAGAATGGGTATAGGGGCACGCGCGTAGGGTCCAGCAATTTTGAGCAACGAGGACAATAGAAGCTTACGACTCGTATATAACTCCGTGCAAGGCATTTAATATGAACTTGTCTCGTTCTCGGCATTGAGTACGTGGGGGATAAATTTACGCTCCACTTAGTCAAATCGAAAGGTATAGAGTCATTGGATATCGTAGAGGTAAATTTTTTTAGCAACATTATATAAGAGTGGTTATCATGATCATGAGAAGCCGAGGCTTGAACGAATAGAACACAACGCCCGTAACACCCGAATTCTCCATCGAGTTCTTGCTTTTTGCTTTTCTTTGCGTCGCCGCAGAAGACAGGCCCAGAATTCCAGTTGAAAATGGCAAACAGTAAGTAGCAGTAGTTCATTTCCGTCAATCAATCAGTCGCTCAAATCAAATCAAATCAATTGGTTTGCTTTTTCGTGATTTCATGCCCAGTTCATGATCATGATTCGTGAAGAAGAGACATTCAAACGGGCACTTAACTTCCTCTCCGCACCTGCATCCTGCGGTCCGTCCCGTTCCATTTCGTCCCGTGCTGGGATATCCCTGGTAGAACGTGCTAGAAATGAGCCATTTTTGGTGGGAAGATGGGACACGCGGCAGAGAAAAAGGTAAAAGACTCGAAGCGAAAAGCAAGAAACACCGCCAACCCGGTACCCCATTTCGCCCGCGTAAAATCCCGCAGCGTATAGAAAAAAAAGGTTTAACCCAGGCCGGTCCGATCCGATCCTATTTCACATCATCCAAACTCATCCCATGCCAGGGCTTTTCGCGCCTTTAAACTTAAAAAGCTGAACGCCGGTGGGGAAAGGGGACATCGAAAGAATATGTAGGGTCAGTATAAACACCCGCGAAATCCATGACTCGCAGGTTCAGAGCATAAGACAAGCAATACAACCAACACCGGGACCTTACAAGGCGTTTCCTATACGCCATTGGTGTTGCGGCGGCGGTGGCGGCGGCGGGTGCTGCGGCTGCTGCGGCTGACGGTAGCGGCTCTCTCGCGGCTGCCGACGCGTCTCGTAGCCGAGGAGGTCGATATCCCCATCGGCATCGACGACGTGGTAGCTGTGGTGGTGATGGTGGTGGTGACGACGCGAATCATTCTCCTTCCCGTAGTTCCCCTCGGCCTTCCCGCCGTCCGCCGAGTGCCTCGCCGCTAGGTCGGGCCGCGAGCCGCGGTCCTTGAGGTGGTAGGCCTTGCCATTGCCGTGCCAGCGCTCCGGGGCCTTGGGCCTAGAGGGGGAGGCGCCGGCGCCGCGGTTCGCGTCCGGGAGGGTCTTGAGCGGGGACTGCTGGACGGTCCGCCTCGCCTTGGGAGTCGGGCTCGCCGTCGCGGACGTGCGTCCGCGGTCTTGGTGCGGGTGGTCCCATTCCCCGTGCCGCTGCGACCGCGGCGTGTCGATGGAGTCCCGGTGGATCACCGTGTCTTCCAGCGACACGCGCTGCCAGACGCCCAGCGGGTTCTGCTGCTGCGCCTTGCGGTGGTGCGCGGCGCGGATCTTGCTGTCGGAGCGTCCGGCGGAGGAGCCGCGCCGCTGCGGCCGGGCCGTCGTCTCCCGTTCGCGCTCGCGCTCGCACTCGCGCTCGATGGTCCTCGTGCGCCCGCGGACGGACTGCGTGAGGTTGTACGAGAATGTCCTGCGGGGACGTCGTGCCCTCGTGGCGGAGCTGTCTCTCTCCTGGGCCGGCCTCTCGCTCTTCCACTCGTTATGGCCTGCTGCGGTCGTCTCCGGCGCAGCTGGCGATGGCGAGCGCAGGCGGATGGGGCGCTCGTTGGGATGGAGCGATCCGCCCGATGTGACGGACGGGGTGAGGTGTACGATTCCGTCCGCGGCTGTGTGGTGGTGGTTTGGGTGTTGGGTCGCGGACGCGGCATTCTTGTGGCTGGCTTCGTTGGAGGCTTGGAAGGTCGCGGAGGGCATCTCTCGTAACTTCTTAGCCACCCTCCTAAGGGGCTGTGAGAAGTACGAGGTAGAACCAGAGGACTGTGGCTCCGGAGAGACAACGGGTGTCTCATCGGAGTCACCGCGTGTACGCTTGCGACCGCGCAGCGTGTGGCGCGAGTCGCTAGTGTGGAGGTCTGGGATCGAAGGCCTGAATAACGATGATAGAGATGTGCGCGGTGCTGCCGCAGCTGGCATCATGGGTGGCGCATATTCCCGACTGCTCTTGCCTGCAGGGCTCGGGCTCGGCATTGCGCCTGGCATAGGCGACACGGAGCCAGAACGAGGAGTTCCGCGGATAGACGATAGTCTCATCCGAGGGCGAGGTGCAGGCTGGTTATCTATAGGCATGACAGGCGTCTGTCGGCCTCCCGCGGCCGCCGTTGGGGGAGCATGTCGTGTAGATTGTATAGCGTGGGATTGGAAGAAGCCCGAGGCTACAAGCTGGTTATACGAAGCCAGCACGTCGTCTCGTGATGGCCGGTCTGACAATCCCCTTGGATTCGGCAGCATCTGAGCAATGTTGACTTCGGACTGCGTCCTGCCCGCGTGCATATATTCGGGTCGGGGAGGCACCGGCGCGTGATTGTTCTGTATCGGTTCTTGCAGACTGCTGTGCTTCCTACGCACTTCTTGCTGCTTCGAAGCTGGGCCATGATGGCCTCCTCCTGCTGCTCTATGAAACAGGACATCACGAACGCGACCGAAGAATCCCGTCGATTTCTTGTGAATGACGCCACGCTGCTGTTGCTGTTGTTGTTGCTGTTGAGCCTGTTGCGGCTCCTGCACATCGACGGGCCGATGTATCGCAGAGGCCGAGAAAGGCCGTGGCCTGCGCGCTTCGTGAAGCGTCGGGGGCTCCTGGGAGAATTGATTCTCGTAGTCTTTAAGCTGCTCGGGGCCTAGGAATTGAGCGGGCGGCGCGGCACTGGTCCTGTCATTCATGGATCCCTCTTGGAACCGCGACGTGGACGGTCTAGAGCCGCTAGCGGTTCGTGTCGGTGGCCGTCCGAGCTCTGACGCCATGATGGATGAAGAACCCCAACTGATTTAACGGAATGGATTAGATGCTTTGACTTTTGTGGCTTTCGTTCTTTTCTTGCTTCTATGAGGCTTTTTTTTGGATTGAGCAAGTTGAGAGAGACAATTGAGGTGTGTGGATGTTTTCAAGCCCCGGATTAGGTATCGATTATCTAGCAACGCTCTCTCAGTCGTGGTTAGCTTGGCCCAAGTGAGCCAGGGGTAGGTGTATGTTTTGATTGAGTTGGCATGGACAATTGTGGTTGATGGGACAACCAACAGTGAATAAAACCATACAAGGCCTACCTCCTAGTGGAGTCTCATCATACCCGGGGTAACCATATTCGGCAGTACCTTGAACAGAGGGGCCTGACAATCCGACCAGTACCCCCCTAGACCCATATAATTAGGCAACAGCCTTCTGACCAATAGGATTGTAGAAGGTGCCCCCACCCGACCAGTAGCCACCTAGTTGATAATTTACTTCTTCTACTTCCTTCAATCCCTCCTACCTCTATTTTTTCTACAACTACTTCCTACTATCCACTACTACTACCAACACTACTACTACTGCTACTACTACTACTGCTTAAATGTTTAACTTTAGAAGCTAAATATATAACAATTAATTTATAATCAATTAATAATTAATAATAAATTGATTAAAAATCGATTTATTAATATATATAGTATGTATATATTAAATATAGCACTTTTACTAAGTGTTTAAAAAGTTTGCTTGTTTATAAGTTAAATAAAGTAAAATATACAATATTCGATTATTAATCGATAATTATTTAATTATTAATTAATTATAAAATAAAAATTTTATTATTGCTTTTAGCAAACTGTTTTGCTATGTTTGTTTAAGTAGTATTAGCAGTAGTAACAACAAAAATAACAAACTTACTGTTATTTGTTTAAATATTATAAATATTTAACATTTGATTATTAATTAATAAACAATTAATTATTAATTGATTATAGTATAAACAACTTTAAGCTTTCAATTTGTACAACTATTTAAAAAAAAGTTATATATTTAAAATTGCGTTATTTGTGCTTAAAACTATAAATATAAAACAACATTATATTACTGATTATAAAATATAATATTTAATTACTATTTAATTATTAATTAATTACTAATTAAATTAAGCTTTTATAAATATATTATAAAACATATTAACAAAAATATAACTGCAGTAGCTGCTATAGAACTACTTAAATAAGTATTAATTAATTAACAATTAATTTTTAATTAATTATTAATTAAATTTAATATTTAATTTATTACTAATATATTTATTAAGTTTTTTTACTACTAAATTAATAAATATATTACTAAACGTTAAAATTAAAAATTTAATTCTAACGAAAATTAGTTGTTTATAGTTCTTTATTATAAAATATATATCGATTAAAATTCGATTATTAATTAATTGTTAATTGATTACTGTATAAAATAATAAAATTATTAGTACTTTTATATATAAGTTAGTTTATTATATTAACTATACATATAAAAATTATATTATAACTAGTTATAAAACTAAAAGTATATATTTTAATTAGTATTTAATTAATATTCGATTTGTTTTTAATTACTAATTAATTATTACAAACTGTTTTTTTTAAAAGTTTAATAATATATGTTTAATTTAAAAAAAATTTATAATATTTATTAATAAAAATTTTAATAATAAGCTTTTTGTTACAAATAACAGTACTTTTAATAAACTAAAAATGTTTGTAAACGTTATTAACAGCAGTAAAACTTTAACTGTAAAACTTATAATTATTAAATAAATTATTCAAAAAAAACTAATAAACTTAAAATTTAATAATTAATTAATTATTAATTAATTATTTATATATTGTACTAGTTTAACAGCATTAAAAAGTTTAAATGTTTTTGCTAATATTTAATTAATAATAAATAATTAATTAATTATTTTAAAATATAAATACTTAAATGTTTTAAAATTTCATTTAATAAAAAAGCAAAAACTAAAACATTAAAAATTTTGATTTATAAATAAAAAACATTAAATTTTAATCGATTATTAATTGATTATTACATAAATAACAAAATTTTTAAATGCAAAAGCAAATACTATTACGTTTTTTATATTAACTAGTATACTTAAATAAATATATAAATATTTAATATTGAATTACTTTTTAATTATTAATTAATTAAAAGTAATAACAAAATAAAAATACTTAGTTTAAAATTAAAATTAATTGATTTGTTATCAATTATTAATTAAATATTATATAATATAAGTTTTATTATAGATATATTTGTAAGTAATATATATGTTATTAATTAATAGCTAATCAATTATTAATTAAATACTGCAGTTTATACTTAGAAAAAATCGTAGTAAATATTATATATATATATTGTTAATTAATAACTAATTAATTATTAATCAAAACATAAATATAAATAAAATAGTTTTGTTTTATATTTTAATATTTATATAGTTATTTTATTAATTATAATTATTATAGTTATTATTATTGTTTTATTTATTATAATTATTATAGTTATTATTATTGTTTTATTTATTATAATTATTATAGTTATTATTATTGTTTTATTTATTATAATTATTATAGTTATTATTATTATTTTATTTTTTATATTTATTATAGTTATTATTATTATTTTATTTTTTATAATTATTATAGTTATTATTATTGTTTTATTTATTATAATTATTATAGTTATTATTATTATTTTATTTTTTATATTTATTATAGTTATTATTATTGTTTTATTTATTATAATTATTATAGTTATTATTATTGTTTTATTTATTATAATTATTATAGTTATTATTATTATTTTATTTTTTATATTTATTATAGTTATTATTATTATTTTATTTTTTATATTTATTATAGTTATTATTATTATTTTATTTATTATAATTATTATAGTTATTATTATTGTTTTATTTATTATAATTATTATAGTTATTATTATTATTTTATTTTTTATATTTATTATATTTATTATAATTAATATTATTATTTTATTTTTTATATTTATTATATTTATTATAGTTATTATTATTGTTTTATTTTTTATATTTATTATATTTATTATAGTTATTATAATTTATATAGTTATTATATTTATTATTTTTAATATATTTATTATATTTAATATATTTATTATAATTATTAATATTGTTTTATTTTTTATATTTATTATAGTTATTATAATTAATATAATTATTATATTTATTATATTTAATATATTTATTATATTTATTATATTTATTATATTTATTATATTTATTATAATTAATATAATTATTATATTTATTATATTTAATATATTTATTATATTTATTATATTTATTATAGTTGTTATAATTAATATAATTATTATATTTATTATATTTATTATAGTTAATATAGCTATTATATTTATTATATTTAATATATTTATTATAGTTATTATATTTATTATATTTATTATATTTATTATATTTATTATATTTATTATAATTATTATAGTTATTATAATTATTATATTTATTATATTTATTATAGTTATTATATTTATTATAGTTATTATTATTATTTTATTTTTTATAGTTATTATATTTATTATTTTTAATATATTTATTATATTTAATATATTTATTATATTTATTATAGTTATTATATTTATTATTTTTAATATATTTATTATATTTTATATATTTATTATAATTATTATAGTTATTATATTTATTATATTTATTATATTTATTATAGTTATTATTATTATTTTATTTTTTATATTTATTATAATTATTATAGTTAATATAGTTATTATATTTAATATATTTATTATAGTTATTATATTTATTATATTTATTATATTTATTATAGTTGTTATAGTTATTATAATTATTATATTTATTATATTTATTATAGTTAATATAGCTATTATATTTATTATATTTAATATATTTATTATAGTTATTATATTTATTATATATATTATTTTTAATATATTTATTATATTTATTATAGTTATTATAGTTATTATTATTATTTTATTTATTTTATTTATTATATTTATTATATTTATTATAGTTATTATTATTATTTTATTTTTTATAATTATTATAATTAATATAATTATTATAATTATTATAATTATTATATTTATATTAGTTAATATATTTATTATAATTATTATAATTATTATAATTATTATATTTATATTAATTAATATATTTATTATAATTATTATAATTATTATAATTATTATAATTATTATAATTATTATAATTATTATAATTATTATATTTATATTAGTTAATATATTTATTATAATTATTATAATTGTTATATTTATTATAATTATTATAGTTATTATAAATATTATTAATTAATATAATTTTTTTTTTAAAAAAAATATTAATATTTATTTAAATAAATTAATATATATAATTAATATATTATTAAATTAAAATATATTATTTAAAATAATACTATATATTAAATTTAAAAATATAATAATAAAATAATAAAGCTAGTTTAAAATTAATTAAAAAAAATATATTTAATATAAATTTTAATTTATTTTTATTATTTATTTTCATTTTATTATTAATAAAATTTATTATAATATAATGTTTTTTTTTATTAAAATAATTTTTTTATTTAATTATATTATAAATTATTAATAATAAAATAATAATAATATTTATATTAAATATTATAATTAATATTATAAAAAAAGATTTATATAATATAATAATAACAAATTATATATAAATTAAATATATTTTTAATTTATTTATATATATAAACAGAAAATAATAAATATAATAATTATAATAACAATAATAATTATAATAAATATAATAAATATAATAACTATATTAACTATAATAATTATAATAAATATAAAAAATAAAATAATAATAATAACTATAATAAATATAATAAATATAAAAAATAAAACAATAATAATAACTATAATAAATATAATAAATATAAAAAATAAAATAATAATATTAATTATAATAAATATAATAAATATAAAAAATAAAATAATAATAATAATTATAATAATTATAATAAATAAAACAATAATAATAACTATAATAATTATAATAAATAAAACAATAATAATAACTATAATAAATATAAAAAATAAAATAATAATAATAACTATAATAAATATAAAAAATAAAATAATAATAATAACTATAATAATTATAATAAATAAAACAATAATAATAACTATAATAATTATAATAAATAAAACAATAATAATAACTATAATAATTATAATAAATAAAACAATAATAATAACTATAATAAATATAAAAAATAAAATAATAATAATAACTATAATAATTATAATAAATAAAACAATAATAATAACTATAATAATTATAATAAATAAAACAATAATAATAATTATAATAATTATAATAAATAAAACAATAATAATAACTATAATAAATATAAAAAATAAAATAATAATAATAACTATAATAATTATAATAAATAAAACAATAATAATAACTATAATAATTATAATAAATAAAACAATAATAATAACTATAATAATTATAATAAATAAAACAATAATAATAACTATAATAATTATAATTAATAAAATAACTATATAAATATTAAAATATAAAACAAAACTATTTTATTTATATTTATGTTTTAATTAGTAATCGATTAACTATTAATTAACAATATATATATATAATATTTATTACGATTTTTTCTAAATATAAACTGCAATATTTAATTAATAATTAATTAGCTATTAATTAATAATATATATATTACTTACAAATATATTTATAATATTTGAAAACATATATTTATTTAATAATTTTTTTTTACAGCAATATATTTCAATTTTTTTTTAAAAAGCTGTTAAAATATATATTAATTAATTATTAATTAATTAGCTATTAATTAATAATTAATTAACAATTAATAACTTATTAATTAGTAATTGATTATTATAGTTTAATAGCTTTTTTAAATATTAGTTCTTTTTTTTTATTTTTTTATTTTAAATCAAATTCAATTTTTTTTTTTTTGCTAACAACTCTAGCTTTTTTGTATTATTTTTTAATTTTGTTACTTATATTTGTTCTTTTTTTAATTCTAGTTGTATTAATAACATGTTTTTTTCAAAATTTAAATTTGTATTAACAAATATAACATTTTAATACAAACTATGTTTAATTAACAATTAATTAATAATTAGTTACTAATTAATTGTTAATTGATTAATAATTAATACTAACTTTTTTAGCTGTTTTATTTTATATAGTTATTTTATTAATATATTAAACAATTGTACTAAACTAGAAGTACTATATTATAAAAAGTTTTTTATTTTATTTACAGCTAATAAAAAAAGTTGAAAGCTATTATTGAACTTAATATTATTAAAACTAGTTTGTAAACTTAATAAATATAAAAGCAATTCGCTGTTAATTTTTCGTTTTTTTAACTTTATAACTAGTTACAATTAGTAATTAATTAGCAATCAATTAATAATTGATTAACAATAAAAACATAAAAAGCACTTACTATTTTTTATTATTAAATGTTTAATTTTGTTAGCAAAAAATACAAATTAATAAAAGTACAAAATATTATATTTTTAATAAATAGCTACTAAATCAAAGTTTTTTTTATTTAGTAACTAATTGTTAATTAATTTATAATTAATTATTAATCGATTAACAATTAATATATAAATAAAACTTATTTTTTAATACATTTTGCAATATATTAGTATTAACTTTTGTATAAATAGCTTTTTTAGTACTGCACTTTAGCTAAGTTTGTTATTCGAAATAATTGCTTTTAATTATTTCGGTTTATTTACAAACAATTAAAATTTAATTTGTAACAAATTATAAAGTATACTTTTTGCTTTGTTTAATTTTGTATATATTAAATATATTAATTGCTTATAATCGATTAGCTATTAATTTTTAATTAATTAGCAATTTAATATTAGCAACATATAAAACTTACTTATTTAATAATTATACAATTTTTGAAACTTTTGTTTAAATTATATATATAACAACTCTATATATTAATTAAATGTAGTATTTTGTTTACAATTTTAAATTAAAGTTTAAATAAATTAACAACTAATTAACAATTAATTAATAATTAATTAATAATTAAATAGCAATATATTTACTTTACTAATTAACTTTTTAACTTTTTTTTAGTAATAAATTAAACAAAATCGAATTGTTTATTAAACATACTAAAGCTATTTTTTATAATAACTATTAATTTTATATAAATAAATTCCTAGTTTTATATATATTAATAAACAATCAATTTTTAATTAATTAGTAATTAATAACAATATACTTATTAATAGTTTTTAGTTTTAGTTAATTATAAAGCTAATAAATTTATTTAATACATTAGTAATATATTTTTAAAAAATAATATAACTTTATTTATTTTTAAAAATTTAAAAAACAGCTTAAAACATAAAAGTATATATTTTTATCGATTCTAAGTTAATAATAATATAAATTAATATAATATTTAATATTAGTTAGCAATCGATTAATAATTAATTAACAATTAATTGTTTACTTTATTTAATACTTTTGTTATATATTACTTAAATAATTTTACAATTTTTTTAATTAATTAAATGCTTATAATTTATATCGATTGTATAAGTTTGTAAAAATTAAAACAATTTAGCTTGTTTATTATTAAAACAAATAATTATAAAATTTGCAGTATTTTGAAATATTTTTTAAATATATTATAATTAATTAATAAATAGTTTATAATTAATTATATATTAATTAACAATCAATTAGCAATTAATTACTATTTATTTAGTTTAATTTACTATTTGTTTGTTTGAACATTTGTTGTATTGCTATTATACTTAATCTAGTTAAAAAATACAATATTTAATACTTTTGTATTAAATATTAAATTATATTACTATTAATAAGCAATAAGTAAAAAAATATAAGCTCTTTATTTATGCTTTAATTTTTTAACTAAACATATATAATAAAGTTTTTTAAAAATATTACTATTTGATTAGCAATTAATTAGCAATTAATTAATAATTAATCAAAAATCAATTAAAAATTAATACTTACTATATCGCAACTTAGAATTACTAATTTTTATAATTAATTTTATAATTTTAACTTTTAAACTATTAACTAGTTTATTTAAAAGTAGCAGTAAGTATATATAACATTTATAGCTAATATATAACATATAAAAATTTAATTTTAAATTTAATAAAATAAAAATATTCCATTTTATGTTGTAATATAGCTAAATTATATTTTTATAGTTTTAAAAATATATATATACTATAGTAATTAATTAACAATCAATTTTTAATTAAATATTAATTAATTAAAAATTAAATATTAACAACATTTAGTTTAATGTTTAATATTTTGTACTATATAGCAACAAAGCACTTTATATATTAATTTTTTTCTAGCTAATATATTTTGCAATAAATTAATTGCAATATTATAATATTGTAAAATATTAGTATAAAAATAGCAAATATTGCTTTTTTTGTATAAAAAAAATAATAAGTAAATATACTAAAATAAATATTAAAATGTTACTAAAATTGTTTGTAATAATTAATTAGCTATTAATTATTAATTAAATGTTAATTAAATATAGTTATAATATAATTTTTACTTTTAATTTTTTAATAATTTTAAATTAATAGTTTGCTATATATAGTTTATAAAGTTTACTTTTTTTTATTGCATTTATATTTTTATATAACTATTTGTACTAATTAATTAGTAATTATATAATAATTAATTAGTAATTAATTAGTAATTAAATAATAATATTTATATTAAAACTTTTATATGTTTTTATTAGTTAATTTGCTATTTTATTTCAATTTGTGCTTTTTTTAATTAATTTTAAATCGATTTTAATATTTTAGTATATTTTATATTCTAAATTTTAAAATTAATATATTTGTATACTTTTATTTTTATATAACTAATTGTTATTTAATTATATTAAATATTATTAAAAAATAAAGCTGTAACTTTTTTTTAAAAAATTGTTACTAACTTGTAATATTATATTTAAATAAAAATCGATTAACAATTAATTATAAATCAAACAGCAATCAATTAATAATCGATTTATATACTGAATTAAAAAACTTCGCTATTTGTTTTTTTGTTTTTTTTTGCGCTAATACAATATAGCACACTTTTGTTTTATTAACAATTAAATAATTAAAAAAACTTAAAACTTAAATAAATGTTTCAGTAGCAACATATTAATTTGTTTGCTTGTTAAATTTTAACAAAATTAGTGTTAATTTTAAATTATTTAATTAAAAAAGTTTAGTTAGTTCTGTTAATTTTTAATAATTAATTAGTAATTAATTTTTAATCGATTATTTATTAATTATTTATTAATTACTACTAAGTTGTTATTATTACTAAGTTACAATTTGTTTAGTTTTATTAATTTAATAATTACAGTATTAACTTTTTACTATTAACTTACATTATTTAAAAATATATTATTAGTTCATTTATTAATTATTAATAAAGTTGCTATTATTGTTTTATTAAATAATATATAATCAAACAATAATTAATTAATAATTAATTAACAAATATGTATTTCTTTCAAAAAATGTTGTAATAAAAAAAGTTGCAATTATTTTACAATCTTTCAAAAAGTTGTTCATTTTACTAAAATTGAGCCAACCAGTACTAGCGATTTAGCGCTGCCGATCGCATCCACTTATTCTACCCGATTAGGGATGTGGTGTAGTGATCAAGAGGGGGTACTGGTCAGGTTGTGTGGGTACACCTTGAACACAGTACCAGTGCTGTATAGCATATTTTACCCTACTATAAAAGTACCGAGGTCGTCTATCTAAGTACCTACGTATTTCAACATAGACAATTTGTTACTAAATTGCATCGTCTAACTACGTGATAATATATGCTTATTCGATATGAGCGGCATCGAAATGGGAACTCGTATTACTATAATAGGAATACTGACTTATATAGTAACTCTCGTGTCTGGTTACGTACCATGGGGTAGAATATATTGACTTAAAACACCTACAATTCATCGCTTGACACAGGAAAATCATGTGTCTACTGCACCTGATGCACTAATCAACGCCCCCTAAACCGCACCTATACGTCGCTCTCATGACGCATACAGCCATCCACTCCGTGAATACCGAACTACCTCAGCCTCGACCCGGCCGCTGGGGGCAAGCATAACCTAGTAAACCCATTCCGTGCTCTAGCCTGCCGTGCTTACACCCCCAGTTCGACAATTGAACTATGAATCAAAATAATGAAACGATAACACCATTTTAGTATTTACACCAGTCGAGCGGGGTTGACCCAAACCATTGGAACGCCAATGCGCCCATAACCTAGATTCGTAGCCCGTTTATGGTCCGCCAACCTATGATAAACCGTAGAAGAATAAAATGTGAAATATGTGCAGCGTAAGGTATCTATGGTAACCAAAGATGCGATGGTGGAAATGCCCTTTTGCCGTCTGCCCTAGTATAACTTGACGAAGATGGGAAAATAGGTTGCATTGGTAAACGTTCGCCCCGAACGTCGCGCATTTGCTGTTGATGTGATGCAAATGATTCGTCCGCCTGTCGTTTAACCTGCCGACTTTCCATTTGGGGGTAGAGGCCGCCTTTCAGTTGATAGGGGGTGTAATCCGAATAGGGTGATGGTTCGGGGCTGGGGAAATTAATCGACGGAAGAATAGGACGTGGAGTACTCTCCATTGATACGTTAGAGCTGATCGACGATCGTGGCTCCGTGCCCCTGGGTGGTTTGGCAGAAATAAGAGGATATGAAGTAGAGAGTCTTTTGCTTTCTGCTTCGGGTTGCTGATCGTAGGGCGCATAGGTACTACTCGGGTAACCCGGTGAAGGAGGGGGTAAGTTTACGCCTTGTCCTTGAGGGAATACAGTCTGCGCGGGAGAGACCGGCGTAGATTGCGGGTTAGAAGCCCCTATAGGCCCATATGATGGTTGAGCAAAGCCATTTGTAGGCTGTCCAAAGTTGAGTAGAGCACCTGAGGATTTGCTCGTCTGATATGTTGGTGGAGGCGGGGCAGTAACGTAGTCAACATTGGAAGGTCGTCGGTCAGGGAAGGCAGTTCGATCTATGCTAGAGTTGCTCATCGAACGGGCTCGGTATCCCTCAGGCGTCTGTGTTCCACGACGTTTCGCATATTCGTCTTCAGCATTATTGTTATACTCATCGCCACCCGTTGGCTTAGTAGTAGTATCGCGTCTTCTCATACGGACATCACGCCTGATTCGCACACGGCAACCTTGCTCAGCTACAGTCCGGCTCAGACTCGTGCTCTCGGTGAGGCCTGGGAATTTTTTGGCGCTGAACACTGTAAAATCGGCTGATCTTAGATCCATCCTGTGGCATGCATCGGTAGGAAGTTGTACGGCGCCAGACTCAGGTTCTGGAGCGTCCCTGTCGAGATCGCCTTCGTTCTTTATCAACTCGTAGAGACTAAATACTAGCCGGTATCGTCCCTCGTGTCGTACAGAGAGATCTGGAAACAGGAAATAACCGGCAGGGTCAGGTCGGTCGAGATAGCAGCAGCCCGAGACAGGGAACCCAGTAAGAACAGGAGGCGATGTGGCCGCTGGAGTTTGTACTCTGCCATGGGCCATTGGGCGTGCATGTTCGAGGGAGGCGTAGCAGAAGAAATCTACATTGTAGTCAAAGGTGATGTCTCGAGCTCCCTCAAAATTCTCGCCTTCTAATACCCTCAAAATCACAACTGGGGGAGGATCAACGGGACGACGGTCGGCAGAAGCTACAATTCATGTTAGCCACATAGATAGATTCGGATCAAGAAAAAGTCACTAACATTTAGGTCCTGAACCACAGGCTCGAGCACGCTCGGGTTGCTGGAGAACCTCGAGCTGATACCATAACTGTCTTCCGTCTCTGGTAAACCGACGTTCCCGAGAGATGAGTTGCGATTTACCCAGTCGCGATTCCGGTGCACCCATCATGCCGGGCAAATTTGGGTCGGGCTATAATTAAGAAGCCACGGTTAGTGTTCTGTTTCGACGGCATGAAATAAATCACATCACAAGTATCCAGGGAAGACACAGTAGCCATGCATACACCGAACTATCTAATGGGAATTCAGGTATAGATATTCCCCCAGGAGGAAAAGTGCAACATATCTCGGCTTAACGAATTAGGCGAGGTCTTACTTGAATAGAAAGCATGGTATCAATATCTCCGGTAGTCAATGATGCGGACAAGCTCGTGGTTGTATTGCGGATCTCAGTCGTCGAGGGGAATATGCGGCAACAGCGCAGGTAGATTTAATTCGCAAGATAATAAGTTGATCGGACAGCACAAGGCAAAGGGCCAAATAAACAGGCGCTCCAGAAGAGAAGACCGTTGTCTTGGGTCGTAGCCGAAGTATATTAGGTGGTCGGCACCCGAAAGGCTGGCTTTGGGAGTCGAAGAACTGACTCGGTCGAGTTGACGCGATTTGCAACTAGGTAACCTTAACACACTCTCGGGTCGAGGCCAGACACATCAGGCAGGCGACGGAGGGTGACTGCGAGCGAATGTTCAAGAGCCCGGGGCCTTTGGTGTTGAGGATGGCACACAAAAAAGAGAGTGAAGAAGAGTTAAAAGGAAGGAGGAGACAGCCGGACATCCACAAAAGCCTCAGACCATTTGCGAATGGGATAGATAGCCTAGAAGAAGTGAAGGTAGGTATGGGACACAAGAGTGTGAGAGAGAGAACGAGAGAACTAGTTGTACCAAAAGCGGGCTGGACGCAGATGGATGGGCCTGATTGCTTGATGACACTGGTTTCTGGAACAAGCACTCCACACTCTCTAGTGCTCAGTGCAAGTGTACTGTACACTTTCGATACCGAGACTACCACGCTGTACTGCCCTGTGTGGGATCTAGCGTAGTGACTAACCACACTAGTACAGTACTATATGAGTATGTGGCAGGCAGGGGTGTAAGGGCTCCTGGGTCTCGACAGTACGTACCTAACCAAGCAGTGTACGATACAGTAACTTAGCTCAACAAGACTTGGGGGAAATGGAATAATTAACGCACTTCGCTTATCACTTCATTATCTTTCAAGTACGCTACGAGTAAAGCTATCCCCAGAATATATATAGATGGGTAGATATAGAGCCGCTTATACAAGTAGGTTCAAGAGAACGAATACACTCTTCACTATATTTCTGATAACCTTACGCAAGATGTTAAAATGCGACGCACTCCAGACGCACATACCTACGTATGCAACATCTATTAGAATTTTGGGAGGTATTCTTCACCCGGTACTATGCAGTGCCTACCTCTTTTTCCCCGGCAAACCTAGTTGGATGCCCAGTTCTTGGAGCACTACACCCAGAGGTACAGAACCTACACTATGGGAGGGTGGATGCGACAGTGCGAGAGAAAAACAGAGGGCCGGTAAGTGAGTCTGTTAGCCCGTACGTATGTACTCTGTACACTAGGCCAGATATCTACTCCGTAAGGGTATGGCATAAGATAAGCACGATCAGACGCATGGGCCAATTAGGCGGAACTGTTTAGTGGGATCTTGCAGCACCCTTCTCTCGGGTACATACAAATGGCTCCTATTGATTCGGCCCTGTTTGCTGCTCTGGTAAGCCCTGGTCACTTTGGCCACGCCTGGTTGGACCGTGCCAGTCAATCCACTTCCTTGCATCTCCGGGTCGCTCGAGCTGGGGTTTGTACAGTTTACATGCTTTTAGGCATATCCACTAACTATTTGTGGTGTACATATGCTACGTAGTATACCAGGCCCAGGGTTTCCTGCATTTATGACGGAACCATGGAATCGTATTCCGTAGTGTGGTTTGTGTGGTATATATATACTACGTACAGGCACGCTCAAGAAAGGGAACCCCCCGACTGGGCAGCGCAGTACATTGGTATATTTGATCCTACATACAAACGTGGATCGGCCTAAACCCACCGTCCAGCTAATAACTACCAGCAATTGTTTTGTACAGAATATATGCGTAGATGCACATTTTATTACGAATGGGAACGCAAACTTTGAGCAGAGAGGTACATAGGATCATTCTATGCAATCCACTTATTAAATACTGTGGCGAGAGTGGAAGTTGGATATTAAATACCTATCGAGTGCAAGCACGCGATGTATCAATAGTGGTGTCTCAGTGGCGTGGGAGCGAAACCAGAGGAGAAAGCTAAGCTACCTAGATACATACTTTAGCTACCTTACTTTAAGCTCCTCCTAAGAATCTTGTGCGGGACAAAGGATTTAAAGGGGGTAAATTAGCTCCAATCCCCTTGTCCCATCCCCAGTCCGTCTTCGCCCACCGAGAGCACGAGCCGCAACCCACCAGGTAACTAGTTGATGGATACCGTTGCATACGTATAGTACTGGGTAACTAGGCCATAAATATAGCGTTCCTTGTAGGCATCTTACTGTAATGCTATTCCATCATTCGATCCATTATTTAAGGGTGTCCTCGTTCCCTACCTACATACTTTAGTCAGTTCTTAATTAATGATAAACTACCGTAGATATTTGCTACTCGTACCTACTGTAGTTGTTAAACACTATTGTTTGTTCGGTGGTATCTATAAACTACCTAACCTAACCTAGGCATCGTACAGCACTAGATAGTTCGCTGTACATACCTAGGTAGGTATATATATAGCATACCTACCTGGTAGCCACTGCCTACCCAAGGTAGGTAGCGTTTCCCCGGCCAAATGGGGGGCACTGCCTCGGCCGCACCAAAAAAAAAAATCCTGTGCTGCTTGTCTCTCGACCCAGCCCAGCGGGTGCCGTGCACCCGCTCATTTCCACAACTGTTTCGAAACAAACTCCGCTGTATGTATGGTCCGTACAGGATGATGGCGGTAAATTGTAAAAGGCGACCCATGAATCTACTCACCTGGTCACGAAAAGTACCTTGCGCGCAAACATCATGGGCAACAAACATCACGCCATGGTAATAGAGTTTATGTACTCCAATGGGAGGGTGAACCGTTAGACTTTACCGAGAGTCGAGGTGACATTTGGGTCATTTAGGTCATTTGGGTGTGCCATACCGTACTTGTTCGCATCGAGGGTCTGTCGGTTGGTAACGAGCACAAACACATTGCTGCGATCTGGGAATCTCATCCCCAGTCTCACTAAGCGCGTCTCGTCTCACAGTGTTTGCTCTACCTAGATCTTCTAGATCCCACGGATCTCAACCCGTTGCGCGCGCGCTAACTACAGTAGGTACCGTATAATTAGCATGTACCTACACGACGCATTCCAATCTACGGTGGTCGAGCAAAGCGGGTAAAATACGCATTTGGGACAAATAGGCGGGCAAATTACAGACCAAGGCGGCAAGGCAAGCAAGCATCGAAGCAAGCTTCGTATGGAAAAACCCCCTGTCGACAAGGGGGTGCGAGGAGTTTTTACTTGCCTGTTCGAGGGCCGCGCCTGATAGGGGGATCTCTGGCAGGTCTGCTCCTCCTCCTTCCTCGGAACGATGTCCCTGGTGATGGGACGAGCCCGTGAGTATGGAAGCACAGTGCTGGCCACGGTGTCGCGCATCATGCAACCAATAATACAACCAATCCAGCTGTCCCATGATCCGACGCTGCTTGTGGATGTGACCCATCATCACTGTATTTGCCGTCAAATCATCCAGATCTGCTGGGTCACTCGGCACTCGGGCCAGTGCTCGGGTCAGTACTCGGCGGGTGGGTGTGTGTGGGCGTGGTGGGATGGGGGCATAGTCATCTCGTCTCGCCATCTCGCCGTCTCTTGTCAGTTGTAAGTACGCTATGTACGCAGTAGGCAGTACAGTACTAAGTAACAAACAATCGCACGCTAGACTACAGAATACCTACTGCGTATGCGTACATACAATTACAGGGGTAGAAGCATGCATAGGTATCCAACATCTACCTGAATTGAGGTATTCCGTGCTACCTACCTACTTACACGCATACATTGTACGTGTAGCGTATGTAGGTATCACCACCCATGCCTCATTCGGCCCCTCCTTGCTAGTCAGAAATGCAGAAATGCGTCGTCCGCGTCCTAGCTAGGTATATGTGTCACCGGATGATGCACCATCATTAACAAACGGGAAGAGGGATGTCGGAATGCCATAGGACCTACTGTAAGTGCTCCGTACTGTAGGTACACAACATACCATGTATCACAATCAATCAGCATGGTACTTTTCTCTCCCCGAAACCTGGTAGGTAATTATGACACGTCTCGGCTGAATTCTTGCTCGCCACTTACAACGCGCTCCACAGCACGGGTACACAAGGGGGGAGGGGGAAGGGAGAAACCGCCTACTACAGTGCCCTACTTATACAGGTACAAATATGCCTATGCTCCTTGCATTTAGCCCTCGAGGCAATGTTTGGTCCCAGCTGACCGGAACCCTTACATCAATTGGCCCATCAGTTGATCACCTAGGTGGGTTGGTATAACGTCGGTCTCTGCTACTATTGCACATGAATAGGACTTGACCGTGCGTACATGAACGCCAATCGGCAAATTCGTCGTTGAGGCTGTTGTTACTCAAGCGACTGTATACATACGAACTGGCTTTGTGATGTATCATATTTTAGCTCGTAAGCCCTCATCCCACAACCCCGAGGCTTCGGCATTAGCAACGATGAAATCTAGGTAATCACCAAGTACAGAATTTTTCTTTCTCGGTATACCTACCCAATAATCTTAATTGCCTAACATAAATTAAGGGTTCATAAAATAGGTAACTAATTTCGAATACCTAATCTGCTCTTGAATTTCAACCGTCAAACCCTAACAAGCAGGGGTCTTATTCACCGTCCGGTGGCTCATCGGTTATGATCTGTCAGATCAGAGCCGCACCACACCGCACAGCTTACCTATTACGTAGCTCTCTGCAGTTTATAGATACCTCTATATTTGCGCCGTGCTTTTTTTATCACGAACCTATCCAGACTCAATGATGGCGCATGTTAAATGTTGTAACTTTAACTACCTGTTGACAGATAAAACGTGGCTGGGCTTAGTGACTAGGTAGAGGTCTCTGATTGAATACTCGGTCGGATGAGAACCCATCCGGAACAGCCACGATATCTGCCACGTGTGTTGTTAGCTTCATTTTCTTGCAAGTCCGTCTCAGCCCAATATGTGAGTTTCAACAAAAATACCAGATATTAAAGCCTAGTCAGATTGGGTACGATATATCACACGAAAGAGTTTGCCGAGAAGGGTCTTTGCCTGTGTCTTATTAACGTGGATGGGCGAGAAACTAGCGCTAATGGTTATTTATATCAACTCGATAGCCTACGCGAACATTGCTATGATTATTTTCTAAGGTATATATAAAACCACGTCAGTTTCTTGTAGCGCCTATCTCAATTAAAAAAAAACTAGTTCTCTAAGTAGACAGAGGTCGTGCCTATGATGACGGTCTCCGTATCTGTCTCCCCGCCACCCCTCTAATTTTTTCATTCCTATTGAGAAACAGATGAGCGGTATAAGTAGATCATAAGTGACTAGTCACGTACATGTGCCGCCGGCATTCACGTTGAAACACCATATGGCACAACGTGGAAATATGAATCATATACCTGGCGAAGCAACGCTGTAAATGTAGCTAAGCGCTAGGTGAGAATAAAATGAACACTACGATATGCAGACGTTATAGTGCAACATCACAAAGCATCAGGCTGAGCGAAAGCGGTGGCGTTGTCGCCCAAATTTTACGGATAATTGTGTTACCCGAGGAAATCTCGATTGCTATACCTACATCTACATGTACGCAGTATGTACTGTCCCTTCGAGTTTTGAGACGAAGTACATTAGTTCCCAACCACCTTACTAAAATGTGGCGCTTGTCAATACATACGCTTGTTACAAAATAAGTCCCGTGAGGTGATAATACGCTCAATTCAGGGGCGATCTCGATTTCTTGAGGCAGTTTAATAGCAAAAGGTCAATTCCGCCAAGAAAATCAAGCCGCGTTGTACTACACGTCCTCGAATCCTGGGAGCACAAGGAATACAATAAACTCTATCAGCGGTAAAGTCCGCGAAATTGGGCCGTGGGATACAAGACCACACTGTTGGAAACAGCGCACACTACCTACGAGACAATCGCCCCTTTCATCTGGATTCAAGTACCAATACACTTTCTTGCGCGGGAAAAGCCGCGAATAGCTCTCGCACCGTAAAGTAAATTGTATCGACAGAGTATCGCGACATCCCTTACTCGGGTTCGCACCACCGCTCCACGGCCGTGAGCTATTCCCCGCTGGCACGCCCTTCCAAGGTCTGAACTGCCGGGATTAGCTGGGGAAGCCTAGATGTCTACGATGTTTGACAATCTGAGCAGTTATTAGCGATGAGTATGCCACAGGGCTTCGTTTATACTCCCCCTTACCTAACTAGATGATCAAATTATCCGAAGGCTTGACGGAAGGATGTAGCGTACGTTCGTTCACTAGTATCTCGCTCCAACCTCAAGCCGGTTAGAACAGCAAACGTACTGATGTAATTCCCTACTATCTCTAGATGGCGCAGGCCTTTGATGATCAACGTCATCTGGTGGCGTTTCGGATATCGCTGGAGGCGGATTAAAAGGCTCATAATTACAAGAGAAGAAAAAAAGTGACCGTAACATGGTATATTATAGATAGCCGACGCAGATCCGTGCATTAATGCTCATCGCCCAGTACAGTACGTGCCTAGATTTCTATAAACACACAATATTATCTCAACAATCAATTTTGTTCCACTGCCCAACTTCGACGCCTCGATTAGGTTGAATGTCCATAAAACCAGCAAAATCGCTAGTCTATATAGTATCCCATACCTAACGCATCTTAAATTTAGCCGGGCGAAACTTAAACTAATAAGTAGACTTCTCGATCGTAAGAGCGTTCTTAACTAGCCTTTCTATAAAGGTTTGCCCACTGTTGAGGTCGGGTTCCTTCATGTGCCTGCATTGTCTGTACCCATCGATAATGTGAGTCCTCTCGTCTTGCCTTAGAATCAGAGAAACGAGAGCTGGCACCTACCGATCAATGAAATGATCTAAATCGCATGTGAACTGAAGTGAAAACTCGATGAGCTCTGGGTCGTACTAGAATATCCGCGGATAGCTCATTATCTAATCTGTGTCCGATGGCCTTGTGTCTTCGTGTCACTTATTGTGATCAGAGCATCTCTTCCTAGTAGTAGTATGCATCGCCAGCTCAACTCAAGTATACAAGATCCAGAGTATCTCTTCCCTTCCGAGCGTGATAATATGCCGGATTGTCTTAGCGCGTACCATATTTATATCTCCCCCTACTTGTGTTTTCCCTCCCAAGGTGAAGTTGAACATATTCTCCTTCTTAATGGTAGCTGTCTTTTGGCTCACGACCAAACGAAAACCTCTTACGAATCCGTGCCATTGAAGAATCCGAGCTTGTAGACGACTTGGTGGCGTGAGTTCTCACAGAGTTTTCGCTCATCCGCCGATTTTCGGCCGGGTGAAGGGCTTCTCTCAGAGCCTTGTAGGGGCCCTTTGCCCAATCCTCGGCGCTTTTCCCGTTCCCGCGCGCACCCTTTAAAGTAATATTCGCACCTTTGGAGACGAGCTCTGCGACGACGGCGATGTGCATGTGCTCTGCTGCAGCTGCTACTGGCGTTTGATCGTTGCGTCCGGGCGAATTGATATCCGTCTTATAATCGGGATGTAGTAGGAGCTCGACGACTTCCAGGTCGCCATGTAATGCGGCAGTGTGGAGGGGCGTGTTGTCAAGATTGTCTCTTTGGTTGCTATCAGCGCCTCGCCTGAGAAGGTTATCGATTATGCGCCGTCGGTAGGCTTGCATCTTTCGACCGCCCTCTGATGATCTCATGTTGACTGCGAGCTGTAAAGGTGTCTGGTTTTTGGCCGATGGAATGTTAGGATCCGCGTTATTGTCGAGGAGAAACTCCCCCATCTTGTCGTTGCTTTTCTCGCAGGCGAGCCATAGAGCGGTTTTGCCAGTTGCCTCTTTAGAATTTATCAGGTCTGGCTTACGATCGAGGATCAACCTAGCAATGGCGATATCGTGGCCGTTGCGAGTGCTCGTTTGGCATTTATGCAAGACTGTTTGTTTCGAGCTGTCCACCTCGCTAAGACTCGCGTTGCGATTGAGTAGTAGTTCGAAGATGTCGGCGTGCCCCTGTTCAGCCGCGATTAACAAGGGGGTAGACCCGTTGCTATCTAATGTGTCAATCTGCTTCACCTCGACCAACATTTCTCTCAAGACTTCAATTTGCCCAGCTCGAACTGCTGAATGGATCGCAGTAGTTCCTTCGATAATACTGTCAAACCTAAAGTCCAGAGATTCCACGTTGAAAGTCGGGTTGGTCTGAGCTCTACACCAAGCCATAGCTTTACATTCCGGGTCGTCCATATCCCCCCAGTTGATATGGTGATCGAGTCCCGCCTCTGAATCATCCAGGAGCACTCTCTCCACGTGTCTTTTCAGGCTTCGAGCTTCGGCTGGTTCCTTAAGTGTTTCTAGTGTCCTAACTAAACACTTCACAGATCTTAGGTAAAGCTCGTAAGGGCGCGGACTTAGCTCTCCTAGTAGAGTCGCTGCTTTACTTAGAAAACCTTTGGCACGTTCAAGTTGTGTGGTATCGTTGATATGCTCAAGCTTACCGCCGGCCATATATAGTTCGCCAATTTTCAACATTATCCGTCCGTTCACCTCATTCGTCAGTAGCGCTTCCTTAGTCTCGACGATATTCTCGAGCAATGTGGCAGCCTCGAAGTGTCGTCGAAAAGTAAAGCATTGAATTAGGTAGTCTGCCTGCTTTTCTACTAGTAAGGCTTCTTCTTGGGCATCTTCGGTAGTGATAGGCTTGTGTTGTTTTAGCCTATGATGAATGTCGATAATGTTTCCTTGTTCGGTAGCAGCTTCAAGAAATCGCCGTTCTGATTTGAGCTCCTCAACCCTGCTTTCATACCATTGAAGTTCATTCTTTTTTGCCTCATCTAATATTGACCAGAAGGGCTTGGCTTCAGTAGGAGCACTTGTTACCTTGTCAGGGACACCGCGAAGTATTGCATCGACCTTAAATGTGATGCTCTTCAAATCATCATCAGGTTGATATGGTGGTGCGGGTACTTCTTCTTCGCGACTTAAGACAGACATCCGCCTCCTAAATCAAGAGTGATTAGTTTCGGCATAGTGATAGCTCGGGACTTGTGTAGTAGGCTTACAAGGTTAACCCTCCAATCATGGCCTGCAATAACGAGGTCCATTGTTGAAGAGCAGACACATGCTCTTTGATGGCACGATCTTCCATAAGCTTTTTTAAAACAGCCTCCAACTTCGGTACTACGCCATTGTCTGGGGGCTGCGGTAACTTCCCCAGGATCTTCGCAACCTGGGACTTAGAACCTTGAACTATGTCATGAATTATGTTGATAGGTAAATCATCGATATTTTTCATATTCGGGTCTCTAGCAATTGTTTCGACCCAATTTAGGACTTCGTGTAGCGTGTCAATGCGAGTCTTCATTTCTGTGAGCCATTCGTGAATTTCCCTGACATCATCGTTGAGATGCTTTATGAATTTGGCTAGCCGATAGCTGCAGTCCACGATGCTCACCCCGGATGCTACTATCTGGAGTACATCGGCCCAAGGCATGACGGACGCGTGCTAGCCGTAATCCAGCACAATGGAAATCGATCCATTCGTTCTTGAATATCCGGCTAGTTTTTCGTTAGATGGCGGAAGAGAATAAAGACGTAACTTTGCGTAACTTTGATTGTAAAGAGATGCGGGGAACAACTGGGCTGGCTGCCTCAAATACGACAGGCATTGGTACGGCTTGGCTTGCATAGAGGCGTGCTGTTCAGCCGTTCGCAATGTTTTGCACTAGTTGTCAGGTTTGATCCTTTTGGGTGAGGGATTGAGCGATCCTCCCGCGGGTGCTGCGTATACTTTTCAGGGATAAGCATCAGCTTGAGGAGGAAGAGGTGTCATGTTGCAAACAATAACTCTTTTGTCAGACAGACACGCGCGTGACATGGATACGTCCTATATAGGTAATTCTTCAATTCTGTACTATGGCAAAAGACCTACAGTAAGTAGTAAGGCGTCCAGTACGCGTAATGCTGATATGTGAGCATGCCATGCCTTGCCATAAGCAGGCGCAGTGCCGCCGGCATTGATCATCCCTCACCGAAACTTTGGATCATTGGCCTAGATGGCGGCCGCTTGCATCTATTGGATTTCTTGGTGGTAATATGATGTAACTGCGCCTACAACTTCGCCCAGTCGCCTTGTGCCCTGATCGTAGCCGACAGTAGTGAGATCGATGCCTAGTCTGGGCATGGCAACTCGAGGAGTGTTTCAATACACCGGAGATATTCCTAGCAGGCAAAGTAGATTTCGCCACTCGTTCCTAGCCTTCCAAAAATACTGTTTTTCTATGAAGCACAACCCTCGAGTATATCCACGGAGCTGTAGTTCTTTTGGCTAGCTTCTAATATCAGAATTCGATGTCATGGATCGGTATCACGACACAGAGATGAACGAACTGGACAGGGGTAGCAAGGTACTCTGTGACGGTGGCCAAACAAACCGTACCACAGCACCCCAATGGTCTTCCGACGTCATAGGTGAGAGGGTACAATCATATAGGATATAGAGTTAATGGTCTGACACAATGTAATAGCAAACTACAACGACCTAACACTTCGTCGCGATGCCACACGATTTGCCATTCATCATCTAGGCATGGACGAGACGAGCGAGGATTTCCACAATTTTATTCGAGCCGCCTTTGTGGCGAGAGACATCGACATCTACTATGAGGTATCTCGGGGTATTCGTTCGTACGCACCTGGGGAGTTAGACGTCGACTTAAATGAAGACGAAAGGGTGGCACTTTGTAACGAGAAAGACAAGCTGTTCAGCGAACGTGGTATCACGATGGTCACTCTGGCCGTATCCCTGGCCGCCATTCTACAAGGCCATGTACAATCGTCCATCAATGGCTCATCACTCTATCCAGATCAACTTGGCATAGATAATACTGGCATGAATGAGCCTAATTGGATTCTTGGGGGGGTTAACGCCGCGCCCTTCCTCACTGCGGCAGTCCTCGGTTGTTGGTTGGCACTTCCTATCAATGATCATCTTGGTCGACGTGGAGGCATGATCGTGTCGGCAGTCTTAATATTCTTTACATCTTTACTCGCTGGTCTGACGGTTTTTATCCCAAAGGAAGATCGGTGGAAAGTGCTTCTCGGTGCGAGGATCCTTAACGGTATAGGTAAGTCTAGGCTCTGGAGAGTGCTCTTCGTTGTTGATACCTATAACGACTTGGATCGCTGACAGGTGGCTACCTTGAACTAGGTATGGGTATTAAGGCTGTTAGCACACCTATCCTGGCAAGTGAGACGGCCATACGTTTCTGGAGAGGCTCTTTTGTGCTGGCGTGGCAACTCTGGTGCGCTCATACATATCACCAAGACAGATCTCCAACCTTTCCGAATGCTAACTCTAAATAGGGTCTCGTTCGGCATTATGATTGGGTTCGTCTTCAATTTGATCTTCGCCGCCGTAGTTTATAGAGTCTATGGCGAGGAAGACCGTGAACTGACTGTCGCTCTTATACTTGGAGCTCCCCTTATCTTCGCCGTGGCCATGCTGGTGGCCGTGTTGAGATGTACAGAGAGCCCCCGATACTATATGCGCGGTGGCCAAGAGAGCCAGAAGTATGAACCGAAGAAAGCGTATGAAATGCTTCAGAAATTGAGAAGTTGCAAGGTGAGTGCGTTACACCGGTATGGCTATTGTCTTGCGAGGCATCTAAGCCGAGTCCTTGCCTAACCTTGCTTATTTAGCTCCTTGCTATGAAGGACATGTATCTTCTGCACAAAACAATTGAGCAGGAGATTCGAGAAATCGGCCTCGATCGCCGTGAGAGAAGCGTGCTGGCTAAGTTCGGCCAACTATTCACGAAGAGACGACTTCGTAACGCCCTTATCAGCGCCTCGGTCGTGAATCTTGCCCAGCAACTCTGCGGTAGTAAGTCCGCAATCCACTGCTGTCGCCTACAATGGCCAAAAACTGACATCAAATGAAGTTAACGTCGCGGCATTTTATTCGGGGAGTTTCTTTCTTTCCATATTTAAGGATAACGACACCTTTGAACGTATCAGGTCAGCTATGGTATTTAGTCTAGGATTTGGTAGGCATATAATTTGGCTTTAAATCATTACCTTGAGACTGACATAAACACCTTTTCAGGGGCAGTCAACTTCTTTTTTGGTCTCCCAGCTATTAAGACTATCGACACGTTGGGTAGACGCAAGTGGCTGACGTGGACACTCCCAATTATGTCCTTTTTTATGTTCGCTGGTGCAATTTCCCTCCCAATACCATGGAATGTGGACAAGACAGACCACAATACTATCCGCATAGTGGCGTTGTGGCTATATTTGCATGCAGCCGCCTATTCACCTGGTCTCGGTGAGCCGTTCCCCTTTCCCCCTTTCACTATGAAGTCTAACCATACGCAGGGCCAATACCGTTCACTTTGGCTTCGGAAAGGTGGGTCACAGAATCGAAACCCCTTCGGTAGTGATACTATACTAACAATATGTCGACAGTTTTCCACTTTCTCACCGTGAAATTGTAAGTTTGCTACTTCACCGAGAAGAGATATTGAACAAGAAAAGCTGATATTTTGAAGGGTTGCGCCTTTGCCATTGCAGTTAATCTTGGTTTTGCTGGACTTCTTACCATAGCTTTCCCCACGTAAGTTCTATCCACACCTGACTATTAGCCATATGGTTGGTGTCATGTCATCCCTGTGGCTGACGCGACGTAGCATTAATTATAACCTCCACCCATCCGGCTCTTTGGGCCTGTTCTCAGGTCTCACCTTCCTGGCCTTCATCCTCGTCTATCTCCTAGTTGAGGAGACGAAGGAGCTCTCGCTCGAGCACCTCAGCTACGTGTTGAATGGGTCCAAGCGTAAGTTCATGCGGTACCAAGTCGCCCGGCTGGGCTGGTTTGTGAGGCGATATGGTATGGGGAATAGGGAGGAAGAGGTCCCTGAATTAGATAACTATGTTGAGGTTGAGGGGAATGGCCCTATACATAGGGGACCCCAATCCGAAAGCCATAGCCTTAGTAGTCGCTCGAACGGGGGGAGAAGAGGTTCAAGCACCCGGTCTCCTTCGCCGCGCTCATAGCTGAGGGACACATTGGCGTGAGTTTCCTACCTATTCGCTGAATACGAAAATTTGATAATAGCTAGTAGGTTGATTTGGTCTAGTTGCTTGTATCACCGTCATTTATCACTCAGCTTTTAGCGAAATATTCTGCCAGCATTTTCGATGATTCCGTTACATATATATGCTCTCGTCAAAAAACTTGATTTTTAATCCCAGTGTAAGTAACTTGTTCTGCATAGAAATAAAGGGATGCGAGGTCATAGCCCTCATGAGATATGTCAACAGTTATTCATGAATCCCAGGGTGCCCGCATCCCGAGCGCGACAGCTAGTCCTTGGCTTGTACCTGCATGGAGCTCCCGGCCGCAAGTCGAGCTAAAGGTGTCTAGGGGCGATCTAGTAAATAAGCGACGCTAGCGGGCCGCTCGATATCCTCCGAGTCTAGCCAACTCGGCAGGGTGGCACCCGAGTTATTCCACTGGTCCTTGTGCCTCGCCCGCGAGCCCGGAACGACATTGCGCGCATATACCACCGGAGCGGCACCCCTACCGTGGCCATGGTACGGCCCCGAGTATATCTCCGACTGCGGGGCCTGCATCGACAGCGACAGCGGCTCCCGCTCGGGCTCTAGGATGTCGAATTGCGGCATCGGTAGTCCACGGTCGGCCCCGCAGAACCATGCCTCCTCGTCCTTGCGCACCCGCCTCCTGACGACACCCTTCTCGCCGTTACCTCGGCCCCAGTCTAGGATTTGTCGCCAGCAGTGTGCGAACACGCAGATAGCTGTCGTCCCTATAACCACGGCCACCACGGCCACCCCGGCTGCTGTTGCGAAGTCTTTAGGGAAGTTTGCAGGCTTTCTATGCGATGATCCGGTAGTAGCTTTGTGTTTGTGAGGCACTAGAGCGTGCGCGGGTAGGATGTGCGCATACGAGGGGTATATGAAGAAGGATACTAGACTGATGAGTAGCAGACAATCAAATCTTCGAAGACTCCATATCTGCCTTCGTGTTAATTGTGATGCTGACATCTTTTGTGGGCCTGTCAATGAGAGAAAGTCCTTATATAGATATGTAAATAAACTCTAGGAGGCTTTCTCGATAGGCTTTTGAGATATATAGTAATGTTAACTTCGTATCATTAATAACTCGAAGAGAGACGATAGAGGAAGCCTTTCTACGTCCCAAGGTTTTAATAAATTTTCTACGTTTTGCCCTTAGATATGTTCGAATACGAACTATACATAACTCTAGAGGTCTCTCCTTTGAGAGGGCGGAACACGAGGGAATTATGGTCTTTGTAACGGCAGAGAGAATTAGGCAGCAAAGAAAAACCCTAAAAGTCAGAGAGATCCTAGCATGATTATGAAGTTAAAAATGTCGGGCAAAGCTCCTGACGTAAAGGAGCAGTACACATTCTCGTATATATGACTATAATCTGAGAGCCTTATCTTTAAGTGTTCGATCGAGATTTTGAAGCTGGAGCATAGATTATATATATATATTTACATAAGACAGGGGCGAGATATCTTAATTCCTAGTTGCGAGAAGAAGGCATGATTACTGGAGAATGGGGGAAAGGGGGGAGTGGTGGGGCTTCACGCGCCCGAAGATTTAGGTAAGCTTTTCCATGCTATAATCGGAGTATATGTCATGTCAGGGATATTTGTTTAAAGTTGGGGAAAGACAGTAGACTGAAAACAATCCGCAGGGTCGGCACTCGGTCATAGCTTAGACATACCGGAAGACTTCACACTCTATCTTTAATCTTAAATTGAGTAACGTATAAACTATGAAACGGACTCTTGTTACCTCAAGTATGCTCTAGCCATCATTAATTGACTTCATTCTGGCCTTAAAACCTTACTGTTCGTGATACAGTACACTCAGCAGTGTGGTTTTGGGCGTGGCTATGCCACTACTACGGTGTTATTACTATGCCCATGATGGCTTCCATTGTGTGACAACCACTTCTGAATGTGTGATCTCGAATGTATAGAGTGAATAGCTGAATCAATTGTGTCACTCACATAACAGTTACCTGGCATTATTAGTCGTGTTGTAGTCTGCGACGCGGTGATATCGCGTCCGATGCAGCCGACCGCCGTCATCTTGGCCGCATACCGCTTTCTGTCGGAGCTAATTCAGTCCGCGATATACGTCAATGTGATTCTGCGAAATCATAATACTTCTCCCCGCGGTTTACACTACAGTAGCACTAGTCTCGAAGCACCGACTATGTCTCCTTGACTTATAAGGGGTATTCCGTTTGATAATATGCCCCCTATCCCTCTTATTCCTGATTGCGATAGCTAGCCCCTATTTACTCTGACCAAAACCCACGATAAAAAAACCCTCAGGACGAACCTGAAAAGTCAGGCGGGCTAAGGTATGTTTAATAAGGGCTTGATTATGGGATACAATGACGCGCCTGGCTGTCACATTTTCATTTCTATGCAGTCCGTACAAGCTATTTTTCGCAGTGTATGACGATGACCATTATCATGATGCTCCTTCGTATTGGTGAGTGGCAGTACGAATCTCAAATAGTGGTAGCGCAGCCTGCATTTCACACATGCGCATTTACTTAATACTTTCTTCTATTTTAGCCCCCATTCCATAGGATGAACAGTAAAGGAAGTAATATGACGTACTGAGGACGTTCTCGTCACCGAGATCTGGGAGATGTTTGCCGCGCTGCCTCACCTGTATGCCTAGGCGTTAGCCTGCCGCTGCTGACCTACCTAGGTACTACTCAGCAGCCTTAAACACATGTGGGATGTGGGATGTGGCTTGTCTGATGGTTCAGGTTGCTTTGGTTGTTGGCGTGGACATATTACGTATCGTGCCGTACTTACGTCGGCACGCTGTGGCTCACTTCACGCTTTCTGTCTTTATTTTTAGTATTCAATTAATTATATAGGTATCGATGGTTGACGTATTTCGATAGCCCGATCTGACACATTGCGAGGAGAGAATCGATGTATTAACTGCCTACGTGTATAGGTAGGCGTTTTACGACCCCGCCAGTGCCCCTCGCTTTCGACCCCTCTCGCCACTAGACGACTCATCCTGCACTCTTACTATGTTAATGTAAAATCTAGAGCGCCGGTCGCCTGATGTCCTACGCTGAGGCGGCCGCGGCGTCGTCGGCTACCGGTCTCACCGACGACATAATCTAGCCGATGATCCTGTCCTCGAGGGCCTGACCATCCACGCCTCGGCCGTGGCATCGCATCGCTGTCTCGCGAAGCACCCAATATTTAGCTCAAGCGAGCCAGCCCAGATGACGGGTTCTCGTTGCTACACGACCATCGGTGTTCATTCTCGAGCGCTCGTGGGCTGTCTACAACGCGGTCCCCTTTAGATAGCTGCCTGCGCTTCTTCGCACGCGCCGTCTCTAGGCGAGCGCTAGGACAGGGAGGCCTGAAGAAGATGCGCCTGCGCCCCGCCGTCACGGTCCTGCTGCTCAATGTTGCCGACAGGGGCGATAAACTCGTCCTGCCGGGCTTCGTCAACGATGCGCAGCCCCCCTTTGAGCTAGCACACGGGAGAGGCGGCCGGAATAGGTAGATAAAGACGACAACGCCGTCGCGGCTGAGAAGAAGGGCGAAAACATGCACTGGCTGATTGTAACGGCGTTACTTCTGTGGACGCGCTCGTCGCACTGTGGTGCTGCTGGCTATGGTAGCATTCTGCAGAGCATGTGGAGGACTTACAACGGTGATAAAATAGAGTGAACCGCTAATGACGCCAGTATGGGTGGACTTGCGGGTTAGGTAATCTAAGAGCACTATAACAGGCTGTCCACACACTAGATCGCAGAGATTCCAGGTTGGAGAGATTAATTAGCTGTAGTAACATATTCAACACCTTTATTAGTTTCTACATGGGCCCGTGGATACGATAAGGTCATTGGAGAAGGTGGACCTAGCGGCACCGTAATGAATCAGCAGTGCACCTCATATCGCGTGTCCAATATCGCGTAGAAATGTTGAGTAGTGGGGTGAGAGATCTTTGAGATTGTTGATTTTAGAATCCGAGCATGGAGGCTCTAGATCACCACCCACATCCGTACTTATTAGTACCTCTCCATCACCCATATCCGCTGTTCCACAGGTGCCATAGCCTCTAAAAACACCATTTCGGCCTCCTTGACATCCGTGTATCGTCTCACGACCTCCTTGCCCAGCATATCAGCCATCACCTCGTCCAGATTCAGCGCATCCAGCGCCTCTTTGAGGCTAGCCGGAAACCTCTCCACGATGCCGAGGTCTTCTCTCTCCCGCGCGCTCAAGTGCGCCGGGTCAACGGGGCAGTCTCCCCAGGTCAGGGGGTGGCCGCTCGTGCCCGCGGCCAGCAGCGACGCGATGGCCAGGTAAGGGTTTGCGAGCCCGTCCAGCACCTTGACTTCCCAGTGGCTATCCTTGCACTTGCGCAGCGGCGTTTCTTTATTCTGGGTGCCCCAGGCCGGCCGGCGTCCGCCGGCCCAGATGCTGTCGACCATGCGTTCGTAGCTGGCAGGATGGCTGTACGTGAACGCAATGATGGCTCGAAAATGCTTCAGGATGCCGCCGTAGAAGCGTTCGTAGACCTCTCTCTCGTCGCCCCCGGGGGAAACGATGGAGAGGTGTACGTGCGAGGCGCTTCCGAATGAGTCTGCGAACGGTCGCGGGTGCAGTGTGACGCGGTATCCGTACCGCGCCGCCACGCTCTCTATGACCTGTCGCGCGTGCAATAGGGTGTCGCACGACTCGACCGGGGGTAGCGGCGGTAGAACAAGCTCGTATTGGCCGGGGGCGCCCTCAGCATGGAATTGGCGGACTGCGATTCCGGCCTCGTCTAAAGCCGTAAGGATATCGTCCGCGGCGGTTGCGAAGGAGGTTTGGTTGCCCCATTCTGCCAAGGGGCGAGCCGTGGACCAAGAGTGGCCGTCGTTCCGGAGCTTACGATACTTCTCCGGGTCATCGGCGTCGGGGGAGCGCTCTAAGACGACAAATTCGATTTCAAACCCGAGCAAAAACTCCAGTCCACCCACCGCTGCCAACTCGACCACTTTGCGAAGGGTTGACCGCGGGCAAAGCACGGCTTCGGAGCCGTCCGACTCGAGGAACGAACCGAAGCAGCTCGCGTGTCCAGCCGCCGGTCCTGGCTTCAGACTTGACCAGTCTGCACGTAAAATGTACTCGCCGGTAGCTACAACCTGGGGGATCAATGCGTCAACTGGTAGGAGCCCAAGAGCAGCCTTTGTGATCGAAATATCAAATTCGCCATTGGAGCTGGCTGAGACGGTATCGGAGACGAATCGAATAGGAACTAGGCGGCATTTAGCTGCGGAAGAATAGTCGTGCCAGTATACCCTTAGATATCGAACGCCAAGATTTTGCAGTCGGCTCAGCACCATCGATTTGTTCGACAGGCTGGCTGGCGATAGCTTGGCAACTTGACTTAGTTGCGAGAAGCTCGGTGGCGTCGTCGTCGTTTCGAGACCATAGAGTTTCTTGGGGTTAAAGAACAGGATGTCTTGCACGAGCTGTACTGCTTGTTTCTCTGATATGTCTCCTGACCTCACAAGCTCGGCGAGTACCTGATAATAGTAATTGCAAGTCCGGTAAGCAAGGAGCCACGTTTAGGGCATAGTAGGTGGTATGAATGACTCACTGTCTTGAAGACGGACTTCATTTGCACGGTAGCGAGTAAGTATGTTTCCGGGAAATAGTGACCGTCGGTGCTCCACAGTATCTTATTCCACGGACATAGCTCTAAGATCTGTAGAACCACTCCTTCCTGCCCTCGTCGGCTGAGTTGCGGGAAAACAAGACCAATGTCTGCGTACACGTTCGGGTACACTGTAGCCAGGTACCCTGCTTCCCTAGTCCACGGATAACTCGCGTGGAGGAGTACAATTGGCACTCGGGGGTAGTCTCGGATGAAAGGCTGCAGGTGTGATGGCGATGCTCGGGATAAGGTAATATCGTTGTCACCGAGGCCGGTGTGGAATTGCAGGGGTTTGGGTATACCGGAGGTTTGGGTAATCGCTTGGGCGGTCAAATGAATGAACAAATGGTTCAGGGGACGATGGGATAGCCGCTGGAAAGGTCGGCTGTTATCTAGATGCCGGCTTACAAGTTGCTCAAAACAGTCGACTACATCATTCTGGTCGTTATCTGCATCCCAGGAAAGGATGTCCAAGCCTCCTCGATAGCAGATGATTGACTTGAATCCGGCAACTTCGGGATCGGCAAGACATCTTTGAATCTCTTGCGTGAACCTAGAACTGACGGCTTGAAGCATCTTCCTCACCTCGGCGTTGGAAACGTCTACCTTGGAAACCGGAAGGCATTGGAGAATAAAATCGGCAGCGAGTGTTTCAATACGGACTATGCGCTTGCATTTGCCCGTGATGAACTCATCGTGCGAGGAACACTTAATGAGTTCATTGGGGTTGCCGAGCCCGTCGTCTACAAGAATGGTGTCGATGCCACGTAGGCATTCGCGAATCCACTCGCCATAGTTTGTACCACGCTGTTCCTTTAACTTGGACTCGACTGCTCCCCAGCTATCATCGCAGCCTAAGATTTCAGCTAATTGTTTGACAGCTCGGATGTGAGCGAAGCTGTATTGACAGTCGCCGTGTGATTCTGGGCCAGCTTCGGTTGTTATACCTAGTAGTTCGTGGTTCTGGCTGCTTTTTAAGTCGAGCAGCGGATGTCCATGATGATCAATGATTGGGGTATTATCCACGACAGAATCGAGGAGTGTAAGCGTGATTGGAGTGGTCATGGCTGCACTGGTTTGCTGAGGTTGAGCGACGAGGGGTTGTCTACTAGAGATGGTTAACCCGGGTGAAAAAGAATGAACGGGTGAAGTATGTTCTTAGGTCAACCATCTATAGAAAGCAAGTAATGAAGGCGTGTAATGAAGCGGTCGTGAGATCGTTTACGACAGAATCACCATGAAGGCAGACGACATTCATTATTGGTTGTCTGACCGGTTGTAAGTGTACCTAGGGTACACATTTAGGTACCTGGTACTTAAGTAATATATAAGTTATTACAGCGGCGTTGCAAACCATCGCTGTACTGTGTGAATAATGAGCTCTAGCCATAAATCTTACTGTCTTTCTAGCTGCAAGCTAGGTACATACATTAATCGGAACCCCACGCCGCCCGTTGGCTACCGCGCTGCTGTAGGTAGCCGTACCAGCGTAAGCAAGATGCGTGGGGGTGGAGAGACAATGTGCTAGGGAGGGATAGATCACAAAATGTAGACCTAGTACTTTGAACGAAGGACTAGATACGAGGGGCCTGACAACCCGACCAGTACCCCCCTACCCCCACATACCTACAGTGCTAAAAAACAGCCAATAGAAAATAAGAGAGCCGCCCCATCCGACCACTACTAGTAAAATTGAAATATTTTTTATTAAATAGTTAATCGATTAATAATCGATAAATAATTAAATATTAATTAATTAATATTTAATAAATAAAAAACTTTTATATTATTTATTATTTTAATATTAATATTAAAAAAATATTTAATATATATATAATATAATATTTGTTAATTAATAGTTAATCGATTAATAATTGATTAATATTTAATTAATAATTAATATTTTTTTTTATTTTTTTATTTTTTTTTTTTTTAAAAAAAAAATACTTTTATATATTTATTTATTAATTATTAATTAATTATTAATTAATTATTAATTAATTATTATTTATATATAAATTTTACTATGTTAAAAATATTTTATTATAATCGATTAATAATTAATTACTATTTAATTAATAATTAATATTTTTTTTTATTTTTTATTTTTTATTTTGTTTTTAAAAAAATATTTTTATATATATATTTATTCATTATTAATTAATTGTTAATCGATTATTATTTATATATAAATTTTGCTTAAGTTAAAAATATTTTACTGCAATCGATTAATAATCGATTATTTTATTTTTAAACTATCCGACCAGTACTAGTGTTTTAGCGCTGTTGATTGCATCCACTTCCTTGACCTGATTTGGGTGTTGGTGTGTTGATCAAGGGGGGGTACTGGTCAGGTTGTGTGGGTACACCTAGATACTCGGCACCGCTTGATGGGTCTTCCTTGTCCATCCATCCACTCAACTTCGGCACCGTGAGTTGAAAAGTGGAATAACGGGGCCGCTCGTGTGTGGCTTATGCAACTGTGCGAGCGGCCCCGCTATTCCACTTTTTAAGTTGGCGTGCCGAATGGAAGGGATTCTAGTTTTAAGTACAGGTGCCGAGCCCGCACCCAAAATACCTAGGATACACAGATATCTACCTACAGTGCAGTCGGCGCCTCTCATGGGTAGGGATGCTGTCTCAAGTTTTCTGGGAATCTTTCGATAATTCCAGTAGGTATGTACGACCTTATTGCTCTAACTATGATAACAAATAATAAATATGCGTCTATTGGTTAAGTAGTTACCTCTCAAGCTGCCAGAATCAGGTGGGCAATGGCACATTCATTGATTCTCATCCATCACATCACCTAAGCTACCTGGTCACTTTGCCTCATTAGTACCCTCTCGGTCAATCTCAACTAACGGGCCTTTGTAGGTGTTCTTTGCCCACAGTAGGTAGTATACGATGTTCAATGTCACAATGACTGTGGTGGCCAAAAAAGCCCAGTTCATGGTCTGGGGCGTGACATCGCGGCTCGCGGGCCAGAAGCTGAAAAAGAGAACGTAGACAAGATAAACGCATGTGAATGCATTGTTGGCAACGCCGAGGATACCGCGGAGTCGCCAAGGACCCCAGACGAGGGTTGAGTTGGCCGTGTTGGCGAGCGCGTCAGCCGGTCCCGCCGCCGTTTCTTGAATACCTCCAGTTAGGCGGCGGTACAACAGCAACGACGAAGGCACCAGATACGACCCGAACAGACCGGCGATAGAGACCGAGATTACGCCGTTAAACGCGGTATTATCGCCGATGTTGATAAGTGACAGGGCTGCAGCGATGACTACGGTGACGAGTACGGCATTGGCTGGGATTTTAGTACGTGGACTGGTCTTCTTTAGAAATCGCCAGCCTGGAATGGCTTGGTCGCGTGCCAACGCGAAATACACACGCGACGTAGATGTAAGCACGCCTGTAGCCGACACAAATATCATAACTATGATAATTGATGACATAGCTACCGCACCGGCGACGGATCCAACCGCTCTGCGGAAAATGGCCATGTACGGGAAAGCCGGGCTTTCTTCTAATGCGGCATCTAAGTCGCCCATGGAGAATAGGGTCGCTATCAGCATCGCAAACCCCAACGTCCCGTTGATAAGCAGAGTCGCCATCAAAGACCATGGTACCACGACCGGGGCATTCTGGATCTCTTCCGATAGCTATGCCACCCGGTTAGCATTTCTGTTCTTAGCGCGGGGTTTTATTTCATGTCCAGGCCGCTGTAGCAATCAAATCATGAGCGAGTTCGGACAAACTCACATGCATGGCGGCATCACCACCGACAAAGGCGAAGACGTTTCCCAATATGCCGATAGAAAAAGATAAGCCCTGGGTCTGCCACCCACCCGCGTTCATCCAGTTGTCAAAAACCTCTCCCGGGCTCGCGTGATCGCTTAAGAAAACTAGCGGAAATATAATGCCGAAAAAGCCGAGGATATGGATGACGAACGCAAAGCCTTCGAACTTCGCAAAAAGAGACGGAAAGGCAGTATTAATTCCATAGATGAGCAGAAGTACGGCCCATAGAATTAAAGTGGCGTGCCAGTTTTGCATATGCTCCCCGTAACTTGGATTCGTTAAGGCCGCTAGGCTTAGTATCATACTGCCTGTCAATAGACCTGTCGAGGCTATAGCTGCTTGCCACCCAGTCAAGGTTAGCCAACCCGTGACGTAGCTCAGCGCCTTCTGGTAAGACGGCGGTGCTAACATTGACACCCAGTGGTACTGTCCCCCCGAGGTGGGCGCCATAGAAACCATCTCGGATAGGGTAATCATAAGCGAGAGCATGCCTGCCCAGACGAGAATATATCCGTAGATGATACCCGATGGCCCGCCACTTGAAATAACACGGAATTAGTATGGAGGGTACGAGAAGAGAGCCGGGACGAGAACAGAGGAGAACAGAGGAGAACATACTTCAGCAGTCCAGATAAGAACACACTATTTACTAAGTCAGTCTTGGCACAACGTGGACGCTTTCGAGAAAATGTTTTGCGTACAATAAAGAACCCTCCCACGTAATGAGTACAGTACAGCTGAATCCAAGACTGGTGATGAAGCTAAAACGTCTTTGAAGGACGGGCTTTTTGCCTAGGCGTGCTAAGGTGGCATCGTCGCCCGACTCGGGGCCGGACACGATAGCGGTAACAGAACAATTCTGCAATCCACTGCTAGACAGATCTTTGACGTCCATGGTGAGGGCGACGGGAGGGTTGAACGATACCGATAAACGAGACAGTGTGGTTTGAAAATGTGGGTTGAAGATGTAGTTAAAGGCAGTTAAACAACGTGTATTGGTAAAAATATTAACTGAATACCATAGCAAAGCCATGAGCGACAGCTCAGGGGTGCATTTCAAATCCAAAGTCGTAATATCAATATAGGGGGGTTTGGTAAAAAGGTCGACCTCACTGTGCAGGTAAGGGATACACAAGATCGCCACACGCCGGTTGTGGCATGTACTCCAATCCCTGTGGCACAGAAACAGCATCGATACCACCTGTTGGTCGCGTACGTGCATACTCACTTGCTTCTTAGTCGATATTCCGATTCGTTGAGATAAGAAACTTCCTGCCACATGCGGAGCCTTCGCGTGCGATAGTTTGTGGTGATTCGATTCATGTTAAATGAGATAAGTCAGGCTGCAACGACAGTTTCATAAAGTGGGAGAGCTCGGTTTACCTTACCTGAAGTAGAATGTGCATGAGCTTATCAGTCTGTAAGAAAGTAGCTAGAAAGTAGCTAATTAGGTCTACTGAAACTACGATCACCACCAGCGAGTAAAACAAGCATGCGTATTGTGCTGTTAGGCATACTAAAACGGACACATCGCATTTTGGAGACCTGGCGAATAGCCACAATAGCATTTCCAATGATTTCCTGGCTTGAGAAAAAAAATAATAAGTAGAATTTAGTGTAGAGAAGCTGCCTGTCTAGCTAATAGTCCCCAGAGGGGTCTGTTTAGAATAAATACAAATATTTTTTTCAACGTCCCACAAAGAAAGCCACACATGTGCCTACGAGTTTTACCCGCACTGTCATAACACTATGAGTGGAATTCAACGAAGGCTCCGGCGAGTGTACCATACAAGCATCAATTTCTGTGTAGTGATTATTAAATTATCGGTTACTCGACTGACAATCCACCGAAGAGCTGGTGATCTCAGTCAAAACCATGATGCCCGAAACATCTCTATCTTGCGCAGCGTGCCCTTCATCCGAGCTATCCAGTACTTCTACTTGGACTATATCGAGATCTATGCTTTCCAAAAATGGTTTCAAGTAAGGGAAACAGGCGGTGATTATGCTCACTACAGAAATGACCTGCATGAGTAGTATGGGTAGCCAACGTGAGAAAGTCGGGTCGTATTTCGAATAAGTACTCTTGTATATGACTAGCTGGGCGATATCTGCTGCTACGACCCTTCGCGACCGTCAACATGAATGGCTGTAGAGTGTGTGCTGTGCCTGCGCGAATAAGGGTCGGGATAGGGGCGATACGAAACCACGGTACTTACAGAAGTCGGGTAGAGAAAGCTGCTAATATGACAGCTCGTACAGTCCAGGATACCTGAATGTTCCAGAAAATCAGGACGTATAGGAAGACAAACCCCAGCTCGGATACGATGTTGCCGATGACCACATAAGTCCAGAGAGCGCTCTTTGAAGATGATTAGTGTAATGCTTCTTGATTAGTTCAAGATTTGAATCGTGTTACTGACAAGGTCGACGCAGTACGCGCCATGAATATAGTCCCATGGCGTAGGAAGCGCACACTGGAATAGTGATACTAGCGTCGCTGATACGACCCATACTCCCGAGAAAGTACGAATAACCAAATTGATGCAACGATGGGTCTGATTCGGGCTCAGCTGGTGAATAAAGTCCGAGAGGGAAGCTTGAACAAGGGCCAGACATAAGAGGAAGAGAGGGATGCTGGCATATTGTGCCTTGCATGTGATGACACAGTCAGAAGACAGTCGATACACGGAATCAATGCAGATCTGAAGAAATACCTGAAGCACGCGGTTGACAGACTCGACAGAGAGCTTCTCGAGCGGAGATCCAAGCCCGTTGGAGGCAGCGATAGAGATGGCAATGGTCTGAAATAGGAAAACTAGCTTTGATTAGGAGTCAGAAATGTTCGAGGTGTAGAATATGGGAGTTGTAGACCGATAAGTAAGAAAGATACCTCTCCTAGACTTATCCACATGTCATCCCTTCTAAACGCCCGTGCTACGATGTACTTGGTTCCAAATCGAGCACTAAGTGTAAGCAAAGTGAAAATAAAGAATAGCCAAATAAGTATTTGGAGAGAATTGCCCTTATTTTCACCATTACTAGCCATCCTGGATCGTGGGGTCAGGAAAGAGGGGGAGGAGACTGGCAATTAGGCGGAGCTGCTAGCGTATAAGTATGGAGGATGCAGGGTCAAGATGTTCTGGATGTGGGAATAATGAAATACTCATTGCTTGAAAACAGTGGCATTATCAACAAGACCTATACAGAGAAGATACTAGGCCATAGGTGTTCGTGAGGATTGAGGAAACGTACGAAGTGCTCGGGTGTAGTAGATAGCCTAAATCCCCCATCAAGATCGAGTAAGCATTCATTCCTCCCTAATTCGAGAACTGTGGTGCTAAACACGACGTAAATTGGTGCGACGTCAACACGGGTGATGAGTGAGATAGGATAACAGAAAGCGGAATGCAGGTACAGCCACCAACGAGATTAATCTTCTCGGCCCACACCCACCAGTGAGAATAAGGTGATAGCAATATGCACTACCTGCGTTAAGTGAGTACCAAGAAGTACCATACATTGCCACCAGAAGGGTAATTGATGATTGACCCAATCAAGTTCTTGATCGCGTGTTTCTACCTGCCTACCTTGTCTTTGCCGTTGGGAGAATACTTTCCCCTGAGTCCGGCTGAGTCCTAGAGCTTCTCCTCATATCAGCTTAGCAATGTAGAAAAGGCGTGTAACAGAGACCCTCTGGCGGTGGAGTCCGACCCGTCGGTCATGCACTAATAGTACTGTTGAGTAGATGAATATGTGCTATTTGGGAAGCATAGACTAGCAAAGATGCTTAGTATTCTCAAGGTTTTAGGACTTAATATTAGGCAAGTGTCGTCCCTCTGCTTCTGGCTGGTTGGCAACTTCGTCATTCTCCAATGAAGAGTTCTTGGACGCCAATATTCAGGACCTGAATCTCATTGGAGCTCAATATGAGAATTCTTGAAGATATATGTAGATCTGAGGACTCTGAGCTCTTTTTGGCTGAGAAGGAGATGCCGGACTTACTTATTCCAAGCGAGGCTCAAGTGCAAAGTGTACGTACAGGCTGGCATTTTAAAATGATATAGACTCAGAGCTAATTAATTAATCTTACTTTGCGTCTCCCCTTACGACCCCTTAAGCCCCCGGACCTGGCCGCGGGCGTACAGTCGGAACCTCCTTTTGGTGGCGGCGTAGAGCCTACGCTGCTAGGATGATGAGTGTCGTAAACGGAAGGCCGTTAGAGGCGGGATTCTAGAAAAACAGAGCCTCATTTAGCGAGCAGGGATTCGAAGACAATCTATGTAAGTCTTCTCTCGGAACAATCTACAAAGGGCGGGATCGAGTGATTTAGCGAGTAGGATAAATCTGGGTGCTATCATATCTTGATTGGACTATGGGCTGTATACCTAGGTACATATCGTGGCGTAGGAACCGCGAGAGGATTGGCTACCTATTACCCCGAGCTGCAACAAAATGGTAGTATACACGTATATGTGCTTATGTGTATGGCGCGGAACGCGGCCTAAATGTGAGGGCGCTACAAACCCTGTGGATTAGAGGAAATCTCACATGATTCTCAAATTCGTCCCAATTGAAAACGAACAATCCTCGCAAATCGGGATCTTTGAAGAGCTTGCAATCAGCCTTGTGACCTTTCTCGTTCCAGCCAGCTACTTGGCAGGCCTTGTTACACTCACATTAGCATCGAAGTAAACATAGTAAGAGATGATTTTCAATGGCGGGCTTACCTTATCACAATACCAGAAAGACAAGCATTTGCCGCACCGTTGTAGGGCGGTTCCCTTCTTACCGCACGCGTGACACATTCTAATACCGTCAGGCTCTGGCGAGAACTGTTGGAACTGGTCGCTCAATGCTAGCAACTTGTGCAGTGACAGTGGGAAGATCTATATGACATCGCGTTCGGTTAGCGAATCTGGATCAAGCTTGATTGGAAATTACTGTAATACCTGAATCATCCGAGGATCCTCGTGACGGATGCCGACCTCAGAGGTCATAAATTGGTGACACTCTGCGTAGAGAATAGCGACTGTGTATCCCTTTTGAACTTGCGCAGGAGCTAGCTCCCTGCCTCGTTCGTCAGTATAGAAGAACAGCGGAATTATTGTACCATCAACGTCCTTGATTTGCATCTGCAGGCGAATAAATCTGGTGAAATCCACAATCTCGCCTAAAAAGCACCAATGGCGCCGTGGTCGGTAAGATCCCGTGTTGCTCCTCTTATAGAACTCCAGGTTGATCTCGTTCTCGCCGGGGAGGTCAATGAACCCGGGGAAGGTCGCGCGGCGCCGCAGAATCCCCAGGCCATTTTGCTTCTCCCTCCGCCAAAGCCAGTCTTCGAAGTCGCTCGGTTCAAGCCCTTGCGGCACTTCATCCACTTTCGTCTTCCACTTCATCGAGACTCCGCATAGCTCGTACTTCGAGGGGTCTTGTGCTAGAGCTTCGTGCTTGATAGCTTGCGGGTCGTCATCGCCAACGGTCGTCTTCCAAACAGACGTCGCCTTCTCCGCGAAGATGCGTCCTCTTGCCAAGTCGCTATTGGCGATAGCGAGCTGAGCGGCATTAACAAAGACCTGTGCGAAACCAACGTCCTCTCTTCCTTGATCGCGATAGAGATGTACCTGTTGATCAAAGTAGCGGAGGGTCCGGAGAGGAGACACCAAAACCCCCTCTATGCCGAGTTGGTCAATGACACAATCCAAGCGGTGAATCTCCTCCAATCTCCTGTCACTTTCCCGGCTCTGCTCTGGCGGTAAGGAGCAGAGACGGCACAAACATACAAAGCCGAACTTTTCCCGAAGAGCCTCCTCCCGAGCTTTGCGGTTCTTGAGAGGGGCTAGGTATGTTATCGTGATCTCTTCGCCTTTGTCGATATCTCTCAAAGCATGCACTGTGTGTCGTTTGATCTTCTCGTTCCAGCTTTTCTGTGCGTTATTATCACAGGCATGGTTAATGCGGCATGCTTCTAGGAAGATTGCCCCTACATCTCTGGCGGCTTCAGCAGGTAAGGAGTTTGTTTTGAAGATCCCGAGATACTGGCTAGCAGCATCCTCATATGGGTGGATATTGTGCATAGATAGGAAAGCTCGCTGCTGGTGTTCGCTAAGAGAAGCGACCTGCTGGTAGATGGAGATCTGTAGCTGTTCGCTATTCATCCAATTGCCAGCTATTGAAATGATGGGCTCTTCGGAAAGAATTCGTGTGCCCTTGCGAATCTTTTCGATTGCCACGAGACCCTTTCCTTTCCCCGGCACATCCTGCAAGGCGCACATTCCTGCCCCTTCTAAGTTCCCACGATTCTCATTTGCAATGGAAATTGCCGTGGCGAACTGAGACGAAAGTCCTGCCTCGTCCTGGTTGTAGTCAATCGTTATCATGCTAGATATGGCTTCAGGCAGCAGGCCGAGCAATCCGAATACTTTGTCATGGGGGAGAGTACACTCTGCAGACTCCGCCAAGCGGCACAAATCGACCAGAGCCGTGCCCTTCAGCCCGTCTTCCTTACTAGACCAGACTATCGACTTCTGCCACTGCTCAATCAAGCTCAGTCGTTGCATAAACGGCGGAAGTGGAGGCTTTGAGGAAGAAATCATCTCCATGCAGTCCGGAACTTTGTTGTCGATGATACTAGCAAGCGTTAGAAGCGCCCGAAGAGACAAGCTTGAATTGCCCATGTGAACAGTCGAACGAAGCGGGCTGACGGCTAGTTCCTGAATTATCCATAGGCGAGTCCAGTACGGATTCCTAGCGAGAGCAAAAAGCGCCGCAGCCATAACATCGCGAAAACGCGGTATGCCTTCTTCCTCGTCATCTGCATCTGAATCGGGCTGCCATTCGTTGTCAAAGTATAAGATATCCTTTGAGAAATGGAAGTCCTCTAGCTCTTCATAGCTGTGATCGGACTCCCATGTCTTCACGTCGTGCCCTAAAGCTGCTTCCAATGTTTGCCTGCCGTAGGTCTCCAGAATTGTGCTGCTAAGGCGTAGTCTACCAAACATAAAGTCGACGTAAGAATGCTGCCCTGTACCGCTCATTTCATCTTCACCGAGCCATACAGTTACTGCTAGCGACTGGTTGAATATATCTCTTATTCTCATGACGTGAGCATTGCGCTCGTCGGCATCGTTCTGATTGATGCAAACGGCGTCGACCCAGATCTTGTCCACGAAGGAGGACCGAAGGCATTTCAAAGCAGCGGCCAAGTTTTTCCCAACAGTAACGGGCATCCCATTCATTGCGATTGTTTCCGTGTCTTCTGGGCTCCCCCACATGTAACTGATTGCTGTGTAGTCGCCCCATGTGAACCTGGCAATGCTGCGGGACGTGCCTGAGGATGTTGACCCTGATTCAGGCTCAAACCGTTTGCACCAGGCGTCGTCAACTTGGCTCCTGCTCCATTGCGTAGAACTTTCGGTGCGAAATGTTGTATACTCTGGCTTGAAGTCATCCAAAGATACGTGCTCAAGTACGAGGCGCAAGGGGTCGAGACCTGGACCTAGAATGCGATCTAGGCGGCTGTTCAAGTCATGGGGTGTTGAGGGAGGCTCAAAGGACAAAACTCGAATCTCGTTGCGACAAGCGTCGAGAGGCTTATATGGAATGCGTTGCAAACGAGAGTCTGAGGCTGGATCCATATCTGAAAGCGATGAGATTCGGATATGACTTTACCATGTCTTCAGTGATGTATGAATCATGAAGTTTTAGAAATTAGAATGAGCCGGTGGAAGTAAACTTTATAGACAAGTAGGAAGTAAATTGAGGTTGGATTGGCAAACGAAACGCCGATTTATCGGGCGCCACGTCGGCCTGCTGTGTGACACCACCGACCAAGGATTGGCTGCACCTGTCCGTTGATATTTAAAGTCCCCTCATCGGTGTGCACGCTGCTTTAGGTGTATAAGGCGTATAATACTCAAGTTAATACTACCGTGGACTTGGGCGGAGTGTCTTTAGGGAGAAACGCCTCCTGAGTTTGAATCCTCATGTGATTCCGAGTGCGCCAGTGCTATTACCACTTTGTACACTCTCGCACATTACGCTGACCATTACTAGGTACGCTAGGAGCAGTAGCAGGTAATAATATCTTCCAACTCCTTGTAGTATGCTAGGTTGGGCCATGTCCAGCCGTCAGCTCTCCAGAAACGCGTTTGGTGGAGTGCCGTTCAACGCGTTAACTACCGACGTGTTGCCAAGGCAGATGAAAAGTCGTTTGTGACGTGCAGTGGTTCTTGCCACTGCTAATCCCCTTGCTGTACACGTCGGCGTCTAATGCCTCTTTTTGAAGGTCTCCCTTCGCCTCAGTAGACCTCCCGCATCGTTTCATTGTTCCTGTCTCTCTAGTCAGTCCTGATCTTCCGACACTAGCAGAATATAATGCCGCCAAACCCTCGCGTACGGATGAAGTCGGATGTTTAGTGCTTAGCGAAGTCGGAGGCTCTGCTGGCAAATAGCTGTTTGTCAAGGAACAGAACTCTTGACCGTCTGCAGGTCTTATGTATGGGACCGTGACACTGTAGAGCCCAGAGCAAATGATAACATGCCCATAATAAGGTAGGGTTTAGGATGACTAAGGACTACCTAGGCATAGGTCCCGTTGGTGGCTTAACATAGTGGCTAGGGAGACGCGGAATCCACCGTGGTGGCGGAGATTTGTTGAGTACCCCACGCCACAGGCTGCTTATTCTATTTATAGTAATTACTTCTTAGTTCACCTGCTCTGTTACACTACTTGGCCGGAAGTACGAGGTCCAGATCAAAGACTTATTATGGTAGTGGTAGGCAGTTAGATAGATGGAATAGGATTTATAGGAATACTCCTTGATAGTCTCAGGCACACACTTAGGAAGATAAACCTGATGAATTAACATAACATTGCTCTGTAACCGCTTAGGGTATCAGTTTATCATTACCAACGATTAATAGCGGTCAACTGTCGAAAAGCCGATAATTATTTCCCTAAAGTAATACTGAGTATTGGATTCGCACGTACATTGTGATCATTTGATACATCATTCATAGTTTCTTTTTTCTTTCTTTTTCTTTTGGCAAAAAAGAGATTAGCTTAACTGTTAATAAAGTGAAGTAGTCTTTAAATTATATACTACTCCTTACCTGCAACCTAGTATTGGGATACGTAACGTGATCTATGGGCACTATAAAGAAATCTTATGACACTATGTTCTATGGGATCCTAGTACTGAGTAAAGTGACAAAGCAGCAGCAGCAGAGGTGTGATGAGCTTCCCCCGCGGCAAATAGAAGACTCCAGTTGCTGTGCCTTTTCTGACTTATCCTGATAAAATTATACGTATTCTGCGCTATCTATTGCTTATGGAGACTTAGAAGAGGGGCGGCCATATGTAAGAAAAGCGTACCATACGTGGTGGATATTTGGATAGCATATGTAAACAACTATAGCTCAAGCGACTATATTATAGTAGTGTGCTACCCCAGGCGCTTATACGATTTTTAGCCATTTATAAATGCCGGCTTTTGCCCCCAAGGGATCATCAGTGAGTAGGGGGCACAACAGTCACATCAACCCTCCAATACATGTAACAAATCATACCCTATATTACCACACTGCCATTGCCCTGATACCTACCCTGTGACCGGCTCCTACAACAAACAATCGCCTAAGGTAGCTTCTAAAGGCGATCTCTTAGCTCACGTCAGATTATTGTGTAACCATAGGTTCAAAAGCTCAGGAGCTGTCGTGCCATTCCCGGCGAGCTGTCCAGTTAAACCATACTCTGTGCAACCTTTATTTTAGGTCTAGTAATAAACTTTGTGGCAGAGAGGCCTAAATGAGACAGGCTGTGACATTTCGTTGCTTTATTCGTCGGCTGTTCGTATTCATGCTCGTAATTTTGGAATCCCCTAACTTCAGGCCCGAGACACTTTCAATTATAAATTGAGTACTTATCACAGAAGCTCTGAAAGCTATTGTAAAAGATGAATCGACAAGGAGCTCCCCTCACTAGCCGTAGCCTAATATCTAATATCTAAAGGACTTACCTCCGTTTTACTTTTAATCTTCTTACCCCTTCACGGAGTCAGCACACCGCCGGGAATAGGATGGCTTTAAATGGAATCCCAACTCCCTGGGCGCGGTTAGAGGACTGGGCTGAATACCGTACAATAATCACGGACTTATATGTGAATCGGAGGAAGAAAATGAGAGAGGTGATACAAATCATGGCAGAGGAGTATGACTTTCATGCTACGTAAGTTTAAAGGGTCTACATTTTGGCCAATTTTTCGCTCTGACATAGCTATATTCAGGCAAAAGATGTACAAAACGCGCTTTAAGAAATGGGGCGTGACGAAGAACATCAGCTCGAACCCAGCATGTGTCAAAGATGTTCGCCCACCACGCGTATCCGGACCAAGCATGAATACAACTGAGTCTTCGGAAACAGACCAAAAGTCTAAGCAGATAATTGTTTCTCAAAAAAGGAGTACTCGACGAATCACGAGCCTAGGTTCCATCCGCAATCCTCAACATTTATCGACGAAATTAGCGATACGAACCCTGACACCCCCTGACTGCTACAAGTTTGCCGAGGGTACTTTTCACTTGGCACAGGTTTATGTCAGTAGTATAGGGTTCCCAAATCTGGGCTCTGCTATCTCAAACAAAAAGCTCATAACGGCTGCTTCAAGCGCCGAGTGGCTTAACTGTGTGATAACAGCGAAGACTCTATTAGCGCTTGGTCATTTTCAGCGAGCTACATTGGTGATTGATATATGCTGCCACCATTACAGGTCACTGCTTGATTCTCAAGACCTTTCGCTAATGGCAGTTACTGTCGTAGCTATCCTAAAAGTTTTGCACTATTGGCCTAGACTGGCAGAAGCCTTCCTTAACTTCATCTGTCAGATGTCTCGGACCGTCCTCGGAACTTACCATCTACTTAGTATGCTATTTCAAAAGCTCATGGAGGCGGGTGTAGACCACTTAGCCTATTGCATAGCTATGACCCTTCAACATTTTTTAGGTGGCATAGTACATGTTATGCCCCATCCCATGATGGCGTCCTACGGCGACTTCTACAACGACATGTTTCATGGTCAATTTATTGACGCGAGCACCGTATTGAGCGAAATCCAACATCTTCAGCACCGCCTCAATCATCCCCCACGAGTAACTCAATCTCATTTCTTCGAAGACACTACGGCAATAAAATGCCGCCTGGCCTGGCTTTATATCTATGGGATGCGGTATGAAGATGCTACTAAACTGATGTGGGGAATGCTGAGTGATCCATTGGTCGACATTCACGTTACTACTGGTTGCTACGATATCCTCTATGATATCGCACTAGCCGAGAATAACCACGACCGGGCTCTTTACATGATACAAAGGGCGGTGGAGGCTTCCGTAAAGGCGTATGGATACGTCCACTGTACAACTGCCCGTATAATGGCACGTTTGGAATCTTGCCTACGACGTATGGGTCGCCTGCCAGAAGCTGAAAAGGTACACTCAGACTCGGAGGTGCAATTGAGACAGATATGCGAGAAAGCTCGGAGGTTGAGAATTTGAAACCCCTAATTTGGTGAATTTGTAAATGTGTTCGAGTAGTTGACAGGCAATATTGGTAGAACTACAGCTATGATGGTAATTATATCATATACATTATACTAAGGACTAAGGCAGGGAGAGCGTTGAGCCACTTCGTACCTATCCAGTAGCCTCCTTTCCGTTTAATTTTATCGTGTTGTTTTCTACAATTATGATGTTGCTACACCCCTTGATAGGTATACAGATAGCTTTTAGTTTTCGTATCCAAGGTAACTCTTCGAGTCTGCTTTTCAAAATCGATGAATTGCCCTCAAGCTCAAATCTCTGGAAACACCGGTTACAAAGAGATGATAGATAGTCGCTAATACCAATAATTACTTATACTAGACATATGCGTCTAAGAGATATTTCACCAGCTGAAGCGTCGCCATGCATCACTCCATGGACGTAAGCCTCGCCAACAAGCTGCCAACTCTCCCCATCTACGTCTGCTGCCTTCAACACGAAAGGTACTCTCGCACCCGCGAGGACCCAGACCCGATCGCCCGGCACGATAGACTGGGATGCGATACCAAAATAACCCTGGGCCGTCCTAAAGAGTCTTCGTCTAAAATACGCGATGCGGAAACTCTCCTCAATATCCTTCCGATCTGACTCCAACTTCTGCTCTGCCAGCGAGCCCTCCTCCTCCTCGACTCGTACCATTTCCTCGATCTCCCTCAATGTCGGAATGGTGTTTTCTTCAACCCATCTCGACGAAAGGCGCTCGATTATCATCTCAGTCTCTTGTAGGATAGCCCTCAGCTCTTCCGCTAGAGCTTGCTCGTCGCATTCTTCTAAAATCTCAATCTGCTGCCTGGTTTCTCGGACACGCTGCATGATGAATGCGGGGAACGCAACCTGTGCTTCTATTCTCGTCTGACTTCCACGGAAGGTATCCTTGATAAGCGTTCTCCAAAACGCATTACAGGGAGATCCGCCGGTAGGGTAATGGATCTCGGGATATGTAAGTAGCAGATTTAGGAGCGACCAGAGCTCGAAATCGTTCATGATATCGCTGTAGGTGGGCCCAACGTCTTCAACGATATCTATCTCAAAGCCCTGGACGGCTAGAATTCGCATTTTGCTAACTGTAGGAGCTTCGAAGTTTGCATGTAAACGTAGCTGGGGTGGGTTAGGCGCCGAGATTTGGACTATAGAATACATTCGTGGCCCCTGACTATAGTCTGGTATCCAAGATGGCAGGCCACAGATCTTCTCACAGAAAGCCCCCTCGACGAGGCTAAGTATGTCTAAGTTCCCTGATTCGCGTATCGCAGAAGTTGTAGCTTCGATGTAGACTTCTGATACATCCTTGCTGTAATCGGGCCATATGTCGAACTGCCCTGCTTGATCACCCCGAGTAAACTTCCACAATCCTAAAATCGCAAACACCTTGTCTCTAGGGTCTGAAGCCTCAAACAGTCTACTATAGTATAGGAGCTGCCCTAGTTTCAAGGCTTCACCAGTGGTGCTTTGAAGCGAGCCAAATATCAATTGGTTGCTGAGGCGATTATCGGGAAGTTTGATAGCGTCTACGTCTAGGCTGTGTTGCGTTGCGTAGCCAACATAGGCCTTAAGTAAGGTATCCATGCCAGTCTGGGAAAGGACACGAGACGATTCTTTTATTGTCGTCCATTCAATCTCGCGCTCGCCACAGAAGACTGTGGTCGCTGTGGCGAAGAAGCTCTCCTGGATCACCCACATGCGAGTGAACCACTTACGCTGTAAGAATGCCGCATAATGGAGTAAATCCTGCAAGTAGACATCTCGGATCCCCAAGTCCTTGCATAGCTTGTCTAGTGAGTCGAGGATTCGAAAACTGTCCGTGTTGAAGGAACGGAATCTTCTTGGCGTTTGAGTTAAGGCGGGAGATACTCTCGCTAGGCTTTTCAGTGCTTTAATTGCTACCCCTGTGTGTTCGTCCTCCTTTCCGAGCCATATCAACACGCTCTCCGCTCTTCGGTAGATGATATCCATCACTATAGCCTGGTCAGTAGAGTGACGACTATTCATACCCAAAGGGGAGACGTTTCAATTTGTTCACAAGGTGGGTGCCTGCCAGTTCATCTCTACTCCTGCCCGGTAGATAAGAAAATACCTAATGTATCGAATAGGAAGATAGTATAACGTAATATTGCACGTACTATAAACTTGAATACTCCTCTCCCCAGCATCTTCTTGATTTATGCATATTGCATCAATCCACCAGGAAGATACTTGCCCCTTAGCCTCGGAACACTGGATTCGACTAATCTGGTGGAGGGCATCAACAAGATTCTCGGGGACCCGAATGACGGAACCGTCTTCATTATGTACATAATGATCACGTTCACTGGACATCTGCATGTCGTTACTTGGCGACGAGAGGCTTCGATCTAGAGGGTCACCCCATGTGTACGAAAGGCAGCGGTATGGCGGCGGACTAGAGAGGCTGACTTCACGAAGTGAAATTCTTGTTGGTTCCTTAGGGTTTGATAAGATCTTTAGAAGGCGTATGGTTTTGTGCGCCGTCGCGAGCCTAGGATAGGCATACTCCTGTGAAATTCCGACAGCCATGGTACTGTAATTGCTTGTTGAGCTTTTCGAGCAAAAGATATCGAAGGACGTTATTTTACAGGTAATAATTGGGGAATTCGATAGGATTGCTTGGTAGTGTTAGTATCTATTGAACCCAACTATCTTAAATTAGGCCGACTTGATGAGCTTCCTTTCCTGCCCAGGCCGACGATGAAACATTTACATGTTTCTGACAACTGTCTTGGTGATCATGATATACTCTACACCTAATGCTCAAACCAAGTAGGATTGGTGCCAAGTACGTGGGAATTGAAATAAACAGGGGTTAATAGGTGCTGACAAGAAATCCTTCCAGAGAGACTTCCTAAATTTTGACAGCTGCGTTTCAGTGTCCCAATCATATTCAGCCACACAAGACAGTTGTCAAATTATACGAACTAAGATTCCTGCACAGCTACAATCTCTTTTAGTAGCAGTTATTAGATTAGAGAGGTGAGCATGGATCTATGTGGCTAGGGTAAGCATGTAATGCACCATCACGCAATGATCGAAACGGCTGTGAAACGGAAGTTCTAATTTGGGGGATCGAAGGAGAGTCTAAAGGTCGAAAAAAAATAAATTGAACAGTTCAGGATATCATGAGAAGTATTACTAGCAGCCCTACGGGGCTGCGTAATATTAGGATAGACCGCAGCTAAATATCTAGAAAGCGCACATTGGCGTCGCTACCTTGCGCCTATCAGACTCGTAGGTCCTACGGGGTTTCGCAGGACTGAAATGAATCAAAATCGACTAATATATGTAGACGATGAGTGTTAATTATATATACATACCCTATGGTGACAGAATTGCATACATAAGCATTCTGGTTACTATTCCGATTCTTTAATCCTCTATATATGTATTACTAATGATGTACTATCGGTGGTCACGTCTGTTTATTTTCACGGTGCTGGGCACCTCGTTAGTTAGAGCTCAGTCGACAACGACGCCGTCGGACTCTTCGCAACCCCCTCGACCGGCGTGTGGTACAATAGTCAATGACCCCGACGGTAAACCACCATCTAGGCACGAAATATGAGACATCACTAATTATAAGATTAGGTGCTTTCATATTTGATGCTACTCTCGTCTATGAATGCCTGACTAGTGTTCCTCTTAACCCGGCTGTCGCGATACGATTTCTGAAGTACTACAACGATACCTTAAGTTTCCAAAGTACTCTATCTTATCTGAAGAACCCACCATCGACATATCAACAGCCGAGTGTGGACCTCGTAGGTGGTATCCAATCTCTACAGGACGCGGTGAACAGCGGTTCGTTCGAGAACCAGTACGAGTTTGAAGCGGCTCTACAATTACTCCTCATAAATGCCCATGACGATCACCTATTCCTAGACGCTGGTATTCTATCGGCATTTTCTTTCGGGAGTCCCTTCAACATCGTGTCATTGTCGATTGATGGCATAGAGACACCCAAGGTGTACATCGCAACGGATGTGTTCGAGAGTAATGCCTTCGCTTCATTCGAGCCTTCTGCTATCCGGTCGATAAATGGCCAAAATGCTACGACGTATTTGGAAACATTCGCTGCCGGAAATGTAGCCGGGTCGTTGGATCCTCATACGGACTGGAATCGACTCATGTTTAGTTTTGCCCAGGATATTCAGGGGTTCTATAATGTCTTCGATGGATTAACCCCTTTCTATCCCGGAGAGACGATTACAGTTGAGTTTGAGAACGACACAACGATAACGGAAAGGAATATAGGTATATACTGGAGCCAAGGACCGACAGGACCATTGGAGACTGGCGGGGATTTCTTCAATTTTTTTGTGCTGGGATTTCTACCGGCATCTTTTGATCCTAGCGTGGAGTTTGCCGATCCGACAGTCGTAGACGGTTCACCAACAGCTACGGCTACACCAGAAGTTGTCACGCCATCGCCTCTATCCTGGAATTCCCCAGCATATCCTGAGAGGCCAGACGTAGCTCAGCCAGACTTAGGGAACTTCGGCGGTGGCGTTATTTCAGGTGAGTATCACGGGATCCCCGTTATGGTACGTCTCTGTTGACCCTGACATAGGTTATTTCCTGAACTCCTCGTCTGTATCTGTATTGAGCATCCCGAGCTTTGACCTATTTGACGTTGCTCTCAGCACTGCCCAAACCACCGTAGAGGAATTCATCAGACGGACTCAAGAGGCGGGTCTTCAGAAAGTCGTAATAGACCTCCAAAAGAACGGAGGAGGGCAAGTTCTACTAGCCGTGGATACATTTAAACGTTTCTTCCCCGATATCGAGCCGTTTGGGGGTTCGCGGCTGCGAGCTAGCCGTTCTACAAACGTCATGGGTGAGGCAATTACCGATTATTTCAATCAGCTGCCGACGACAGACCCCGACTATGGGGTTCTTTCTACAGTGGAATGGGTCGCGACGACGCGCATCGATGCCGAGACAAATTCTAATTTCACATCATGGAATCAGTTCTTCGGTCCCGTTCTCTCGGGTGATGATGCCTTCACAACAACGGTGAGAAGCCTAGCTAACTTTACAGACCTCTTCATGTCTAGTAGGCTAATTCATGATACGCGCAGCAACGGTTTAACTTCTCAAGCGAAGTCTTTGTCGACAACTTGGTCGACAACGAAGGCAACTTCAGTATCATCGCGGCCCCAAACCAGGAGACTACGCCTCCTTGGGCGCCCGAAGACATAATCATCGTAAGTGAGAAGCCAACACCGAGACCGAACATCCTTCTAACCCATCTTACCAGCTCACGGATGGCGACTGCAGTTCAGCCTGTGCCCTTTTTGTCGAGATGATGCACCACGAAGCCGGCGTGCGCATCGTCACAGTCGGAGGCAGGCCGACAACGGGGCCGATGCAAGCCGTCGGCGGCACGAGGGGGGCCGTTGCATTCGCAACCGACATCCTCGACAACAACATCGACTTCGCGCGCCAGCTGCTCGAAGGCACGAGCGAGGCCGACTTCCTGCCGAACCGCACCGAGGCTCTAGACATCTTCGTGACCAGCGCCTCCATCAACCTCCGCGACCAGGTCCGCGCCGGGGAGACGACCCCGCTGCAGTTCGCGTACGAGGCCGCCGACTGCCGCATCTACTTCACGCCGCAGACCATCTTCAACTACACGGCGCTCTGGCAGTACGCCGCTGACGCAATCTGGGCCAACCCGGGCCTCTGCGTCGCCGGGTCCACGGGGTACGCGACGACGAGCAGCAGCACGACGAACGACTCTAGTGCGCCACCGCCGCCATCCAGCGCCGCGCCGTTCAACATGGCGGACCACGTCACCATCGACCCGGCCATGATCAACTCGACGGCCGACGCGGGAGACTTCGGCGAGCTCGCGGGGGATCTCCTGGCTGACGGCAGCACGCGGGCGAGCATCAGGTTCATGGAGTGCAGCCAGGTGATCAGCTCGTCATTTATGTGCGTGAACGTGCAGCGGTGCATCGGGGACACGTTCTCGCAGCCGACAGCGGTGCTGGGCTGCACCGCGCTCGCCGCCGGCGCGCGGTGCTTCTCGGGCACCGGGCCCGGCACCTGCGTCATCCAGTCCGCGGTCCCCGAGTTCTTCGAGGCCCCGAATATCCCCGTGTTCGCGGGGGCCTGCAGGCCGTTCCCGGCGCAGTGCAGCGGCGGCCGGGTCACGGGCCTCTCGCTGGCGAGTGGGCCCGCGCCGCCTACGAGCCGGTTCGCGCCGAATCGGGCGACGAGACCGGGCCAGGGCTTGCCTGTTGGTACCAGACCTAGTAATCGTTTTGCTCCGCCGGTGGGAGGTGTGAGGGCCGCCCCAGCATCCAACCTTAGAGGCACACAAGCATGAGGCGGCTGATCGCATCTGTTAAACGCGTTGGCCGGTTTTGTTGTCATAGAAGATAAGAGTAGCTAGTATTAGATTTATAGTATTTATATCAGTGGGTTATGGTGCTCGAATCGCTAAGTTAGTATTGAGATCGCGAGGAGAAGGACAGCAGTGTTCGGGTACCTATGATCTAGGTACTATTGCCGGAATTGGAAATTAAAAATTAAAAAGTATTCTGTTAAAATTGTGCTGGCCGATATGTATTTTAATAGGCTAGTCTAATATGCTGTCACACTCGTCAGTCTAGGAAACATAGTGAAGATCAAGGTAGCATACAGCCTGCATATCTACGTGGCTGTGAAGAAATGCGTTCTCCCAGCTTACTAGGTACATCATTCTCGGGAGCAGCAGGAGGGGTTCAGTCGCCCTCCAATCGTCGTCGCTCTTGATCTTAAACATATCATAGAAGTTTACCCTAGAATACCATGCCCTTCGAATCTTTTCTCACACAGCCCTTTTCAATTTCAATAGAATAAGCTTTCGCAAGCTTTCGCGACATGGATTCAGTAGTCCTTACACCTACCTGTCTAGCAGCAACTGTCTTGGGCATTTGCTCCCACCTTGCTATTTTCATCCGAGGCGAATGGCACATGCGAGGGCCTGATCTATTCCAGATTTATTCGCTTCTCACAATCTCAATATTATGTGCCGAGTATAGTTTCACTAATGATATCCGCACTGCCATAGTTGCTAGCTGCTACCTCATAGGCTCGTACGCCGGTGGTCTATTCAGCAGTATTATCATTTACCGAAAATACTTTCATCGTCTTAGACACTTTCCCGGACCTCCATTAGCTGCTATCACTAAGTTCTGGCACGTGCAGAAATGTTTAGGCGGCAAGAATCACCTTCTCCTAGGGAAGCTGTTCGAGCAGTACGGGCCGATCATCAGGACAGGGCCGGAAGAATTAACAATCATCGATGCTGCTATCCCCGATGTCATTGGAGGACCAAAAAGCCGGTGTACTAAAGCGCCCTGGTACGATATCTTCTTACCTGATGTAACAGTAGCTGCGACGCGGAGCGTTGCCCACCACGATGCCCGAAGGCGGATTTGGGATCGAGGATTTAGTCCTAAAGCGCTAGTCGTATACGAAGAACGCATCATAAGCCATGCTGAATTGCTGGCAGCCCAGATAGAGAGCGTCGTGTGCGATAACACGTCGACAGATAGCTCGGATGAGGCTATTATCAATGTCACTGAGTGGTTCGCCTGGTTCGCATTCGACGTCATGGGCGAGTTCGCATTTTCGAGATCTTTCCAGATGCTGCGGGACAGAAAGTGGCATTCCAAGATACGCCTACTGGTTGACGGCTTCGCTATGCTCGTCCCAGCTAGTCCGGTGCCCTGGCTAGCTATCTTTGCCAAGAGTATCAAGCCACGATTGCCTCTCGCTAGGGACTGGTTTCTTCTGCTGCAGTGGTGCGCAGAGTGCATGGATCAGCGACTGGAGGTCAGTGTTCCCTTCGTGTTTGCAATGACGGAAGTTTAAAATCACATAGATGAAAGGTCAGCGTCCCGATGTCTCCCACTGGCTCATTGAGGCATACATGAAGAATGGCTCCCAGCAGGCAGACCGTGCATGGTTGAGAGGCGATGCTACTGCCCTTATAGTGGCAGGGAGGTTAGCCTACCAAATTGTCCGTCATAATGCTATTGATTTTCTAACTAGAATCCTACAATCTAGTGAAACAGTCTCTTCAGCTCTCGCTTTCGCCTTCTACGAGCTCGTTCGAGACCCTTCGCAGCAGGATAAACTGTTCAAAGAGATTCAAAACATAAACATCTATGATCGTGTTGAGCTTCAAGCATGCACCCACCTAACTGCCGTTATTAACGAAACGTTACGCCTATACCCGCCTGTGCCTACTGGAGGCAATAGGTTGACTCCGCCATCAGGCGTAACCTTCAACAATATATACATCCCGGGCGGGGTCACTATCGTGGCCCCTAAGTACCTTATTCAGCGACTCGAATCATCGTATGAGAGCGCCGACCAGTTTATTCCCGAGCGATGGACAACGCGACCGAATATGGTGAAAGACAATAGAGGATTCACCCCGTTCTCTCAAGGGAAATATAGCTGCATTGGCAAGTCCCTTGCAATGAGCGAGTTGCGGTTTGTGATTGCTCTATTGCTGAAGAAATTCGAAGTTCAATTCCAGGATAATGACAGAGGCGAAACACTGTTTGCAGACCTAAAAGACCAGTTCACTTTCGCGCCGGGCGACTTACCCCTGAAATTTCGTGTCAGGAAATGAAAGCGCCCAGGAAGTGTGCATATCTAAAGTGGAAGGCTCCTCACTCCTTGAGCCTGATCCCCCTTTCACTCGAGAATTAGTACGAATTGATGTAGTGAGTATGTGCAGTATTTACGAGCGTTAGTGTTCTAGGTAGCGGTCAGAACTGGATACCTCTGGTGTGTTTTACAGCGGTGTGGCGTGGGGTGGCTTATTTGTTAGGTAGCTGAAATCACACTATCAAATCACGCTGTCAACCAGGTTGGTATATGAATCTAAATACCTCATAGATTAGGCAGTTAGTAAAACAACAGGAACAACAATCTACACTCCAATAAATAACGCGATCCTACAGAGTACATCCAACAGCTTGTTATTTTGGGGAAGACACTCTGATATTGGGGAAAACTCTAACCTAATCTAGTAGTTTTAACCCTTTCTGAGTCTAGGGGTAATGCAACGCGCTGGACTAATAGCGGCACCTAACTAACTTGCAAAGGCCGCAAGCCCCAAAAAGTCGAGCATATGTATTCCTAAGCACCATCAAAGACCAAAAGGCTTTGGATAGTAACTTGGCCAAAGCCATGCAGACGTAAAAATTCCCGGCCACGATGGATGGGAAACTCGGCGATGATCATGACGCTGACATCCTGAGCACTAATGCCGGATTCATTCAACAACTGCAGCACCGCACAAAGCGTCTTTCCCGTGGCGAGTACATCATCAACAACTACCACAGACGCGCCTTTTGGCACCACGCCCTGGCCCATCTCGACTCTTTTCTCTGCTGAATTGTCGTCAGATGCAAAAGAGGAGATATGCGACGGAGACTTGGTGACAGATATAGTCGGCGGCGGGAGCTTGCCAGCTTCGCGAATCAGCACCAGTGGTGCATCGATCTGTGCTGCCAACGCTGACGCGTAGATAAACCCGCCAGCCTCGCAACAAGCAACGACGTCAATTTTGGCCCAGTCGCCGATGAAGTGGCTTCGCAGCAGAGACGTGCACAAGGTCAGCCCACCCGGCTGCTCGGAAATGCCGAGCACGTGGCGGAACTCGATGCCCGAGCGTGGGAAGTCGGACACACGGCCCACCATGTCAGCCAGTCGCTTTAAGTCTTCGTGGAAGAACGGAAGTAGGCAGCACTGAGCAAACATTTTTGCCGCCTCGTCTCCAGTCATGTCATTCTCAAAGACGAGGCTAGGGCGGTATTTGGAGCCCGTCAAATCTGGCCTAATAGTGTCCTCGTCCTTGTCGGTGCTATCGTTACCATGATCTCCACGGCCGCGGTACCCTCGGCGAGCTCGCCGCGTCTCTTTGCTAGCTTTGACGCGAACCTCAAGCAGCCTGCAGCTTGGCACTAAATGGGATAAGGCTGCGACAGGTGCTTCATCTCTCATTCCAGTGATGAGCAGCACGTCTACATCCGCGGTACTATCCACCACATTTAGGAAATGCTCCTCTGGAAGCCGAGGCCGTTGCTGCACCTGGTCTTGGAAGTATGCGGTTAAGGCCGAGCGGTGTTGCTCCTTGTACTCACGGTCCCGAAGCAAGCGCTCTAAGTCAGCACCAGTGGCTAATGCGTATTCTCTCTTGGTCGCGTCACTAATGCTAACTGCACATGCCGTGAGGCTTTTGCGGATAAAATTGGTGAGAACAGAGACCCAAAGGTTAGCGCAGTAATCCTTGCCCACGCCGTGTTCGCCCGTGACAATAATAATGAGTTTCTGCTTCATAGACGTGTTTGGGAGCGGGCAGGCGTAAGCCAGCACATTGTGCGGATCCAAGAGGCGTTTGAGACGGGCTAGACGCGGGAGGTTAGGTCCAAAAGCCTTCACTACCAGCGCGGCATCTCTTGGGTCCGGTCCCAAATCAGCTCCATAAACCCCTTTACACAGCGGTAACAATTTTTTGGTGACGGCGTAAACCCACCGAACAGCAGCTCGAGCGGGTTCGGTTTCATCTTGGTCACGAAGCCAAACACCAGTTACCACGCAAGCAAAGTCCCAGTTTCGACACCCGAAAGCAGAGATATCGGCCGCCATGTCGCCGACTGCTCCGCCGCCATGTAGTAGATGGAGGTAGCAGAGGGGCGAGGGGCGTGACTCAACAGCCGCTACTAACACTCTGGAGACATGCGGTGCACCAATATTTTTCAAGAATACACATCGCTTGAATGAGGACGTCTTCCCGCCGCCATGCCCACCATGCATCTCGGACATGTACATCTCGGTGTCGAACAAACCAACACCATCTACGATCTTGAAACTATCTTCCGGCCCTAAAATATCACTGACGCCCATGGAGTTGGCTGTTTCGGTGACATACCCGACCGTGGAAGATTCATACATGGTCACACCAAGATGCAGTTGGTTGGTATCCCAATATAGATATACATCTGCGGAACATTCCCGGGAGAGCTTTCTGGCAATGAATTGATCAAAATTCCCAAGCTTGCGCTGCGCCTCGAGGCCCCCGCTCAACGGGACAACCCAGTTTCGGACGGAGTAGGTCGGAGCCGCATAGGCTTTGAAAGTAATGCTGACTACGATGCCAAAGTTGGTCCCAGCGCCCTTCATCGCCCATAACAGATCCTTTTCGTTTGCTGGGCGCATGGCCCCGGCTGGTTGGTGTTGGTTCGGTACACGACCGACGCAGAGGATCTGACCAGAGTCAACACTAACCACCACGGCGCCGACAATAGCGTCGCACGCGAGCCCGTGTAGCCGAGCTAGGTGTCCGATACCGCCTTGTAGCCATAGCCCCGCGCCTACGCTGGGCCGAGACCCTAGGGGTACTGTCAAGCCCGCTGCCATAGTCTTGCGGACGATATCTCCCGTATTACAGCCAGCTTCGGCGACGACCAAGGGGCTAGAATCGGAACCGGATGTTCCTCCATTTTCGCTATCCGTGAAGACGTGGATCTTGTCGAACATGCTCATATCAACCGAAACGACGTTAGGCCAGAGACAGTGACCGCTATGGCCGCCGCCGATAATGGTGAGGCCGACCTTACACTGTACTGCCCACCGAACGCACTGTTGGATTTGCCGAACTTCTGTTGGCTTAACAATCAAGGCGGGACGGTGGAGGCGAGCCTCCCGGTTTTTGATAACCCTGTCCCCTTCCACTGAGGGCAGTTGCGCAGTCAGCTCTGGCAATGCAATCGCATGTTGGGTGAAGACCATCATTACTTCGGGCGAGCTAAATAAGAGACAGCCCGGGTAGGCGTCCTCACGGCGGCCTAAGGCGCGGCACGTTTTACGCCACTCAAGTTGGATAGCCTCGTTCACGTCTACATCCTGCAGAGCAAACCCCGCAATGAAAGGACAGAACGAGTCCAATATACTATCATCATCCGCTATATTGATGATTCCAGTAGGGAAAGACACCGATCGATAGCACATTAAGTCGTCGATGTGCAGGGCGTTGCGATGAAAAACTACCACTATTCCGCTTTCGGGTTGCCCGACCAGCATTTCCAGGGCGCGTTCAATGAATCTGTGTTTAGGCGCCATGCCGTACATGCTATGGCAGAACAGGATGACGTCAAACCTATCGTCGCCATCACTCGTGCTGTCTAGCGCGAACGGGATTTGATTGATTTCCGGGAGGCCCTCCAAACAGGGCAGCGGGGACTCCATCTTCGATGTGGAGCAAAACCATTCTTCCAACTTTGTGGCAAACAATGTGCGAGGCTCAAATGCGGCGTACTTCCTAACCTTGCGCTTTAGACTGCTGGGCAGGTATCCAATCACGCTCTTCGGGCCAGGCCCGATTTCGAGTACTGAGATGCTAGTACGTGAATTGAAGAAAGATGCTAGCAACTGGGACAGTTGAGGAATTATGAACTCCTGGTACGTCGCCCATCCTGAGCCCTGCAAAAAGATATCAAAACCAGCGCTGTACTGCGTGTCGGACAACGGCTGTTTCTGGGACGATGATATTGTCGTAGCTGACGCCCTAAGAGCCCGCTTGAGAGATTCGAGAGTGGCCATGTCAGTTTAGCACAAGCGTGTGACTACTGAGGGTCTGATGGTATTGATTCGCGACTGTGTCAAACCACATAACCTCGTGGTGATCTGGCAGCCTGGCTCACCATAGTTATAATACTGCTTTGCAATTCACCTTCAAACGACCCAAAACGAACCATTGGAGTCAGAGCCTCGCAAACTACAAACAGAAAGAATCAATATACGTGTCATATCCGTACTAATTGAATGCACGTCTATATGCAGCCTCACTTTGCCTATCCGACCTGCGGATCGGCTGCCGGGGTGATATAGTCTTCTTACATGCATGGCGATGCACATACCCGAGTGGCGTGATAGATGCGATAATTACAGCAACTAATATTACACCCTAAAAAGCCTTGCAGAAACACCGCTGTATCTAAAATCCAGCGCAAAAGTGTAAGGATAAGTGCAGATGTTCATAAACCCCGAAACATCCAATCATAAAAAGACTGGTACCCCTTATTCTACTCATTGGTTCAATCCACATGCTCCTCTCGCTGAAAACCCCCTAACTCAGAAATGAATCTAATTTTCCCCTGGAGTATATATCCAGCCTTGTTAGTAATGCTAGATTAACAGGCCTATAGCGATAAAGGGCGGGAAAGACTTTTACCGACTTTTAACCTACATCATCTTATATACTCTATGCTACTCGCCTTAACTCTTAGAGAGCTCTGTAGCTCTGGATTTCTTGACATGAAACCAACTTAAGTCCTAGGTAATCCATAGTGCTTCCACTCGCCCATTTTCCAACCGACAAGTCAGGTTACAACTTTACTATTGTCAACAGCATAATGCGCCTGAGGTAATGTCAGAAAACGCCTTATCTCAAGACGCTCTCCGCTTGTATAAAATCATTCATCGACTGAGACAACATTAACCATTCAAGGCCTTAGATCTGTGAGATGCTTCAATTCCCGAGCCCGTGTGATGCTATAACATTCCTGATATCCCTCCATAAGCGTCGGGTTCGGCGGGCTGAGGTGAGAGGGAGACACTAGTCACTGTGCTGACGAACTTGTTTTATGGCATTCGCGGACCAGTCAGGCAAGCGTCTTGGCAACCGACATTCCACCCCAAACCGTTAGGGCGACACGTGGGGGATCGAGGTGTCCAAAACTGGATTTCCGCCGTCGTGGTTGTCCAAATCTGAAAGTCTATTCGATTTCCCTACTGCTCACCTCATGTTTCATCTGTGTTATTGGTGTGTGCCTGATCACATGTCGGCTAGGAGCTAGGCACTCTTACTAACGCCGAAACGGTAGATAAGCTGTGCCTCAACTCGGCAGCCCACATCATAGGGCAGTCTGTTAGCTTGTGTATCCGAAATGATAATTAGATCGGACCGTCATCGTACCGGGGTTCTTCACAGCCGATTGCGAGGCCCTGTTATTCTGCTATTGGATACCCACCGATGATTTTCTACAACATTGCCGCGAGGACCGCCTGATTAATATGGTCTTCACCATTTTCACTAGCACGCTAAGGGGAGGGGGGACGGTGGAGAGGCTCTCGGGCTTGAATAAATGACTCGCTCTCCTTCCGTCTACCCGCGGGCCGCGGATATAACTTAAGGCCACCGCGTCTGCCTCTTCGACGAGCTATGAAGTACCTTCAACACTCTCAGAAGACTCATGATGGCAATCACGCACATTCCCGATGAGAAGCACGTGCTCTCGGCCGAGAAGAACGGCCTGCTGCCTGCATGGGTGAACCCAGATCTTAATCGACTCATGGTAGTCAAGAAAGTGGAAGGGGACTTTCGGTCGTGGGCCGAGTCACTCGTTGATCTACCGGCCGGATCAGTGTTCGCGCGGATCACAGGCGTGACTACAGCGTGGCCACCCACATGGAGCTCAGTACAGGTAAGAACATGCATATCGTCAAGGGGTTTCGGGAGACAGCAGGCCTTTGCTAATACAAATGTGGGAAATGATCAGGCTGGGCCGGACCTGCATCTGGAGCTCAACTCCAACCTCGTCTTCATCAACCACAGCTGCGCCCCAACGCTAGAATGGGATATGGAACGAATGGAGGTCCGTGTTGATCGGAATCGTGATCTCAAGAAAGGAGATTGTGAGTACTCTCCTTTTTTTCAAGTTTCACACGATAGTTCCCCCCTCTCCACTTTGTCAGAGCTTTTCTAGTGTATAAAATAACTGGAAATACGAAAGCTTCGGCTTAAGCTGCACTTTCACTCGATTATGTACCTAAAGCATAGTTACTGACCGCTTATTCTATAGTACTCAGTTTCTTCTACCCAAGTACAGGTCCGTACTCTAGCTTCACTTAATCCCACTTTTAGCATGCCTCGGGAGCATAACCTACCTAGTCAGGGGGTTCTCACTCCCAATACTCATACGAGCTTCCAAATCCTTTAACATCATCTACCGTAAATGATAGTTACTAACTCCAATTCGTGAATAAGAATGGAAAATGGCGCAGCCGTTCGACTGCTGGTGCGGCGCTGCTGGGTGCTTTGGCCGTGTCGAGGGTGCCGCTAGCTTAGATGCCGAAAGGTTAGATGGCTACTGGATCAACGGGTATATTAAGAGGATGCTTGAAGAGCTATCGAATAAGAACAGGTTAAACCGCCATACGTGAAATTAGCGATAGGTCTTTACCACAACCATTCCGAACCTTGTATCTATACCCCAGCGACGAGGATTTATTAGACGAAATAGAGATGAATTATACTTGATTTCCGTCATATCATTCCCCTTAGGACATGCTGCATGCTTATTGCATTTAGACTTATGCGTATGCATAGCCGGTAAGCCTAACTGGTGGATACTACATGAAGGTGGATGCCGTTACGTAGGTATATCTTGTGAATCGATGAGTGCCATTTAAGTGAACTAGAAGGCAGCTGTGAGTGTAAGTAGGTATGTTGTATGTAGAAGTACGTGGGGGTATAATGGTACCAGTGGGGATCTAGGAGTTACCAATACCAACTGCTTGGAAGCTCCCTGTTAGTACCCTTGCAGCCGCTGACCGCGCTTCGATCCAAATAGTAGCGAGGTCTGTCCAAGGTAATTTGGCGTAACCCGCGCGAACCGACAGAAATTTTTAAAAATACTATGAAATTGAGAGTGGTCATCATTCAAACTTGATAGACTTACAGTAGACCCGAAACTTGCAGTCCTAGCGGCTTAGGACTAGCCCTTGGGTATGATGACCGCCGTTATTCTACGTACCTATTAGCTTAATAAACACAGATTGTGGGTTTGTTTCCAAGACCCCGGCTCACGATAGGAGCGTTCCTACTTGTGATTGGAACGCATATTGGCTTATCAATGTACATGACTTACATGACCAATATAACTACCGCGGCATACATACACCTAAGTAGAATAGGCACTACCTTAACTTTGCCCTACTTTTTTTGTCGTTTGATCTTTTAACCTTACCTATGGTACTTTAAACATGTGATAAGTATTCTGAAGCTCCACCACCCACACCACCCTATATTCTTCGGCGCCATGGTGTGTAGCCAATGAGGCGCCAATGCAGTGGTAATCTCCGCCCTTTAACCTGGTCTAGCGGCGGTATGCTGCATAGATCGGGCGCCCGCCCTACACGAGGGGCTTACCCCATACTTTTGCGTTCGTCGGTCTCATACCTATTTAAGGTAAGAGGCTCTAGTCTAGCCCCCAACTAAAAATGTGGGCAATAAGCTGCGAGCCCCTCTTTATACTGTATTGTTACTGAATAAACACTGTATAGTATAAATCTAATGAGGGGTTGATGATAATTTTTATAGAATACTCGCTAGCCACAACAGATCATAGCGCCACAGTCTGTGGTTAATCGGCGAAACAAGTGGCGCAGAGCTTATAGGTTGCCCAGCCAACATTTCTCTCGGAGACACGCTTATGGTCATTACAACTATTTCATCAACAGATGCCATCAAGTTGATATGTGCGAAGCTACGTATGATAGAAATTTATCATATGTAGGATTTCTAGTCTCCTCGGTTATATTACCCTCTAGGATGGCTGAGGAACCCAAACCTCGGGAACAACTAGCAGCAATTCGACAGCAACGGCTAAATGGAATTAACATTGCAGACTAAAGAAGAGAGATTTGATCAGTTCTGAAAACATCTTAGACCTAGATATGACATCTCGCCTCTATGCGTGCAGCTCCGTTTCTTTTTCCGACACCTCTATCGGCCTTTGGCTTCGTCCCAGGCATTATTGTTCATATCCATTGATGACATCTACTACTTTCTACCTACGAGGATAGAAAGGCTGCTCTGGAGACGGATTCTCAAGTCGGAGTATCTCATATTTGTTTCTAGATGTATGATCCAATTACTAGCATCCGACAGTAGACGACCTGGGCGAGTGACGCTGGTTTTTGGCATAACATATTGTAAAATCCGAGCCAAACGAGGATGAACACCTTTGGTGATCCAAGCAGTTCCCGCTGGGTGTTGAATTGACTGAGCCTTTATAATGTATCTAAATTGCGGTATATATATTTAGGTGGGTCATGATTCCGACTGCTAAGGAAACTTGTTGACACATCGAGCTTCACCAACCGGAGATATAGAATCATGCAAGCAAGAGGGAATCGGACAATCCTCCAGGTTGGTATGTGGCCGTCGGTGGAGATATATCAGTTGGAGCGTATCGTCCCAGAATGGCCTTCATCACGGATGCAGCCGTCGCCGCCGCGAATGGCCGCCACTCCCTATTAGTGTGACCATCGCCATAGTCACACACCCCCTTGATTATTATGGATGGAAGTTCGTCCCAAATTCCAGCGCCTCCCACATCAAATGCAATCACATTTAACTTTTTAGCGAACTGATCACGGTGCGTCCCAGACCTCATCAGCATGTCTCCGGTTGCCACGCGCCCGATGAGGATTCCAGGACACTGCATGTCCTCTTTGTTTAGACCCCTCCTCACTTCTAGACGCTCCGTACGTTCGGGTGCTGGCTGGTATTCGTTACAGTTGAGTTCAACACAGGACACCCGAGCAGCCTCCGCACAATATAAATCGTCCTCTCTATTACATATGTCGCACGATTGTTGCGCCCGATGTCTATGTCCATAAGTCGCTGCGAACAGCTTATCTTCGGTTACACCGAGATACTGATAGCTGTGCTGACGTTTTTTGCGAGCAGCTGCTTCTTGCAAGTCTTTCAGATATTCTCCAGCTTTCCTCTGTAAGCGTTCTCTTCCGAGCTCAGTCCCCAAGCTGGCGATTAGACCGCGAATGACCTTGTTCGGTCGGACTAGGCTGTCCTCAAACGTATCTCTGGTCACAAACTCGGCGGAATACTGCCTGCCGAAGTCGAATTGAATGGCGGTCTTGCTGATGACCACATCGCCCAGCAGCGCTCCGTCAGCTCCTGTGCCCGGCACACCGCTACAGATCCCTACGAAGAGCGCAAGCTCCAGCCTTGGATAGCTCAACCGTAAACCGGTGGCAGCCCCTGCGGCAGTGACCTTGCCAGTGTTGGGAAGCAACGTCATCACGACATTGTAGTTTCCAATACGCCCAGTCGTGCACGTGTTAAAATCCCCCACTGCACGACCGTACCGCTCGCCGTCTTCGTCCCAGAACTCGTCGAACAAAAGAGCAACGGCATCATATTCGAGTGGCAGAGCACAAATCACCGCGATCTGGAAACCTTCGCGATTAGATGGTCTAGCATAGCTCGGCGCAAGCCTTTGGGCTTCCTGTCTCTGAGAGGGCTTGAGGTAGACTATTCGGATTAGTAATGGGTCAATTGTGAATTTCCCGCATCTTGGTGCCCATACCCTCATAATAGTTTTTTTGAGTGCTGACTTCGTTTAGATCGGAGTGAAACCTCTCGCTGGCTGCGGCATTCTGTAGGTCAGTCCTGGAATTACTGATGTAAATGTTTGAAGACATTGTCGCTCGTACGACCCCTACCAGAACTAACAGCAATCGGATGCAATGACTGTCTAGTCTAGTATTTCGCTGTCGAATTTCTATAAATGACGCTAGCACTATAGCGGAAGCTCATGCATTGCACCCGATGTGGAAAATAGGAACGCCATACGCGTTCTCTGTGCCTAACAGTAGCTGCTTGGGGCCCTGCTTGGCCTGATGCCGGCTTGGCCTAGACCTTGCAGCTAACATGATTCTAACTGGGCCTAGTTTTGCTCCTACAGGCCACCGAAGTGTCAGAAGTGCAAAAAGCGCAAATTTCTATTGTCCGGTCAGTACGGTGTGCTAGAAAATATGAGGTTACATTGCAGGGTTCAAACTTCGGAACTGCATGCGATGTGACTATCACAGTACTGATTTTACTAGTTGCCGGTACAATGGTAGCTTCCGATATCGTCAGCAACCATGACCGTGACCCTTGAAAAGTGGTAACTAGCAATGGGCCTCAATTCAGGAATAGTAGCGGTGCACTGAATAAATATTATAAGAGTATAAGCGTAGAATGAAAAAAATTAGTTGCTATCAATCGCCAGCTTGCGATAAACTTCCAAAGCCTGCAAGCCAAGGATATCAAAAGGCTTCACAAGGAAAAACGAGGTCAGTATCGCATTCTCTAGCTTTTAATTATAGTCTAGATTTCCGTTTAAAGAGTTTTTTCTAACTTTAGATTAAAGGCAAACTGGGAGTAGGCGGGCCGACGGTGATAAATCATCTTTGTGCGAGGTTGTCCGAGAAGATATTCGATGATCATCTAATCATACTGTATTCTTTTAATAATTTAGATATAATCGTTGACAAGACTCCCCTAGGCATGTCGCGGTTAGTTGTATATCAACTCCACAGTCAAGGAGGTACACTATGCAAAAGGTTACTTAATTTCTCTTTCAAACCGATGATGTCCTTGTCGTGGCCACCTGGAGACCCTGATGGACTGCCAAGCGACGTAGAGGGAGTACTTAACACGCTCTTAGGAATGCCGATTAAACCAGGGTTGAGTTAGTTAGGGATGCTCTAATGAGTATTGATTGGTCGATGCAAGTTGATGCCTGAGGAACTCTAGATCGCGGCTTGGAGGAATTCATTCATATATCGAGGACCAGGTCTAGTTACCCGAGCTGTCTAATACACTATACCGAAGCAAACGACGTCAATTAGATACATAGCTAAATCTAAATAGCCCCTAAAAATTAAGTCCGTGGACGTTGTAAAGTCTATCCAGAAGCAACATGAGGTTTATGTCTGGTTCCCATCTTAGATGTACGCCCACGACTAACACTATACCACCAAGATTCCTAAGTGGGCATACTATTTAAATAGCTTCATAAAGCAATTAAATGTTCTATATTTAGCAGCTAATATTTTGTTTATTTAGCATTCGTGCGCTGGAGTAGTCTCTATTCCTGTCTGCCCCTTACCCCCAAATTCCAGTCAACGAGGAACGCGTTGGGGCGCACTTTCGACAAAGCGATATATATCTAACAACGCCAAGGCATGAGGAAGCTGCCACGTACATGGTCGGCAACTGGATACTTGTAACTAAAGTCCCGTACTATAGAAATAGGCACAACTCTCGAGCTAGATCTTGGCGGACTTACCGGGCCGGACTTCTCGGACTTTTCTGTCACCTAAACACCACGAGCTATGGCTCATATAATGAGTTTAGATTCTATATCAAAATTCCTCAAATAAAACGATGCGCTCATTCGGAATCTCCTCCAGTTCTTCATAACATCTACGCACCAGCACCATGGCTACAACTATCGCCAAGACGGTTGTTGCGACCGGCGCCTCATCCGGGCTAGTCAGTCTACGTATTCCCTCCCCTCGCCACTTACACACGCTCACCGCAAACAGGGCTTTGAAGCAGTGAAGCAACTTCTCCAGCAATCGCAACCCTACAAGTTCATACTCGGCGCACGCGATCCAAGTTCTACGCAGGCGGCGTACGATGGGCTGAATTACGATGCTGGAATGCACAGTGTCTCCATCATTCCTCTGGAGCTGACGAACTTGCGAGGTGTGAAGTCGTTCGCGCAGCAGACGCTGGATAAGCTGGGAAAGGATAATCTGGATTTCCTGTTCCTCAATGCCGGGTTGAATAAGCCCGCTACCGGGCCTGGGCCGAACGGGTCTAAGTGGTGCGAGGCGCTTGTGGTGAACCATCTCTGTAGGTCTTCTCAACTACAACTCCAGATGTAGGAAATTGTCCTAATCCGTATTTGGGATGATAGCGCAGCACTACCTCACGCATCTCCTTGAAGAAAAATTGCGCTCATCGCGCTCACGGATTGTCGTCGTGTCGTCCGGAACCGTCCGCAACGTCCGAGACAATGACCCCAGTTTGTTTCCCCCATAGTGGATTTTTATAGCCTTAGGGAGCTAGTGGACTAACTATACGCTACAGAGACGCTCGACATTGATCTCAAAGCCAACTCTGGGGCGGACGGTTTCGCCGCGTACATCGCTTCGAAGTTTGTGCAGCTTCTATCAGCCCATTGGTGGCGGCGCCGGCTTGGGGACTCGGCTCGAGTGGTGGCAGTGTCTCCGGGCATGGTCCTGGGGACGGGGCTTGGCAGGCATTTAAATATGAAGTTTGACGCAGCTAGTTTTCCTGACGCGAGACCGCTAAACGAAGGTAAGTGCATTGCCTACGGCGTCCCAGAGGGCAAACTGTTCGAAAACTAATTTCTTAATACGCGTACACCAAAAAGTACTAAATAGCACCCTGTTTTAACCGTATATGTATTAGTGTATATAGTGTAAAAAGAAATAGTGGAGTAATAAGTACAAAATAGTAAAAGCAAGTAACTAGCAGTGACTGGTAGAGCCGGTAGGTCTGCCAGAGACCTGTCAATAGGACTGGCAAGGACTGGTAGGGCTAGTAGGTCTGCTAAAGACCTGTTAATAAAACTAGCAAAAACTAATAAAGCTAATAAAACTATTAAAAATTTATTAAAAATTTATTAATAAAATTAATTAAAATTAATTATTATTATTATTATTATTATTATTATTATTATATAAAATATATATATATATATATTTTTAAATATATATAAAAATATTATTTTTAATAAAATAAATAAAATAAAATTTAATTTAAAAATAGTTTTAAAAAATTTAATTAAAAAATTAAATAAAATATATAATATTAATATTAAAAAAACTTTATATATATATATATATATAAATAAATTTTAATAATTTTTTTTATTTAATAAAAATTTTAATTATATATATATATATTATATTAAATTATTAATTTATATATTTATATATTTATTATATATTAATAAAATTTAATTTAATTTATTAATATAATAATTTTTATTTATTTTTATTAAATAATTATTTTATTATATAATTTAAAATTATATTTTAAATTAATATTTTTAATAATTAAATAATTAATAATAATTTAATTATAATAAAAATATATAAAATATTAATTATTATATAATAATAAAAAAATTAAACTTTTTATATAATAAATATATAATTTTTAAAAATATAATAATATAAATAAATTATTTTATTATATTATTATTATTATTATTATTATTATTATTATTATTATTATTATTATTATTATTATTATTATTATTATTATTATTATTATTATTATTATTATTATTATTATTATTATTATTATTATTATTATTATTATTATTATTATTATTATTATTATTATTATTATTATTATTATTATTATTATTATTATTATTATTATTATTATTATTAATTATTATTAATTATTATTATTTTTAATAAATATTTAATAATTTTATTAATTTTATTAATTTTTATTAATTTTATTAATAAGTTTTTAATAAATTTATTAACTTTATTAATTTTTATTAGTTTTATTAATAAGTTTTTAATAGTTTTATTAATTTTACTAGTTTTTACTAGTTTTATTAACAAGTTTTTAACAGTTTTACTGGCTTTACTAGTTTTTGTCAGTCTTATTAACAAGTCGCTAATAGACCTACCAGCTCTACTAGTCCCTACCAGTCCTATTAACAGGTCCTTAGCAGACCTACCAGCCCTACCAGTCCCTACCAGTCCTATTGACAGGTCCCTGGCAGTCCTACCAGCCCTACCAGTCCCTACCAGTCCTATTAACAGGTCCCTGGCAGACCTACCGGCCCTACCAGTCCCTACCAGTCCTATTAACAAGTCCCTGGCAGACCTACCGGCCCTACCAGTCCTTGCCAGTCCTATTGACAGGTCCTTGGCAGACCTACCAGTCCTATTGACAGGTCCCTGGCAAACCTACCAGTCCTATTAACAGGTCCCTGGCAGACCTACCGGCCCTACCAGTCACTGCCAATCCTATTAACAAGTGCTTAGCAGACCTACCCAGCTTTAGCAGTTTCTGCTAGTTTTATTAATAAGTTTTTATAACGTAATATATTCGCTAATTATTTACACTGTATACTTTTATTAAATGCTTACTATATACTGCATTAGGGTGTGTTTAATGACTCAAAATTAGTTTTCGAACAGTTAGCCCTCTGGGACGCCGTAATTGCCTCCACTGGGCGCTATAAAATGGTCACATGAAAGCGCTAACAATGCGTAAAGGCGCCGAGAGTCTACTGCAAGCTTTTACTAGAGACGATTTCCCGAATGACCCCGAACAGTTTTTTCTCACGAGCTGGGGTGAGTGGTGGCCTAAGGATGTGTACGGTCTGTCGCTTGACCAGGCTTTACAAGACAAGTGGTCTCCGAGCAGGGAAGCAATAGAAAAGGAGGAGTTTGCACCAACGGAGGCATAGGCAGTAGCGATACCATCAATGCTCTAAGACTACTCCTGTGATCAGGGGTCGAGCTAAAATATGAACTGCTTTGCCTTAGAAATAACGAGATTTAGAATATTTAATAATCGGAAAGGATCTGCGGCATCATCTTTAAGCTTTGATTGAAGTTGCGACTTCGAACATACTTGCTATGGGGTGCTAATGACTATACCTAGGTAACGAGAGACTCAAACAATAATAAGACGGCGCACCAACCACTATAGTCGCTAGTGTTGAACCGCGACTAATTGTTATTCTCAATTGCAATAAGTCCCATTTCACTTAATTGCAAAATCAGGGGCCGTGTTACCATATATTTTTCAATTGGGTACGATAGTCACAGATCTATTGATTGAGTAGGATTATATTTATTAATATTCTTTTTGCTCCACACCTTGAACACCGTGCCATTAACCAAGGGTATCTGCCACCGAACAAACGAGGGTATATCTGTATGACAGTGAAGGAGAGATCATGAAAATCATGATTACATGAAACGAGTGACAGCGCCTAACATAACTACGTAGGCGACCGGGTCGCGACAATCATTAGATAGGGTGTGAGATATTAGGAGAGCTCTTGTCGCCTAGCGGTACCTTTTCTCAAGGGGTATTGACATCTTAGACTTAGAGGCGGGGTAAAATTAAGCCTCTACTACCCGGAAGAGCAGCTTATGCAGTCACAGCAGGGGTGGCGTCAGGGGCCGCCGTTCCGGTCTTCTCCGGGAACTGACCAGCATTGTGGACGCGCCCGTATCGGGTGAACGCTGCGCAGGACATTAGCATTCTTCCATAGCTACATATTAACCGCCTCCAGACTGAGGTGTTACTTACCCAAGTTCAGCTGACCGTAGTCCCATCTACGGGCGAGGAAGAGGAACGCAAAGGCCAGGACGGGGATGAAGAACACATCCAGAATACCGAAGAAGATGAACCCGGGGGTGACGCCGATGCGGTTGCCGCCGTCAGTGAGACCGAATGCGATGGGGTACAAGAGCCAGAGCAGGTTGACCCAGCCGGCGAGCAGGGTGTGGTCGCCCGCGACGCCCAGGCGCTTGGCCGAGGAGCTGGCGCTGAAGGTGCTGAAGGCCAGGAGTAGCCACGAGATGGTTCCGAAGGCGAAGAAACCCCACTTATAGGTCGAAGTCGTGAATGCCGAGACCAAGTACGCGATGACCCTGGATCCGATCAGCACTGTTCTCACTCCTCACTATGCACAGAAGGCTCTCGAAGGCATGTTTACTTACCATGTCCACGACAGGAAGACGTTGTATAGGATCGTAGCCCATGGCACACCACTCAAGAGACCGAGGGCCGTGACGACGGACGGGAAGCTCACAACCCAGTTGACGTACTTGGGCCAGAAGATCTGGCGGGTTAGCGCGAGCTTGGGGGCCGAGTCGACCTGGGAGATCAGGACGTAGCCCAGGTCGGACGCCTGCGCGAAGTACGTGATGGAGCCGACGAGTAGGGCGATGGTGAAGAGGTAGTGGAAGATCTTCTCGCCTGAACGGGCGACGAAGCTAAGACCAAAGAAGGCGACGAACGAGAAGGCGTAGATGGCTGTCACTGCCCATAGCCAGTCGCTGCCGTGCACGCTCAGCGACTCGTTACCAGCCGGTGGGTTGATACCCAAGGCGTCGTTCGCACGGCTTAGTATAGCAGGCATGTTGAAGAATGGTGTGGGCTAGATAAGTTGCTGTGAGTGGTGAGGTAATCCTATATATCCGCAGTAGATCTAAGTTTCTTGCTAGCACGCTTCTGTACTCGATTGATGGCTGAAACGAGTGAGGCAGTGAAGGGCAGGGAGGGAATCTTTATATCCGCCAGGAGTTAGGCAGTCCCGGGCGCCAGCGCGGGGACCAGATCTCGATCCAAGTCAGCATAGCTTCACTTTCGCGAGTTGGAGGGTTCCGGGGGGTTGAGCAGCCAACTGTGCTGCTGCTGTAAAGTCCGAGCCGCCCGAGGACGGGCTCGAATCTGGTGATCGACTGATGTCTGACAAACGCGATGGATGATAAATCATACCCAACCGCTTCTCCCACACCGGGGAGAGCCAGTCACCTTCTGCGTTTTCCGGCGTGGGTTAAAAGAAACTACCACCAGGTCAGGTGTCGACGTCGAGGCCCGGAACGCGAGTGGAACCAGGCTGCCTGCTGCATGCTCGTCTAACTGGCGGACCATCCTTTCACTGGGAACTGACTGTGCGACTATGCGAACTCATGCTTAATAAAGCCCGAGAAACTTCTACCGGAGTCTGCCATTCTTTGTCTCATTTCTTTGTCCCGAGTTACTAAAATGAAATCAATTGATTACCTGAGCTAGATAGCACTTAGACTAGCTGAGTTCTATTTTTTCTTCTAGATGCCAAATAAGTGCTACGTGGGTTAGTGCCATGAGTGTTTCAGTGAAAAGCCGAGGAGATCACTATAGCCTGTGCTATGTATAGTAGACGAAGCCATCACAGTGAGCGAAGACTACAAGACAGCAGAATCGCGCCTTTAGGCACGATACAATCGGCCGAGCCACTTAAGAGCGACACCGAGATACTCTGGAATAGTTTCTTTTTTTGACCACCGGCACCACCGGATGGCGTTATTGGCGTGGGAAAATAGGGCATTGAAGGTTTAGCCCAACCAAAAAAGTAGAAAAAGCTACTGAAGTTGGTGTGCCGGTTGATGCCGGTGGCTTCCGAATAGAATGCCGTCGATGTCGTGACACATGACGATCGAATCAGGCGTTTGTCAGGGTATCTTCTGTATTATATGCATGCTTTAAAAGGTCGTCTTACTGGATACTCTGTGCTCGGTAGGTCTGGTTGTTGGTCTGCCTGGCCTGGGGGGCGGCCCCATCCCTGACACGCCCGATCGTCGGAACAATCGATTTATTTCTAGGTACTTCGGTAGGTTTATATGCTATGAATTTTTCCTCTTTGAGATATGTGCTTATTGTAGACATGTAACGACGTCAGCTAGCCTATGAGGTAACATAGGACACAGTAGGTTAGGTAGTAGATGTTACGCAATAGCATTATGCACATGCAGTTACCTAATAATATGTGGCGGCCAGGACTTACATACATACACCACCAACGACGGGAGCTCGGGTAGGGAGGGTATTACAGATATTACACACATCGTGGGACGGGAGGTCGGTAATAGCATCGCTGTCCGAGTGGGGGGGAGGGGAGCGACATCCATTCAGAGCCTCACATCCCTCCACATACCTTGCTCGGGCATGTCGGTAGTTGACGTGATAGGTGATTTTCTTATAGTCGACCGAATCTTAACGTGGTGCCCCATTATGCACGGGCCAGAATTAAGTGGTGATCGGCGGCTATAGCGTCACCTTACCATGCAAGTTTTGCAGTTGGTCTGACTTGGGAATGGGTTGAGTGTTGGATTGGCAATGAAGAAGCAGTTCGGATGCATCGGCAAATATTGACTCACGATACCATCTCGTCATTTTAGTGGCGGGTTGTTTATAGAAGAATAGAATTTGTAAATAGTAGTGTATCTCACTTATTATTTAGTCGAAGTGAAAGAGCTCTATGTAAGGCAAGGCACGCAGTATTTTTATCTTAAGCCACAGCTATGCGAAACTAAGCGCTTTCGAGGATGACAGCTGTGGCGCTCAAGACCACCTACCTATTATCACGATGCGGAGGAGCCGTAGCATCCGTTAGATAATTGGGCAACTACAATGATATTGATTAGCCAAAAAGAGCACTCATTATAAACAAAATACATCATAAGCACCAGAAGCAACCAGAAAGAAGCATTAGTACAAATTGCACTTAGGCTACCATCTAAACCCCCACCATGTCAGCATCACCAATCCCGACCACCTACCGCCTCCTCTTCACAACCATCGAGCCCCTGCTCGCCCTAGCAGGCGCCGTGCAAGCCCTCTTCTCCCCCGCGGCGCTCCTGCGCTCGACGCTCCCCAGCGTCCCGTACGTCCCGGCGCTGGCCCCGCTCTTCACGCAGATGACGGGCGCCTGGCTGGCGCTGGCGTTCCACGACGTCGTGACGCTGCGGTCCGCCGCGCACCGCGACGACCCCCGCGTCTGGCGCCACACCCTCGCCGCCTCGGCCGTCAGCGACGTCTTCTACGCCGCCAGCCTCGCCCAGAGCATGGGCCCCGCCCGCTTCTTCAACCCCCTGCGCTGGGACGCCGTGAACGCCGCCGCCGTGGTCGCCACCGTCGCGCCCTTTGTCGGCAAGCTGTTCTTCCTTGCCGGCGTGGGTTTGCCTAAAGCTAGCGCCGCTGAGAAGAAAGCCGCCGAGAAGAAGACTGAGTGATATGAGGTTAGGATTAGATGTTTTTTTTTTAAAGTAGATTCGCTTATTTCACACTTCTACACACGATGACTGTTATGGTGCGTGAGGGAAGATCATGTTGATTTGCTGCACTCTTTAAGTACTTGGGGTCAAGTAGGTTGGAAAACGAACGAGTTCGTCTCAGTATGGCATACACCCCTTGAGGTCTCTGTTCCAACGCCTTGCGCCGATTATGCTCCGTTTCCGCTGCATTGACTGTCCATGCTAATACAAACTTCAAACGCCATTGAAGTGCCCATGCTGTTGTATAATCACATATTACAATGACCATTAATTTAGTTAAATCTCGTCACCAACAGAAATCCGCTAATAACCATGTTTCATCTGCCAGACAGCGGATTTGGCGCGCTCCCGCACATCTAATTCGTCATCGCTTTGGCCTAGCGCTTCAAGCTTCTTGAGGAACCCCATGTCTCTTAGCTTCGTCGCTCGTTGCGCACACGCACTCGCGTCGTTCATGTCATCTTGCCAAGTCAAATTGTTGATCAAGTGACACAGTGCCACCCGCACCTCTCGATCTTGGCTGGTGAATAACTTGGCTAATTGCGTGAGCAAGTCCGTCTGCGCCACGACAAGTTGTCGATGTCGAGGTATACTAGCCGCGATATGGACCAAAATATAGATGACCGCTTCTATGATCCTGGGTTTGGGGATAAGGACTCGATTTGAGCTACCACCAGTGCCTCGTCGGCTGAAGGGCTGGAGGGGTATCGGCTTTAGTTTGGAGGCTAAAATCGTAAACAGACGATCCTGACTGAGGGTATTTAGAAGATAGTCAATCATCTCCGTCGTGTCCTTAGCAGAATCTCGAGTATTGCCGGGATGTGCACCGCCAATCAAATTCCTAATAAAGCTGAGTCCCTGTTCTTGTATACCTATATCATAAGTCCTAGCTTGGTGGAAAGGGTTTTGTTCTTTCTCCTTGAGAGCCTCTAGTTGAGCCTCTGCCAATTGGAGGATTCTGATATTTGACTTCGGTGGAGTCGGGGTAGCCCCGTAGAGAGAGCTTGCAAGCCAAGGACGATTCTGCTCATCTGCAAAAGCCATATCGACATCTTCATCCATAATGTCCGGGGTAGTCGAAGCTGACTGTCGCTCAGACCGGGTGCTCGCCAAGGGCAATGCCTTGTTTTCGGTGTCGTCACAAATGAGTTGAACTAGCCAGCCCGATTGAAGTTCTTCTACGGATCTCTTTTTGTAAGATATGCTGGCAGAATCCACAAGGTTTTTCAGAGCCCATAGCGCAGTCATTCTTAACGATGAATTGAGAGAATGCGCGTGTTCGCATAAGACTTCAAGGACCCCAGCGTCCATTAGAGTCTAGGAAACAAGCTATTAGTATAATACGGTGTAGCGGACGCACGGTCGTACTCACTCTTCTCATAGGGCTAAACTCTGGCACGAGGTTGCATATGCATCCAGTGGCAGCAATCTGAACCTCAACATCAGGGTGTCGAAGTAGCCGAAATAAAGGTTCTGAGGTAGAGTGATCAGTCAAGGAAGTGCGTATCGCATTGACTGACCGAGACAGCATTCGAATGGCGTAGCACGCTGCAACGATAACAGACACAGGGTTCTGCTCAAGTTGTGATGTTTTGCTCCTGGAGCTGCTGTGCTGCAACATATCTTGGTCCTTTGCCTGCTTAGAATTGCCAGGGAAGTGATGCAGAGAGTCAATTATATAAGGCACCACTTCTTGGTCTACAATCGATTTACGGAAATCTTCTTTGATCGTCGCTAGCGCGCCAAGCGCCTTCAGTGCCGTCTCTCTGACCCTTCTGCGGTGAATGAGCTGGGGATGATCGCCCTCGTCACCCAACCGACACTCTGGGCCGAGACCTGTAACATCAATGCCGTCACCGTCTGCTGACCAGGGGCGAGACTTGGCACCGGACAAGGGAGTATCGTAGCTACTCTTCAGCAGCTTACATATCGTCTTAACAGCACCGCATTCAAATGCGGCCTTTTGCATACACTCACTATCTTTAAGAAGACGAGCGAGGACGACAGGTGTCTCTTCAATGATGTATAGTTTCGTTCTGACACCGGGACTCGTCCAATTGCTTCCCGATTCTTTTAACTTCGTCTCGGCATCTTCAAGTAGCGCTAGCAGAATTGGGACCACCAATAGTCCTATGCTTGCCTCTCTTGCTGTGTATGTAAATCCGGTCTTAAAAAGCGAGGCGAGTACCGAAGCGGCCATTAGCACTTCACTTCCATTACGCGTGCGTACTAGGTGGATAAGCCATGGTACTAGTGGACTTTCAACGGCTGCAGTATCCGTATCGGCTTTGCGCAGAGTATTCTCTTCGGGCGGTGTCCATGATACTAGACTTGTTTGAAGTTTTGAGGATGGCCGGCCGTTAGTGCTAAGGCCCTCTCTGGAGGATTGGACACTAAATGAAGAAAATCCCCCACCATTCCCATGTACACGGGGATAGGATGGCGTTTTAGGAAGCAACAAATCCATTATCTCAGGCTCTTTAGGTCTCACTGGCCTTAGTCCCGGCAGCACGATAAACTCAGGCGGGGATCTAGGGTAGTGGTTCCCGCCATTGTTGAAATTGGGGAAGATAGCTAGGATCGACGGCGAGTATAGGAGTTTGCAGGCACGGAAAGCCGAATCGGTGACAATGGCAGCGATGGCGCTTAGCACCTCGTCCAAGCCCCCGCTAGATATAGGGGGTTCTGGTATATATTCTCCTAGTCCTTCTATCCGAGCACGCACTTCGGCCTTCGGTAGCACATAGCCTTCAGCAACGGCGAAAGTTGCTAACCTCGTGGCAAGCGCGTCTAGAATACCGGCATCGACCAGGAGAGCCCGGCAACGGTCGTCACGGCAGAGGCTCCTGATAAGGTATGCAACGATTGTTATCTGATCTTCGGTGTCACGGTTCGGTCCGGGCACTAAGATTTGGTGAAGACTCTCTAGATAGCTATCGGTGAATATGACATCTGCTAGAGACTGGAGGTTTATAGGGGAAGATTCCGAGACAGATACAGTGGCTACTACAATCTCTTTTATTACGCGAAGGGCGGCGAGAACAATTTCGGGGTGCTTGTTTCGGAGGTAGGATTCGGCCAGGACGGTGGGCAACACACTCGCGGCACAAAGCGGGAAGAGGAACGCGGGACCAGCTACAGATAGAACAATTATCAGCTTTAGCTATGGCTACCAGTGTGGGAGAAAGCCGGGTGGCGTACCGTTCGCGAAGCTCGCAAGCAGCTGTAGAGCTTGTAATCGAGTAGTCTCGTCATTGGTGAAGATCTCGGGGGCAAGGAAGGGTTGTCGCGTGCCCTTCCCATGCGCACTTCTCTCGGAGGTGTCGGATGCTAGAAGCATCACCAGGTGCGGGATCAGGCCGTGTTGAACCCATAATGTCTTTTTCTGAATATCGCCGATCACATCATTCTTGAGCGCGCGGAGAGCAGCAATGCGGTCTACGGGGCTCGCTTTGAGCTGACTTATAATCGCTTGCGGGTCGAGGTCCATGTTGGTCAATAAGGAACTAGTACCTAAATATGTAAAGGTTACCAGCTGCACATTAGGCAATTCCTCCTCCTAGGCAAGGAAGTGTTGTCTAGGGGGTAAGTTGATGAGGGATGTTGATAGTTGATAGCAGGTGGTCTGCGTTGTTGCGCACGCAAATGCTACAGCATGCCTTGGCGGATGCAGTACTTGTACAGCGTATACCTAAGGTAAGGTAAGTATGTAATACAGGCTCCACTAGGCTACGTAAGATGTACTGCAGATTGGATGTAAGTACAGTGAATGTTAGTAAGAGGTAGCTTCCCATATTAATTTTAGCTAGGTATAGAATAAGTATAGCGTGTAATAGAGCTGGCTCGTGCACGCACTCTATGGCCAATTGGAGTCACAGATCGGGCCAACAAATACCTAGAATCCGGAATAGAATTGGTAGGTACTCTATTTCATGGCGCTGAAACACAGTCTTCGACTCCCGTTAGTGGAACGGGCACGGGCCATTGTGCGGCTACTCAAGAATCTCCAGATCGACCACGAAAACAAAGACAGAACGATCCTGACTCTAACGCTGACAACATGGCTAAGGTACTCCGGGATTCCATAGCAGATGAGGGCCTTGCACAGACGGGAACTGGAGACCGAGCAGCATCAAACGGCATCAAATGGCAAAATCTGTAGGATCTTTGCGGAGTCTCAAGAGTCCTAGTTATGATGTCAAAATAGCAGTGGCAGCAAGCGGGAATTGTGATCTTAGACTTTATACGCGTTTATTACCGCTGTAAAAGCGAAACTCACTCCTCATCCTCTTCATGGTTACCATGGCCATTGTTCTCCGGCAGTGGACCTTTCTTCTGGAACTTCTGAAACTCATTCCTCATGGTACTACTCAAATTAGTCGGCCTAACCGTCCTCATAGCCCGCCGGAAGTGCTCCCCAGTCAAAATTCTCTCTGTGGTATCTTCTAGCCCTGCTTCGGCCTGCTCGTCGACACAGTGAGTGGCTGCAGTGACACACATGTTCTTGAGATCGGAGCCGGTATACTTGTGTGTTTGGCTAGCGAGGATGGCGGGTGTGAGGCCTGGCTGGAGCTTTTCGTCCTTGAGCAACAACTCGAGAATATTTTGTCTTGCCCAGGAAGACGGGACGTCGAGGTGAATGTGCACTGGGGCGCGGCGGAGCACCGCAGGATCTAAATCCATGGGCCGGTTGGTGGCCAGCAGAATGAAGGGCGAGTTTAAGCCGCTCATTAGTCCATCCCAGTCCATGAGGAATTGGTTGAGCATAGAGCGGAGATGCCGCCTCTCTCCAGCCTTCCGTGCACCGAGCATAGCATCGGCTTCGTCCAGAAAGATGATGCAGGGATGAAGCTTCCGGCCCAAGGAGAAGAGAGCCTTGATAACCTTTTCGTCCTCGCCGTGGCATTTCTGCCAGAGCTCAGCAGTAGAGATAGAAAGCATATTACAACCCGACTCCTTAGCGAGGCCTTTGGCCAGGAGGGTCTTCCCGGTACCAGGCGGGCCCCAGAGGATGGCGCCTGTGACCCGGTTTCCCTTCAGGACACCACAGCTAAAGGACTTCTTTCGCTCGAGAGACAGCCGGGTCACTCGTTCAAGCTCTCTGATTATTTCTCTATCAACATATATGTTTTCGTACTTGGCGGGAATTTGATCTAACCCCAAGGGATAGGCTGTTAGACAAGTCGCATATACGGCTTAAAGGAGGGTAGGATGGATATCACTACCTACCTATGTTAACGATGCACTCTAATAGCATGTTCTCGAAGCGGCCTGAGGCTAAGGCTCGCCATTTTCTCATCTTCTTTGCGTGTAGACGCACAACATGAACTTCCCCAGACACCTCGGTGACAAGATCGCTGTCATACGCCTCATCGTTAGGATTAACAGTTGGTTTGCCGTCGTCTGATGACTCGTCGCCATTGCCATGGCCACGCCGTTTGGGAAGCGAAGACGGCGGACCTTTCCAACTTCTGTTGTTTTCAAAACTGACCTCTGCCTCAGACCAGTCATCTGCTAATCTGATACTTTCCTTTACGTTGAGCTGGTTATTCTGTGACGTGCTGTTCTTTCCAATGTCGTCAAAGGACTTGGGCGCAGCCATGTCTTGGTCCGCGCGCCAGGGCGGAATCAGCTCCCCATTCTCATTTACCACGCGGACTTCAACCTTGGAACGATTTCTAAAAGGCCTCGAAGCTTGTTCGTGGGGCTCATGCGGCCCAAATTCATCTTTCTGGGCCAGCTTCAAACAATTATCGTTGTTGGGCTTCCCTATAGGTTGGGGCCCTACGTGAGGGTTTGCGAAGGGATCCTCATTCGGCTGGTCAGGGATTCTGTGCACAGGCGCGTCCATCTCAGGAAACTCATGCTCTGGCTCGAAAGAACCTAGCATTTTTTGGGCCTTCATGAATGCCTTCTGGTAAGTTGAGAGGCCATGGTCATCTTCTTCGGCTCGCGTCTGTGTCATAACGAGCTGCTTCTATGGTATCTCGTGGGTGAAAATGTGGCAGTAAACGATATAAATTTTCAAGCAAATGTAGTATTTGGTAAGATATAACACGGAAGCCTTGAAATTGCAGTTTTCCTGAACGAAATGGGTCGCGGATCCATGCACTAATGTTCAGAATGAGGCTCTTACCGCCTGTTTTAGTTCGAACTTCCTGTTCTCAATCCTTCCCATAATCGATCCGACTGAAAGGACTGCCGAGATTCCGCTCAGCATCTTGAATATATTCGCACGCTGGTGTATAGCTACAACCGCCTCTTTGCATGGCTGACGTGTCTCAGTGACTACATAATCCTACATGGTCCTACACGCTTATCAACGCCAACAGCCAGCCTGCATCGACCCCGCGCTCAAGACATACAGTAGCCAACAAGGAGCGATCTGCTACTACGTCCTCTATTCGCGTGTGCGAATGAATAAAGAGGTGTATCGCCATGCATGCACCATTCAGCCGCTCTAGTGTTATCGTAAACGATGTAGACGAATTATTTTTTTCTATTTCGCCCACCATACAATACTTGCAGGATGACAGATGCTACAGACAGATGCAATAGCGTCGGTTAACTCCTGTCCTCGTGTGTATTTGGGCTGGATGGCATACGTCTCATTCGAGAATGATTGCTAGCCTACTCGGAATTTGAAAAGCTAAGGTGCTAGAAGCTTCATCAAAATATCGCTAATGTTCAATTTAGCCCCCAGCATTGAAGCAGCCGTTGCAAAGACTATCTTGATTGTGTTTCGCCCGCCCCTTCAATTTCCTTGAGAAAGGAAATTGAGTATATGATTATAGTTCTCTACACAGTATCATAGATACCTGTATTTTCAGTATCTTTAACAGCCGCAGAAAATGACAGATGAAAACGATGCATCCTCATCACCATCATGGCGAATAGGATCACTTATTCCAACACTATCAATGGAGTCCGAACGTGCGGTAATTGCCCGCCCGCAGCCGCTACGACGTAATTCCAGTGCGATGCTCTCTCGAGCTGCCACTTATCCGTCTGCCGGTAAGCATATATCACGGTTTTGGCGGCGGCGATGGCGTCTCAAGCGACATCATCCAGTCCACCCCGCTATAGGGGCCACTGAGAAGCCGGCAACTCTACCAAAAATTGGTAGCAGCCTCCCTGAACGGGGACAGCCAGTTAATTGCTTGCTTGACGACATCATGAATAAGTTGGAGCCAAATTCCAAACGAAGTAAATCGCTTCCCGAGTTCGACAGCTTGAAGACTTATAACGTCGACGACGAAACTGCCAGGGGCCTACGAAAGACTGAGGCTGCTAGACTTGTGAAGGTGGTCATAGATCCGAAACGACCCGTTCTCTTTGGCGATAGCGGGTCCTTGATGGACCTTAGTGGTGACGATTTGGGATATCTGCAACTGTCGAAGATATCCAAAAACATAACCACAGCACTCTCTCTGTGCCTTCTCGACAATGAATGCATCAACGTTAGATCGTGCCCTCGCATTGCTAACCGGGAGCGACTACAGAAGATGGTGATGCAAGCCCATTTGGCTGCGAACATGGCCACATCTGATCTGCAAAGCCCAAATTGCAATCAACTCAATCCTCTCAAGGATATCTTCGCTATTGTTGATTACATTTCAGCTATCCTGGCTAGACTGGTTAGCCAAACAGCCTCTGGTCCATTCTGGGTCACCAATGTGATTGCAGTTTTAGCAGCTAGGGTCGCGAAGATAAAGTATCTACTCATCGATCTAGCTGACAGCGCGAATACCGCTGCTGAGAAAGGAGAAGACACCCTAGAAGAGAGTCAAAATTTTGGAGGGTTTTCTGCAACCCTTGAGGACGAGGAGGAGGAATGCGAAGAGGCTCTACGAATCATCGAAGCGAACACCAAGGATGGCTTAACTTCCGACGAAGAAGCGGCCGTGGGTTCGTATTGTGTCAACCGGAACAAATACCGGTTCGGCATTAACGCAGCGATGAAGTACATACTTCTTTCACTCCGCCTCATGAACCGCTCCGGGCTCCCGCCTACGACGTACGAGATGTGCGTCGTTGTGTATGAAATCGGCTTTGAAGGTTTCAAGGTAAGGCGTCATAGTCACTAAGATATGCCTCTATTTAGGGGTACATGGCCACTAGACTAATTGAACGTGTTAGACTGTGCTATTTCAGGACAAAGATCTGGAGTACTGGGCCTCTTCCGACCGTGGCGTCCTCAATACCGCACAACCCGCGCTATGCATGCTAGACCAAATATTACACGAGCTAGATAAACGGCAAACCCTATTCGGCGGCAATGTCAAGACGGACCTTGGGTTTCAGACTTCGGTTGAGTGGGCGTATCAAGAGCACACCGCTAGCGCCCAGTCTTCTGCGGCGGGCGGCATTGATTATGTCGAGTTATCCGGGTCAAAAAGGACATTAAAACTTCGTCACTTGGAGGATGTCGTTGTCGTCATGATTCCCCTGATTGTGACGAGCCCAATCTTGCTCTCCGATTTCACCAGCTTCCGAACTATGATGGCTCTTACCGGTGGTGTACAGGACGTCGTATCCCCGTTCCAGGAAAGTCAGTTTGGGGCATTTTGCCGGCTCTACACAAGTCGCTTCGACGTTGAGGCTAATAAGAGGGAAATCCTTCGGCTTTCAAAAGCGTTCGAGGAGCAGCGGTTTTCCCGTTACAAACTACTCACCCAGGGACAAGGGGAGTGGGGAGATAGGATATGGGATACCCATGCGGAGGATATGCGGGGCCCTAGGAATCTGATTCAAGAGAGACTCAATGATTGCTGTGTAGACATGCAGGACTGGGTTATTGACGAATCATCAGTGACAGTATCTAATAGATTTTACGTGGTAAGTGTGATGATGGTTGCGGCAATCCTCGGCAGTGGAGGCCTCGCGATTGGTTTCACGGTCGGAAACCGGATTCAAGGCGTGGATCCCTTCAATCTGGCTACATACACCTGGGTCCTAGCGGCCTTCGTCGTCCTTATCTGTAAGAGCATCCGTGTTGAGAGCTGGAACTGGAGTGACTTCTTGCGGTGGCGGGTACGTTGCCGTTCTATATCGGAGCTCGCTTCGGCCACTGGCGTTCACGAGCAGCTCATCATGGCGAAGCTCCTCCACGACGACTGCGGCGGCAGCATCTTAATCACCAGAGGGCCATATAACTCGGTGTTTCGCAACCAGGCAAACGATGGAGGTAATGGGTTCTCTATTGATCGGCCCATCAGCGCGGCGACGCTTATGCTCAGCGGGTTGGCTCTGCTCAAGGTCGTCGCGCCCCGGGGGCACGCAATCGTGTGCCTCGACTATCGTCGGGGGACATACTTGACAGTGGTTGAACACCATTGGAGAGAGGAAAAGTCACGGCTTATATGCGACGACCTCAGTCGGATTCCGACGGACAGTACTAAACGTGCTCGCGTCGGTTGGCATGCGGCCGAGCCGGTAAAATTGAAATTGAGGAACACGGTGGACTTCAAATGGAAGCGGGTGCAAGGTATTTACGAATTCAATGGCGTAGATGTTGTTTTTGAATAGCCGGCCATATATGCTTGGATCACTTTCACATTAACATCCCCCTAAAGATGGTAAACTGACTAGGCACATATAGTTCTTCTTATCTCCTATATGCTAGGTATTACCTTACGATTCAACAAATCGAAAGGCTATAGCAAAGTCTCACCAAAATATTCATTATACAACGCACCATATGTGAGACCTGATAATCCTACGTCCTCAATCCACTACGATGTTTTAAGCCCTAATGTATGTGAGGCTGTTAAGTCTAAGAACTACAGCTATTAGATGATAGCTCTGACCTTACCTAGGTACTATACATGTATAGTAGTGGTCTCGGCGCAGAAAGAGGCCGGTTACTTTTCCTACCTTGGGCACTATAGAGTCTCATTAGACACCCCACGTCTAATCTTTTCATTAAGTTTCTGCTGCAGATAGTCGGCGACCAAATCTGCATCCAACCCTCCAATACTATACCCACCCGTCTCTTTTCACCAACACACCCCCTCCTAGATTGTGTGTATTGTCAGCAGGAGATGATATCGGGAATGGTAGTTGAAGGATAGAAGGGTAGCGATGGAATGACGGACTACGAATGGCTTTGCTTCTCTTGAGGATGAGGCTCTACCTCGGTCTTAGGCTAGGCCACCTTCACCACTTACTCTCGTCCTCTCGCTTAACATTATATCTCTACAACTTTCTCCTAGGTTGCCCCTTTCCTCTCGTGATTTTAATCGTTCTAGACGTTTATATAGTTTCGAACTATAGTCGTTGTGGGCATTGCGGCTAGGCAAAGATGTCTGAGAATCCTCCCTTAGAAACATGTATCAATGAGGTATCTCATTCCGAAGACGAAGTGTCCATCAAATTGGAAGGCGAAGGCCAAGAAAGCGACATAGTCAATACGGAAACGCCCTTGGTCATCTCAGCATCACCGCTGCCAGATAACATTCAGGGTGGCTCTAGCAGTGGGAGCAATGGGCTCGGGATTTCTCCGTCAGACGATGCCGAAGACTCTACTCATATCGACGCCGATCAGTCGTCTCGGCATTCATCCCCTACGCGCGGCGCTGGTAGTATAGAGCTTGTACCGCAACTGGGCGAAGTCCCCATCTCGGACCCGATGTCCACGGCAACTTCTCATGGAGCGCCCGCTATCCACGGCCCCGATAAAAAAGACTCCGTAACATACGATATGCAACTCGTCCATGTCCCTAGACCATCTCATCGCCGTCTGTCTCTGCATGCTCGTGCTGAGACAGAGCAGGCTTGGAAGGACCGCCCACTGCCGCCCCCGCCCCCGCCACCATTGAATCTGTTTAAGCCTTCAGGAATTGCCTACTTGAACGGAGAGTGGGTACAACTATCCAGTGCTCCATTACCTTCTGCCTCTTTGGGTCCATACCAAACGCCGCCACTACCACCACTAAATCCGCTTGAGCCATCAGGAATAGCCTACCTAAATGGGTGGGTACAGCTCTCTGGTGGTTCATTTCCTTCGCAATCTTTGGGTCTATCCCAACCGGGCACATGGCCGCATAGACTCGATCGTCCGCCTTACCCTCAACCTCCTAATATATTTAGCCCTTCTCAGCATAGGTATAGCCCCCCTCCAGGAACCTCTCCAGGGCCTCCGGCTTGTCCTATAGATCAACCACCAGGAGGAAGTCCCGTGACACGTCGGCGTACGGTCGTGGATCCGACTTCGGATAAGGAAGCAAACGTAACCGAGAAACACGCGAAACCACGGAAGACTCACAACCCATTCGATCCTGCCGACCCCGAAGACAGCTCCCAGGGATCCCGTACCAGATCCCTAAGCACATCGACAAACACATCAAGGAGCACATCAAGGAATAGTCAATCCGAAAGCACAACATCTTACCTGTCATCAAGCACGTCAATGAGTGGCTCTCGTATGCCCTCCTCACATCTATTTCCAGAGCTAAAAATAAAGAAATACGGTAGGTCCGGTATAGAGTCACCAGCTGCAGCGGAGTGGGAGCGACAGAAAAGAGAGCTCAAAGAGAAGAATAAGGCCCTAGACCAGCTAATGGCTATGGATGGGCTCGAAGAAGTGAAGAGCGAGTTCCTTAAAATTAAGGCAACAATTGACGAAGCGCGAAAGCGGAAAGGTTGGATCAAGCGACAAGACTTAAACTTGGTTCTTATGGGAAATGCCGGCACAGGTATGGCATACCTAAGGTGAAAGTTATCTGGGCCTTTCATCGATACCCGGCTGTGCTGTTTGCTATAGCCCAATTGGTCGCCCTCAATACCACTATTTTTCAAAGCTAAGGTTTTATCCATTTTATTCAATACTAATCCCGAGTTTCACAGGTAAGAGAACAATCGCGGCTCTTTATCGAGACTTTCTCTTCCGGTGCAATGTATGGCCAGCCCTCGGAGACCGTAAGGTCCATTTTGAGAAGTACACTGGACTCGATCTCAACTCTCCCGAGGGTATTGCCCATCTTGGCTTCACGTTAGGTAGGCACCGCAATGGGATGGTACGTTAAAATGCGCAAGGTTTCCTCACTATGCTATTAGCTAACTAGAGGTCAAATTTGCGGCACATCTAGTTCCTCTTAATCGATGCCGTTCAGAATACTAGTTGGCATATCCAAAGTTACGTTCTAGATTTGTTAGAACAGCACGGCGAAGAGACGGTGGTAGTTCTCACGGGCAGCGTTCAAGGTACGACGAGGCTCCTCGGAAGCAAGCCCCATGGTAGATGGCAGTTCTGGAGAAGACTAGACTAAAAGATTACGACGACGAGCAGCTGAGGCGTATCCTTCTCGGGCTGATCCGTCATAATTCCTTAAAAATCGATGGGGGCGATGGGAGCCCCTACACTCTTATCGCTGCCAAACGTGTGGGCAAAGGTCGTGACTTAGCCGGCTTCGGAAATGTGCATGATTTAGCGTTATCGTTTCAGAAGATGCTTGATCGGCAGTCTCTTCGACTCCGGAAAGAACGCATCCAAGCCTTAGACGACAGAGTTGGCGACACGAGCAAACAGAGCAACGAACAGATCAATGTTCAGAGCAAAAGCAGAAATTGTGACGAAAAGCCTGAGGACATCACTCCAAACTCTGAAGATGTAGAAATAAAGCCATCCGACGAAGATGATGACCTAACAGAAGACAAGAAACTAGCTTCTAAAAACAAAAATCCCAATCAAGAAAGAGAGAATTTCAACGACAAGCCAGATAGATTGAACAAAGCCAGAAGCTCAGATGACGAGAGTGAGAGATCTACTAAGGAGGAGAATGAAAGTATTAACTTAGCTCAGGAAACATCTAATAGGAGAAAATCTAATAAAGAACCAAAAAGGAGAATGAACAACATCACCAAGGGGGAGAATGAAACTAAAGATCCACGCCAGCGTCTGCTAACAATGGAGGATATCGTCGGCCCGGAGCCTGCAGATATTCGAGCCCAAAGCGCAGCGTGGAAAGAGTTAGGGAAAATGGTGGGCCTAGAAGCCGTCAAGAAGGCAATAGGAGAGTTACTAGTCCGCGCAAAGGCCAACTACCGCCGAGAGATTCGCGGCCAGGAGCCGCTCAAGACAACTTTAAATCGCGTATTTCTAGGTCCTCCCGGCACCGGCAAAACGACGGTGGCGAGACTTTATGGCCAGATCCTGGCCGACATTGGCGTTCTTACCACTCAAGAGGTTGTCTTTAAGACCCCTGCTGATTTCATCGGAGAGTATATCGGCCAGTCAGAAATGAGGACAAGTGAGATACTAGATTCCACTGTCGGCAAGGTTCTCATCATCGACGACGCGCACATGTTCTACAATGGGAGTAGGGCGGAAGCGACATTCAAATCAGATAACTTCCGATTGGGCTGTATCGACGTGCTAATATCTCGTATTCACAACAGACCAGGAGAGGACAGATGCGTCATCCTCATCGGGTACCCCGACATGATGGAGGAGATGTTCCAGAAGGTCAACCCCGGGCTTCGAAGACGATTCCCGCTCGAGGAAGCCTTCCGGTTCACGGATTATGATGACAAGCGGCTGAACGAAATTCTGCAGCTGAAGACGGCCAAGGAGGATATCAAGGCTGAGCAACCAGCGATGGACGTTGCGGCTGAAGTCCTCCGACGGGCAAGGGACCGCCCGAATTTCGGTAATGGGGGCGATGTCGACAATCTTTTAAACCAGGCAAAGACTCGGTTCCGCGAAAGGATGTTGAAGAAAAAGAAAGAACAAAAGACTAGAAAACATAATACTAAAACTGGGGACACGGGGCAGCAATTCGTGAAGGGCGCCGAAGGTAGCGCTACTATGGAGGAAGATGATTTGTTGGATGATGATGGGTCAACAAATGTTGTCCTCGAGCGAGAGGACTTCGACCCCGAATGGAACAGGGGCGCCAACGCTAGTGAAAAATGCAAGGAGTTGTTCGAGGGGTTGATCGGATTCGAAGGAATCATTGACAAGTTTCAGGGATTCCAGAAGACAGCAGCAAACATGCGGCTCAACAACAAGGATCCGAGAGAGAGCATCCCGTTCACATACGTCTTCAAGGGCCCGCCGGGGACGGGAAAAACACATACGGCCCGCATCCTTGGCCAGATCTTCTACGACATGGGATTCCTTTCGACGAACGAGGTCATCGAGTGTTCGGCTAGCCACCTCATCGGTCAGTTCATGGGACAAACAGCACCCAAGGTCATCAGTCTCTTCGAGCGCGCGCTGGGCAAGATTCTCTTCATCGACGAAGCATACCGCCTAGGCGGAGGTGGCGTTCGCGGGGGGTTCCGCGGGAGCTACGAGGACGAGGCAATCGGCGAGCTAGTCGACTGCATGACCAAGCCACGATTCCACAAGAAGATGATCATCGTACTTGCCGGGTACGACAAGGACATGGACGCGCTTATGAAAATCAACTCGGGCTTGCAGGGGCGGTTTGCGACCGAGATCGTGTTCCCGCCCATGTCTGCCAGGCGCTGCCGGGAGCATCTCTTCAACCTGATCCGGAAGGAGGACATCGGGGTCTGGGACGACGTGCCGGCCACTAGGGAGATGAAAGAGAAGGTGTTAAGACTGTTTGATAAGCTGGGAATGACGGCTGGATGGGCGAACGGACGGGACGTGAAGACGTTGGCGGCATCTATTACGGAGCGGGTTTATAAAACCGCGAATGAGCTTATGGAGGAGGCTGCGGAAAGGGAGAGGCAACAACCCGAAGCCGGTAGGGCAAAGGGGAAGGAGATGGAGAACGACGAGGGTGAGAAGCGGGCGAAGTTCAGGATTTCCACCAAGGATTTGATTGAGTTCTTGAAGGACTTGCTCCGGCAGCGGATCAAGGGAGGACAAGCTAAGTAGTTGAAAATGCAACCAACACTTTTCTGACAGCTATTGTCATTTTAGACCATGCTACGTAAAGCTTTTAAGTTAATGACTTCCGCCTAACCCAGTTGTTTCTATGCTCAAGGGTATGAGGGAAGCGAAATATGCGTGTGAAATATGAGTAAATATGGCATTCTACCAGCTTCAATCAAGAATTACGTAGAGGGAAGAAGACTACAAATTATTTAGACTAGAAGAGGTTAATAAAGTATCAATTTCATTATGACTCTTAGACTTATAGCTCTTCTAGGCACACCAGAGTAGAGTATCCAACCCTGTCACATACCTAGCGTTACAATACACGGCATGCCCCAATATAGTGTATCATAGCCCAGGCTATAAGATAGGTATAGTTTGTAACTTACCTCCTTCCCTCACCTCTGCTGTACTATCCTGTATGCTATTACCCTCGTTTTTAACAGACCGTTTACGTCACAGGATTCCAAATAGCTGAGGCCGCAGCTCACTCCTGAAATTAACATACATACTTGATCATACATATAACTATACTGCTATGAAAATTTTACATGATTCCGGCTCCTAACTTACCTAAGTCTTGTCTTATTATCCAAGACAACTATACAAAAGCCCGGTCGGCAATTAGAAGCTGGGCCATTTAAAACTTAAAGACTCGAGATCCCCTATGTGATGAGATAAGGAGACAAGACCTGATGTCTACTGTGATGTAGTAGAAATTATTGCCAAGATGCTTCTTCTTCTAAGCAATTGCTATTGTTATATTTTTTAAGGCTTAAGTAAAATACAAGGAACTCAATATATATTATTCCCTCTCGGCCTCTCTATCATTATCCATCTATCATACAAATTTTACTATGCGCATACGCTACAACTTATAACGCGGTTAGTGGGGGCCCCTGCAGCAACACCAGTCCAACATGCCAATCATATGATCAATCGCTTAGAACACATGAATAAATCTATTTCTTTTCTCGTCAATCTATTGAGTATAAAAATGGGTAAGTAGATAGATATAAGACATTAGGTTATTGAAGCTTATTAGTATTACGAATTTAGATCTATAATTGCGCCATAGTGGTCACTAATTTTGTAAGTTGTATCCTCTTCATTGACATTTCCAGCTCATGTGAGTTCACCATGTTTGCTCATTGAAAGTTTTGCTCTCTACCTATGATTGACCCAGAAAAAAAGCGTTATCAATTCAAACCAAGCAAATAAATAAGGATGCCAGCACTGCACTGTACTGTACTATATCGATACGTAGTACAAGATATATGCTACCAATAATAATAAGAGTATACTTTATGTCATGCAGCGCTATGTGTGTATGTCCATGTATTACTACCTGAGTAACTGAAACACATGCAGTACTGTCAGTAGGTTACCTGTACCTACAGATGGCCTGAGTCGGCCCCGCCTACTGTGTATCTACTATCTACGTAGATAGATTGACCCACTCGGCATGACCTAGCCGGTGGACGTTCCCTCCTAATAAAACTTCAACACGTAGATATTATTATTCTCAGAGGGGTTCAAATGTCGACAACTTGACCAAGACGTGCTGTCCCTACTTCAGCGGTGCAGAGGTCATGCACTATTGTTGCATATTAGCAGAGATCGACGAGCTGGTGCGGCTGCGGCCTTGCCATCATCATTAGGAGTGCCGAGCCACCAAGCAGCGATAGTACACCGCAGTCACCATCACCCCGCCAAAGCTGTCGTTGAACCTCCGTCACGAGCTACAAGCTAGATCTATCTACATGCGAACTGGTGCAACCACCACAGCAACCACCACAGCCCGTCTGCCTCGCTCTACTTCGCATGCGCGCTCGGCCCAACACACGACCACGATGCTGAGGGGACCATGTTGATCTCGTCTCCTGTAGCGCCACGGCCACCGAGCGCTTCTTCCTCACCGCGAGACTTCCGCTATGCACCACTCCCACCGTCACCATCGACCCGCTCTCCACTCCAGTCCCCCAAGATAACAGCCTCCTTGCGCCGCCGCCATTCTAAGCACTCGGCCTTGCCCTCTTCGCCCTCGCCCCCTCCTCCCCCCAAGTCGCCATCACAGTCCAGGCCGAGGCAGTATGTCGGCGTAGATGCAGCCACGCAGTACTCGCCTATGGAACCCTTCGACCCAACGGTTCCTCTACGAGCCGCCGATGCGCCTGCTCCCCGCAAGCCCCCTTCAACTCCTGCTGTCGCCGAGAAAGTAACAGCGCCACCCCTCCCACCGTCCCAGGCCACCGAACCGCCCGTTGAACGCACGCCCGAGATCGCTCCGCCGTATAAACCATCGACGAACCCACTGTCACCAACAAAAAGGCGCAGCTCTCAAGATCATGGCATCATATCTGCTGTCGAGGCCAGCCAATCCAGCTCTCCAAAACGGACCCGCCCCAACGCAAGTCCTCCTAAAGTACTACCATTGCGCTACGAATTATGCGACGTCGAGGACATGGTCATCCTTATCGCCAACATGATAGGGGAATTGATTGAAACGAACGACTCTTTAGCCATGAAGAGTGGTAATCTCACGAGGTTTCATTCTCGGTAAGATATCAGACCTCTCCGTCATAGCTCACTTGGATTTCTCACTCGTCTATCTACAGAACAGCACCAGGCATCTCCGTTTTAGACTATCTACAGCGACTTGCGAAGCATGCCACCCTAACTCCGCCCCTATTACTTTCCATGGTATACTATATCGACCGACTATGCGCCTTATACCCAGACTTCACCATCAATACCTTGACTGTGCATCGATTCCTAATTACTGCGGCTACGGTAGCTGGGAAGGGCTTATCTGATTCGTTCTGGAACAACTCATTCTACGCGCGCGTTGGTGGTGTTAAAGTCGCCGAGCTGAAACTACTCGAATTGGAGTTCCTTTATCGGGTAGACTGGAGAATAGTGCCTGTTCCAGAGGTGCTGGAAGCTTATTATAAAGGACTCGTTGACCGTTGTGATGGATATACTATCCAAGAAGAGCTGGCACCCAGTAGCCTGAAAGGTGAAGAGACGGACGAAGTCGATGAATAGAAAGAAAGCAGGGAGGCTCGCATAAGGAAAAAAAAAACGATGTCATAAATGGTGGGGGGAAAGGGGTTTGGAGTTCGGTAGGTTGGGGTCTGGTCCATGGGTGGCAGAATATTTTTATCTCAGGCGGCGACGGTGGCGGCGGCGTCTCCAGCCTCCAAAGCGGTATCAGATACGAGTAAATTAAACTCAAGAGTATGACAGTTGATGCTTGCTAGCGACATCCCGCCTAAGCCTTACGGCTCGTTCTTAAGATCCTCCACGTAGCTCACAGCATCCATAATCTCATAAGCTACCTACATATGTACGTAAATAATTGAACATGTTGATCGGATACATATAAAAGTAGACATGTGCAACATGGTACCTAGATTTGACAGGTGAAATGCGCATGGGATACCGATAGGTCCCGGATAGGGGGTGTAGTTAGGTACCAAGCCCGCTTTGCCGATCAAGTGGCAGCGGCTGCTACCTCAGAATCCACTGGACCGACTGTTGTCCCACCTCACTCTTTCCCCCATTACTAAGAATCGTCCTGTAGCCTGTATGAAATACTTTATCCACTAAGCCAGCAAGCGGAACTCCCTCCTCCCGGACTACTGTTTAAACGCCTCTTTTCGCTATGAAGTTAACGACAATAATATCGGCCCTTGTTGGCTTCGCATTAGCAGGCTTCGCCAGTGCCAGCGAACGAACGTCTACCATCTACATCCAGGCGGTAGGGGCATCGCCGGCAGCACCTGTCCCGCTCGCTGAGCTTCAATACGATGCACTCGCGCCCTCTGAGGCCCAGATTCTCACATATGAAGCCCCTGAGCTACCCGACGAGACAAAGCTCGTGTGCGTTGGTGTATACGATCCTACAGCCAAGCAGTGGACCTCTTCAACCTCTGTTGCGTCCATAGATAATTTCGATAAGGGATATTCGCCTGCCATCATCTTATCGGTAGATCATTCCGGAACACCGATCAGCGCGGCAATTCGCGGCGTGAGGATTGATGCGGGACAGACGAGAGATTTTGGACCTCAGGCTATGGTTCTTGTGACTGCGGCTGGGAAGCAACCTGAGCTCAACAAGCCCATTGTATTATCTCCTGAGGGAAAACAGGTTGTTCCAGAGGAGAAGTCAATGCTTCAGAAGTACGTGGTCCCGAGCTAAACTTAGCGAGGAAGCGCTCTCCTTTCCTCCATGCGCCATAAGGCGGCCCCCATTTTCCTCACCCCTCACGGGCTTGCTAACCTTCTGTAGGTACTGGTGGGTGATAGCACTTGTTGTCATGATGAGTGTTCTAGGTGGAAGCGACGACAAGAAATAATAGATTACGTATTCGGCACTTATGACAAATGTCTGTCTTCTATGTTTTTTCCTTGCGAAATATCTTTTTAGTGACCTTGTTACTCTCGATTGCTTGCCCACTGTCTTACAGGTTCTTGGAAGTGATACCTGTATGGAGACCTGGCTTTACATGCCAAAGAAACCTATCCAGACCCATTTTTGTCCCCTTTTTCATTCCTTTTCAAACTCCATATTATCTAATTGCAACTGCCTGCCTGTACCTGCCTCATCTGCGCAGCTTACCTTGGGTATGAGGTAAAGGTACATAGGTACACAGGTACCTAGGTACCCGCAATTACCCATGCCAACCTAATTTTAGTGTCTTTTAGTTATCGATAAGTGGGCGGTGACGGAGATGTACTGGCAGAACTGTGCTTGGTGGATAACCTGGCGCTGTGAACTGGTTGGCTAACAGCTGAGGTCACCTAATAAACACTCGCCTTCTCGCATTCACCTACACTTTTCTCAAACCATAACAACTTGCGACTCTCCTGCGCACACCATCCCAACTTAAACACTCAACACCCTCTTCACTTTGAACTTCCCTAAAACAAATCCATCTTTGAATTAAGTCACAATGGCTTCTACAAACAGTACCACCCTCCCCGAGGACCCCACCAAGGTCACCGATGAGACTCTAGACGTGAAGGGCAAAGGCAAGGCTGTCGCAACCAAGGAACCTGTTGACCAGTCTATGGACGAAGATGATGAAGATGAAAGCGGAGATGAAGAGGTAAGCTAAACTGCTTTATAAGATGCTACCATGCACAAGCGAGCTAACATGCGACTCCCTAGGCTGCCGATGATGGTAAGCACATGGTACAACCAAATAACTACAGCTTGAATTTCAATTGACACATGTATGATTTACAGCCGACGATGATGACAACATGGACGAGATTGACCTCAACAACATTGTTGATGGCGGCCGCCGCACTCGTGGCCGAGTCATCGACTGGGCCAAGGCTGCCGAAGAGAACCCTGCTGATGACGACGACGACGATGATGAGGATGACTTCCAGCCCGAGGGCGAGGTAGATGGCGACAAGATGGATGAGGACTAAAATCGCCGAGCAGGCTGATCTTCCCACGAATCTGGACGTGCGCACAATTTCGTGCACCTTGGTACCGACTTGCACCTCATGGCTGCGTTTCTTTCTTCAATCGCAACAAGACGGGATGAAGAATGCATGTCTCTGGACAAATATGCAAATGCGACAATCAAAATAATTTGTCGCCGGCTTGGATCAGCATGCGTCTGATTCTGCATGACTCTGTCCTACATCGCCTACAAAGCTATTGGTCGCACTGATGAATATACACAATTTCAGTGAATTGATTTGCACTTGATTCTTTACCATTGTGCATGATTTCTGTAATTTCTAAGTTTGAACTTTAGAGCCGCGTTGTATGAGTTGTAAGAACACAATGTGCATGCTAATATAATCCTCATCAGCTGAACTTGGGGCGAGCTCCCAAGGTTGTGCCACGAGAATGTTCGCCCACCAAGCTTAACCATACTTTGTGATTGCCAATCAAAGCTTTCATTTGTGGCAGTATCAAGGAAAACCCCGGCATAATGCTCATGTCTAATATACAATGAACTTAGTTCTGATAATTAGTGAAGTCTGCAAGCTGGCCCTCAGCAATAGGTACATGAATGTGCCAGCATATTCTTCTCTCTGCCTTGGCTGATTCTTGGTAGTATTACTACGTGCCTAACAAGTGGACTTGTTGACACCTTTAAGAATGAAGCAGATTATATTGTATCGACAGAGCTGTATCAACAGGAAACTAGCAAACACTGTAAGAATTGTGGTAGTAAGCACCTGGTTGCTAGTTGTAACACTATCTAGGCACTTTCTATACATCTACCCATGAGAACCAAAATCATCTTCGCTAGGTAGTTCAAACGAGGTACATAGTATATAGCTAAACGCTAAACGTGAAGAGACCATAATAACGTTAAGCTCCAGTGTCCATTAGACCATCAACAAAATAGCACTAGTTAGGTACCACCAAATTGGCAATTCGGTACAGAATACAATGCCCATTGATAGGTAGATCACCTGGCCCCACCCGTCGCCAGACCGGCGTTCGTACCCCAGCACATTAGGCTCCTTTAGCTGCTACGTGTGCCGAGTCTAGACGCCAAAGCCAGTGATCAATGAGCTTTCTCGCAAACCTTAGGTAGTCTTTTATGTTGAAAAGGTGTCTTATTTGCCATTTCTTCTTGACTAAGGCCCCAGCTTCTGGTCAACTTCGCCATGGCTTCGAGGTATGTATCATTTCAGATCTAAGCATTTCTCCTCAAAAGCAAAGCTCGTCCCTTGCATCATGCGAATCAACTATCATGTCATTACAAAGGGGGCTGCCTCAGCGCAGGCGCATTTACCGAGGGTAGTGCGCCTGGTGTTTACGCAGGGTGCTCTGCATTCCCATCAACCATGAATAGAGCCCCTTTCCCATCGCGCCTTCTTTATCTTTCCCGCGCGCGCGGAAACATATCCTACAAGCTTGCGAATGCTAAATAATATCCTACAATAGATTCGGCCACTCGACGCTCCACCAGCGGGACTCGCGCAGCGCGCTCTTCGAAGGATACAACGGCGCCGACTCGACTAGGCGGCAGGTCAGCGCCAGCCCCAGTCCGGCGCTGGGCGGATACGGGTACAACAGTGGTGGCGGCAGCAGTTCACAGCATCTCGGCGTAGAGAGCAGGGGATTCAGGCCGGCGACACCGAATTCGAGGTACGTTTTGCGGCTTCTTGAGATCTTGCGCGACGAACCCCTAGACGAATAGTATATATGGGCGGAGAGGGAAAGAAATGGCGCCGTAAAAGGGATGAGAACATCTATGGCAGATGATGGAAAGAGGAGGCTTACATCAATTACGCGATGACGTAGAACAAGGCGAAGGAGGCTTGACGAGACAAGAAGAGTTCTAGGCTAACGAATGATTTTGGTGTATAGGGGGCAATATAGCGATGCCGTTCTCAGCGAACTCGAAAGCCAAAATGACCAACAGGTCGAGGGGATATTAGGGAAGGTTAAGATCCTGAAGGAGGTAGGTTTCGCCTTTCTATTTCATACCTCGCTCTACGCTATATTTTAGGTGTAGGATTAGATCCGCGGCTCTGGCTACAATTACGACCAAAATCGTAGTGGGCAATGGGAAACACTGGCTGATATGAAATTCGAATAGATGACAGTAGCAATCGGCGACGAGATTCGCGACTCTACGGCATTGGCGGAGAAGATGAACGACACGTTCGACTCGACGCGCCTGCGGCTACGTGGCACCATGAACCGCATGCTTCTGATGGCTGAGCGGACGGGCGTGGGCTGGAAGGTGTGGCTTGTTTTTTTCGCCGCTGTCATCTTCATCTTCTGTTACGTCTGGCTATTCTAAAGCACACGATCTCGTTTCCACAACTGCAACGTGATACTCCACAACTATTTCCTGGCGTATGCAACTGGGTGTTTATCGTATCGAGGAGACTCATTCCTGGGGAGAAAGATGCTTGCCATAGATTTCTCAGACAACTAAGACGTAAATGCATGGGACACCAGGCGTTGGGGCATGAATCTGCATTTAATCCGCCCATTTCATCGGCAAGCAAAGCAGACAAGCAAGTCCGCTAGCTTACACGTCGTAACCCCGGGCAGGAGAAACACGGCTCTGAGAGCAAAGCACATATCTCTGTAGGGAACACGTTGGCTTTCTATCAACGTTCTCACCCTCCGTTTCACACAAAACAACTTTATAATTAATGTATCATAATTCATGTCTTCATGTCATTATACACTACAGGTAGTAGTAGGGGGGAATAAGAAGAAGCGGAGCTCGAGCAACACTTGTGATTTAGGCCGTCATCCGTGTCTAGGAGTGAATGGAACAACAAGAAGGGGGTATCGATAGGTAACGCAGAGTACTGTATACCATGCCCTCGAAACGCATGCGGGCAGAGCAGAGCAGAGTGAACACTAGAAACAACCAGAGCAAGATCGTGAGGTCTAACCCCTTCCTCGCCGGGAGAGCCCTGTCCGCTGCCGGGGCACGGCCGGACTACTACCCAGCACACTGCTCCCATCGCGGGACAGGATGTCGCTCATCACTATACTATTGCGCGTGGCATCGCTGCGCGCGAGGCTGTGTCGGAAGCGGTTCCGCTGCTGCTGCTGCGGCACTGCAACAAAGCCGACGCGGGAGTGGTTGGGGTGGGCCTCGTCCTCGTCGTCGACGATGCTGCTTAATTCGGCCTCGGTGTCGGTGTGCTCGTACCCGCCCATGCTCTCGGCCTCGGGGATCTCGTCGTCCAGGTCCACTCCCATGCCCATGTCATCGCCGCCAGCGAGGTGGTCGTCCTCCTCGATCATCTGCGACTGGTCCTCCTCGTCGATGTCCTCGTCGCCCCCGTAGAAGGCCGCGCTGTCGCGCCCGCGCGCCATGTGCTCGCGGAGCGTGTCGTTGCCTTGGCGCATGCGCTGGGCCATTAGTTGCTGCTGCTGCGCCTGCGCGGCGCGCGCCTCGGCGTGTTCGTCTTCCTCTTCGTCATCTTCCTCGTCTTCTTCATCTTCATCGTCGTCGTCATCTTCGCCGCTGAACCCAAAGTCCGCGTCAGCCTCTGGGATGTCATCGTCCAGATCTCGCGCCCCATCCAACTGCACATCGTCCATGCCATCATCACCGGCCGGCGTCGCATCAAGCATGGCATCCACGTCGCCACCACCACCACCACCACCAGGCGCCCCAGCCGCAGCCGCCGCTCCCCCGCCCCCGCCCCCAGCAGCAGCAGCAGCGGCGGCCTCGGCCTCGGCCTCGGCGAGTTCCTGGGCGAGCTGCTCGCGGCGCATGGCCTCGTGGTGCTCCTCGGCCTCGCGCTGCTCCTCGCGCAGCTGGTGCAGCGTCTTGGCGACGCCGGGGGGCTTGAGCCAGGCGCTGCCGAAGTTGGTGACGTTCTGGCGGCGGCGCTCGAGGTTCTGCTCGTCGGCGCGCAGGCGGGCGAGGGGGGAGCGCTCGATGAGCTGGTGGGCGCCGGCCCGCCGGCGGTCGCTGCTGTTAGCTGGGTTGCTGTGCGGGTGCGCGCCGCCGTGCTCGTGGTGCGCGTCATGGGCGCTGCCGCTGCCGCCGCCGCCTGATGGCAGCGGGTTGCGCGACGATGTGTACCATAGTGAATGGGACTGTGGCGGTAGGTGATTATCTCAGGTTAGCTTCGTTGGTCTTGTCTTGTCTTCTTTTCGATGGGTTTGTTTACTTACGTCACGTGGTGAGAGGTCTGGGAGTATTGCGAACATGGTCGTAGACGACCGGTTTGAGGGTATTAAAGATGGGGTTTTCTGTGAAGCTGGAGCTTCGTTAGACCTCGGATCTTAAAACCTGAAGTGATACATTGATTTAATATTCCTAAAATACTTTGTAAGGTTGTCGTTATTATCCCTGGATCATCGTGGTAATGGTTAGTGGGGCAAATCGATGACTAAGCAAGACTATAATCGATAAGATCGATTATACCGTATATATATCAGTATGGCGGTGCTGCAAGCCTTTGCCGGTGTTATCCAAGTTTTAGTGAAACCTTATTTCATTTTCAATAGGAATAACCTAATATTGTGTTGAAAGTTGGTAGCGAGTTGCCCTAGAGTTGTGAGTATTGTGACTTGTTGCCCTTTTGAGGATTGAAACCCAGTATCCTGTTAGCCCCAGAACATCGTGAAGCACAATTACTTCATTGGGTAATAAGACGTTAGGTTGCGGTAAGGCTGCAGGGGTGCATTGCTGCTAGGTATTTTCCATTTGCACATGTGATCGTATTCAGATGCATAACTGAACTGTACTGTATATGTAGAAGCACGTGGTAATCTGCTCGAGCACGCGAGCGGGAGCCTCCGGGTTCCAATTTTGAATGACCCCAAGAGAGCCTTGAATGTTGATCACAACCTGCAAAATTACGTGGGAGGCGGCAAGCAGCCTTATTCCTTTGCAATTCAGAGGTACAGGTAGTTTAATCGAAGTGCCAGAATTTGTGATACCGACTCGTAATATATAGCGGTAGTACTTTACTGTACTACATGTAGGTCCTGACTCGACTTGTTGATCGGATCCGACCCGATCCGTCATACTATTGTAGTTGGATGCCGGACACTTGTAACCTGTAACCGGAATCCGTCATCATTCCATCCCACGCCTGCCACGTACTGCACAATTGCTGATCTATTATTGTAGCCTCCGACAAATAAAAGTCCTATGAAAGAAAATTGGTCGTCGTGCGTCTAACCTGATTTTCATAAGGTAATAGAAATACCCCGGACGGTTAAAATGCGTACAGTGCTGTAGTGTACGCTTGCAAATAATGTATACTCTTACAAGTAACTAACAGCTTACGCAGTAAGTAGGTTTTAGAGCCCCCGTTCTCGGCCCTAGTTTCCCTTAGCAGGCTTTAGGTAATTTGCATCCCTGTCTAGAGGCTCTGCGTGTTGCTGCTACGCATATCGAAAGTATGCTCTCTGGGGTCGGGAGTTTTCGGAACCAAACCTACGCATTACCTCTTAGCAGTACCTACGCTCGTCCAAAATCATTGGTAAGCGACCCGTATTCTCGTCTCTTAGGATTTACTCCGCTCCGCCTTTCCACTGTCCCCCGCAACCGCAAGCGACTTACGGGAAAATATGTTCGGTCCCTGAATTTCACCGACCACCACCGGTTTCGCGACCATTCCGCCTACCCCTCTTCCGAGCACCATACACCCTCTACAATAAATATTAGCTATCCTACTACAGGAAGTACCCCCAATTTCCATCTATCACATGACAATCCCTTGCAAGGCCGGTTGACAGCGTGCGCAAAGGGTCCCTCTGTTCTCAAATAGCCCTACACTTTTATTTGTCGAATTGGGCCATGCACAGCTCAGCCGTCAATATACCTTCCGTTCATGTCGATGTAAGTTGCTGCAACGTGACGCATCCGGTCTTAGTTCCGTTTGTCCCTCTGCCTAGTGTACGTGAAACCCTCGTTCGTTGCTTGTGGTCTGGGTCTGTAACGTTGTGTACTTGAAGTGTAGCCAGACTAGATATTTTTTGGACCCCGGTGCTTGCTAGTCTATCTAGCGAGGGCTTGGCAAACCCACGATCTTGAGTGCCACATGCGCGTTATGAACAGATCTGCCTAGCAAGTTTAGTCCCGTTGGTCGGGTACTCGCATCTCTCGATGACCACATGTGCTAGGTAGGTACCTCCCTGACATCTGTACGCTTCCGACGGCATCGATCAGGGAGGAGACACAAAAGCGATGAGCTGAATATTCGCCCGCCTCATTGGACTGGTCGTAGAATCGAAAATGACGAGATGCCGTCACCCACCATCATTTTCAACTATTCCAGTTGTACGAGGGATGTAGTTGTTAAATCTTAATGACAACCAATAATACTATACCTAAACTTAAATTGCGTACACTGTATAACCATGCAAAAAGTCACGGGGCCACCAAGCATATGCATAAGCCCCTGTCTATGCAACGCTACCGCCTTATTTCGTTCAATGCATATTGCCTTGCAGCGGAAGCCGCCGAAGTTGCAGTAGAGAGCTCACCGTGGATGGGGGCCAGAACCATCTCTAAGCAAAACAGCTTATAGTCAGCGGATAGTGAGCCGACGATGGTAAGAATACGTACTTCTTCGGAAGCTGCTGATGTTCTTATTCTTGCCACAAGAAAAGAGCGCGTTGTCTGAGTAGTATTCCATTTGGTTAAAATACAGAGGACGCGAAAATTCCGCCAGGTAGTCTGTCGCGGGCGTCGCCTTACTGCGTATCCGTCAAACAAACGGCGGCTGCTGACTATGTGATACACCGGCACTTCTGCATCCCTTCAAAGTTAGGCAGGTATGTAGCAAACCCTCGTTTGACAGCATGTTTAGTCCTAAATGCATCGCTTCATTGGGAACCCCACGCCGTCAACGCATGTCATCACAACTCAGTGACAATTCAGCCGTCAACCGGCGACTCGTCGTTAACACAATGCAGGGCCGTCAATGAGAAAAAGCTTGGCGTTCTGAATTTTACTTTCCTGGCGAGGCGACATCGGACTGTGAGAATCATCTTGGAGCTGATTGGACGTGATTTGCAGCCTCGGCCGTGCCATTAAGTAAATGACGAAGGCCGGAGATCCCTGTCTTGCCAGGTTTGTTGCTGGAGAGTGCCAAGACGTATGTGCGGGGTGGTGCGCCTATACGTTGTGTATAACATGGACAGGGATCTGCTGGCAATATACCTTTTAGCGCAGTAATAACCGCAGGCCAAAATCCTACTCCGATGAACGGCAGAAATGTTGAAAACGATTGCCAGAAAACATTACAAAAGCTGAATTGGCCAATCATGGTCACTCCTTATTATCTCGCAACTATTGTGAATATCGAATATGGTTACGTTTCCTATGACCATTCGTCTTTGCTCTGCAGTAAGGAATGGTGGGCTTTTACAGGAGTTGCTGTATCATCAAAACAATCCACTGCAGCGAATGTGTAATATTTGAGGGATCATAATATTTTTCACACCCTGATAAAATGGGATTACTACCCAATAATAAGGATTAAGATAATTTCCAGAGGCTGCTGAGGACTGCTCATATTGGTGTCGGATAAATGCTTTATTGGCCATTTTAAACATTGCCCATGGAGGGGTTATTGACGAAGCAGGTTGTGATGCACATGTACTACTCATCAGTAGCGTTGCTTCGCGTGCATGAGGAGGGGATATTTAATGCAGCAAGCATAGTCTCCTTCTAGCACCACTACTAGGTAATTCCCAGCGTAGATCATTGCCGATAGAGTTCAGACAGGCTCTTGTTAGCAAACATGGTTGATTGTATTGCACACTCAATTGTAAGTCCAGAAAGAAATAAATTGCCTATCACATCTGTACATCGCCATCGTGATTGGATGAGAAATCTAATCGTGCGTGGCATACCATCTCTAACTCGGCATCTGGGGCAAAAGGGTGATCAGCGCGCTATTTTCTACCATCGTGGCAGACGGGTAGTGGTACGACTCTCTCGGCCTCTGCAACGCTGCAGGCTCTGGAGGAATGGGAGAAGCAAGGCGATGTCGACGGAGGATCCCAGTCGGCTTTGGCCAATCACCAGAGAGAGTTTTTCGATTTGCAACCGTTTTTGGATTCAAGCGACTAATCGCACTAACGTCACCAGTCCCCTTAGTTCGGGCAAATAGTTGCTATCCAATAAGCTGAGACTTTTTCTATACCTAAAATTGCAAGGGGCCAGTGTGCCCCCATGGCCCTCTCTATATGCGTGAATTGCCCTAGTAGGATTGCTATGCTGCTGGAGAGGCGCCATCGCCGTAGTCCGTCTCTCGGCCATCAGGACCCATGAACCCCCCACCTGCAAGTCTCTTGGTCAGCCTAGAAGGCTAGAAGCAGCAGGAGGGGCTGATCTACTACGACATAGTGCTAAATTGCTACTGCTCTGGAAAGATGTATACCTTTTTTTCACCTCCCTCCTCGGAGCTATTTGTCGCAAGCTTTGTCGCTCTCCTGCCCGTCTTTCGTAGTACCTCTCCGTACCTACCTAGGTTAATCCATCCATAAAAGCTGGGGTAGTGCCACCGTTCTCTCCGTCAGTCTCTCTCTCCCTTCTCTTTCTTTTTTGCCAAACCAGCTTGGAAAACAGCTATTCTCTTCGTCAAACCAGGCCATCCATATCATACCCCAGAGTTTATTAGGTTGCAAACCGTCTTTAACCACAGTGCTACATAAAAGTTACCTGTAAGTAGTAGATTTCTATTTAGTCGTCTAGCAGCACTTCATTCCAGGCCGAACCACAGGGCGAACACAGCGACAGCCGCAAAACCAGCCTAGCACTTATCCGAAAGTACCGCCCACACCCGAGTTTACATATAATCCCGATCCAAGGTCACGAGACGACTTGTCCAGCTACGCATATATGTATAATGTCAGCGCGGCGATGTCCTGTCTACGTACCGCTGAGATGGCTCCATCAGTTCCCGTGAAGTAGTGCTACCCAGGATTTTCTCGCGCATGCATCTGCTTTCGGCCGTGTGGAAGTGCAGGGAGGGACGTCCAGGTACATCAAAGCGGATGACGACAGGCCTATCAGGGATCAGCACAGGTAGCCGCAAGTTTAGGTTCAAGACGACTGCAATTGGTCGTACTGATATGGACCGAATCCCCCCGCCAAATACCCACGCCCACACCCGCGCCCAGGCTTGACCCAGTGTCGGAACCAAAGACCAAAGGTTGCAAGCTATCTTATCGCAGCTTATAACCGCGGCCGGAGCAGCAACAGCAACACGCTTCCCAAACGCATCTGAGGGGGCAGTAAAAATGCCTAGGGTTTGCCAAAAGAGAGCCTAATACTTTACGCGCATAGTGGAGAAAATCAATTACCATTCAATTGATTTCTAGCATATGCTATCGCGCTGCCCACTCCATCTACAATTGAAGGAAACAAGCGCCGCTTCAACAAGATTGATGACCATATCAACCCCACCAGTTCTGCGATTCCGGATCATTTTATTGGAAAACCTATCGACAGCACAATTGGATGTCTGTTATCGTCGTCGCATGGCAGCTCCTCTCTCCTCTACCCAGTCAGCCAATACAAGAGAGCTGCACATGATTCAAGGGCAGCGATAAAAAGAAGTTTGCTTAACGGGGCACAAGTGGAGAGTGAAAGAGTCGCGCACTCTGCCCGGTTACCTCTACTGTAGGGGTGGTGTGGATGCGTCACCCCACATTCCAGTTCAGATGTTGCCGCTGCCAGTGTTCACATGTTGCCGTAACTGGTGCTGCGACTGGGACAACCTTGGGACCTCTTGATCAGGACAGTCTCTATACCTATGCCTATCATACCGAATCATGGGTCTCGTAGCTTGCGCGTGCAGCGCTATAAGAATCTTATCTAAACTCGCCTCACTACAAAACTTAAATCCCCGCCCGGACCGGACTATCGCTTTCATTTCCTCTTTTTTTCTCGTTTTCTTATTTTTCCACTGGATTATTGTAGAAATTGAATCTTGGTACACGACTAACCCCAATTCTTCACTACATAGGACTTGTTTTTGAGCAGCATCGAGCTGCTTTTATCTCCCTTTACTATCACAGCGATTGCGGATCTCTTCCGACCCTGACCCTCAACCTCCGGTCCGCTAGTCATTCCCCAGGAGTTCTTAGTCTGCTTGCCTGACATGGGCCTTCTTGCGGACTTTGACGACAGACAAACCGAAATCGAGTCCAAGGACGAAGACTACCATCCCTATGAATATCAAACCAAGGATAATGGCTCTTGGGCCGGCGCTCTGCCGGTGAAGCAGTAGGTTATTGTCACGCCAGCTACGAATAAGATTCCCTCTGATCAGTTTCATCTAGGGGGTTGTATGACCCCAGCTTGGAAAAGGATGCTTGCGGTGTTGGTTTCGCCTGGTAGGCCGTTGCTCGATTTACTCGTCCTAAAAACGCTTATTAATGCACCCATACAGCCATATCAAGGGCGTTCCGAGCCACAAGATTGTCAGCGATGGTGTGTTGTCCACTTCCCCACTAGACACCATTTCGACCTGGCAGCTAACCCAGCGCAGCACGAAACCTCCTCTGCAACATGACCCATCGCGGTGCGGTGGGTTCGGATGCGCGAGATGGCGACGGCGCCGGTGTCATGACATCCATACCCCATAAGTTTTTCATCAAGAACTTTGAAAGAGAAGAAGGCATTCAACTGCCACCACTAGGGCAATATGCTGTGGGAAACTTGTTTCTCAAGCCCGATGAGGAAACAGTGCAGGAGTCGAAGCGGCAGTTGGAAGATATTGCCGAGTCGCTAGGTTTGAGAGTTTTAGGATGGCGAGAGCCTCCTGTAGACTCCTCTCTCCTTGGCCCTGCTGCTGCCTCACGTGAGCCCACTATAGTGCAACCATTTGTTGTCCTTGCCTCCGTTTATGGCTCTAGCAATGTTCCTGAAAGCACAGACCCAGAGACATTCCCTGAGAAACATTTTGAGAAACAGCTTTACATCCTCCGAAAGCGCGCCACTCATTCTATAGGCCTTCAGAATTGGTTTTATCTGTGCTCCCTATCAAACAAAAACATTGTTTACAAGGGACAGTTAGCTCCAGTCCAAGTCTATCAATACTACCATGACCTGGTCAATGCGGATTACCAGGCTCATTTTGCACTCGTGCACTCTCGTTTCTCTACCAACACTTTTCCCTCTTGGGATCGTGCTCAACCTCTACGGTGGGCAGCTCACAACGGTACGTTTTTGGACCTGGAAGTAATTGTGAATGGAAAAACATGTCTAATCATAATGATGATGTAGGTGAAATTAACACACTGCGTGGTAACAAGAACTGGATGCGGGCACGAGAAGGTGTCATGCACTCCAATGTTTTTGGTGACGAGCTTGAACATCTATATCCTATTGTTGAAGATGGCGGTTCTGACTCCGCTGCATTTGACAATGTCCTTGAACTACTCACAATCAATGGCGTACTATCCCTGCCGGAGGCTGTGATGCTCATGGTTCCCGAAGCCTGGCAAGGAAATACTGCCATGGATCCCAAGAAGGCCGCGTTCTATGAATGGGCTGCGTGCCAAATGGAGCCTTGGGATGGGCCGGCTCTTTTTACTTTTGCCGACGGCCGTTTTTGCGGTGCGAACCTCGATCGAAACGGACTGCGACCCTGCCGATACTACGTTATGGATGATGATCGCATCATTTGTGCCTCCGAAGTTGGTACCATTCCCGTTAATCCCGAGTCAGTTGTGCAAAAGGGCCGCCTTCAACCGGGCCGCATGCTGCTCGTTGATACCAAGGCCGGACGTATCATTGATGATTCAGAACTCAAGAAAGCCGTCTCAGAGCGCGCTGACTTCCGCTCCTGGATTGACAACGAGTTGGTTTCACTCCCAAAAGTCGTGACACTGGTCTCCGAGAAACAAACGATTGATCTTGCTCCTAAACTCGACTCCACACCTCTTCAGCAGGATCCTCTTCTGCTAGCTTATGGTTATACTCATGAGCAAGTTAGTCTACTACTTGCGCCAATGGCTTCTGACGAGAAGGAAGCTCTTGGATCTATGGGTAATGATGCTCCGTTGGCATGCCTTGCCCAAAGCCCGCGTTTGTTGTACGAGTATTTCAGGCAGCTTTTCGCTCAGGTAACGAATCCTCCGATCGATCCTATCCGAGAGTCCATTGTTATGTCTCTTGAGTGTTATGTTGGGCCCCAAGGCAACTTACTCGAGATGGATGCTTCTCAATGTGGTCGGCTATTCCTTCCAAGCCCGATTTTATCTATTCCCGAGTTCAACAGCTTGGCAAATATTTCTCAAGTGTACCCTGAGTGGATGGTTAAGACTATTGATCTAACTTTCCCTAAAGCTGAAGGCGCCGCAGGTTACATGAAACACCTGGATTTCATTTGTCAGGAGGCCACTGCTGCTATCGAGGCTAGAGATAGAATTATTATTCTATCTGATCGCAAGACATCGGCCGACAGAGTCGCGGTGTCTACCTTGCTCGCATCAGGTATGGTACATCATCATCTCGTCAGCAACAAGTGGCGATCGATGGCCGCCATAGTGCTAGAGACTGCCGAAGCCCGCGAGGTGCATCACATGTGCGTCTTGCTTGGATACGGAGCCGATGCGATCAACCCTTACCTTGCTATGGAATGCATCTTGAAGCTGAACCGCGAGGGATTGATTCGTAAGAAACTGAGTGATGATCAGCTCATCGCGAACTACAAGCACTCGTGTGACGGAGGTATCCTCAAGGTCATGAGTAAGATGGGTATCTCTACCTTAGCAAGCTACAAAGGTGCTCAAATATTCGAGGCTCTTGGTATTGATGACGAGGTCGTTGAGAGATGCTTTAGGGGCACCGCCTCGCGTATCAAGGGTGTTACTTTTACCCATATTGCCGAGGATGCATTTCGATTCCACGAGCGCGGCTTTCCTTCCCGGCAGACTATCAGTGTGCCTGGTCTACCCGAGTCTGGCGAGTACCACTGGCGCGATGGCGGTGAGGCGCACATTAACGATCCTACATCAATTGCCAACATACAGGACGCCGTACGAACCAAGAATGACAAGTCGTACGAGGCGTATTCGCGTTCTGAATACGAACAAATCAAAGCTTGTACACTTCGCGGAATGCTTGACTTCAAATTTGAGGAGCACACGCCTATTCCAATCGATCAAGTTGAACCGTGGACCGACATTGTTCGGCGCTTCTGCACCGGGGCTATGTCGTATGGATCTATATCTATGGAGTCTCATTCCACTTTGGCGGTAGCCATGAATCGCCTTGGTGGTAAGTCTAACACCGGTGAAGGTGGTGAGGACCCGGAGCGATCGCAAGTTATGTCAAACGGCGACACCATGAGGTCTGCTATTAAGCAAGTTGCTTCAGGCCGCTTTGGCGTCACCTCGGCCTATCTTGCTGACTCTGATGAGCTTCAGATTAAGATGGCGCAAGGCGCCAAGCCCGGTGAAGGTGGTGAGCTTCCTGGTCACAAGGTAACCAAACCGATTGCTCGAACCCGACACTCGACGCCAGGTGTTGGTCTCATCTCCCCACCTCCCCATCACGACATCTATTCAATTGAGGATTTGAAGCAACTTATCTACGATCTCAAGTGCTCCAGTCCTCGATCTCGTGTTTCTGTGAAGCTTGTGTCGGAGACCGGTGTTGGTATCGTTGCTTCCGGAGTAGCCAAGGCCAAAGCTGATCACATCCTGATCTCTGGACACGATGGTGGTACAGGTGCCTCTAGATGGACCGGCATCAAGTATGCTGGTCTTCCATGGGAATTAGGTCTTGCTGAAACTCACCAAACTTTGGTTCTCAATGATCTCCGTGGGCGTGTCGTCGTGCAGACTGATGGCCAGCTTCGAACAGGTCGTGATGTTGCCATGGCCTGTTTGCTAGGTGCTGAGGAATGGGGCTTTGCTACCACCCCACTGATCGCCATGGGTTGTATTATGATGAGGAAATGCCACTTGAATACGGTACTTCAATTCTTCTCTATGCTATTTGTGTTGGTTGCTAATTTCACTATAGTGCCCGGTCGGCATAGCTACCCAGGATCCCGAGCTCCGCAAGAAGTTCACCGGCACTCCTGAGCACGTTATTAACTTCTTTTACTACGTCGCTAATGAGCTCCGAGCTATCATGGCTCAATTGGGATTCCGAACCATCAATGAAATGGTTGGGCATGTGGAATGCTTGAAAGTTCGAGACGATCTTCGAACTAGTAAGACTTCTAATATTGATTTGTCTCTCATTCTTACACCTGCGCACAAACTTAGACCTGGTGTTGCCACGTTCAACGTACGAAAGCAGGATCATCGTCTCTATGTTCGCTTAGATAACAAGCTTATATCTGAAGCTGAGTTGACCCTCGAAAAGGGATTGCCGTCGCGCATTGAATGCGACGTCGTCAATACGGACCGAGCTATGGGAACATCTCTCTCTTACCATGTTTCTAAGCGCTACGGAGAAGCCGGTCTCCCTATGGATACTGTTCATGTCAATATTAAGGGCTCAGCTGGGCAGTCTTTTGGTGCCTTCCTGGCTCCTGGTATTACCCTAGAGCTAGAGGGAGATGCCAACGATTATGTTGGTAAGGGTTTGTCGGGCGGCCGACTGATCATTTACCCCCCTCGATCGGCGGTGTTCAAGGCCGAAGAGAACATCCTCATTGGTAATGTTTGCTTGTATGGAGCAACGCGGGGTACTTGCTACTTCCGCGGTATCGCTGCCGAGCGGTTTGCAGTACGAAATTCGGGCGCTACTGCAGTAGTAGAGGGGGTTGGTGACCATGGCTGTGAATATATGACGGGTGGGCGTGTCGTCATTTTGGGTAGCACCGGTCGTAACTTTGCTGCGGGTATGTCAGGCGGCATTGCATATGTTCTCGATATCCATGGTGACTTCATATCCAAACTCAACGACGAAATGGTTGAAGCCTCTCGTATCGAGGAGCCGAACGAGGTTGCGTTTGTGCGAGGCTTGATCGAGGACCATCATCACTACACAGGATCCGAGCTAGCTGCTCGCATTCTCGTAGACTTTAACCGAGCTCTACCACGCTTTGTCAAAGTTCTGCCAGTGGATTACAAGCGCGTTCTGGAAGAAGAGGCCGCAAAGGCCGCGGAAGCCAAACGTGCAGAGTACAACCTTCCTGTCATCTCTGGTGTCTCTAAGAAAGATGAGAAGGCCACTAAGCTTCAAGACATTGAGGAGACAGTTGGCGACAATGTGGCTGAGAAAAAACGAGCTCTCGTTTTGGACAAGACAAAGGGCTTCATGAAGTACCAACGTCGTTCTGAGAAATATCGCAACGCGAAGACAAGAACAAAGGATTGGGCTGAACTCTCTCAGCGCCTTGATGAGGACGAACTCAAGTACCAGTCAGCTCGTTGCATGGACTGTGGTGTTCCATTCTGCCAGTCTGATACTGGTTGCCCAATCTCTAACATTATCCCCAAGTGGAATGAACTGGTATTCCAGAATCAGTGGCAAGATGCCCTCAACCGCCTCCTCATGACCAATAACTTTCCCGAATTTACAGGCCGCGTGTGTCCAGCACCCTGCGAAGGTGCCTGCGTTCTTGGTATCAACGAAGACCCTGTTGGAATCAAGTCTATTGAGTGCGCTATCATTGATCGTGGTTTCGAGATGGGATGGATGGTACCTCGGCCTCCCAAAGTGCGAACCGGCAAGACCATTGCTATCATCGGGTCAGGCCCCGCCGGTCTCGCATGTGCTGATCAGCTGAACAAAGCTGGTCACAACGTCACTGTATATGAGCGGGCAGATCGTGTCGGCGGCTTGCTCATGTACGGCATTCCCAACATGAAGCTTGACAAGCGTATTGTGAAGCGGAGAACTGACTTCATGGCTGCGGAAGGCGTCCAATACAAGACTGGCGTCACGGTTGGTGAGGATATTTCTCTGACAGAACTCAAGGCTCAGAATGATGCCGTTGTCATCGCGACTGGAGCTACAGTAGCTCGAGACCTTCCGATCAAGGGTCGTAGCCTTAACGGTATCCATTACGCTATGGAGTTCCTACACAAAAACACTAAGTCTCTACTTGATTCGGAACTAACCGACGGCGCTTATCTATCTGCCAAGGATAAGAATGTTATAGTCATCGGCGGTGGCGATACTGGCAACGACTGCATTGGTACTTCGGTTCGCCATGGTGCTAAATCTGTCATCAACTTTGAGCTTTTGCCGCAGCCTCCGCCCCAGCGTGGTCGCGACAACCCCTGGCCGCAGTGGCCTCGGATTTACCGGGTGGACTATGGCCACACAGAGGTTGCCCAACACATGGGTAAAGATCCTCGCGAGTACTGTATCATGTCCGAGGAGTTTGTCGATGATGGCAGTGGAAATGTGAAAGGCATTAACACAGTTCGCGTCGAATGGACCAAGTCCGCTACCGGTGGCTGGGACATGAAGAAGCTCGAGGACACGAAGCAATTTTTCCCCGCCGATTTGGTTCTTCTTTCCATGGGTTTCCTCGGCCCTGAGGCTCGTGTGCTCGGCGAGGAGATTGAGAAGGATGCTCGAAAGAATGTTAAAACGCCAGCTGGTTCTTACGCAACCAACGTAGCCGGCGTCTTTGCTGCTGGAGACTGCCGTCGTGGCCAGTCTCTGATTGTTTGGTAAGTCGAAGTCACAACACTCTTATTATTCTGGCGCGAATGCTAACGGCTATATTAGGGGTATCAATGAAGGAAGGCAGTCTGCTCGCGAGGTCGATATATACCTGCAGGGCTCTACCCACCTACCAGTAACCGGTGGTATCATTAAACAGAGTGCTAAAGAAATCCTTCGAACCGAGATACCGGTCGTGGCGTAACGAAAATATGAAAATAGACTCGAGGATTTTTCAGAGGCGTAAATGATTTTGGTTTGCATGGACATTTGCATTTCGACCGACCCGGCGAAAATATGGAGTTGGTTAGTACGGGACATGTATGTATGCGTCGGCAAATGAAGTTTACGATACCACTTTCCAAAAAAAAAATCATATTATTACATACCTTTATGTCTTCTCGAAATAGAGGTTTAGAATCGACTAGATAGAGTCTGACTTTATGGTAACTGTGCTTATGATCTAAGGTATCTGACCTAGAGGTATGCGCACTGTGTCTGGCATCGTCTGGCAGAAGTTTTGTAAATCACTATGTATTCTGTTCAATTGAACAAACATCTTAGGTACCATAGATAATATACTTAAGCAAAGACAAGTTTTAAAAGTTTCTCTTAGTTATACTTTTTCAACGTCAAAAAGTCGCTGCGAAATAGTCTCCCTAACTCTAAGTCTAGATTCTAGTCTAGAAGAGAGTAGCGCACACACGTGGTGATGCGCACTGTTTAATTGGCCAATGGGGACACGAGGCCCCCCGAGGCCCGCCCCTCTCGATGCGACGGCACCACCTTTTCTCTCTCAATCAACATGATAGCTAACTTACCTAACCTACCTAGCTAGCTACTAGCTATACAGAGTTTTTAACATCATACGCTCTACCTTGGGCAGGTACCTAGGAGACTGTTCTTCAGGAATTTTGGCATAGCTGATATTCAAATCGGTTTATTTAGATACACCTAGGTACCTATCGCGTTTGTCACCTCAGAATGCGTTTCGGGAAGACTCTTCGGGGGTCTACCTACCCGCCATGGAGGGACGAGTACATGGACTATTCCAAATTAAAGAGCATGTTACGCGAGAACACGGGCGAGGATGACGATGTGCCGTGGACCGAGGAGGACGAGAACCGTTTCTGCGACGAGATCTTCAACGTCCAGCTCGACAAAGTCTCCCAGTTCCAAGCCAAGACAGCATCGAGCCTGCAACAACGCGCCGATGCCGCTTTCGAGAAGCTCCGCGGCCTGGCCCCCTCCGATGACAAGGCCAAGGGCGACGTCAACACTGCACAGCTAGAAGAGCTTCGGGCCGAGTTAGACGCCATCGTTAACGAGGTGAAGGAGCTGAAGAAGTACAGCAGTATGAACTACACCGGCTTTCTCAAGATTGCGAAGAAGCACGATCGCAGGCGCGGCGATCGGTACAAGGTCCGCCCCATGATGCGCGTGAGCCTGTCCCAACACGGCCTTAACTCAGAGCAAGGATACTCGCCCCTCCTAAACAAGCTTTCCCTCATGTACTACGCCATCAGCCAAACCCTCGACACGGACAAGCAGCAACAGCAGCCCCTGGACCTGGAATACCAAGAGGAGTTCCACAACGGAGAGCGCTACACCGCTCACAAATGTAAGTAAAGCCATGTTATTCTCTACCGTCTGTCGGCTAACGAGGGGTGCGTGTATGTAGTCTGGGTTCATCCCGACAATCTTCTCGAAGTCAAAACCGCAATCTTGCGACATCTCCCGGCCCTAGTGTATAGCCAACAAGCCGCCAAGGAACTAGACGGTAACGAGGATCCTAAGATCACCTCGCTATATTTTGATAACTCTAAATTCGACCTGTATGGCAGAAAGGTCAATCGCCAGACTGATGCTTCCTCGGTGCGACTTCGCTGGTATGGCCACCTGAACGAGAAGCCAGATATTATGCTCGAGCAGAAAATTATATACGAGGATGGTACAAGCGAGGAAAAGAAATTCAATATCAAGGACAAATACACGAAGCAATATCTCGATGGAGAGTACAAGATGGAGAAATCTATCCAGAAAATGGAGAGGCAGGGCCAGCAGAACGGCTCTATCGATTCGTTCAAGGCCACTGCTGAAGAGATTCAGAATTTTATCGTCACTAACAAACTTGAGCCAGTCATGAGAGCCAACTATACTCGCACCGCGTTCCAGAAGCCTGCTGACGACCGAGTAAGGATATCTATCGACACTGACATCGCCTTCATTCGTGAAGATACCTTGGATCGTGACCGCCCGTGCCGAGATCCCGCCGAGTGGCATCGGACAGACATAGACAACAGCAATATGACATTCCCTTTCAAGAATATCAATCAAAGCGAGGTCTCGAGGTTCCCTTACGCCGTGTTGGAGATTAAATCAAAAGAGGAAGAGGGCCGCAAGCGCCCCAGATGGATAGACGATTTGATAGCCTCTCACCTGGTCTATGCGACACCGAGGTTTTCCAAGTTCGTTCACGGTGTAGCTTCACTATTTGAGGATTATGTCAACAATTTGCCGTTTTGGCTGAGTGATCTAGAGACAGATATTCGCAAAGACCCCCAGCAAGCCCACGAGGAAGAGGAACAGAGACGTGCTCGGCAAGCTGAGGATGCACAGGTAGTTGACAGCCTTCTTGGGACGAGCGCTAAGCGCGGTTCCTATAAGCCGTTCGCCAGCTCACCCCTTGGGAGATCCTACCTTTCCGAGCGTGCTGCTTCTGACGCCAGAGCCTCTCGCGTGGGTCCGGCCGACGAGTCTAGCGAAGTGGCTGGTGAAGCTGATGATGAATATGGCGACGACGAGTCATCGGGCCCAAAGCGCAACTACGGCACGCTTTCATCAGTCTTCCCCGGCTTCTCGTTATCCCGCTATGCTCGGAACAAGCGCCAGAAAGCGCAGCTACCTGAGGGCGTAATTAAACCCGAGGTATGGTTGAAGAATGCTGGTCCACTGCGAATCGAACCCAAAGTATGGCTTGCAAATGAGCGAACATTCTTAAAGTGGCAGCACATCTGCGTGCTGCTCGGCAGCTTGGCCCTCGGACTATACACGGCGGCGGGCGAGAATTTGGTAGCCGAATGCATGGGTATTGCCTACATCGCGATCGCGGTTCTGGCTGGGCTATGGGGCAATCTGATGCTCCGTCGCCGTCGGGCGATGATATTAGAGCGCAGCGGTAAAGATTTCGATAATATGATCGGGCCTCTGGCCGTGAGTGTAGCGTTGATGATCGCGCTGATCCTCAATTTTGTATTTGCGGTAAGTCTGCCCCTGACCTCGATTGCGTATCACAAAAGAAACTGACTAACGCCGACGCAGTATAAAAACGCACTCGGCAAATTTGAGGCCATATCTTATAATGAGACCGAAGTTGCCTTTATCGGCGAACTGCTGTGATTGAATAATTATCTTGATCGAGCACCGAGTTTTGCATTCATTGGGGCACCACTCGACCTTGTAAAAAAAAAACTAATTATACCTTAGCTTAAGTAAAGCGACTCCCGAATATTGGTCGGCAGTCAGAGAAAGGGCTTTAGTTAACTATGTATTGTAGATAGGAAGTTATATAAAAATTGCACTACGAGGACACAAATGAAGTCAAGTAGTAGTATAAAACAGCAACTGTACCTGAAATGGAGCTTGTGAGAATGTAACCTTGGGTATTACCTAGTCAGTAATCTGGGCAGGGTATTTATAACCAACCAGTCTTAATTGAACCCAGCAAGTCAAAGAGGGGCAGACTACATAAGGTAAGGGACCCCACAAGCTATGATTGGCGGTGTCCAAATATACCTAAGTCGATATTTGATAGACAAGTTTAGGTACCAAGGTGCATGCTTCTTGTTTTGACGGTGACGGTGACATATGCATGTGTCTATGTTGTTGCTGCCGTGTGATCTTGTAGGCATATATGTAGACGGGTAGGTATTTGAGATGGTTCTGGAGTCTAGACTGGCACTAATACTCGATCAGGAGATGCGTGGACAAATAGCAGTAGACGGGCATTGTCGTTGATGAGATGCCTGAATCGTTGTTTCAGTTTCCCAGCCGGGCAATGCCTGGACATGCAGCGTCGGGAGATGATACACATGCAGGCAGCTCCCTGACCAGGTACGATTGTTTTGTTTGCGCATAGTGATTCGTAGCTTCACTGGGCAGTGAGAGGATCAATTGGTTGGTTGTCTGAGGTCAGGTACAAACAGAGGGACAGAAGGTAAGGAAGAAGTACTATACTTAGTAAAAAAGAAAGCTAAGGCCGAAGCTGCGGCGGCGCATTGGGCGGTACAACATAGGTAGGTAGGCAATAGTAAGTATACCTTATGTAGGATGTAGGCAGTGGCTTCGTCGACGGTTTATTAATTAATGCATTGATTTCGGTACTGCCGAAGATGCTGTACTTACTTAATTCTTTCTGATCGAACCATCGCCCGTCTCCCTCGTCATCACTAACACTTAATAATACCTGCTCGCACTTACAAAACCCTCCCACTACCTTTGAAGCTAAGCCTAGGCATTTAGATAGATACCTACTTACTTACCTAAACCCCTTCAGCTCAAGCCTACCTCATTCAGCCAGTGTCTTATTCATTCCTCAAGACTCGAGCAATCAAACAGACCTACAATCAACTTTTTTATTTCGGTCCTACAATACGCAATACAAAATACAGACCACTAACAACTACATTCACCATAACATCTAAATACAACCAACAAATTACGATACAAACAGACAATACAGCGTCGACCGTCGACTTCTGATCCTCGGGCGGTGATTCTCACTGCCCAGCCACAAACATTGACGCGTGTTCGCCTCCCCCACCGATAATGAACACGAGGCATCTCACACTCAAATCGTTTCCTCCAGACTCGGACACCTGATCCGTCCTTCTCTCTCTCATGCCCCGAATGAGCGCATCGTAGCGACGTAAGCATGACCGAGCAGCCGAAGAAGAAGCGATTTTGGAGCAGTCTGTTTCGCAACCGCAGCAACGCCCAGCCGAGTAGCAGGCCGCTGGTACGTAGTATTATTGCAGCATCCTTCATAAGTGCAGCTAATCTATATTTTTACATAGCACTCGCTAAGACCTCCTAGGAACCAGAGGAGCACCCGAGAAGCAATAGTGATGGGGATCTGCTATCGCGCATGACGGGCACACGTCGTCGACCGCGACGTCCTGACCCACGTGACTCCAAGGGGAAAGGCCGGGAGCAGTTAAATGGACATCTCTACGAACAGCTACCCTTGACAGAATGGCCGCCTTCTGGGATCTCTGCCGACGAGGAACTCGTGCTCGGCCAGGCAATGGAACTGATATCGAGAGGAGTGCCGACGCATAAAGGTCACAAACGGCCTATCACGCACGCATCTGATCATTACTACGGTCTGTATGCAACAACAGATGGGAACCACGGCAAAGAGGGCGACGCCGTTAACCAGCACAACGCGATGACGCAACTAATGACTTTGCGGGTCCAAGGCTCGGGACCGCCCGCCTTCCCATGGGAGACGCTGGAGCAGCCGAGCTTTGCATTTGGCGTCGGCGCCCGCCCCGGTACCATCACGCTGAACGCTTGGGTAGGCCGGTCGAGCGTCTTGCCACCGATGATAGCACTGCGCGATCCAGGGATGGTGCCTCGTGAGGTCGACCTAACACAGATCTTTGAGCGACTGAAAGATCTCGAGGGAGGTTTAGAGGACGATGATCAAGAACTCATGTACCAGCAGCTTTACAAGCGATTCCTACGAGACCCAGAAAAATCATCTAACCCTCATAAGGGCATGGAGCAGCAAATTTTGGATTTAGTCATGTGTCTCTCCGGTCTCGACTGGATCGACTTTACAAGCCCAAAAAATCAGGTTGTTACCCGGTTCATCTACGACACGAGCCCAGCCAATCACCAGCAATACCGGAAGTTCTTTTACCAGCTTCTCCTAAGCCTAGAGCTCGAGCTGCGTATCAACTCCAGATTGCATACCGATTGGGCCAAGGAGCGGTTCATGTCACAAGTCCCGCCCAAGATCCAATGGAATCTGGCGTTAGCGAGGCGCTGGAGGGATAACATACGCATCGAGGAGTACGGTGCAACGGCCGAACAGGTCCGGCTGCGGTTTAAACTGAGGAAGCGCCAAACTAAAATGCTCAAGCGATTTGCGCAGATGATGAAGTGGTCAAACCTTGCAGAGACGCTAGATGTGCTCAAGGAACGGGATGTGGAAGGGAGCCTACTCGCAGTCAGTTCTCATACAATGGCTTTTTTTAGCGGCCTGGTATTGCCCGGGGTAAGTAGGATCATTCCGTGCGGCGCTCGCTGCTCGTCGCCCCGCGTGCGGACGGTAATATGCTCTCGCGCCAAGAAAGCAAGCTAACCTGTCTTCCCAGCCCACCTTCCCCTTCCTCATGATGAACAGCCTAATCGACATAGACCCCGACAAAGCCACGGACCACCTCTCGCTGCTCACCCACCTGAGCCCGAGCTGCGGGTTCCAATACCGTAATAGCTATACCTATTGGACGTCGACGAGCATCGTGGGCAAGGTGCTCGCGCCGACGTGCCTCGAGGTGGCGGGCTGGGTCGGGCCGGCGCGGCCGTCGAGCGACCTGGGCCGCTCGCAGATCGCGCGGATCCGCGCCCGGCGGCCGCGGCAGCGCATGACGTCCGAGGACGTGACGACCATGGGCGAGCGGTGCGACCCGCTCGGGCCCACGGCCGAGGCGTACCCCGTCAAGGAGTACGAGCTGCTGACGCCCAACAGCGACGACGCCGTGGACACGGTGCGCATCGTGATGCTGAGCCTCAAGCCGCTCGCGGCGGATCCCGCGGCGGCCGCCGCGGCAGCGGCGCAGCAGACAGGAGCGCCGGCGGCAGCGCCAGCGCCGACGGGGCCGAGCTGGTTCGACGCGAGCATCCAGTTCGCCATCTCGGGGGTGCCGTGGCAGCTGCGCCTGTGCTACGACGTGTGCTTCATCCACGCGTGGCCGTGCTCCGACGGGCCGCACCCGCTGTTCTTCGACTACGTGCACACGACGGTGCGGGCGGACGAGGTGGTCGAGGTCAAGGACTGGGCGCGGCCGCCGTCGCAGTCGCAGTCGCAGTCGCAGCCGGCGAACGGCAGCGGGAGTCTGCGGGAGAGGAGCAACATGTCCACGCCCATTGGCGGGAGCGGCAGTCAGCAGCAGCAGCAGCAGCTTGTCCACAAGCACACGCCCCAGCAGGAGGACGATGATGAGGAGAGGGTCCTCGTCGTCGAGGCGTTTGGTGTTAGGGACAATGAGGTGCTGGCGCGGGCTTGGTGTGCGCATTGGGGGCTGAGCGCCGTCGTGGCGGATATTGGCAAGACGTGGTGAGTGCTGCCGTGTTTCTACATACCTGCTGTTTACTGCGAGGGAGGGTCGATCTTGTGCTAATGATGCTGCTCTAGCATGGCGTGCGCCATCCGCGAGGCGTATGCCGCGACCCTGACGGTCGTGATCCTCATCGAGGAGCAGGCGGACGGCATAGACTAGGATGTAAGATTCCTACCGACAACGGAGCGGACAGATGGGGGCGATTCACGGGGGCGTGTGAGGAGATGGCGCAGGAGGTAGGGAGCGCACCACGATATCTACGATGGTATAAGATACACAACGACGACACGCTTCGCTATTTCACGGTATCGCATTCTGGAAAGACGAGTTGGAGAATGGAGTTTTGCTGGTTTTCTTTCTGCTTTCGCTAACGGCACCTGCGGCTATACCCACCTATCTACTACCCGACTTGAAGGGGCTGACTAACTACGGAGTATGGCAATTGTTAATGTGATTTTTGCTGGGCCGGCTAGCGAAAAGGCTTGCTCTTTTCCTCCCAAATCGGTGTTGGTTTGTCTACAGTATCCATGCGTCGTGAAGTACGATAATAATAAGTGACGTGCGTGCGAGACGTGAAGCGGAGCGATGACCGGACGATCGGCAAGTTGGCGCAGGAGATTGGCGCTCGAAAAAACATGGTCTGGCCTGGGGATTATTCCATTCGACGACAAATCATCGTGAGAAGATCCATGCTGGATTACAGAGTACCTTTGAGCCCGCGTAACCAGAACGCCGCGCCCCGGTTGGACTAACTCATCATCCTTCTCCGCTCTTGTGCTGTAATCCTTTAGGCCAAGGTCCACTCATTTCTCCCAACAGTTTGTCTGTAACGGTAATAAGAATTGGCGGTCACGATGCTGTACATTATGTACAGCAGATATATAGCGTGGTGGCGTGGGAAAGCTCAGTGGTTTGGTGGGGGAGAATCTCGTGTCGACCCCAACTTTACGGTACCTAGATGAGGTAGTGCTGTAATAGACAGCTTGGTTATCCACAGCTATCCACTAGAAGGAAGCCCCGGGGACAACTGGATAGCTCCAGAACAGCGCCAAAACAGGGACCTGAAGCAGAGTTACATCAGGTAGGTACAGAGTTGACGCCCCCGACTTCCCCACCAAACTACCCCACCTCTTCTCCCCACTATCCCAAGAAGTGACGACACAAACGCTTTACCCCTCCAAGGATGTTGTTTGACGATCCCCTCATCCATAGGAAGTATCTGCCCTTGGGTAGCTATCAGGTATCTGGTAGATATGCGCAGATAGCCTTTTCTTTCTTACGAGAACTCTCCAAACCCTAACAGATGTCTTTTCACAACCATAGAAATAGCATTGTCGGTCGACAGCAATAAAAAGCGAGAACAGAGGCCCCTTGGTATTGGAACCTGTCCATTAATCCTCTCCCTGCTATTACTTGAAGCACCCCCTCCTTGTCTTGTGTGAACAGAACCCTGAAAGGAACCCTGAACACCACCCTGAACAAATCCGTGGTCGCCTCGTCCAAGCTGCTGTGCCTCCCACGCTCCCTATCAGATCTCCGCGCAGTCAATCGAAAAAGAACCCTGTGTTCCGACCGGGCAGCTTGCCGCATGACGGGTTAGGGTCTGAATAAGGTCCTCTCTCACCTCAGATTCGCATACACACGTATACGCACACCCGTGATCCCTACGCCCATTGGACGCCGGCAACTATCGCCGTGCAGCTTGCCTCCCTCGTCGACTGCGTCGCTTACTAACTATTACGCCTGTGGCTGCGGTGTCTGATGCTCGTCATTTCCTATCATGGAGTAAGTGAGGGAAAATGGCACTGTCCCTAGCTTGTTTGCTTGCTCGTTATAAAAGCCATTGTGTACCCGTACTTGCCCCCCATCTCGGTCCATCCTGAGAATAAGCCCTCACCTGCAATCTTACTGGCAGTGACTTCTCTGACAAACAATGGCTTTTGATAGTACGCGTAATATAATCCACGTCGAGAATAATGTGCGTGTGTCTTTGTGTCAAACCCCTTCTCTGACAATGACTTCGCCGCGTTTCTGCCTCGACACACTTCTGCAATCTCAATTGACCCATCATGACGACGCAGGACCATTATATAGGGATTGACGTCGGCACCGGCTCGGCGCGTGCCTGTCTCATTGATTCTTCTGGAGACATTAAGGCCCTTGCGTCGGAAGCTATCAAGCTCTGGCAACCCCAGACCGGCTATTATGTAAGCATCCCTAGGTTTCACCCCCTGAGCTTCCCCGGTTTCCCATAGGATCCTTGTGTGCTGACGGGCTTTGCCAATGCCAGGAACAATCGACAACGGACATTTGGCATTGCATCTGTCACTGCGTCCAGCGTGTGGTCCACCAGTCCAACGTCGACAGTTCCTTGATCAAAGGAATCGGCTTTGATGCCACTTGCTCGCTAGCTGTATTTTCCCATGACACGGACGAGCCTGTCCCCGTTACCGGGCCCGATTTTGACAATGATGGTAACGACCGCAATGTCATTCTGTGGCTGGACCACCGCCCTGTTGAGGAGACCGAGAAGATCAATGCCACGGGCCACAACCTGTTGCGCTATGTCGGTGGCAAGATGAGCATAGAGATGGAAATCCCCAAGGTCCTCTGGCTCAAGAACAATATGCCCTCCGAACTCTTCGACCGCTGCAAATTCTACGATCTAGCAGACGCCCTGACACACCTGGCTACTGGCAATGAGACCCGCAGCTTCTGCAGTACCGTCTGTAAGCAGGGATACGTCCCCGTTGGCGTGGACGGCAGTGTAAAGGGATGGCAAGAAGATTTCTACCACACGATTGGTCTCAGTGACTTGGTGGAAGACAACTTTAAACGTATGGGAGGGGTCGACGGGGTGGTGAGCCTATTTACTATGAGTTTAACCCTAAGACGAGTCAATTGCTAATACGAGACGTAGAATGGCAAATACATGAGTGCTGGAGAGCTGGTTGGTACACTATCAGAAACCGCTAGCAAGCAGCTCGGCTTGCCGGTCGGCATTGCGGTCGGCAGTGGTGTCATTGATGCCTATGCCGGCTGGATCGGTACGGTAGGTGCCAAGGTCGATACGGAATATGGACACGCAGACGAAACCCACCCTGCGAATGACCTCGCCCAGGCCTCAACACGGCTCGCCGCCGTTGCTGGTACCTCGACCTGTCACTTGGCCTTGTCAGAGAAACCCGTGTTTGTTAATGGCGTATGGGGACCGTACCGTGACGTCCTCCTTCCAGGGTTCTGGCTGGCTGAGGGTGGCCAGTCAGCTACAGGCGAGCTATTGCGCCACGTCATCGAGACACACCCAGCGCACAAGGAAGTCTTGCCGCTGGCAGAAGCGATGAGCAAGAACATTTACGATTACATGAACATCCACCTCCGCGAGCTAGCTGAGAAGCTCAACGCACCAACGGTGTCCTACCTCGGCCGACACTTCTTCTTTTACGGCGATCTATGGGGCAATCGTTCGCCCATTGCGGATCCGAACATGAAGGGCGCGGTGATCGGTCTCAGCTCCGACTCTAGCGTAGATGGCCTAGCACTCTACTACTATGCCACGATGGAGTTCATCGCGCTGCAGACGCGGCACATCGTGGAAGCCATGAACAAGGAAGGCCACACCATCCAAACCATCTTCATGTCCGGCAGCCAGTGCCAGAACGACATGCTCATGGACCTCATCGCGACATGCTGCGACATGCCGGTGCTGATCCCCCGCTACGTGCACGCGGCCGTCGTGCACGGCGCGGCGATGCTCGGCGCCAAAGCGGCCAGCGCGGACCACGACGGCAACACGGAGAACCTCTGGAGCATCATGGACCGCATGAGCAAGCCCGGACGGCTGGTGAAGCCGGGCAAGGACAAGAACGAGAAGAAGCTGCTCGACACCAAGTACGAGGTCTTCCTCGACCAGTGCCGCACCCAGCAGGACTACCGCAAGAAGGTCGATGGGGCCATCGGTGGCTGGGCTCAGGAGTCTGAGAAATAGGGGTTATAGTAGATGGTACATAGATAGGGTTCGCGATGCCAGTGTCCATGAAGATTAGTGTCTCGTGCTGTAGAGAAATTATGGTTTTACTAGTGAAAGTTGGCAGATTACGTCGCTAGAACTACCGTCTAATTGAAACTCATAGAATATTTTATAGTGAATGTTGCATCGTGTTCTGAAATGCTGTTGTAGAAGGTACCTATGAGGACCTATATTATACTGCAGATAAATGTAGGTAAGACTAAAGCAGGGGTCTAGTCTGGTCTAGGGATGCTCTGGGGAAGATTATAGGCTGTAGCCCTGTAGCTACAGGGGCTATGGTCCGTGCACGCGCGACAAGCGCAACCTTTCGACAGAGCTTCCCTATTTTGTTGATTGTTTTCTTTCAGCCTTGTCTCGAAATTTTAGCAGCTTTGGTGTAGGTAGCTGCCAGACACTTAACTCAAGCAGCAGGGTCAACCCAGCTATCATATATCATATAGATACCCGACTACCTACACCGCCACCGTTTTTCTTCTCTACAACTGTTCCCGTCTTCACTACCCCGAACAACGCGACCCGACCGCCTCTGTTGGCCAATTTCTTGTCCCGTCATGTCGCTTTTCGGCAACACCGCTGGCCAGCAGCAGGCTGCCAGACCAAACCTGTTTGCTACTGCCGCTCAGCAGCAACCGACTGGTCAGACACCGAATTTGTTCGCCACTCCTACGCAGCAGCAGCAGCAGCAGCAGCCGGCTGGTCAAACACCCAGTGTGTTTGGAAGTGCTGGTCTACGGCCGGCAACAGGCTCGACACCCAGTGCATTCGGCAGTGCATTCGGCAGTAGCACCACACTGAACCAACCCCAAGCCCAAAATTCTACACCCAGCCTGTTTGGAACGACCGCGACACAACCACAAACCCAGACACAACCAGCGAGCTTGTTTGGAAGCACGGCGACGCAGAATGCGCAACCATCAAACACTGGTACAAGTGGAGGACCGTTTGGTTCGACGCAGAACCAGTCCCAACTTTCTGGCTTTGGGCTCCTCGGAGCCTCGACAGCTAATCAGAACGCGGGCAACTCGAGCTTATTTGGAGCTAGCCAACAACCTGCCGCATCGACTAATGGTGGTGCGCTACCCCAAGGAAATACATCGGGCTACTTCGACAGCCTACTCGCGAAAAGCAAGAAGCAAGCCCAGGGCGAATCTCCCCTCGAGGACCTGCCCAGTTTGCAGCTTGGACTAGGCGATCTGCGACAGCGCCTTCGGAAACTCGGCCCCCAGGCAGATCCTCTCCAGCATGGTAGAGCTCAATACATGCTCGCCGCCTCCGGCGTGGACCCAGGCGCTGCCGTGAAAGATCTCAAGTTCTTCAGCGCTCACACTGCGGGCCGCGTCGACCGACCTGCCGTCGCCCACACCGCCACCGAAATTGATATCGAAGCATATCTCGCAAACCTCCAGTCGAAGACTACATTGAGTATGATTGCCGACGGCCTCGAAAGATCAGCCAAGGACTTTGATAATTTCTTGGAAGACAACATCACAATGGAGTGGGAGAAGCAGAGAAAGAGGATTTACGAACATTTTGGCATCAAGTCAAGAGAAGATGGACCCGGTGAGCATGGTGTGGGGACACCAGCTAGGGAATCAATGGGGGGATTCGGCCGGTCCAGGAGAAACCCAAAGGCCTCTCGTTCCGGAACTCCTACTGCCAAAGGCAGTGCCTTTGGGCGCTCAGTCCTGCACAAGTCGGTTATTGGAACGCCAACTAAAATTGGTTCTCACCAGTCTGAATTTAAAGATGTCGAAGAAACCACAGGCAGTTCAACCCCGGTCCCGAACGGTTCATCTGTTGATGACCGGTTTGTTAGAGAGAAGCAGAGCAAACTCGCAGCGTGTATAAAGGATTTCAACTTAGCTCGGCTTGAGAAAACACCTTATCCCATTCTACACCAGCTCGCCGAGGTCGAGAGTAGAACTGGCGACAGGCATGCCCAGCAACTTGTTGATGCCTATCATGCCGCCATATCTATCGTCGGCGAGAACCCAGATGCCGAGACGTTTGCCGGAGAAGCGACAGCCAAAGAGCGACATTTCAAGGATGCTTATCTTGACCTAAACGAAAAGTCCGCTGCTTCGTTGAAGATGCGAAAAAGAATACTCGATGGTGCGAATCGCTTCCTAGAGAAGAAGTTTTACCGAGAGGTCGAAACCGTCATCGCTAAATACCCCCGAGAAGCTGCTCTTGGTGGACGTCCGGACGTCATTAGCAAGATACAGGCTTATGTGCGCTTGAGGCATGCTAGGAGAGACCTCGTGCCGGATAAGATCGAGCTCCAACAGGATTCAGAAGGAGAATTTGTGTGGGCAATCGTGTTTTTCCTGCTACGGTCTGGTTATGTTGACGATGCCGCAAAATACGTCAAGGGGCAAGCTACAGTTTTCAAAACCATCGATCGGACATTCGGTTCTTACCTGTTCGAGTATGTGGCTAGCCCTGAAAGACGGCTAAGACGCCAGTTGCAAGACCGATGCAACAATGAATACAATCAGAGAGCACGCAATGCGCCTGAAAACTCGATCGACCCCTATCGCATGGCATGCTACAAGGTAGTTGGACGATGCGATGTCAGCAACCGCAGCCTCGAGAACTTGAACACGGAGATTGATGACTGGGTCTGGCTCCAATTCAACCTTGCCCGTGAAAACGATAAGTCAACCGAGGTCGCTGCGGAATCCTATGGTCTACACGATCTTCGAACTAGCATTCGGGAGATTGGACTAAAGCACTTCCCCAAGAGTGCTCCAGAAGATACAAATGGTAGCTTTTGCATGTACTTCTATCTACAGGTTTTGGCTGGCATGTTTGAGCAGGCTATATCATATCTTTACACCTTCTCCTATGTAGATGCCACTCACTTTGCCATTGGTCTTGAGTATTACGGCCTCATTCGACCAGCGGATCCCTGGACTACTTCAGACACGCTTCTGTCCCACGACACTCGCTCGAAGCCGCAGTTGAGCTTTGGTCGGATGTTGGGATACTACACAAGGGATTTCCGTGCTGCCGATGTAGCCTCCGCAGTAGACTATCTCACCCTCATCTGTCTCAATGCCGACTTGGGTGGGGAGGCAGGGCGCCAGCAGGCGGAACTATGTCACGTCGCTCTGCGGGAATTGGTGCTGGAGACGAGAGAATTCAGCAAGTTGATTGGCGACATAAGACCAGATGGGCGCCGCATTACTGGGCTTATTGAAGAGCGCAGCCCGCTCATCGGCTTGCGGGAAGAAGATGACTTCGTTAAGACGGTTACTCTCCAAGCAGCCCGATTTGCTGATGATAATGGCCGGACAACTGATGCCGTGCTGCTATATCATCTTGCTGGGGACTACGACAGTGTTGTCACAATTGTCAGTCGCGCGCTAAGTGAGGCAATCTCGCTCGAGATTGGCGAGGACCCTATGCGCCTCATGCCAGTCAAACCTCGCGCCACGGGCAAGGCGCCCGAGGCGCAACCTGGAAGTAGCCTCAGTCTCGCATCTCTCGACGACCCTATTCAACTTGCCTATACCATGATGTCCATGTACGAGAAGGATGCCATGTTCTCCACCAAGATTCAGAACCAGAACCGAATCGCCTGTCATCTTCTCCTGCAGATGAGTGAAATCAAGGGCCTCGTAGAAGCAGGCCAATGGCCCGAGTCACTAGATGTAAGTTGCTTTACTCCACGCTTTATCTTTAAGCAATATATTAACAGTCATTATAGAAAATCCGCTCGCTTGAGATTCTTCCGTTAGAAGCCAACGGCGATGCAACCAAAGTCCGTCACTATGCATCTAAGTTCTCGGGACTCTCGCAAACGGTAGCGATCAACGTGCCGAACTTGTTGATGTGGACCATCACGTGCTGCATGCGACAGCGCGAGCGACTCATGAGCGGACAGTTCACGGGCAATGAAGGGTCACGTCGGATGATGTACGACAGCCTCAAGCAGATCAGCATGGATTTAACTACGTATACCAGCCAGCTGCGGTACAGGTTCCCCCCACACCTATTGGAAGCGTTAGCCAGAGCATCTGCGGATTAAGCTTAAGAGCATTTGTATGAAGACATGAAGGAGTACTCGATGACCATGATGTTGGAACCGAGGAGCGGGGACAGAGGCTGTTGGACATTGGTAGGGCAATGTAATGAAGTAGATTGCGTACTAGACTACCTTGTACGCTCGCCCGACTGCTAAAGAAATAAAGTACTGTAGTACATTTTGATATGCATGTGCAATTGAAGGCGGAAATAATACTTTCGTTGATGACTTTTTAATGGGGCGCATGTTAATTAGCATCTCTACAACCCCACAGGTTAATTAGGTAGTCTAAGTCAACAGCTTAAAAAGAGCCCATGTCAACCGAACACGAATAGTATCTAGATACAGAATATTGCCCTTCTTCTATATGATTATTGCTTGCGTGCCTACATACATCAGGTACCCCGGGTGTATAGGCAAATTCAACTCAGTACAGAGTACTAGTATAACATGTGTATTTCTTTGGAAGGATCAATGGATGTTGCACCAAGACTTGGCAAGGAGCACCCAACCCTGGGAATTACACCCGAGTCAGGCTGCTCTTGCTCTAGAAGAGATGCAGGAACAACATGACTCATGACTCGCGCGTGCTCCACTCGACAGCAGAGAATTGCCTTAACCCTGGACAGGAATTGCGATCTGCCTCGAGCCCCGAGAGACATCCGACACCCACCATCTCGCTCCATCCCGATTCCCCATTATCCCGCAATCCAGGCCAAGACCAGTCCAGGCCAATAGCTAATCTAGCGCACAGCATAAGTTGTGTGTATACGTGTGTACGTGTGTACGTAAGTGCGGTACGGAATACCTACGCTACTGTACGAAGGTCCTTGTCGCTCCTCGTCGTCGTATCTGCCCCATTCAGCCCTACATACCACCCGGCCAGTCGGTGCTACTCGACCCCCTCGGTCGTGCGACAAGGTGCGCGTGCGCGTCAGTTACAGTACGCTGCCTACGCTGTATCTAGCCGGCAGGCAGAAGGATAGAGGGCTTAGACTGGGCGAGAACACTGTCTACACAGGCAAGCGTACAGTGGCCGTTAATCGGCTAGACCGGCTACCTATCCCATACGCCATATACCACATATACCACCTAGACTACCATCGACGGTGCCATCCGCCACCCAGCATCTTTATCACCGCTCTGTGGCCGGCCGGACCCCGGTGCCGATCCCTGTATGTCTCACAGGGCCGACGGTGTGGAAGTAACCTGGAAGGGAACAAGCCGCCGAGTAGGTGGGCGTCGGCTAGGTGGTGACCTGAATGTGACCTGTCTAACGTAACCCGTATCTGATGATTACTGCCGCTGCTTCGCTTGCGTCGCATGATAATGTGTCCCTCCACATCCTCGCCCTCAACCTCTAACGGTCCCGCTCCCGCTTCCGTCTTCGCCCCTGTCGCTGCTGCTGCCGCCTCCACTGGGTCCAGCCGCCTCATCCTTCGTCAACGGGTGTCTGCTAGTACTGTTTGTACTACTCCTACTACCGCTACTACTACTGCTACCGCTACTGCTACCACTAGTGGTACGGCGGGGCTAGCTCACCCTCCCACTACCGCCCCTGAACCCGGAACAGGTCCTCCACACAACCACGATCCAGGTCACTATAAACGTGGTCCGTCTCCGTCCCTCGATGGCCAATCCCCCGATTCATCTAGGTCCCTACCCGGTAGTCGAGATCATGCCTCAGCCACTCCGCATGACCATCGCATTAAAAAGCGACGTACCGGCCCCGGGTCTAGAGGGGTCGCCAACCTAACACCCGAGCAGCTAGCTAAGAAGCGCGCCAATGGTAGGTTGTCTACCCTCCCTCATATCCCTATTATACTGCTATTTCCGCTGTGGTCATTCTTCGTTGGGTGTTGCTGCAGCTAGTGAATGCATTAATAACGATGTATGATAATGCATCTACCATCTGCGTGTTCAGCGAATCACGCAAGAGATCTATCTTTCTTGAGCTCTCGTAATCTGCGTATAGATAGAAGTATCTGACTTGATAATGGTAGACCGGGAAGCGCAGCGGGCTATTCGTGAACGTACCAAAAATCAGATCGAAGCCCTCGAGAATCGAATACGCGAATTAACCGAGCAGGAGCCGTACCAAGAACTCCAGAAAGTAATTCGCGAGAAGGAGGCGGTCGAAGCTAAAAATGCAGAGCTAGAGGCCCATCTGAGGTCCATTATGGTCTCAATTCAAACCCTCCTCTCTGGTAACGTGGGTATGTCAGCCTAAATAGGTGCGCTCCTAAGCTATTATGTAGTCCCTTTATATGTATTGAGTCCATGACTTTCTCATACATCTCTTGCTCACTGGCTGATTACAGCCGAAGGTGCCTTTGCCTCTCTAGCTCCAACCTATAATTCTATACAACCCGCCCAGCAGCAACAACAGCTCTCGTCCTACTCAGCGCCTACTGTCACGGCGCCTGGAAATGAATACACCGCCCATTCAGATGTGGATTTATACTGGCGTAGGCCAGCGCTACTCCAACCCACTTCGCTTCCCGATTCGAGTGGCCATGAGGTTAATATACCAATTCAGCACGATAACGAGTATTTCCAGTTCGGTATCCTCTCCGACCCTTCAGAGCGTTCAGATGAAATGCAGGTGGGCGCGAATGATACTCAAGACTCACTACCAGCTTGTCAGCACGCACTTGTAAAATACACCAAACATAACAACAACGCTACTTCAGGCAGTTCTTCCACGCTACCGCTATTGTCGACACAGCAGCAGTACCAGCACATGACCTACGCGGCTAGTATCCCAAGAGCTCCCCATATATCTTATGTAGATGTCGGCGGTCCTATCAAGCATGTCGCAGCAACTTGCCCCATAGATACTCTTCTTCTCAATTTAATGCAAGAACGCCGCCAGCGCGTCGCCGAAGGCCAACCAACTCAAGATGTAGTGGGCCCAAAACAACCCTCTATCTGGTTATTGCTGAACCCTAAAAACGATATCCCTTACAATTCCAAGATCTTCTTATCCAAAGTCTTCGCAGATATTATATCCAAGTTTTCCGCCTTGGATAGATTGCCTGAGAGGGTGGCGAGTTTGTATGTCGTATACCGTGTCGGTGAGTAATCTAGGCTCGTGTCTCATTTTGGTCCATTTCCAAGAGGCTGTAGGCTCTTGGTTAAGCTCTGCTCACCTTTTAAAGACCTCCCGTGCGCAAGAAATGATTATAACTTTCGTTCAATATCACATTTCATTTACTAACCCCGACTACTAGTGCGATGGCATATTAGTCCAACTGAAGAGAACCGCAACCTACTCCCCCCGTTTTCACAACCGCTGGATGTGCAATTCGACAAACCACACCCGGCGTGGATAGACTACGTGATCTTTCCCCAGATGCGCGAGAGGTTTGTCCGTAATTACAACGTCCCGGGCTTTAGCTTCGAGGCAATGTTCCTTCCCTACACGCAAACATTGTCCGTCAACTGGCCTTACGAAGATAAAGACGTACTGCGCGAAGCTACTGATGGCAGCGAGATTACCATCAATCCCATATTTGAGCAGCACCTTCTGGATATAAATAACTGGTCCTTGGGCGATGCGTTCGCTCAGGCGTGTCCGGCACTTAGAGGCACGTATAACCTCAAGAGCGAAGGCAGCGCGTCAAACAGAAAACGGTCGAATTTATGAACAATAACAATTACGAAACACATTACCTTCACTGAGATGTCTCTGGGGTACCTTTTGACCTAACACTTGGCCTTTTAACTCTATGGTGCTACGGAAATACAATCGAGAAACAAAAAGAGGATCTAGGCGAGACATACTTGTTTCCTCCCTTCCTGTAACGGAGTTCATGTGCTTTGGAGTGGGCGGGGTATGACGGCGTTCCAAGAATTACACATATGCATAGCCTTATTATCGGTTATTTCCTTTGGCATTAAGATTGCTCTAGACATTGGGAGGCTGGTAGGGGAAACAGGCTGGATTCAATGAATATGGAGGAAATCGTCAGATATACAGGCAGCATTGGCGGTGTCTACAAGTTTGAGTACGTAGCTTACGTTAGTATTTATAAGCGTAATGCCCAGGCTAAATGTATCTAACTAAGGGTAGTAACTTGAAACCCATTGTCGTCCTACCTTGTTATATATGGCGAGGATCCAAATGTTGGAGCTTCTAGTCTACTGAGCTTATTTCTAGTAAATGAAGCACGTTTGCTACGTGAAACAAGACCTCATAGTCCTACGTGTTGTTATGTCAGGTTTTTTCTTCTTCGGCTTTCTCTATCTCCATCTTCATAAAAACGTAGCTGAGTTTTGTGAATTGTCATTATTATCAGTCCTATTAGTACACCGTATTTTGCGCATCTTATCGATCGCCTTCTCTTTTTTCTCTATTTCCTCCCTGTTTTTCTTACATGCCATTAGCTTTTCACTCCAGATATTCTCCTGTTCTAGAGTTTCAGTAGCCGTTTCCCACCCTACCCTAGGACCAGAGAAACTCTCCAATGTCTTTACGATCAAATCCTCTCGCCTTGTAGAATTCCTCGTCTAGAGTGTAGGAGTCTGGTCCTGCCCATTCTCTCATCGTATCTCGTCAAGCCTCATCCTCGAGATCGTTGACCCCGAACGAGAACGCGGTGACGCCGCACCACTTGTCGCCACCACTGACGAACAATGTGGGCGTGTGGTCGCCGGGGAAAGTCTGGAACTGCATGCTCCTGATGACGGGCAGATACCAGCGCGGTATGTAGGTATTATAGGGGTTGATCCCGGCCCGGAGGTTGATCATAGTGTCGTTGCTCCTCACCCCGCGGGAACCCGGCCCCTCTGTTGCGAAGTCGATGACCCGGAGCTGCCAGCCGGTGCGTACCGAGTACAGCGCGAAGGTGCCCGAGACGTCGTCGTGGGCGGCGGCCACGACGCCCGTGGCCGCGTCGTAGGCGAAGCCGATGTCGACGTGGGCCGCGTTGCGGTAGCGCTCGAACCGGATCACGGGCTCGGCTACGATGTCACTCCGGGAGTGACTCGTGGCGTATTCTGTCTTCGTACCGCCTCGTTTGCCTCCCTTACCACCGCGGCAGCGGCCCTTAGAAGCCCCCAGTTGGGAATGGCGAGGGTGGTTATTATGGCTGCCCATGGCGCTATTCACAGCGCCGATATCGATTTTATTGCCGTCGCCCTCTGTGCCCCGGTGCTCGCGCGCGAACCGCAGGTCGTAGACCCCGAGCTGGTTCTCCAGGCCGGCGACGAGGACCTGGTTTCCGCCGTTGAGGTGCCGTAGGTGCGTGATGGTGGACGGGAGGCGGAGATGCGGCCACTTGGCGAAGTCCACGCGTGTGTCGGCGGTAAACAGGGCCCCCGGGCGTCCGCCGAATCGGAAGATGTCCACCCGGCCCGGTTCGAACTCTATTGTGAAGATGCTGCGGAACAGGTCGAGTCGAGGGCTTATCGGCGAGCTGTTATCTATCCAGTAACGGCCCCCGGAGGACTCTTCCCATTGCACCAGGCCTACGTCTGTGCCTACCATGCACATTAACTCACTGGACGCCTGTGCGGGGGCGACGCAGTGCGGTACGTTTACTAATTGTAGATTTTCAAAGGTCAGTAGGGCGTAAAATAGCAAATGTAGCGAGTCGCGAGGATCAACAGACGGCATGCAATATTTATGTATATGTTAAAAGGGGGATGCGAATAAAAGAAATGTAGAATCAACGTACTGTGAGGTATAAGCCGTAGTTGCAACAGGATTTCTGCATCGCTATCGACAGCATCGCTATCGACAGCGATTTCTGCATCGCTATCGACAGCGTTGGGTTTTATTTTCCATAGCATGGCAGATTCCCTACGAATGGACGGCTGTTGTTGGGTCACAAGTATACAATTACTACGGCTGTGGTATTGCATGTCAGATATAGTTGGTATCGGACCTCCCCAGTAAGGCAATGAGATAGAACCTGGTATGCGGTAGTTGGCGATGAGGCGATGGTCAAGTCTATTTCATGAACAGAGAGAAGAAATGTTAGTATATCAAAACTTGAGTATCAGTTGTAAGGAGTATAGTTAGATCAGCATAGATGCTTTGTCTAAATACATACCGTTTGTTCTCATCTCGAAGAACGTCTGTTGAGACCATCCTGAAATTCTCCTTGACTATAAGAACATTGAAGATAAGCTTTAGAATAGACTTTGCTCGTAGCTTGCGTCTTATGAACATGGATAGCGCCAACAATGGAGGACGAAGGAGGACATGAGACTAGACTGCCAACAACATACCTCCGTATACGGTACACATGCCAGTCTTGTAATCGCCTTCGCTGACATACATGTGTGTGACATGCACTCCATCATTTTCAGAGCGGAGGGAGATGCAGCCTTTGTTCTGCAGGCCCTCGGCAAAGCATGCAGCCTGCATATCGTCCCTCGCAGCACCATATTCACGCGCAAAGAACCCGCCCGTCAAAGGGTCATGGAGCACTCTTGCGCGCCTGACGCGGCTCTTGGCGATATTCAGGTATCGAACAGCGGCAGCCGTATCGTCATCACGGATCTTCTGCCTCTTCACATTGTCAGAGGACCATGCCGCATCTGTGGGCGCTGTCTTGCTACTCTCGACTTTGAAATAGCGGCCCTTTCCGGGGTCTTGTAGAACAGTTAGTGTACGTTTCCACTATGCGACGAGGTACCAAGATAGTGTAAGAAGGAGGAATCAAGAGGATCATGGCAACTTATAGCTGGTGTAGACAGACCGTAATAGTATCCGGGAATATTCATGCTTGCAATGCCCTGCTCACAGGTCGACAGAAGTGTGTAGGTCAGTACTCAGGACGCTGGTCAAGAGAGGCTTCGAATTGGCAAATTGCTCTGATGGAATGTATGCAGTGTTGGGTAAGTAGTTAGTCGGAGCATAGTTCTTCATCATGCTGTTAATAAGTGTGTGATAGCCGCACATTGTTTGCTCGAGAGTTGTAGGGAATGAATGATGTTAAGTACTTAGGTACCTACTTAGACTCTTAGAGATTTGCACGCGCCTGTATGTAGAAAAAGAACTTGGCGACACCCGACTTCAGGTGTTCGCCATTCAAACCAATTGACAAGAGACCACGCTAGCGTGCTCTACCCCAAAACTAGAGTGTTAAAGATGTTAAGATTGATGTCATTTGCTCATCATTACGCAGTAGGTTATAGCTAAAAATTCAGCTGTAGAACTCTTGTAGTTGGTGCAAGTTTTCAACTCATTTGTTATCATTCAATCACACAAATAGTGCTTTCAGCACAACATGGTCAAATCACATCGGCCATGAGGCATGAAGTAATTTTACTTTCTTCTTATTTATTAAGTCTAAAAGACGTATAGGTAGGGTATATGACCGAAGTCCGCCCGCCGCATCATTCAGTTTACAAAAATGAAATTATAAAGAGTGATTGTTCGACCCCCCAACCAGACGGAGAACTATCTATACACCGAAAGGTAAAAGGTATGTAACACAAACGGAGAACGGGGCCGAGCGGCGTGGCCTGGCGGGGTCTGCCGCGCCGTTTCACTGCATAAGCATTTACTGCGACTTCTCGTGCTGGGTGGACACGCGCTGGAGTGAGACAACTGTGAAACAAGTTAGCCAGGGGGTTCAACAATGCCAAGGGGCACAATAAAATGCTTACCAAAGTCCTCAAGGGAGCGTTGCTTCTGGCTTCCCTTGGGCGACTTGCCGTGCATAAGGTTGTCGAAGCCAGTGCTGTCCTGGAGGAAGTAGTAGATGCCGCCCATCACGCAGAAGACACCGAACGAGAAAATCCAGATACGGACAACGGCGACAATGTGGGTAAGCGCGCCATTCTCGAAGAAACCCCAGATACAGAAAGCAGTAGCAAGGATATCAACGAGCAGGATGGCACCGGTGAGCTGCCACGAGGGGATAGATGACCAGAAGGGACCGTTAGCACGGGTGATGAAGATGAGCCAGTTCTCAGTGAGTGAAATCTCGAGGAACAGGACCTCATCCAAGTTACCGTTGTTCTGGACGATACCACCGTTCTCGCCGTTGACGTATAGGGTGGTGACAGTAATCCAGGTTCCGACAGCAAGGACTATGCCAAGAATGACAGACAATCCCCAAAGTTTAGGAAGGTTCCACTTGACGGGGCTCATGGAGTAGGGGGCGTTATCGTAGGCAATGGCGAGGGTGGCGACATCAGCAAAGATGGCAATGAAGACAACCAGTTCGATGTTCAGAGATCGGTTGAGGATGGCAATCCACAGACCAAGGTAGATCTCCAAGTGCAGCGAAAGAGCGATACGGTAGACGACGTAGGCATACATGCGGTGGAAGATCTGGCGGGAAGTCTTGAGGGCATCAATAATAGCACCAAGACCAGGAGCCAAGAAGACGATATCGGCAGCGGAACGGGCAGCATCAGAGGCACCTTCGACGGCAATACCAGTATCGGCCTTCTTTAGCGAGGGGGCATCGTTGACACCATCACCAGTCATACCAACAAGGTAACCACGCTGTTGCAGGATCTCAACGACATTGTACTTGTGCTGGGGGAAAACCTCGGCAAAACCATCAGCAGCCTCGACGAAATCGTAAACCTCAGAGCCGGGCATGTCACCACCACCACCGAGACCGAGACGCTCAGCATTGTAGACGTTGGTACCGAGACCGAGTTGACGAGAAGTTTCACGAGCGATACCGACGGCATCACCAGTAAGCATCTTGATAGAAAGACCCATGCGCTTGGCTTCGTTGATAGTGCGGGCAGTGTCGTGACGGGGAGGGTCAGAGCAAGGCATTATACCAAGAATTTCCCAGGCACCCTCACCACGCTTACGGGCAACACCAAGAGAACGGAAACCACGGGTAGCGAACTCAGCAACCTTGTTCTTGTAGGCCTGGTCGATATCCTCAGGGACAGGGTGGTCCTCAGCAACAGTCTTTAGGACGAAGAGAGGGGCACCCTTAACGCAGGTGATAATCTCGCCCTGGGGGGATTCGACGATGGCAGTGACCTTCTTGGAGACAGGGTCGAAGGGGAAGAACTCCTTAACGATGTACTTGGACAGAACACCCTTAGCACGGGGGTAGTACTTGAGAGCCTTGAGGAAAGCCTTATCAATAGCATCCATACCCTTCTTCTTGCGGGAAGCAGCCAAGCAAGCAGTAAGCATCAGGTCATCGGGCTCAACGCCAGCAACAGTGAAGGGTTCGGACAGAGAAAGCTTGTTCTTGGTCAGAGTACCGGTCTTGTCGGAGCAGAGAATCTCAACACCAGCAAGGGACTCAATGGCAGAAAGCTTTTGAACAATGGCCTTCTTCTTAGCGAGGTAGGCGGCACCAACAGCCATAGTGGTGGTAACGACCGCAGGAAGACCGACGGGGACACCAACGATGGTAATGGCCAGGGTGAATCGCAGAATGTCAACGATGGGGTTGGAGCGGTAGAACGACGAAACCCAGACGACGAGCAGAGTGGCGACGACTAAGACTAGCAGAATCGTACCAATACCGTTGAGGACCTCAGTAAAGTGACCACTGCCACCGGAAGCCTGGCTAACCAGAGCAGCAGCACGACCGACGAACGTGTTGTCACCAGTGGCAGTGACGACCATGAAGGCCTCACCACGCTTGACGGCAGAGGAAGCAAAGCAGTTATCGTTCTTGTGCTTGTCGACAGCAAGGGACTCGCCGGTAAGGGCGGACTGATCGACTTGTAGGAAAGCATCGTCGGTGACAATGCGACCATCAGCGGGGATGATAGTACCCTGTACAGTTACTGTCAACCATTTGATCTGATCTGGCTAATGCGCCATAACTTACCTCTTCGACCTGGAGGATATCACCGGGGACGACCTGAGGAGCCTCGACTTCCTTGAGAGTACCGTCACGGAGGACAACAGCCTTGAGAGCAAGAGTCTTCTTCAACTCGTCGACAATAGAACCAGCCTGGTATTCTTGAATGAAACCAACAGCAGCGTTGAGCAGTAGCAGAGCGATAATGACACCGAAATCGACCCAGTCCTCCAGACCGGCAGCCAGGACGGCAGCGGCCTCCATAACGAATTGAATAGGACCGATGAAGAAACCCTGCGACGAAATGATTAGGACTGACGAGCTGCAGATACCGCAGGGAGGGCGAGCATACGAAGAACTTGAGAATCAGATTCTCCTTCTCTTCCTTCATCTGATTGAGACCATACTTGCGGCGACGGTTGGTAACCTCGGCTGGGCGACAATTAGCAACAATGCGAGAAGCCCAATGGACCACGGCTCGCTACAGAGGCGGCCGCCCACTGGGGATATAGCAATGCATTGGCGCCAACTCACCTTCTGTCAGACCAAGACGGGTGTCGGTCTGAAGCATCTCCTCGGGAATTGTACGACCTTGGCCAACATTCTGACCCTCCTCTTCCTCTTCATCATCACCGCCATCCTGAGACTCGAGGTCTTCGATCAGAGCATCGATGTCCTCATCGTCCTCCTCGGCTTCGTCGCCCTTGGTCTTGGTGACAGTAGGCTGGTTCTCAGCGTGGGCCGCCTTCTCGTCGAAGTTACCCGACTCGATGTTGGTGTTGATTGCCGGCGCAGCGGCGGTATTAGGCTCAGCCATTGTGGCGAGTGGTATTGCTGTAGTCGAGGTCTACTCGCTATGCCAAAGCTACTACTACTACTCAAGGAAAGGTGGTTAGGATCACATAGGTGCGTTGCGGGCAGCTTATAGAGAATGCCGGAGCTGCGGGGATGATAACAAGTGAGGAGGAGGGGCCATCTGCTGCTGGAATGCGAAGAGGGACTAGGTAAGATGAGGTTGTTGTTGCTATGACAGTGAGACTGCGCATGGCGTGGGCCGAGGGGAGCCGAGACGACTTGGGAGCTGGAGAGCGAGATTGTACTTACAGAGGAATAACACAAATAGATAGGGAAGGGGGGGAAGGGGGGGGAGAGAGCGCGTATGGTGGAAGGCACCAGCGTCGAGAACCTATTGAAAGTTGACGAGTCGAAATGAACAAGCCTCTTCGCGGTAAGAGAAAAAAGAGAAAAAGAGAGCGTCAATTGCGACGGGCAGCTTGCATTTTTAAAGGATAAGAGACCAAGGACGAAGGGCGAGATGATGGATGGATCCACCGAAGAAGCTCTTCTCCAAAATGGGCGAAAGTCAAGCCAGGGCCATTGTGCTCGGTGTCTCGCGACCTCGCGCTACAGTGCGGACCCACATCCACCATCCTCCACTGCCACCTATCAGAGCAACCGTGAATAAGGAGCCAGTTCACCTATCTAGTCATTACCCTTACAAGAGGGTTATATCTCTGTATCGTGTTACTTAGCAGCTACAACGGTTTGTTCTATCGTTCATCTCATAGAATGAATGTACCTATGTTGTACACCACTCTGGGAAGTTATTTGCTCTTCACCGCGAACCAATTCGCTCGTGAAGATGCTCATTACCTTATACTTTGTCGCCTACCTGTCTTGCTCTCTCCATGAGCAGGATATCTCTAATGTTCTCTTGTGCAGCAAGCTTTAACCTTTGCATTGGGTTAAACCTTCAAACTTAGGTAACACTTCCAGCTATTTCCTCGGCCCAGCATTTGGTATGCTGGTATTTGTATAGCCGCACTGATAAGAAGTAGAGTTGCATGGGGAAATTCCTTACCAACTTACGTACTGTCGAAATTCAGACACCGACACACTGTACGATCAAGTCCCTACTACAGCACCAGAGGTCCAGGGTCCCCACTCTCACTTCTTGGGTCGTAACAAAGTACATGTAGGTAAATCACTCACTCAACTTTTTCCTCACTTGCCATGACGACAGACCGCAACAATGCCAAATATGCCTCGAATCGTCGGCCTGCCCATTGGTGTATTCATTCACTCTGCGCGGCATTCCTCCGAGTAAGAGCATTTGCTCTTCACTACCTGTGGCAATTTGTTCTTTATGCAATTGACTCGTTCCAAATATCGCGTCGCCCTCCCCGATCGCAACGACTTTTATGAGCTTGCGTTGTCAGGTGTAACATTGTTTTGATCAGAATTTTCCGAACAAAACAAGGTTTCTGATTCCTATTGCTGTTTCCGTTTTCTGCAAGCAACAGGCCCTGAAGCCCACCACGCAGCATGGGGCGGAACAGCACAGACCATCTCCGTTAGGTATGCGCTAGCAGAGTAGACAGGCACAGTAGTGTGTCGCCTGTAGGTAGGCCGCACCCACTAGGTGCGCCGCGTACTTGCGCTCCTTCTAGCGTGCTGCGTCGAGCCGTACAGAGTACCCACCGTAGATTCAGGGCAAAACTACCTAAGTCCTAGTTAGTGCAAGCGTAGCGTAGGGTACCTAGTGCGATGTAGATAAACTGCGGCAATAAGAGCAAGGATTCTGGTCTACCAAAAAGCATCTCATCTCAGCCAGCAACCAGCAACCCACAGTGGCCGACTCGTGCGAGTCGCGAGGCCGGCCGAGGCGCATACTTACCCGCTTATCTCACTGTGCCTTGTACTGTGCCAAGGCCCCTTCACGATTGCAACCTGCATCGACCAAGATCTACACTACTACCTACAGCACAGCGGTGGTACGGCAGTACGGTAGTATGTACATTCTTCTCACCATGAGCAATTTTAACTCTCGACAGCCACACATGCAACTCGCTAGCACACACGAGACATTACGTTTACCTAGTCCCCAGCGGCATACTTAAGATAGCAGCTATTCCCCATGGCCCGAGCTAGATCCGCTCCCCCCAAGCCTTGCGACAATAATTCTCTGTACCTACCTAGTTGTGAACCAACAGAGGGATCTCGCATGGGCAGGGAAACCCATTCAGTGCCGGTCCCGCGTCTCTCCCCTTGAGCTATTTTCCGTGCCCTGTAAGTTGCGACTCTATGGGCGAAAGGAGATGTACAAGTAGGTACTGAGCAGAACCACTTAAGCAAAACCGCGGAGAATGCCCTTTCAACTTTCATAGGTAATTGATTCTACTGCACACACGAAGGAGTCTAGGAAAGTAGATCGTCTATCTATCTGTCTAGTGTAGGTGGGTAGTGAGTAGGTAGTTCGCAATTGCTCAGTCTAGAAACAGTACTTATACTGTGCCAGAGGATACGATACTATGTATGCGTGCTAACAGACATAATGCCATCGTTCTCCAGCTTATTTCCACGCAACCTCAATCCATCCCCGTGGAGCATATCTGGGCATCGGCCCCGCGAAGTCAGTCCTGCGGAGTAGGAATTGATCAAAATTAGGAGTTGCAATCGCCTACTTTTAGGTGCTGCAATGGATCTATCCATTCTCATCTATAAACTGTGGTCCAAATCTAGTAGACAGGAGAGCTGTAGATGGATAGCTCGGAACGCTTCGGTTCTTTGGTAGCTGACAACCTACGTCATGCGACCTACCTAGTGTATATTTTTTCTTTCCTGTCAGCCCTCCATACTACATGTAAGGAGTATGGGGAGGAATGAATGGGGATAGATGGGGGTATAGCGCTGTCTATTTTCTGTACCGGTCACCCATTGAACTGCACTGCCGAATACTTGGGCGTTACCTACTTATACGGCGGTTGCGTTACGCCGCATCGCACTACGCTGGAGGGCTTTGAGGCGCGAGCTCGCTCGGAATTGGCGTAGTGTAGGTTTGTCAGACTAGGTTCTCTCCCACAAGGCTCACCGACAGATACGTACTCGGTAGCTTTGTGAAACTTGCGAGCCACAGAACCCAACCCGCGCAGAACCTGACTTCGAGCAGCAAACGCTCGGCCCAATGGTTCCGACGTGTCCGGCCATAGCATTCGCTCGGAATGCCCGCTTCCCCACCACCCTTCGGTGTGAGGAAATCCAAGTGTGGTAATTGTTCGCGGCATTTCTTGGCTTCTTCTAGAATCCGATTTCTGCTTCTACGATAATTTTCAGGCTTTTGCCACCACGTTTGAGAAGCCGGGTCGGGCCTGGTCGCTGTCGCTGTCGCGACTAATACAATCCGCGAGACCTCTTAGCGGACACGCCTAGCGGTGTCTTCCAGATGCCGACAATCAATAGTGATAGGTACCTACAATAATGTCTATACCCTACGCAGCTATCTACCTCTACCTCTACCTACCTGCCTACCTTCTAGGTATTCAACACGAGTAACATTCTCTACCTAGATTCTAGTTCCTGGAATCTAGATATGTACTTAGCCAGAACCTAGAGCTGAACCTAGACCTACTGTACGTGTCATTGGTAGTATCTAGATTCTAGGCGATTCTCTAGCAGGTGTCACCTATAATCTGTAGCCTGTAGGTATGTACAACAGTATTATAGGTAGGTAGTGTCCAGGGCTCGTTGGTCAGTGTCACATCACAGGGGAGGTCTGCCTCAAGTGCGGTAGATCCTCATGTGCCGGCTTGGCTCCCCTTGCCTCTCTGTGCACTGGAGCTCTCTAACTGGAGCAAGCATTTACAGCCCATTGCCTACTGTTGGTCTCCATCTCCAGCTGGCCGTCCAGTCGCCTCAACTCCTCCTCATCGCTCCTCAGCTCGGTGCTCATTCGCTCCCTCGCTCGCCTGCACAGCGCACGGCCACCGTGCGGCCACAACGTGCACTGTCGCATAGCAAAGCAATGAAAACGATAGCAACCAGATCCGCGTGGGATCCCCATATTGCAGAATCCCTCCACCCCCCGTAGCTCATCTATCTCACGGCCCAATCACATCGCTCGCAAGTGAAAATAATGGCCAAAATGGGATTCGCCCTGCCAGGGTTCAGCTCTTGGTCTTGGCTAGTGTGATTGCGTTATTACTGGGGAAAAGCGAGGAGGACCGTTGCGTTGTTGGAGACACGACTGAACCTGAACGGGGCATAGGCATGACTAAGAACGAGCCAATATTCCAGTACCTTGGCCCAGTCCAAATACACAGTGCACACTTGGTGCAGAATGTGCAGCATCGCCAATCGCTAGGCCAGACCCAGGAGCCAAATCCGCTTCCTGTCGCTAGCTAATTGGGAGGATGGGAGAAGCTAACAATAGTTGGCTATCTTGCACCATCCGCGCCGAGTCCTGCCACTGGCCAATAGGTTCTTACTCGGACATTTGAGTCTGTCTATCTTGCAGTAGATTACCCATCTTTATTTCTAGTCTACCTATGCATTGTCATAGCTCCCGTACGTATTAGGCGGGTATCACTAGACTACGACAGGAGATGCTGTATTCTGTACTAAGTGTAGTGTAAGTACCAGAGTATGCGTACAGAATACAGTGCTATAGGCTCGCTGAAGGCTCGCGTTGTCCACGGCTGTCCACGGAGAATTCGCATTATCCGGAAAGCGACTTGCATCACATAGACGATCATTTCCTACCGAGACTATGTACGAAAATTATAAGATTAACCGTAGCTGACCGTAGGTTACACCGGCTTCCGTAGGATTAGGTACTCTGATCTGTTTAATGACGAAATGCTTTGCCTTGTCCTATCTTATCCGCGGATTGGTGGTCCGACACCCATCGCTCACGAAAACACGCGCAGATAATACGAACATGACCGACTAACTTGCCAGTATACATAACCAGGATCCAGGTCACACACGATTGAACGGATGAAACTCAAGCCTAAGATCAAGTCGTCGGAGCTTGAAACAACGTAGAGCCGAGGCAACTGTCATTTCGTTTACCCTACCTATTGTTTACTTTCGTTCCCTATCGTAAACACGACTTACACTGTATAGGTAGTATCTTCGAACCGGCCAGTGCTGGCGAGACGACCCCGTCTGTTCTCGACACCACACTACCTATTCACCAAGGCCCTGAACTATCCACTGCGTGGGGGGCACGAGTCAGCAATAAGAACGACCATATCGCGTTCTCCTGTCAGAAAATGAAATGGTCCTTAGGCCAATCAAAGCTATAAAGGCGCTAATCGCGCTAACGCGAGCTCCGAGGTCGCCGCCGCGCAGCGTGTCTAGTTGACTCCATCTCCATGAAAAGGGAGAGAGAAAAAACCACCAAAAATCCACGTTTCACCTGGTGCAGATGGAAGCCAGTGTCAATACTCACCTACCTAGCGAAGTCAAAAAAGTTAGCACCAGATGGTTCCTGACTAACAAGCCCCCTAGTCTAGGGGTCTCATAAGGTAATCCACCACTGCCAACGCCCAATCGAATATTCCAGGTACTCAGCATCGTGAAATGCCAATTTTGGGCAAGTCTATATATAAGTCGGACATCTACCAAGCGCCTACCAACGGGAATTTCATGGATTGAAGCTTCTATTTACTTCAGCCTTGTCAGGAACAGCAAAATGTCAACTTAGCATATTCGGCTGCCAAGGCTCCCATCGCCCTTAGTATTAATCTTAGTCCATTCAATGGACTATGCAAACTGCGAGTTGCTTGATAGATATTAAAACACTATCGGCTTTGCTCGGCGGATTGAGGCTTACGATCCGACCATCATCTCCTCTTTCATACAGCGCGGGCAGAGCTTAATCCGGGAGCATCCCCATCCGGAAATCCGCCTTCCCACACTTGGCTTCTTGGCTTCGTTAACGCCGAGTTATGTCAATATGCAACACTGATTTATTCGACTAGAGTCGACTTCTGGTACTCGGTCTATGGGAACCATAGAATATCTCTATGCATCTATCTAAGGCTACATCTACACCATATGTACCTTAAAGCCTGGCGATGGTTAAGCGTTAGAAGTTTGGTCGCGTTTCCCTTCGTATAATCCTCGGTGTACACGCCGGTTCAAGCCAAGGCTAACTAACAAACACGAGTGGACCAAAAAGCATCGTCATCATCATATTCATCTCTACCCCAGAGTTATCGCCATTAATGATTAGGGGTAACAACGTAGTCTATTACTAGTCTTACAGTATGCATTAAGTAGTAATAAGAACGATAAATTTACTACGTATTAAGTTTGACCGAGCTTTTGCTATTCATCGTTAAAGGGGCAGGTACAGAATAGTTACCGACAACACAACTACCTAGTAAAACAACTTCGAGATTTCATGGCGCCAAGATGATTTCCATCTCTTATCAAATCACTGCGCCCTCATGCCCAGAAGATCTGCGATATAAGTGTCACACAACTAACTATTCCAGATGGACTGCCAAGCTCACTACCTCCCGCCTGTATCGATCGTGTATTACAATTATTACAGTTGACACTTTCGTCATCCTCTACGATCCCTCGCCAAGCGCTTTTTAAACACATCGCTGTCCTGCAAAGATTGAAGATCCCCAGTGGCGCCGAGCCGTCGTTCGTTTGGCTAAGTGACGACTTGGCACATCATATGTAGCATTGTCGATATTGGCATCTAGAGCTTGCCAGATTGGTAATTAATTGTACGATTCACGTCAAGACAAGATGGACAATGTATCACAGACAAAACCAAGACCTCTTGGCCTTTGGCTTTCCTGACCTTCCCTAGGTCCGCCTCACTCAGCCAGCCAGACGACGTAAGTCAAGACAGCCAAGGCCTCACGTACCATGGCGCGAGATCCTGCGACAGTAGTGTAGAAGCAGCGCACCAGCCTCTCTTTATCCTCTTCCCATTTTCATCGTCTCCAGTATCACCAAAATCCGCGAACGGTTGTAGATGTTTCGGGGAATCCCAGCGGACGATGGGAAACCGTGCTTCTCCCCCGGGGGATCGGCAGGGGATGTGCGTGGCGGTGGTGGTCGTGTGCTGCCCCCCCCCAAACCCGTCCTCCGAGCGCGGGTTCCGTTGGCCCAGCCAGCTACGAGCCACGCAGCTATCGCGTCGCTGCGCTGGTTTCCCCCGACCGCCTCGCTCCGGACGTCGCTGCGCATGCGACACCGCACACGTACATCCCTTACGGGCCTACCTTCTGCAGCAGCGTGCGCCTGGGGACGCGGGGGCGGGATATTCTGCTGCGCACATATACATACATAGACAGGTGCGCTATCTCGTCTACGCTACGCTACGTTAGGTTACCCTAGACTACCTTGCCTGGGAAATGCAGAAAGAGGTTAGGCGGGCAAGGGCGCAGCGTGGGAAAAAAGAAGACTTTGATTAATTGGGATTTTTTGATTGGATGCGTTGCAGGGTTTGAGCGTTTCCAAATGCCGTGCGCCAGGCCAAGGCGGGAAAGGAGCTCTTGAGGCCTTTTTTTTTTTCTTTGCACTCCTTTTATTTCCCTCTCTCTCCGCCCTTTTGCCCTTTGCCCTTTTCGGCCTTAATATCAGGAACAAACCTCGCTCGGTCTTGGTATGCCACCCTAGCTGCAGTAGACGTGTTGACGTAGGCTCATTACGAAACGCTAGGTAAGACGCGTTCTTTTGATTCTCTCGTCGATAGCTATTTTCGCGACGGTTGAAATGAAGGTATCCTAGGTATAAGCACATAAGATATAGCAATTGTCGTTATAGGTTTAGCTTCGTCTCCTAGGTAATACTTAGGTAAGTCGCACATAGTTTCCCAAAGATCGAGCTCGTAGGGGTACACCGCTCTCGCTATTTAGTCAGCGTCAATTGTATTAGTGAATGGGCTTTTCGGTTCCTTTGGAAACAGTCTCCTGTGCTCTGTTTCTAAACAAGACAAGGGTACGGCGCAGGTAAATCCAACGTACATATCATGTTACACTGAACTGCCATATCCCTTGGGACGTGAATTGACAGGTAGGATCTGCGTTTGCCTTGACTAGACTGCATGCGTGGAGGATCCTTCCGCACGGCAAGCAAGTAAATCAGTAGCTATGGAAATGGCACACTATCTCGGTACCGTACATAACAACGTAGGAATGCATGCATGCTTTCGCGAAAAGATCCGTCAGTATCTTGAGTGATTTGACTGTCTAGGTACTGTATAGATATGATGTATGTTTGTGTTGGTAGGTGCATTGTCTATGCTGCTATGCGTACAGAATACAGACCCATTGAGATCACACTTATAGTGGCACAGCCACTTCCCTTCCTCCCGAGAGCCAAGCTAGGCGTGTAACAAATATCAAAAGCTTTGCCGTGGCCTTGGCGCAGATCAGCAATTGTTTCCCTACAAGTGCATGGACCTCTGATAGGTATACATGAGTATTATTACCAAGGTTTGCGTGCAGAGCAGGCAATTAAACCAGACGCAGGATCCACGGAGAAACCTCGAATTAGCAATTTGTGCGCGCTGTTGTTGCAGTGCTACATATCTACGTAAACGTGCTAGATTTCATTATTAGTTACAGCTTATGGGTTTAGTCTTGGCTGTCTGAGCCATCTCACTCATCCTAGATAGGTTCGGTGGCGTTATGCCTTTGCAAGAGGGAAGTCCGTCAATTAGAACATTGCTTGGTGGTTTCTGAACCACGTTTTAGTCCCGGGTAGGCCCGTCTCCGAAGTGAGAAGAAAACATATGACTATCCAAAACTGCGGGCCGGAAGGGTTAGCAGGGCAAAACAGGTAAGTCCTTTGAGATGCGTATGCCGGAAATCGCTGCTTTGATAAAGCCAGCTGCCCTGGTCCTGGATGAGTATACTGCATGCGACCCAAGTTATAGTTGTGAAACCGTCCCGGCGGACAGCAAACGTCGCGGAGCCTTGCATCGTCCTACCTAGAACGCTGGTTACTTCTGATTTTTATTTCAATAAAATAGAGCAATAGGTAGCGGGAGGGTTTACTTCAAAACAACCTATTTTAATCATTAGGGTATAAGGTGCCCCAACAGCGTCCGAAGGTCTGTTATAGGATGTCATATTACCGGAGAGTTGACGTTCTCTATATTCATGGTTTATCTCGGGGAATGATGACCCTATGATACTAAAACTCAATCGGTTCTTCTCATAGAAGGCCGGGTGATGTAGGTTTAACAGTTATATTCATCGAGGCTCCGGGGCTATAGGCAAGGCATGAAGGGATAGAAAGCAAACCGAGCCCGGTCTATCACGGTGTGGAGCAAGAGCAAGAGAACAATAGGGTAATGCTGTTTAGGTAATACCTATTTGGCGCGTCGCATACCTTAACTCATTCCGCTATCAAAGTGACGCGGACAACCTAGTAACGTTGTGCCGAACTTAAGATTGAAGCACATCGTTTAGGAGCCGTCTGTTTGCTTGGATATATAACATCATCACTTAACCTAACTCCTCGTTAGCCCCACGAATGAAATTAATATGAGATCATGAGTGCGATCCGATTAGGTTAATAAGATGCCGATGCCTTCCGAGTGCTAGGTTTACTTTGCATAAGAGATTATAGGACTAGGTGTAATGATAAACTAGACTACAGCCCAACATAAGCCCGAGAGAGAAGTAAGCTATATGAATACAATGTAAAAGGCCATATATAATAGCCTTATGTGCATAATACGAAGTCTGTCATGTTTTATAGAACAACTTAGGTTTTGTTAAAGCGAATCAAGTACCCTAGGCAGAAGGAACAACTGACTTACCCTCATAGTTGGAGATATGCTACTCCCTACTCCCCAATCACCAATAGGTTGAAGGAGTTCTAGGGAATTAATTAGTTAAACAGTAAATTGCGATACCATCCCTCGCAATAGTAACTAATTATAGTGTAAGTTAGAAGCAAGAGAACTGACTGGGCCTAGCCTACAGCTATAATTAATAGTACTGCTGGACTGTTCGCTCCCCTTAGTACCTTCTTGAATACATCACTTCTACTACGCTTTCTTACTTACATTAAATATGATTACTTATTTGTGAAGGTAAATTGCCAAGCTTGTTGTCTAGGATGAGCATTTATGTATACACTATGTATTAACGTGGAAAGACAGCTTAATGTAGCATAAGGAAAGCGTGCTAGTCAATAATGAAATACTTATTGTACCATCCTACTGAATCCAATTCTATAATACTAATGTATTGTATGACATATCAGCTAATACTTGTGGTGGTTATATTTATGGTGCTAGCCACAAGGGGTGTCCTGAGGCCTCTTGGTATCCGAACAGTTTATGATTTGATTAACTCTTGTATTTATTCTTAATTTTGATACTTCCATTCTTAGCTTCGACTGCTATTATATTTAGTCTATGACTTATTTGCCTTCCCACTACATAGCAGCCTCAGTCATCATTCTAGAACAACTATTCACACTATATAGATGTTGGAGCTAAAGATAACATCCCTTTTTATCGTGCAACATACTCGTGATATTACATTACGTGATAGGGACATTAAGCTGTTGATGATATCACCAATCAATATTGTATGTATGTAACATACTAGTTAACTTGAGTGTTGTATTGAAACGAGTACTTATTGTGTTTTATGCTAGAAAACGCTGTATATACGGAACTAATTCAAAATTTATAATCTTCGTGTTAATGAGGAAAAGTGATGTTTTTATTTCTCTCGTCTCTCGGCCAATCAATGGGTTGTGATGCATTGAGAGTTATGTATTGGAATTTCCAAATCTCTAGGCTCTTTGCAAGAGAACGCTTGACATAGCCGAGAGGCGTATCCTTGGATCTGACGATCTCTTCTACAAGAGTTTTATTAGTACCGACAGCGGCGTTGATGCCGCCTGGATCACTGTAAGTGTTATATTACTAGAATGTGTAGTGGATAGCGTGTGGTCATATCGAATCTGTTAGTGGTTACTAGGTGGGAAGCACATTATTTTTCTCCTTGTTATAACTCTCCTTGTAGTCAGAGTTAACGTTGAGATTCGGACAGATTATCCAGAACCGCAAGGCTCATTAATTGTAGCACAACGGTTCTCCTAACCACATGGTAGGTAGTTCAACATACTCTCCTTGGGATTAAGATCCAATAACCACCCTTCAAGACATTACATTCGAGCTGAGATATCAACAGATTCTGTCGGGCTTACAAGTTGTGGTACCTTCCTCGCTTCAGGGAACGTAATTTCCTAAGCGCTCATGACCTCAGGTAACTTCTCCTCGCCGCCTGGGCCAGCGATGGCGTTCATACCCCAGGCACACCCATTGAAGTCGGCAAAGCCAAGTGGAAAGGAAGCAACTGCATACCCGGCGGCGGCGGCGGCGAGGCTGGCCATTGCGCCCGTCGCATTGCGAGAGAGTGAAATCAAGTTCCAAATCTAAAAATACAGCATTTATCCGTTCCCGCGCCTTCTTTTGTACTAGTTGTACTTTGGCTGCCGCACTTGGATTGGGGGTTCCTGCCACCGCCTCATCCAGGAGGCTCTGTGAAGGGTGCTCTTAGAAGAGACAAATGTTAGCCATAGGCGCAGCACTCGTGACAGAGATGAGCGATGGATGGAAGCAGGAGCTCTTACCTGGGGGGAGGTAGACATCTGCATGATCTTTGTGATATTGAACAAGATCTGATAACGACCGAATGGAGGATGCCTCGTAGAGGGTCATGAAATTCTCGAATTCGTTCTCGAAATCGGCATCTACAGACTTAATTAGGATATAGCTATGTAGCATGCGGCTAACAAAGAAACAACTGCGAACACTATAGTTCCTCAATGTTGATCTTGTGTCTTGCTTGCATGTTATTGGACAGCTTTTAGAACGGCTGAAGGGGTACATTTCGTATGACTGTTGCGCCAGCGGTAGAGATGGCCGAGGCCGCTTCGTCGATCTGTTTTTGCTATTTCGGTTCAATTGTCAGTCAAATGACTTTATTCGGAAATATTGGGACGGGAGCCATACCGCCTGAGCTGCGAAGGATTCTACGGGTCCAACGACAATAGATGCAGCTTCCCACGGACCGTATGATACGATGCCCACTCGTAAGCCGTCCCAGGACCCTTTGGGTGCGTGGGTTAAATCTGTTCCCATTAGAAGCGACAGCATATCGGCAACATATTTGCTCGGTTTTGCGATTGGCCTAATAGAGGCATAGAGAAAACTGCCCAAGCTGCCTTTTGCCGAGACCTTGCCTGGCGCTGGCTTGAGAGCGTAAAGCTCGGCCCTGCCCTCCAGCAGACGGCCAACCCCCCGTGTTCGGGGGGTCGGGTTTGAAGAGGCCGAGTTCGTGTAGTGCCATGTGTTATAAATCAAGTCATTCCGAATCTCTTAGGGTTTATCATATCGAAAGATTGGCTTTGACGAGGATTATCATACCGGCTTTGAGGACCAAGTCCACGACATCTCCATTTTGTCCACCATAAGCGTCGATGAGTGCAGCGGTGCCATAGGTCGTGGGCATCCCGAGGTATGAGTCGGTCGGGATATTGTCCTTAATTATGATAGGGATGCCATGAAGCGGCCTCCTTGGGCCGGACATATTCCGCTCATCGTCTAGTGCCTGAGCTTGGGTCAGGGCCGAATCGACAGGAGCGAGGGAGATTAAGGCTCTCAGCCCTGCCCTTTTAGGTTGTGTTGATGAATTTGTTCCAAGTAGGCGGCAACAAGGTCAACACTGCGTATATCGTTGGCGGCGAGTTTCATCTGGATGGCTGCCGCATCGGCGTCGAGAAGGTTAATGTCGATTGCTATGACACTCGGGCGCGTGTCAGAGAAATTATTGCTGAATGGCAAAGCTTTCGAGCAGTGAGGTTGCTGAGAGAGGCTTGAGATTAGGGATGAACGTGAGAGAGCTGGATAGACTGCCACACCACCTTCTAGGATACATCAACAGGCCCGAAGTGTAAGTGCAATTGCTTTTATATTTATAGCCTGCCTCTTCCTTTAATGTGATACCGCCTACCCAAACTTATACTGCAAGTAAGTATATGCTAGCTGCTTTCCCCTTGACTCCATTCATATATCACTGGATTTGTGAACACACTGGTTAAGGGTCAGACTATATCATACATATAGACTATGATATGATATAAACTCATTATTCAAGTACATTCAATATGCCTACGTATGATTCGTTTGCCCTAGCCGATGTTGATAGCTGGGGTTATAGGTTAACTGGCTGGCGTCACTGTTGCTACGGAGGTTTCAATGCAGTAGGTAGACAAGGTAGAGCATGTCATATAGTGCATAGCATATGCTCTGCAAGCGCAGAAGAGCAACGTCATATTTTTAAGAGCTCATCGTCAAATCCTTTCTTGTACTGGATGCGAATTAGACATGGTCGTTGTTAAAACACACTCATCCCTCCTGTTCCACTTTCTTAGTAGTATCATATATTCCAAGCTGTTAAGGCATGGTAGAATCGTGTGAAGTGTCAAAGAAAGCCAAAAAGCCTGGTCTGCAAACATGAGTGATTGAACAGGCTCGCGGGCTCCGGCTCCCATAAAGCAAGAATTGTAAATCAGAAATGATCTCCACTAATAGCAGAAAAGTCTATACCGACAAGTTAAGCCACCCGTTCCGTATATGTTCCCTGTTATTGTTGGATTCCTAAAAAGCCCGAGCAAACCCGTCTAAACGCCGTCTAATGCTTAGCTGTGACTTGTTCGCCAGTCAGCTTCTCAACATACGCCTTGGCCCTGTTTAAGAGAAAATGTCGTTAGCAAGTTGCGTTTGAGGACAAGATAGACACTTATTAATGAACAAAGGGAAACTCACATATCACCCATGGCCACCATGCAAACCGTTTGCCAGACGCCTAAACCGATACGCGGGGCAACACCGCGGTACAGGCCCTTAATTCCATTCGTCTGGTAGATGTATTTGAAAGTGTTGCCGACCGTCATCTTCTTGGGTCGGTTGGGATCCTCCTTCTTGCTCTGCATCTCTACGCGGATAACCTCGATGGGCTGGTTCCAAGCTGAGAGACCACCGCCGATGGTTGAGGACAGGATCTTTTCGGCGACGCTGAGTTTCTCGCCGTTCTCCTTGTTGGTGACGCGGCGGATACCTTGCTCAGCGAGACGCGCCAGGCCGAATCGCGAGCCCCAGTTGGTCATCTGACGAATGGCAACGGCATTGACGCCCTTGTTGATGCCACGAATACCCTCTTTCCGGTAGATATCCATGAAAGTAGCAAAAGTGCTCGGGGGCTTAACACCAGCGGAAGCGATCTTGTGCTGAGTGATCTCGACCGTCTTCATGCAGGTGCAAAAGCCCATGGTGGCATAGGCCTGGGCGACACCACCGGCAACACCACCCAAAATGCCACCACCGAACTCGGAAGCACCAGCCGCCCGAGCGTAGTACTCGGCCTCAGAGGCGACGAAAAGCAGCACAGCCCCTTTGGTCGAAGCTTCGATCCAGGCCCAGGGGATTAGACCCTGGTAGACTGTGGAGACACATCCCAATTAGCGGTAACTCTATAATAATTGCATGTCGTTGGGATTTTGATGGCGTGTGGTTCTGCACTGTCGGGAAGATGGAGATGATAACGATGATGCAGTGGAGTTGCGGATGAAGAGGCCTCGCAGGAAGGGGAAATAGTGCTTACATCCAAGGGGACCGCCACGACCCCAGATGCGACCAAGGGCGGTACCGAAGCTATCGCCTCGGTTTGCAGCCATGGTGGTCTTGACGACCTCAAGAGGCTGGCCGAGAGTGGTCACCTCGAAGAGGTTGAGACCGGCGCCGAGCAACAAGTTAGAGAACTTGATGGGCTTCTTCTCGAGCTTCTTCTCCGTTAGAGGAGGCGTCATGACGGCGGCGGCGGTAGCAGCGGACATGACTCGTCGTCGTTACTGGGGAGGGGGGCCTGACCAAGGCAATCGGGTGCTTCGTCGCGAAGAGGATGGGATATCCGAAGATTGGATGAGAAAGTAAGAAGTTGAGTTGTGAAATGGTAGATGAAAGAGGATACTTTTCGTCTTGTGAGGCTGACAGGAATAAATCAAGTGACCAGGTGCTGAGGCGGGTTGGTTGGTGGGTGGTGGGTACCTGAGTAGGATGGTACCTGGTACCTACATGTGCTGTAAGGAGAATTACTACATGTGCTTTACCCGAAAAGCACCGGTATGAATTGAAGCACTTGATTGGGGTGGCAGAGTCGGGCCATTTCGGATTTGGAAATCTGACGACTTTAAGTGGATCGCGTGGATTGCTGAGAGTTACCTAGCTTAAGATAGGCCCTTCTCAAGGTACCCATGGGGGAGGCTGATTGGCGCTTCGGGACCCCGATTCTCGCAGACCGGCTAGCTACAGCTGACCCCAACCGGAAAGAAGAGCGCGGGCATAGATGCGCAGGAGCGAACACATGAAAGACCTCGGGACATGTAATATGTGCGGTGCCTTTACCTAGGTCTACATCATGGTCTATTCTATATTGCCGTACAACACCGTACATAACCGTGGGCGCCACCAGCCTGCAATATGCCCGATGGAAATGTGCAACTACCTACTCACCCGAATACGCCGATTGTTCTGCCAAGACTCTTAGGTAATCACCGGTCAGAGAGAGGAACTTGTTTTTATTTATCATTCTCAACAATTGCCTTGGCACAGTACAGCATTTGGTATAGTAAGCTCTGCCACCGCACTTTGCAGTCTTATCTGCGTTATCGGCGCTCAACATTTCGGACATTCCCCAAAATATACAGCAGCATGGTACCCCCGAGGAGGACTCCGAATCTGTACCTGTACATAACGAAGTAATCAGATACGTACGCAACAATGTTCACCGCTAATAGATTTTTTCCTTTCTTTTTGCTGATAACGACTCTCGTTGTCGAGCTTGAGCTATCCACAGAGTACATACCCGGGATTTGGGATGAGACCACCTGTACCACCCGCCCTGTAGGTGGATCACCCCTCTTGCATAGACCCTGTTGATACTGCATACCTATGAGTATGAGCCCCTACCGTATGCAGTACAGCACAGATGTGGTCGGTCACAAACCCCGAAGTATCTTACTATTTGTGCATGATGAATAATGTCGCGATTTTGGGCAACAGCCACAAACTGCATAATATTCGTGATTGAGAGACGACGTTAACACATATGCCATATAAGCATAATCATGATGTAGATAGTAATATACAAGCGCACCGTTTTGGTATCGTCGGGGACACAGTCTCTAATACAACGCCCCCTTTTGATACCGTGCCACCCTTAGACCGTCTATAATGCGTAACCTGTGCCCTCAAATATAGCAAAACATAGAACTCCCGAGTCTTTTAATAAGAAAAAGGTTTATAGCTTCTTGCAGATCTCGATCCACTTGGCGGTCGAGAAACTCTTGGGGCGTTCAATCGGGGCACCAACAGCACGGTCGATGATGAGCTGGGGAAGCACGCCAATGGCGCGAGATACACCGAATAGGACCGTGTAGTAGTTAGCCTCGGTTAGACCGTAGTACTGGAGCAGCACACCAGAGTGAGCGTCGACGTTGGGGTAAGGGTTCTTGGTCTTGCCGTGCTCGGTCAGAACACCAGGTGCAATCTTGTAGACTTGGCTCACGAGCTGAAACATGGGGTCGTTGGGCATCTTCTCTTGGGCAAAAGTGCGCTGGGCCATGTAACGGGGGTCAGTCTTGCGCAGGACGGCGTGGCCGTAACCGGGGACGACACGACCCGACTTCAGGGTAGACCAGAGGTAGTCCTTGATGTTCTGGTCGCTGAGATCATCGCCGATGACCTTCTTCATCTCGGTGAGCCAGTTTAACACCTCCTGGTTGGCGAGGCCGTGCAGAGGGCCGGCCAGACCATTCAGACCAGCAGCCAGTGAGAGGAAGGGAGAGCTCAGGGCGCTGCCGACGAGGTGAGTGGTATGAGCGCTGACGTTACCACCCTCATGATCGGTGTGAATGGTCAGGTACAGACGCATTAGCTCGATAAAGTCTTTGTTTTCACCGAAACCGAGCTGGTTGGCGAAGTTGAAACTGTAATCCTGGTCCTTCTGAACAGGCGCAACCTTGCCGCCCTTGAAGACATTCTGGTAGATGCGGGCAGCGATGGTGGGGAGTTTGGCAATCAGATCCATGGAGTCCTCAAATGTGTATCCCCAGTAATCCTTCTTGTTTATACCCTTAGCGTAGGCCTTGGAGAAGGACGAGGTTTGCTCGAGAGCGGTGACGGCGAGGGAGAATTGAGCCATGGGGTGGAGGTCGGTAGGGCAGCGGTCGATGAGCTCCTCGACGAACTTGGGAACATCGGATCGGGCAGCCCATTCGGCCGACAGATCGCGGACCTGCTGCTCGGTGGGAACCTCACCGGTGAGGAGAAGCCAGAACAGGCCTGGGGATTTAATTAAGCCTTGGAACCTAATTGAATTCACTCGGGTTGAACATACCTTCAGGCAGAGGCTCCTTGCCACCAGGAGCCTTGGGAAGAACCTCCTGGCATTCAGGAATGGTCTTGCCACGGAAGCGGATACCCTCCTCGGAGTCGAGGACAGAGCCCTCCCACACGAGCGACTTGATGCCTCGTGCACCACCGTAGACCTGGTCGAGGGTGACCTTGTCGATGACCTTGGAGCCATGCTCTCTGCGTGGGCGGTAAGCATGATATCAACAACCGTATAGCATGGAGAGTATGGGAAGCCTACTTTCTTAATGTCTTAATCTCGTCAATCTTCTCGGGGAGTAGCTCGGCGAAGCGCTCCTTGAGGGTCTAAGTAGGCAAGGAGTCAGCCACTTCGGACTTCGGCGGAAAAAGAGTTGGCTCCGGATAGGGCATACCTGAGTCTTGGCCGAGTAGCATCGCGCAGCGTTGAAGGCAGTAGTGCGCGACGCAAAGCCGGGAGCTCTGAGAGAGCTTCGTAGAGCGGAAGAGCCCAGACGAAGTGTAGAAGCCATGATGCAATAGGGAAAGGGAAGGAAACGATGCGAGGCTGTGGACTAACAAGACTTCAGTAGGATTGGCGAATGAGGCGCACAGAGGATGGAAAGGAAGGAGGAAAAAAATACATCGTAGAAATAGCTCAAGGACGATTTAGTAGAGGCGGTAGGAGTCGGAGACGATGGAGAAGCATTCAGCCAATAGGAACCCCGGCCCTTGCTCGGACTTGAGGATGCCACTGTACAGATCTGTACAGTACCTCTCTACTGTACATCATACCGAGCGTTACCCATGTACCTTACCTACACTACTGCACAGCAGTACCTGCTGTATTACTTTGAGGCCAAAGCTTTTCAATTGTTCGTCATATTGACGTCAAAGGTATTACGTTTTCCAGTTGTGACAGCACTTGAACAGTAGTTAATCAACTAAGAAATAGGATATATATATACTTACCATGGAAGAGAAAATGAAATAAATCACATGAGGAGTGCTTCGTAAGTGTACCTATGCATCAACACTAGACTATAGGCACCTAATGTAGTCCTGTCGGCGCAATTATCCTGACGGGTAAATTGGATAGGAACTCAGCCAAGCCTTTTAAATAAAGAGGTAGGCAGTAGGTACTCAGTACTCAGTACTTAACCATATGCTACCTTTTGGAAAAGTAAGTCAAGTGAAGTTCTAACATGTGGTACCTAACAATATATTATTATATGTAGAGCTTTACAGCAAATACTCTGTAAGCAAGCCCTAAAGTTGTTAACCGACCTTTATTATATAGGTACTTATGAAAGGGGAAAGGGCTAAAAATATGTGAAAGTGGGAGGAGAAGCCTACTATGCTTTTAAGATAAGTTAATGAACTATCAGAATCATACCTATAAACAGCAGTGAAAAGAAAGTGAATCTTTCCTCTGTATGTAGTACTGCGAGGTAGGTAATTTTTAGGCTTCAAGCACAACCAACTAAAAGCTACCTACCTTAGGAGGTGCCGAGCGCCTACCTAACAGACCCATGATTACTAAGTACAGTAGGTAGGTACTCTAGTCTAGGTAGGTGGCTTAGTAGCACAAGCCAGTCCCAGATGTTGGGTGGGTGCTGTGCAGCAACCTTGGGAACTGCCGCTATTCTAGCTCCACATTAAAATTCTCTGCAGCGCAGCACAGAAGCGAGGCAGCTCCCCTCATCTTCCCATTTTCTACAATCACCGGTCGCTTTCCCTATCTAGCGATCCTCCATCCATCCCATCCATCATCCTTCCATCCTATTATTCTCATCAGTAACAACAATCGCCACCGCGAGACGACGAGCACCACTATAACAGCCATTGTTGCCGTATTCACGACCGACCGACCCAATCCAATACGTTGCGACACAGACGTAGGGAGATATTTAGCTTAGCATCGCTAGGCGCCGTACTGCTGCTTGTTCACCCTCTCCATCATTCCCTTTCATTCATCTCAGTGCACTGTGTCTTCAAAGACAGCACCCGCCGGCCATCCCCATTCAAAACAATCTCCCCGCGGCAAGTCTTTGCTTGCTTCGACTTGGCCAGCGGGTTCAGTAGTCAATCATCCGCCGTCACCATTACTATCATCGTCATCACCAGCACTGGTTCCTTGTGGGTCTACTGTTGTTGAATATTCTATCTAGCACGCGCTCTTCTGTTCGTATCCGCAGCTTTCATTGCTCGTGAGACCACTCTACGAGTGATCCTTGAGTCTGCGCGCGCAACCATTTCTGCGACAACCACCACTTCGCGGTAGATTTGACCTTGCAGACTGTAACAACTCTCTACTAAGTGTCCTCGTACATTTCATATTTAGTAGTCACCAGCGTGCTAGAACTTTCTGCTCGTCTCGGTGATAGCCAACCGTCAACTGAGCGAGCACTGTTCCTCTGCAAATCTTGCGATACTACTATTCTTGTCTAGCTGCGTATATTTCCCCTCGTCGCCAGTAGTCAAGAGATAGTTGGAGAGCCACCATGTCGTCGGCAGTAGCAGAATTAGAGGCTGGCTTGAATGCCATGCAGAATCTGAAGCCTCCCGGAGTCTCTGGATCTCGTATCACCACACTAACTGCCCTCTGCGTGAACAACGTCCAGGTAAGAAAACACGTTGGATCCTGCGCGCAATGCCGCTTTTACCTCTGCTAACTAGAACCTCGTGATGTAGTCCGAGTCTGTACTGATTCAGAAAATCTACACTCACTTCAAAAAAGCCCCGGCAACCCACAAACTGGGAGTACTCTATGTCGTAGATTCCGTAACTCGCAAATGGGTCGATCAAGCGAAACAGCATGGCCAGCCTATCAATAGCTCTGCGCAGGATGGAACATACGCTGCTGGCGTCCATAGAGTAACAGAGCTGCTTCCAGTCTTGATGAATGACATAATTCAGAATGCCCCTGGAGAACAAAAGGTACGCTCTATCTAAATCGCATACTCATATCCCGTACACAGTAATCTTGGCGCTGTGCCACCGATCAACCAAGCAGGCTTTTGGGACCGCCAGACCAATAGCCATTGATTTTATACTAGTGGAGGCTTGCAATACGTATCATCGATGATCTGAAGATGCATTGACCTAACCCATGCGAGTAGGACAAGATTAAGAAACTCGTTGATATCTGGGAGAAGGGCCAAACATTTCCCATGTCCATGATTGAGTCGTTCAAGCAGAAGCTCAATGCCCCACCCGCCTCTCAAAGTAGGTCTTCCAATTCCTGTTGAAATGATTTCAGACATCTAGTGCCTCGTGCATTTCCACCCGTTCTTGTATCTGATTTGTATTTCAATACTATAGACGAGTCGACGACGCCCGTGGGTAGTCCCCCTCCTAGCGCCGGCCTACCAGGTTTGTCCGAGTCGAAGGCACTTACTACTGAAGCTCCGAATGCGATTATGGAAGCGCTGGCAAATATTGCTCGGCAAAATATCACGGCTCCCCCAGCGAGTATCTCTGTTCCTGCAGCAGCTAGCCCCTTTAATATACCACCGACACAGCTCGGCGCTGTAGTGCAGCAGCCTGCATTGCAAACAACACAGAGCCAAACGTCGACTCCGGCTCCAGCTCCCTTCCCGGCCGCGGTACCCCCTGTAAATGTCTCTGCCTTGCAATACCCGTATGTCCCGCAGGCCCAGGCCCAGGCTTCTATTCAGAGCCAGCCTTTTGTGCCTCCGGTGACTTCAAGTAATCAAGCTCCCGGGTACCCTGGCATCGTTGCTGGTGCACTACCGACGGCCACGGCTGGTGGCGTAGACCCTAACGTTCAGCAACAAGTAATGTTGATCAAACTGCTGGCGGATCAGGGCGTCCCTGTGGATAAAATACCATTGATTATAGCAGGAATACAAAATGGTGGCGGCGCTGGTGCTCCTGCTGTTGCACCGTCTGTCCCACACTCTATGCCTCCACAAGCTCAGGTTCAACCAGGCCAACAGCCATATGGTAGTTCATGGGGTCAAGACAATTTCCGACCAGACGAGTCACGTGATCGTAGCTTCAATCAAGTGAGATCGCCTGCTAGATATCATGATAGGTCAAGGTCCCGGTCCCCTTCCCGTCAGTGGGATCAACGTGGTCGTGATTACGGCGGGTACGGACCGAACTCGCCGGGTAGTGGACGTATAGACGACCGCGATAGACGCGGCAGAGGGTCAGAATACCGTCAACGTAGCCCACCTGGCCGTCGTGGCCATAGCCCAACACCACCCCAGGACTTCCCTCGTCCTGGTCCGAAATGGGTCGAAATTGACAGAAACCTACCGCAGGGACACATCAAGGGTATGTGACTGTTAGAAAAATTTGGATGGCATGCTTGCTAACAATTCCTTAGTGTTGAGCAGAACTCTCTTTGTTGGAGGTGTGACGTAAGTAACCCCCTTCCTGAAACCTTTTCAGCTGATTGTCTTACTTAAGCACCACAGGTGTTCCGAGGCCGAGCTCCGGTCGGTCTTCGGTCGTCATGGCCAAGTACAAACCTGCATTGTTAACAAAGATAAGCGCCATGCATTTGTAAAGATGGTCACCCGAAGGGATGCTGTTCACGCTAAAGAAGCTATGGAAAGTGGTAGTTTTAGAGTAAGTTGGCGCTTGTCTACGTCAAATCGCGTGGTTTGGCTAATATCTTTATAGACACGATGGGGAGTCGGATTTGGTCCGCGTGACTGCAGCGATTACCAAACCGGCATCAGTATTATCCCTATATCAAAATTAACGGAAGCCGACAGAAAATGGATGTTGACTGCTGAGTTTGGTGGCAGTGGAGGCAGACAAATTGAGCCAGGTCTAGTTGTTGAGGAGCCTGATATTGAGATTGGCGCCGGCGTATCTTCAAAGGCTATTAGTCGACGTATGCAAACAGATAAAGGCGGTAGGCATGGCCCAAAATCCAGTCGGGGTGGCGACGAGGACGACTTTGGTCGTTGGCGGGGCAAAAGAGACTCACGCCATGAAAACGGGCCGCCCAATGACCAACCCCAGAGTCAGCCTGATTTTACCCAGTTCCCCTTTGGCATAGGAACTAGCGCCAACGGGATGCCAGTCTTCCCACCTGGTTTTTCTTTCCCGGCACCAGATCAGTATAACGGAACTGGGTAGGATCTCAGAACGTAACAAACACAGGAATTGGTTTTCTGGTGGCAGAGCCCATGTTTGTGCATAGATGCATTTTATTGCATTAGGTTTGGCAGCACTAGTTCCTTGTATGGTTGCATGGTCCGGCGTTAGAGGGGTTGCATTGCGTCAGCTCTTGGGTTGGTCTTTTCATGTACATGAGTTATGGATGTTGTTTGAGGCCGGGCACTATATAATGAGTGGATAGGCCTGCCTAAATAGGATGCTTGGGAAAGTGTTTAATACACGCGCTTCCTTCCACTGTTTATATTTAAATAGTTTTCAGGGTTACCAGTGGCTGAAAGCTAATGACCATTAATGCTGAGACTTTATATCTTGTAAGAATGATGACATTACATGCAGTGAATAGCTTCGATTAAACTGTTCAGCGAAGTTGTTAATAAGCTAGAGGAGACGACCTACCCTGAAAACCCGGGTAGTTATTTACAAGATGATTTACACTTTACTATAACTATTATATTTAAGTAATCTATTCAAATACAAAAACATGAAGTAAAATAGAAATAGTTATAATATGCCACGAGTTAAAAAACTTAGCTTTGAGAAATCGGCGAAATACAACGACGGTGTATAAGCGAACTGTGCAAGTAACTAAGAGAGAAGCTCATGAGTTAAAGAGGAATAAATTTAAATCGATTTGATCTTTTTTTGCAAGTTAGATGCTAATATAGCTTTAGTTAAGAGTTCTAAGCTACCTAGTCATGGCATTATGCTACTAAAAGCTTATACCTAACGTGCCGTAAAAGTAGGTACGTGTTGTGCATAAGTAACATGAACATCTGAAGCATGAGACTTTTTTTAGCCCAAGCTTTAACTCTTTCCCCATGCTTTCCATGGTAAAAGAAACATGATTCCTTTAGCCCGCGTATATGGACTAGGTCAGCTGTTTCCTCGCCTAGTTACCATCACTTATCACTCATGCTCACATCCTGATCTTTCTCATCATCACTATCTAAAATGCTAGTCTCGTAGTCTAGCTCAATAAGGCTATCATCTAGCTCAGCCTTTTCTTTCTTTAGCTCTACCCAAGTAGCGAAATCGAAGGCATCTTGATAATCAGAGCTCTGATCACTGTCGCCATCGTCATCCGACTGTTCCTTTGGCTGATAAGTATACCAATCTTCGTGTTGACCATTGGTATATACTAAATCGTTGTCCTTTTGACTTGGTTGCCGTGGCAACCAAGTCCTATAGACTCCTCTTTGACGATTCAATTTTTGGGAGCTCTGTTGCCTGCTTTGAAATGTAGGTAGTAAAGGCTCATGTGGGTCTTCGTTGACGTGTGCATCACTTCGAAATAGGCCGGTTCCCGCGTAGTTTACACCTTGAATAGCGCCTATTGTAGGGTTTGGATGCATCATAAGCTGAGCAGTATTGAGATATTCCTTAGCACTCTTTTGGCCGGGCCCAGTATCGGTGAAGAGTTCTGGGGGAGGTAGTTCTGGATGAGGTAGAAACGGGCGTGGTTTACGAATAGCGCGATGGCTGCCGCCAGTTGTCTGTACCTTTGAGAATTCTGCTGAATCATGGGCCGGGTTCGGTAGGTCTTCATCTTCGGGATCCTCCAATTTTAGCAGGTAAACTCGCCCACTCCCATCTCCGATGACCAACCTAGTGAAGTCTGGAGAAAATGCCCCAAAGGTAATAGGAGCTGCAGCTTCAATGAGATCTTTAACTAAGACACCATCATGGCGAATGTTCCAGACTTTAACTACGCCGTCAGAAGACCCGGTATAAAGTCGGTCAGCAGTGGTCGCCCATGCCATGAATTTAACCCCGACGTCCTCCTGCTCTCGGTCCCCTAACAGTTCCTCGACAGGATCTAGAATCGTGTTAGTCAGGAATTATCGAATGAACGGCTAAGCTTACCGCCGTGTTCTAAGACACATATTGGCAAATCGGCCCCTGCTGTATCCCATACATAAACTTTGCCGTCAGTGCAGCTAGCCGCTATATATGAATAGAGAAGACTGTTAGGCCTATCCTTGCGTTAGTCGTGAAGAGTTATAGAGAATAAGGGAATATACATTATGGATAGCTCATTGATGTCAATAGCGGCACAATCTAGGCTCTTGATGGCACCGTACTGGCCTGTCTCCTGGTTTGGTTCGAAAATTCGAACTTGCGTCCGGGGAGACTGATCTGTTCTCTCTAGAACCTGAGAGGCGGAAGTCGCAGCGGCGAAACTATCGCGCGAGGGGTGCCACACCACTTCGAAGACGTTTTGCGTTTTGGCGCTGTTTACTTTGACTTGGGTTTTAGTGACAGTATTCCAAAGGCAAAGCTCACCAGTATTACGCTTATCTTCGGGTATCTCGTGGTCTTCTCCCTTTGGACTCCTGGGAGAATAACCAATAAGCAAAAGATGGTTCACGTTTGGGGCTAGACCCCATCGGATTGCCGCTGGATAATATGCCCATTTCTCAGAAGGCACATAGTCCTCGTCGTGTACCCTTGTACAGGAGTAGGAGTCATATCGACTACCAGATATATTAGACCAATCTAGATGATAAACTCGAACTGCCTCGGTTGGTACGTCAGCAGCTGTTGCCACAGTACCCGTGCTATTTTTTGACGTAACCACAAAATTGACGTGTCCACCATGCTGCCAAGTTCCCAGACTAGTCAATGACCTATCTTTGAGCTTCCAGACCTTCACAGTCTTATCAAAGCTAGACGTAAAAGCTAGATCAAGAGATGGGTCGTAGTCCGACGAGACAACGGACGTAAAGAGCCATGGGTCCTGGCTTGCAACCATCGAATCTAGGGCGTTATCTCCACTAGGCACGACTGGGCGGATGATTCGGTGATCTGGATATGCTTGTAGAGTCCTCGTTACCGCAGAGCCTAGCAGGAGGTTTCCAGGCTTGTTGTACTGCTGGTTATGGGAATCAGAATGAGTCGTTGTGCCACAAACAAAGTCGGTGTTTGAAAGCCAGCTAATAGTCATGATATCGCCGGCACAATTTGTCCACTCTACTTGTGGTTCAAGATAGTCCTCCCGATTACTCTTGGCAGTTGTGATGAAATTTTGGTATGTTCGACTTGCCCCTAGTCGATTCCCGATTATTTCCCTCAACAACAATAGTGCCGGTAACTTATTCGCTCGGCTGGTTTCGCTTTGGGAGAGCGAGTTGCTCCGTTCGAGAAATAGGGATCTCGATATGGTGTTAACCTTTTTCGAATATAAGTCGTTTAAGAAGTTTGTAACATCACCAGAAGAGCGTTTTGTGAGTGAGAATGGAGGGGAATCATAGCCAACATATCCCTTGGCATGGATATCAGCCAAGCTAGCTCTGATATTAGGGACCTTCTTAAGAACATTGCGGAGGTCTCGGAGGATTGATCTTTGCCCATCCACAACTGGCCTCCCATACAAGTGCCTAGCCACGTATCGGAGGTAGTGAATTTCGGCGTCATTGAAATCGACATGGAAAACCTGAGAGGGAGAAGAGTTTTGGGATTTGAGAGGTACAGAGGCCTTCGCAACGCCTGATGCGATCTGCTGCCGCATTAGTGCCGATGCGTATGGATGCAAGGGTATGCCGAACGAATGAAGCTGTTTATTAGTTTTGGACACCGAATGGTATGATTTTCCCGATTGCCATTGACTCGCTTTGGCCCTAGTACGTAGTTGCTGGGGAGATATAGGGGGTCTTTCTTTCTTTAGTAGCAGATGATGAGGGGGATGATGTGGGGGGGTGCGTATGTGGGATTGCGGTACTGGTGGTATTGCTGGCTCAGGATCAGGATCACCATCGTCGTCATCCTCAATCTCATCTTCGTTGGCCCCCCCTTCTCCCTCTCCCTCTCCTTCTTCCTCCTCGCTACTGTGTGCGTCCTCGTCCTCGTCATCTTCCTCGTCCTCATCCTCGTCATCTTCCTCGTCCTCGTCATCGTCTTCATCATCGCCCCCGTTGCCGTCCCCACCACTGCTCTCATCTTCCTCTTCATCACTATCGCTATCGGCATCTCTCTCTATGGAAGGCAGGACTGTGGGAGCCGTTACGGTAGAAATAATGCCGGCAGTGGCGGTAGTAGTAGTAGCAGTAGTAGTAGTAGCAGTAATAGTAGTAGCAGTAGTAGTAGTAGCAGTAGTAGGCGGGGAAGTAGGAGTTGAGTTCTGGGAGTTACGACGGTAATCCTAGGCATCAATGGTGATTAGTATAGCACTTGTTCCATCCACCATTTCTCCTAGAAAACACATACCTGATTAGATGAAAGCTCGGTGACAAGCCTGTGAACACCAGCTGCTATGGTCAGCTCTACTGACGAAGACAGGCGTCCCTCTCCTTTGTTGAAGCTTTCTTGGAACTTCTTATCGACGATTGTCCTGATAACCTTGGCACCAAGCTTGTCCAAGTCGTAGATATCCGAGGACAGCTTCGCGGTTGCGCGTTCTATGTGAGGGAAGACCTGCTCCTCCAGGCACCTTCCGAGGATGACTGTAACATCCTCACGGCTTTTTCCAGATACGCTAGGCTCTCGGACCGGCTCCTCTGTTCGCGGTCGCTTCACCGGACGGAGATGGTCGTCTGCGTCCTGTAGAGGCCGATTAATCGAGGGAGACGCGGTGGAGGGATGGGGGAAGATATGGGGCTGTGCTAGTTGGAAGGCGCTGTGGCTGGGCGCTGCACCACCGGGAGTAGGACGTGCTAAGTGAAGTGCGTAGGCTATTCGACCACCAGACAATTTCGCAGCAACTGTATCATCTCCAGTGAGGTCAATAATATCGTGTGCTGCTTTGCGCGCCATAATGGCATTGGAGGATTAAAAAAGTGTAATAAGTTTAAGTTACGCCGACAGCCAGCCGTAGTACAACGCTAAACGAGAAAAACAAAGTGGGGGGTTAAATTAAATTGCATTAAAATATTTTAAGTTTAAAATTGAACCATATTTACAAGTTATATAGTAAAATAACATGTTATAATAAATTTTATATATATTTAAATAAAAAATTATTTAAATAATAATTATTATAATTATTAAATAGATTATATTTAAAATAAATAAATATAAAATACTTTATTAATTATTATACTTTTAATGTTTTATAATTAGCAGTTATAGTACTGTTTTTCCTTTTATAACGCGGCTATTATGCCATTTTCGACATTTTGAGCTAAGCTCATGAATTAGGTAGCTATTACCTACTTAAATACTGTAACATCTTTGCATCTATTAATTTACAGCTGTTTTAGAAGACTATTTAGTAGGCCAGGTTTTAGTCATTTGTCTAGGAAGGTACATATTTAAACAGCAACTACCTTACAGCTGTGCTGCTGTGCTAGAACTTACCTACCTAGCTACAGCTTGTACATGTGTCTGCGCCTGCAAGTAGGTAGGCACTTAGGCACAACGCACGCTAGCATATCTACCTACATATGTAGGTACATAGCACATATTGAACAAAAGTACCCAGAGACCCGATTTCTTTCTTTTTTTCTGTTCATTACTTCTATAAAAATAAAATTTTCCGCTTAATTTTTGCTGTAGTTTTAATTTAAAAGCTATAATATAACGTGATAAATAATGTTTATATAATAAAAGTAACACAAGTAATAAGTCTGCTAATGAACTAGACTTTAGCTAAGGAAAATAGAGAAGGAACGAGGTTGATTTAATCAACAATAGGTAGGTTCACCTAGCTGCTGTTCCTTTTGCTTGTGCCCTTTCCTTATATAATTATACCTTTATACTTGTTATAAAACAGCGTGGTACCTGCCGTTGTCGAAAGGATTGTCCCAGCCACGTACCTACCTAGGTAGGCACCTAACATGAGGACTTTTTCAGCTCTTATCACCTTCAGGTGGTTGGCTTATCAAGTGCCTAGGTGGCTTCGCAAGCCAGTGAGTGGCTCTGCGGTTGCGACCGCGACCAGCTTTTTCTTATTCCAGGCCTACGATTACTGTACCACCTCTAACAAGGCTGTTTTTTTATCAAAAATGAGCTGTAGGTGTAGCTAGAGCAGCTTAATATAACAATTCATATAACTAGCGTAATAGCGTAAATTTACTGCGAATTTAATGACTTTACTCTATTATTTATCGTAATATTTCTTAATGTAAGCAGATATTCGCCGAGTATAGCTGTTAGTAGATGATACACAAAAGAGTAGCCAATGAGACTTCTAGTGACATGTATAGTATAGTATTAATACTAGTGGTACGATGCCTACACCGTTATACTACATTAACGGGGATTCTATCTGCTCTGAGCCCGCTTTCTACAGCTTGGGCTTGATCTTAGAGGCTTCCTCGTTGATCTCAATGTACATTCTATCGATATCAGCCTTGTATTTCCTTGCGGTTTGGGGTCTCTTGAGTTTCAGGCTACCAAAAGAGTTAGTCAGTTTTCTTCGCGGTATCATTAAAGTATGTCTATTTGGGGGACTTACGTAGGAGTCAACAGCTCATTTTCAATGCTGAATGGCTCGACATCCAAAACACAGTTTCGTACACGTTCGTAACCGTTGAACTTATGCTTCCTTCCAATGTCGTCAAGGTGCTTCACCATAGCCTTAACTATCCGAGGGTCTTTAGCAGCTTCTTTGATTGCAGCAATGTCTTCGGGGGCAATGGTCTTGCCGAGGACTTTGCTCGCAAAAGGTGCAAAGTTGACCGGGTCTACCCCAAAGATACCAACTAGTGAAGACTGAGTGCCTTCACCATGAACATAGGCCATGGCGATCAGGTTGGAAGTACCCATATACACGTTCTCAATACGCTCAGGAGAGATGTACTCTCCTTGGGACAGCTTCAGGACATTCTTCTTGCGGTCGATGATTCTGATACGTCCCAGCTCGTCGAATTCGGCAATATCGCCGGTATGGAACCATCCGTCGGGTTCGAGCGCCTTCGTGGTCTCGGCTTCGTTCTTATAGTATTCGCGGAAGATGGAGTTTCCCCTCAAAAGAAGCTCACCACGTGGCCGTGGCTTGTCCGTCACCAAATACTCCAGGTCAGGTTGGGATTCCAGGCAAGCCTCGGTACTAGGGAGGATACCACCATTGTTGCCTAATGAAAAGTCTCCTACTATTTGGCAGGAGGTAGAGGCATATGACTCGGTCAGACCATATCCCGAAACAAAATTATTACCCAAAGCGGCCCGAAGGAACTTTTGCACACTAGGGTCTAGTTGCGCACTCCCGCTTACCATGGAGCGGCATCTATCCATGCCAACAGCGGCGCGGACCTTGGGGGTCCAGATGCGATCGTAAAGGAAGTGCTCGTTATGAGCTTTGCCAGGGGCAAGCTTCATACTAGCCAACTTGGTGTCAATGACCCGGCGTGAAAGCGCGCCTCTGACTCCATCCGCCTCGACCGTCTGAGCTTTGATACCCATATTGAAACGGTTGAATAAACGCGGAACTGAGGGGAAGCCCGTGGGCTTGAGAAGCTTCAAGTCGTCAACAAGTTCCAACATGTCTCCATGGAAGTAACCTATTGCAGCGCCTTCAGCGAGCACAGTCTGGTCGATTAGTCGCCCATAAATATGGGCCACTGGTAGATACGAAACGCTTGTATCATAGCGTGTGTACTGACCAGTGGACCGACCGGCACTAACACCTGCTACACAGTTGGCATGCGTGAGCACAACACCCTTAGGATCGCCAGTCGTGCCAGAGGTGTAGTTGATAGTGATGATATCTTCGGGGCGAGGGGGGCGCGCAGGGTGTGCGGCTTTAGCTCCCAACTCTTCCACTTCATCCATAGAATAAATCTGGATTCCATTCTGCTCGGCCATGGCATTTAAGATAGCTCTTTTGGAGTATCCATCCCGCTCACCAGCATCCAAAGGGTCCATACAGATGATCAACTTCAGCTGGGGTATCCGCGGCGCAAGGGCTAGAAGAAGCGGGACGTGAGGCAGCGAAGTCACGACACAGGACAGCTCGGCGTGTCTTATAATGAACTCGGAGGTGTCGGGCCCAAGGGTTTCGTAGAGAGAAACGGAAAAGAGGGATTGGGTGATGAGACCAATATCTATACTCGACGGGTTAGCTACCACAGGGCCTCAAATATCCTGGACTACCCTCAGGGGGCCAGGAACGAAAGCATTCTTACCTGCAATCTGCCACTCTGCGCGGTTCTGGCTCCAGAGACCGACGCCATGGTTACCTGGGGGGATACCGATGCGACGATGAAGTTCGAAGACACCAGATCCGAAATTCTTGGCGCGCGTGGCTACTTCAGCATATGTGGTCCAGGTATACTTATTCTCCCAACTCTTGGTGGTCGAGTTCCAGCTTCGCGTGCCCAAACACTTGCTATTAGGGTAGTTCTTGGCACTATGTTCGAACAGATCGTAGAACGTGCGCATCTCAGGGCTGAAGGTCGCAAGCAGCTTGTCTTGGAATTTCCAATGACGGTAGATGGGCGTGCGGCCTTCGCGCTCGGTACCCGGAATAGGAACTGCATAAGGCGACCCCGGTGGCGGCGGCCTTGCTATCTCCTGAATATAGGCTGAAATTTGCGCAGGTGTCGTCATTGTCGCTAGGAAGGATACCACGTACGCGGGAACCAATCACCGTGTTGGGGCTGAGGTAGGCTGTATGACAAGTCTATTCTGTTCTATGCGCGTTGCGTGAACGTGACCGTGGACGTAGGACCTGAGATATCTAATTTCTGAAGGTGTTAGGAAAAAAGATAAATGATTTGTCTAGGTTTTTATCTAGAACACCTAGACTAAAGGTAATCCTCTGTCGCAAGTAGCCATTGCCTACAGTAGGTAATACTTGGAATGTTTCCAACCGTGTTCTATGCAGTAGGGGCACATGAATTTACTTACAGACAGTGTACCAAAAACCAGGAAGTATATCCCCAAACGAAGAGGCGTCAAAGTTGAATTCAGCACGGAGGAGAAGAATCATGAGCCATAGATAGACACAAGGGCAATCAAGGGAGCAGCGAGGCCAGTGCTTGGGTGAGCTCGTGGATTCTCATCATTTTAGTGCTGCTTATTCTGGATCCACCGAGGCCGCTAAGAGCGCGAAGCCGAGGTTTTTGTCCAAATCTGGACTTAGACCGTTGGCCGTGGTGGCCGGTCCCATGGGGTCGTGGAAACATGGTGGCTTCTAAGCTGTACTAGGGAGCGTATTCCCTCGGTTCGGTGACATTTGAACTCCTGGTGATTGGCTGGTGCCTGCTCTCCATTCCGGGGTTGGTATTGACGAGACCCTATCGTCATTCATGATGGGTAGCGCGAATTTGGGGAATAGTGCAGGTGGCTTCTGTTGAGGCTGCCCATCATGAAAAGAGGTATAATTACCGGGCTACCTCCCTAATTATAGCACCTATGTCTTTGTTCCCAGTACCTAAGGTAAGACCCTACATATATGTGCGTAACAGTGCATCATGCATTGCTAGTGGGACGAAGTACCTAAAATTCAGGTACACAATTAGCGGACACAGGCCAACAGCTACCTTGTTGTAGGTACCTCCACATGCTGTACACCCTTTCATGTCATTCACATGCTTCTATGTTAGATGCTTTTATAAGTACTGTAGAGATAAACTACAATTCAAACCACAGCACAGCAAGCACCTGCCATATAAGCTCGTCTTCAACTCTAATTTTTTTTAAGTGTATACCACTTAAGCCGGCGTCTCGATGAGAGCATACTCTGTAAGTCGCCTAGTAACTAACTGGGCTATATCTCTATGAACAATCGACTTGACTATCCCAGTATAAGCCCAGCGCATCTTGAATATAGAGGATAATCTTGGAGTTTTATACTTTTTTCAAGACGATGGAAAGAAATAAGGCATTATGTCAGCTATTCTTGCCCAGCATTATCAAACCACGAGCGCTCCCGGAAACGTTAGCCAAGTTGTCCAAGAGTAGCAATGAAACGGTTGGTACGATTCGATTCTAGCGCCAATTTCCTCCCCGCCCCTTTATAAGATCCTAGCGATGCGCGAGCCTTGGTGCCGGAAATCTTGAGACAACTTGGCTCCAACAGCCAAGCCATTTAGAATTCTCTCCTGATACTCTGAATTGTTTCCAACTTGCTGGAGTCTCGCAAGTCCGAATGTCAACCATCCCTCATGAGGGCAATGCAGACTTGGCTCAGGAACTATTGCGCGTTTTCATTGTTGATTTTCTTGAAAAGGCTGCTGCTTGGCACGACATCAGGAAACAGTCTTCGTCATTTCCAAGAGAAGTGCTACACTTCTAAGAACGCCAAACCTTTGCAAAGCTCATATGCGAATGCCCCTATCATAGGCGCTTAAACATTATTGTGTTAGCTCTTATCTTGCGCCTCTATTATAGGGGCAGTGATATATACTATCAATATTTGCTTGCACTGATCAAGAGCAATGCTTAGGTAGCGACTACATCACATCAAATTCATCATCAATCTTCATGATTCGATCACTATCACTATTGTCTCTAGAGTCGTAGAGCCGCCTGCATGATCGTTTTCGGCATTTGGCACGCCATCCCATGGGTCCCGCATTGGCTTGGTATGTGATAAAGCATTGAGATGAGATGGATGTGTAGCCGTGACCCTTGTCGTGCCTGTTTCAGATGGATTTGACCCAACGTATCGCACGACTAAATCGGGATGGCGATCAGAGGGCCGTCCGCTTGCGAGCGTGCAACGGCCCTGACCTAGCCACTCGTAGGCCGGCATGGCTTGAGCCTAATAAGGTTGATAATCAATATCAAGCACGCTTCAAGTTGCATTAATGTAGGTCACTTCCCTTATTTGCCCCTACCTACCTTTCCGCTCTCTGTGTGCCCGGTGCTCCTCTATTCTCTATTCTCTGAGAATAATATCCTGTGTCGGTTTCCCCTTTGGTGTTGTACACTTTTTATCACTCTCCTTTTATTATTTTTTATTATCTGCACTGGTTGCAACACTCTATTCTTCATGGCTACTGGTACACATCGAGACACTCGCTTTCCTCAGCGCATCCCCCGATTTCTTCGATCTCACGCGAACATGTATTCCTCTAATATGATCCTCCTCGGCCTAAGGGTTGCTCAGCTCACTTTGGCATTCGTTGTAATTGGGCTGACGGCGTTCGGTATGTCACAAGGCAAACGGTGGATAAAAGACCGGCGAACAGTGAAAGCTAACATAGATCTTTGCAGTTGTCCACTGGTATAATGTCGATACTATGAGCGCCCCGCCTCCTCAAGTTGGCTGGCTACTATTTGTCTCGCCATTTACCATTATTTCTATTGCTATTCTCGAGGGACTTCCGAGATTTGCGCCTAGGTGTATGCACTATCAAGGGAAGACAGCACGTGGAACTCGAAAGGCTAACCTATGATACAGTTTTCCACCCCTACGCAGCTCTTTCTCTCGAGTTCGGCAACGCTCTGTTCTATCTGGCAGGCTTCCTTGCCCTGTCGACCTTCATGAGCAGGTTGCTGTTCTGCCGCGGAAGCGTATGCAGCGCTGCGCGGGCGGATGTGGCATTCGGCATTTTCGAATTCCTGCTCTGGGCTGCCACGACCTACTTTGCGGGAAAAGATTTGTTCAAGAAGGGGTTCCGTCGCTCGAAGAACACGCAGGCCCCTTTAGGCGCTCCGCCGATGAAGGAAGCCCCGGCGCCATAAAGAGCACCAAGCTTTCCGTCGTCAGTCCTCACTATACCGAGATCCCCTTATCGCCGTATCGGTCATTGTGGGAGGAGGTTCCGTCGGCGCCGGAGACGAAAGCCGGGTGGAAAGACATTTATCTCTATTTCCCTAGGCGCTGGGCAAGCCGGGGTCAGGAAGTCTATCTCCAGTGATAGTCATGACGAGAGTTGAATGTTCACTCCCCAGTAGTTTATCGCGACACTGAGGCAGGATCACCTATATATAAGAACCTGTGACAACAATAGTACCGTGGCCTTGTCTAGATGACAGCTACAGAATGCAGGCAAGGGGCGGGATGGGGAATGACAACGAAGTAATTGGAGTCTGGAGTTCTTTATATGGTTTTTTGGTATCAGATATACTCGCGTGGAAGGGTTTATTTATACCGAGAGGACAAGGAATAGATACTTACAATCATACTCGTTGAACGCTCACATCCCTAATATTGTTGTTTAATCCGTGTATATGAAGCAGGGTGACTCTAGAGTCTAGTTAGTCACTAACCGCAAGAAGCCCGGCTGGCTGCTCAAACCCGACCCGTTGCCTTCGTTAGTGGGATGTCGCCATGCCGGCTTTGAATGATGCACTTAAATATCTTGTCAAAGTGGATGAACCCCGCGCCAAAGGCACGTACATTAGCGCGTTCTGCAAGAGATCTACCTCCTACGCGTAGATGGACTTGGTACACTAGATAGACGACTACCCCGCCATGCAGATCTACTTTCATGACGCAACATTATCAGGACGAGTTAGGAAGTGTATCGTAGTTAGCTTTCCATCAAAGTTATATGATACTGGGTAGAGTATGCTGGTGGTTTATCGATAAAGCTCGCCAGACATCATAATTTTTAAACCCTTTTTTTATTTTTATTTTTTAATTAAGGTGAGAATTGGTCGCGTGTGTGGGGGAAGAGCGCGAGCGTGGGAGATGGAGACAGCCTCAATCAATCTCAGCTGCCAGGCACACTTAGAGAGATGCAACATTAGGTAAACATCCCATGTGTCACGCCATACGGCAAAAATTGGGAATCGTTACCCCAGCCCTCCCGCAGACCGGGATACAATCCATCACCTTCAAATCGGGTAGGTTATACTCCAAGTACATACATGCGCGACCAAAGAAAGAAGGTTGGCATCGATGGTGTCGATGGCGTGCTTCAACCCCGCCGCAGCTGAGCGGCGAATAAGGGTCGTGCCATGTCGTCCCCCACGATGACGCCAAATAATGGTTCGGTGTCGGAAGCCATACGAAGGTCAGCCGTAAAGCATGCGCACTCTACGTGTATTTACACGGTAGATTCTATCTAGTGAAAGTCAATTAGGAAAAAAGGTGATAGAGAAGTTGCGGTTATCGGTACAGAAACGCTATAGGCATCACTGGATTTGCTGGACACATTCCACTTCGCCTTTGTCCTTTGTAAGTCTGTGCTCTACATTATATAATACCTACACCCACTACGTAGTTTCTTCGGGTTTAATTTTTTTGTCCATTTTTTCTTACGGCCATACACAGACGCTTCTTATTAATATCCTGGGCTCCAGGTAGCCTTCGTTCTGATTTGCTTACTGTCAGAACTAGGAGGTTTGACACTTACATCTACACAATGGCCGAGGAGTTGAGCAAGAACTTTGAGACACTCCAGCTCCACGCGGGGTACGTTACTCTATACTCTTCCCAAGCTAATCCAGCCGTTTTGGTGTGACCGAACATAGACACGTATATATATATATATTCAATGCTAATAGGCTTCAAGCCAGGAGCCAGACCCTGCGACGAATGCTAGAGCGGTGCCCATCTACGCGACAACTGTCAGTATCCTCCAACAATCTCTACAGATATTCAGACTAGGTATGCATGGATATGAGCTGACGATTCACCGACGAAATCTAGAGCTATGTCTTCAATGACTCGGCCCACGGCGCGAGGTTGTTCGGCCTCAAGGAGTTTGGCAACATCTACAGCCGCATCATGAACGTGAGTCTGCTCAAAGAAATGGCAGCAAAACAAGACAAACAAAGCGAAAGACTAACACAAAATAACCCACTAGCCGACCGTCGACGTATTCGAGAAGCGGATAGCGGCGCTCGAGGGCGGCGTGGGAGCCCTCGCGACGGCGTCCGGCCAGTGAGTATTCCCGAGTCTTTTATTCCCCGGTTCGGCTTACTTTCCCCCCTATTGCCACCTGCTCATATCTACTATTAAAACCTCCTCAAATAAGTCAATTCATTCTTTATGAAAGGTACTTATTAACCCTGTTATTTCTCATAGGGCGGCGCAGTTCATGACCATCGCGGCGCTCGCGAGCACCGGCGACAACATCGTGTCGACGTCGAACTTGTACGGCGGCACCTACAACCAGCTAAAGGTGCTGCTGCCGCGCTTCGGCGTCAAGACCAAGTTTATCGAGGGCGACAGCGCCGACGACTTCGCCGCCGCCATCGACGACCGCACCAAGGCCGTCTACCTCGAGAGTATTGGCAACCCGCGGTATAACATACCCGATTTTGAGGCCATTGCCAAGGTTGCGCACGAGAAGGGCGTCCCTGTCGTGGTAGGTCTTCCCCTTCTCTTCTTTTTTTATTTCCCCACCTATAGACATAGATATGTAGTTATTAGACCCTGCCGTGATCGCAAGAACGAGTAGCGCTAACCTGAAAATCCCCCAAACAGGTCGACAACACCTTCGGCGCAGGCGGCTACTTCGTGCGCCCGATCGACCACGGCGCCGACATCGTGGTGCACTCGGCGACCAAGTGGATCGGCGGGCACGGCACGACCATCGGCGGCGTCATCGTCGACAGCGGCCGCTTCGACTGGGGCGCGCACGCGGCGCGCTTCCCGCAGATGGTCGAGCCCTCCGAGGGCTACCACGGCCTGCGCTTCTGGGACACCTTCGGCCCCATCACCTTCATCATCCGCGCGCGCGTCGAGGTCCTGCGCGACCTCGGCGCCTGCCTGAGCCCCTTCGCCGCGCAGCAGCTCCTCCTCGGCCTCGAGACGCTCAGCCTGCGCGCCGAGCGGCACGCGCAGAACGCCCTCGCCCTGGCCAACTACCTCGTGGCCTCGCCCTACGTCAGCTGGGTGTCCTACCCGGGGCTCGCGAGCCACGGCAGCCACGAGCTGGCGAAGAGGTACTTGAAGCGCGGCTTCGGCGGCGTGCTGAGCTTCGGCGTCAAGGGCGGCGGGGCGGCGGGCAGCCAGATCGTCGACGGGTTCAAGTTGATCTCGAACCTCGCCAACGTCGGCGACTCCAAGACCCTCGCCATCCACCCCTGGACCACCACGCACGAGCAGCTCTCCGAGGAGGAGCGCGTCAGCTCCGGCGTCTCCGAGGACCTCATCCGCATCTCCGTCGGCACCGAGCACATCGACGACATCATCGCCGACTTCGAGCAGTCCTTCAAGAAGGCCGCCGCCGCCACCCCCGAGGGCGCCACCGCGGCGGAGAAGGTGGATGGTGCTGAGGATAAAAAAATATGAGGGGGATCCGGCTTATAAATAGATAGAAATAAACCGAACTGGGCTGAAAACAAATTAGTATTTATAAGCGCAATCAAGGCGAGAGGGGTAGGGATAGCGATAGTTGCTGAGAAATATACCCTTTGAGCGAGTAAAGTAGATCCACAAATTCTACTTCGTCATAGCCGAACATGCGGGCTATAGAAGCCTGTTGGTGTATTAATAAGCCTTCGTCTTAACATGGCTCAACTGATGCTTGTATACCATCCCAGAATGTCGAGTGCCAATTTTGGCCACTATGAGCGGGGTGCTTTGGTCACAAACTAGTAATGCGAAATAGGACAATGCGCGTTTTCGTAAATGCTCTATTGTTCTAGGGGCCATTGACTAGACATAATGTCTGCAATTTAATTATACAGCCGCGGTCATTATGTTTGCCCATATTTTCTTTTCACCTCTCGAAGCGACGCCCGCATGCCAAAACTCGCCGGGTATAGAGAAACACCGATCAACGCCATGCTATGTAGGTAACTCACCATGTCCTTATACACAAAGGGAATCCGTACATAAAATGAATGCAATCTTACCAGAAGGATGCTTTGCCACTCCGAGGTAAAATATCACTTCACGCCGTTACGTCGGGCACGGGGCCAACCGTCAGTCGTTTTCGTGCCTGTTTTGCCGCCCATTCGCGGCTCTTTTGTCTTGATCTCTCAGCAGCTTCTTCGCGTGCAGATTTCGCTTGTGCTTCACGTTCGTATTTTTCCCGCATCCGATTCTCGGTCCATGAATTGTCTCGCTGATAGATCTCGTGACCGCGGAGTTTTTGTATCTGTACATCTTCTATGGATAATGAGCTGCGTTTGCCGCTTACACTAGCCGTAGATGTAGAGGTTGCTCGACTGATATCAAGAAATGGGGGTTCTTCTGCTCTGAGTCCGCGGCCACGAGGCTGTGACTGGTTGATCGTAGTAGAAAGGGCCGCCCGTGACTGAGAGCCCACACTTCCCCACGGAGGTTTAGTGTGAATGTGTAATCGAGCAGAATTTTCTGCGAGAGTAGTTTTATTCTGCCGAGCTCGGCTAGCGATAGTTTCACGGGGCACTGTAGCAGGCATACCATGGGAGGGAACAGGCCGTGCTTTGAACTCTCGCCTCTTCCTTTCTTCCTCCTCTTGGGTTCGTAATTGGGCTTGATGCTCTTCGCGTTTACGGCGCGAGATGGCCTCGCCGGGTAGCTCGAATGTAGGCCGTGTTGGTAGCTTAGCCGATCGGGCTCGGCGCAGACTTGCAGCGGTGGGCTGCGTTGCGCGCTGCGAAGCTATGCGGGCCTCATTCTTTTCTTTCAACTGTCGAGCCAGAGCCTCACCTGGAAGCTCAAGGGTCGGGGTCTGCTTCGTAGACTTGGTGACTAGTCTTTGTTGGGATAAGTTGTTATTTCCTTTTACGATGGAGGTTGGAGAGGACTGAAACGCATTCTTGTCTTCGGTCCTAAATTTATGTGGGTCTAAGTTCATAGACGTTACTTTACGCAAAGCAGTCCTGCGTGGTTCTGTGGCCGATTTTACTCGAACTGACGCAGAACCTGACTGGGCAAAAGTGCGCTGTGGCTGAGGAGTCGTGAACCGGACCGATGGGCTTGATGTTCCAAGTGTATATCTGCTCGTAGGTTCTCTGGTTGAAGGAGGCTTCTCGGTAGCGATGAATTTGTTGAAGCGAGCAACCTTATCAAAGGCTTCGAGTTGGTCCTCCAATATATCTAACGCTTCAAATGAGTCCTCGATTCTCGTGATGGCGTTTTCTGGTGACCCAGCCGCCACCGACTCCATAAAACTGTCATCTCCTAGGGTACACAATGTAGAGGTAGGAGTATTCTCATTAACTTCAGGGAGCAAGCCAGAATCTGATACCTTTGCTGGTATGCTGTGACTTGAATTGGCCTCTGGAAGAGCCATGCCTGAATCGTTGACTGGGTCACAAAACACCTCAAGAACGTCTTTTGTTTCTTTCAAAGATGTGACAAGTAGCAAGTAGCTTTCCGCTGGATAGGTCAAGTTTAGAGTCCCGTTCGCTCCTGGGAGAGGCTCCGGTAAGAGATTGCAACCGAAGTACACCTTGCGGGTTGCTTTTGAGTCATTTATACCAGAGCTATCACGCTGTGACTCGGAGGAATCACTTGGGATCCTGACGGCTAGGATCCATTCGAAGAGGCCGCTGCGATGCTTCGCAAGCTGCTCTTCAAGTGGCGGAATATCGCTGGCGGCTATCGATAGAGGATGACTAGAATATCGGTCGACTAAAACCAAGGGAGTAAGTTAGCGAATACAGCGGCCCGAAGTTTCATTTTTGGACGGGAAGTCTAAGGCCCGTGTACCTGGAAGCTGAAGAATATGTTGTGCATTGTCTGGAGCCCTATGATCGGTAGGTACACTTTGAGCTTGCGGCTCCGATTCAATAATAGTGCTTGGCACTTCAAAGGTGTTGGGTGTGATAGACGGTCGTGCTAGCCGACAACCTGCCTGCTTTTCCCTCCTGTTCTTTTTAATGACCCCCCAGTGTGGATTGCGGGAGAATTGGTCGAGCTCACGAATACCAGTGCCTGTAGGTCCCTGTATGGGCTGACGATTCTGGGATTGGGATACAGAGATATGGCAGAGGGGTTGGGATTGAAGAGGGGCCGACTCCTGACTATCTTCAGAGCGTCGGATGCGTGGTGAATGCGAGTCGCAAAGGATCTCGAAGTTCTGGAGAGACGGGGATTTGTGAGACATCATTTCTATACGTCCCAACCCCAAACTGGTATAGATGGTCTAGGTACCCTGGAAAGATAAACTGGAGAAAGACAAACAAGGGCCTATCTATCTATCTATCTGGTAAAGGAAGTGAGCAATTTTGGGGAGCCCTGCTGGTCCGTCCAAGGGTCGCAGCAACGGAGACTAACTGCAAGGATGAGCAATGCCGTTAGCAGATTCGCGAGGGTTGCCAAGCTTAGTAGGTAACCAATGGCTAATATGATCAATTGGTTAATGAAAAGCAACTGATTAAACTCTCAGCGAATGAAGGATTGATTGAGATGCTTTATTTTGATTGATGCACGAACTGATGATAGCTATAGTGGGGGTGGACAATTGGGGGAGTTCATGTTGCTGGATTGTTTATATTTTGGTTCTGTCAGACAGTAACATGACGCTGTAGCGCACTTTCCCCACGTGCTAATGGTAGGTAAGTACAGCCGACGACAACTTTGATTGGTGGTAAGTACGCGTGAGCGCGAGCGCGATCTTTCCTAGCGCTAATCTTTCTAGCCACTGTCTACTTCCCCACCTTTCATTATTACCTCGATATCGAGCAACCCCTGTATTACTTATATAATTCGTGCATAGCATTAGGTAGTTATAGCCTACATGCGAACTACTATATCTACACAGTCGGTGCTGAGGTTGGTACCTAATTATAATACTAGTAACTAGATGGTAGTACATATATATGCTACCTCTAGGTATTTAGCTCACTTGTTACGATATACGCATTGTATTAACCTATATCTAGTAGATCTATAGCACACTCCAGGGCACTATAATCGCAGTAGATAGAACTTATATTAGAGGAGTGTGAGTGTAGTAAGCTAATCTACAAGTTGCAAATAAGTCGATAGCTAGGCGTAAAAGCTACAAATATCGCAATAAGCTTTTGTAACTAAAGCAATAAAGCTTTATAAATTAGCTTAAAATAGTTTAAACTAAAAATAAAAAATAAAAAACTAAAAAATATAACTTGTTATTGTAACTATTAATTTTTTTTTTTTTATTAATTATAAAAAAAATAAATAAATAAAAATAATATTATAATTATTATAATTATATTTTAAAAAATATATATTATAATATAAAAGTTATATAATAAACTTAATAAACTTATAAAACTATTTATTTATAATATATTTTAAAACATTATAATTATAATAAATAAAACTTATATTAAAAAAATATAAATATAATAAATTAATTTATAAGTTATAAATAAATTAATAATTAAATATAAAAGTTATAAATATTATAATAAATTTTTATAATTAAAATAATAAAGCTTTATAAATTAATTTAAAATAGTTTAAATTTATATTTAATTTAGTTATTTTTATTAGTTTAATATAATATATATAAAATTATTACTACTTTATATTATTTATATTAACTTTTATTATTTAGTTAATATTATTTTTTGTTATTTTTTAATAATATAAATAGATTTTTTTTTTTTTTTCTGTTAATTTTTTTTTTTTTTTTTTTATTTTTATTAACTATTTTAATAAATAAAAAAACTAGTTTTATAATATATTAACAATATATTAATAAACAATAGCTGCACTTTTTTTTTGTTTTTTTTTTTACGCTTGTATTTATTTTATATTGTTTTAATTTCGATTTATTAAATCAGTTTATTTTATTTTATTTATTTATTTAAACTATAAATACTATATATATAAAATAAAATTTAATATATTGTTAATGCTTTATAGTTATTATAATAGCACTTTATAAAAATTTTACTACTACTGTTACTGCTGCTGCTATAGCTACTACTATTTGTAAAAAAATATTCAAACTATATAAAAAAAATAAATAAAAACAGTTTTTATATATTTTTTTTGTTTTCATTTTATTATTTTTATATACTAGTTTTAATTTATTAAAACTATATAAATTAAAATTTTTTTAAATATAAAAAAACTAAAGTTTATTATAATAATTATTTAAATCAAATTATTTAAATAAATTTTATAAGTTTTTTTTAATTTTTTTATAGTATATTTATATTTTATTAATACTGTGTTAAAAATTTAACAATTATTATATTATAAATATTAATTTTAAATTTAAAAAATATATATAATATATTATTTTTTATAAAAAAAAAAAAAAAAACAGCTATATTACTATAAATAAAATTAATATTTTATATATTATATATATTTTACTGATATATTATTAATATTATAACAGCTAAATATTAATAGTTTAAAAGTTTATATTTAATAAGTTATTTTTGTTAATATTTAATAAACTATTTAAATTAAATATATTTTTGAAAATATTTATAAGTTTTATAAAGTTATAAATAAATTTTATATATTTTTTATATTTTTTTTATACTTTATAAATTTATTATTAATAATTTATAAAATTTTAATAAAAATATTTTAATATATTATATATATTATATATTTTAATAGTTTTTTTAATAATATTTTTATTAAAACTTTATTTATTTTTAATAATAAAGCTTAAATTTTATATAATATAAATATATCTGTTTTAATTTATAAAATCGATATTTAAAAAAACTATAATATATATTTAAATTATTTTCAATTTATTAAATTATAATTTATAGTTAAATTATTTAATATAAATAAATAAATGCTTTTTTAATTTTAAATTAATTTTTTATATTTAATATAAGCTATTTTATAATTATAAAACTGCTAAAAATAAAATATTTTCGATTTATTAAATCGTAATTAATAAACTTAAGCTTTAATAAATTTAATAATAATATTTTAACTTAATTTAAAAAATTTACTTTTTTAAGTTTATTTTTATATAAAAATAAATTATATAATAGTTATAAATAGTTTAAATATATAGCTTAATTAATTTATTAAACTATATTTAATTTAATTATATTTTTATTAATTTAATAAAAATATTTTATTAATTTAGTAGATTTTTTTTTAAATTAATTTGTTATATATAATAAAAGTTTATATTATAGTTATAAATATATTAATTATATAGCTTTTATAACTTATTAAATTATTTTAGTTAAAATAAGTTTAGCTAATTTAAAAAAAATATATTAATTAATTTAACTAATTATTATTTATATATTTAAATTAACTATTTATATTTAATATAAATTATTTTTATAGCTATAATAAGTTTAAAAATAAAACTTTATAATATTGCTAAACTATATTTAAAAACTAATGCTTTAAAAGTTTAATTTTTATTTTTAATATTTTTATATTATATATATATTATATAGTATTTTTTTTAAAATTATATTTTATATATATATTGTAAAAAATTTTTAAATTTATAAACCGATTTTATAATATAATTAATACTTTATATTTTAAAAAAACATTTATATAAAATTAAAATAAAAATATATTATTTAATATATAGCTTAAATTATTATTTTAATTAAATAATTTATTTATATAATATATTAAATATATAAAACTTTTTGTTATTTTAATTATAATATTTATATTAATTTAATTTTTATTTGTTTTATTAGTATAAAAAAATAAACAAAAATAATTTTTTAAAATTAAAAGTTATATATAATTTTTTATTAATTTAATAGCTTTAAATTTATAATTATTAATAGTTTTTTTATTTATATATATTATTTTTTTAAAATATAAAAAGTTATATTATATTAATATAAATATTATATTAATAATTTATATATTATATATATTTTTTTTATATATTGTTTTATTATTAACTAGTTATTTTAATAATTTTAATAAAATTAGCTGCTTTTTAAAACTATAATTTAAATATAAAAATAAATAAATAATACTTTAAATTAGCTATTAAATATAAAAACTTTTAAATATTATAATATTAAAATATAAATTTATATAAATTAATTAAAAAGTTAAAAAATATAATATTAACATTAAGCTTTAAACTTTATTTTATATATAGCTATATATTTTATTAAATATATATTAAGTTAAAACTTTTTTTTATATTAGTTATAATATAACGTTTTATTTTAAATATTAGTTTTTAAAACATTTTATAATTAATTTATATATTTAATAAATTAATTTTGTTATATTAGTTTATAATAGTTATATATAGTTTTTATTTTTAATAAAACAAGTTATTTATATTTAAAAATATTTTATTAAATATTTTATAAAAAGTTTTGCTAGTTTAAATATATATTAGTTATTATTTTAATATTAAAATATAAAAAAATATTTACTAAGTTATTACTAATAAAAGTTATTTAATAAATTTAAAAATAAATATTTTAACTAGCTGCTGTTATTAATATATTATATAATATTTATAGCAATAATAAATTATATATTAATATATTAATTAATAGAAACCTTTAAAGGTTCTAAATAAAAAAGCTTGTATAAAAGTGATATATTTCTAAAGTGGGCTATACTAGTTAGCACTTGTAGAAAAAGTAGCACTTGCATATATTTATAGATTAAATAAAAACTTACAAAGACTTATAAAAACTTACAAAAATCTATGTATATATTTAAACTTTAGGTCTTAGAAATTACTACAAGTTTTTTTCTTTATTTAATTTATATTTTATTTTTTATTATTATTTTATTTAACTATTTTATTATATTTATTAAATTAATACTTTTTGTAGTTTTATTATAAAACTAAACTAAACTATTATTATATTATTATTTTTTAGATCTTTTAAAATCAAAAAGACTTTTTTTGTTAGCAATAGTATATATATATATATTTATGTTAAATCGCTATAACTAATTCAAATAAAGCAAATATTAATATTGCGAAAATATTTAGCACTTTAATAGCTTGGTTTTTTTGTACTATTTTTGCTTAGTACTATTCTGCTTTATATTTTTGTTAAGTTTTGCAAATAGTTCAATATGTCGGTATAAAAAGCAAGCTTGATAATATTTTTTTATATTTTAGAAAATAGCAGTATATTTAGCTGTAAAAGTATGCTTTACTGCAATAGTATTTATTGCTTTTACAAATGTTTATAGATTTTTTTTATTAAAGTATATATGTTTAGTTTTTTAATAGATTATAAAAAAAAAAACAGTTGTTAAAGTATGTTTAATAATTTAATTAAGAATATATATGTTTTAAAAAAAGTTTATTTAAAGTATAAAGTATTTTTTTATTTAACTAGTTATTTAAAAATATATATGTTTTAATTAATAATTATATAAATATTTTTATTATTTATAGTTTATTTTATATTATTTTTATTATATTAACTAAAACTAAAAATAAAAAAAAAAAAAAAGAAAATATTTTTTTTAAATATTTGTTAAATAAAACATTAAATTTATTGTTTAATAGTTTATATTTTAATTTAGCTAACTGATTTATATAAAATTGATTTAAATTTAATTGTTTATTAAGAACTTTTAGCGCTAATATAGTTATTATTATTTTAGTTAAACTTAAATTTAATAAATTTATTATTAATTATATATATAATGTTATATAGTTATAAACTTTTAATTACAATTTATTTTAATAAAATATAAAAATAATAAAACAAATAGTAAATTATTTAAAAACAATATTAATTAATTAGTAAATAATATTAAAAAAACACAAAAAATTAAATAATAAAATAATAAAAAAGCTTAATAAGTTTTTCGATTTTTAAAAAAAAGTATATAGTTTAATTATTAAAACTAACTTTATTATAAAAATAAATTAAAAAGTTTATACTAAATACTTTAATATATTTATATTATTGTTTATTTTTTTTTTTTTTATGTTTTTGTTTTTTTTGTTTGCTAGCAACTTTTTTTGTAATTAAATGTTTAAGCTACTAGTAAATTTTGATATATCTGCGTTTTAGCTTAGTGCTAACTTTATACTAGTATTTGTGCTTATATTAAAGTTTATACTTTTGTTTATGTTTGGATTAAATTTTATTTTTGCTTTTGCATTTATTTTTATTAAAAAGTAGCTACTTTTTTTTAAAAATACTAGTATTGGAAAAGATTTTTTTAGCGATTTTAATAATAGTAACAATAATTTTATTTTAAAATATAAATATAACTTTTGTTATATTATTTTTAAAGCAGATTTAAGTTTTATTAAAAGCAATATATATAAAATTAAATATAACAATATTAATATATTTAATTTTAAATAAGCAAACTTTAATAATTAAAAAGTAATTGCTAATAGAAAAAATATTATTTATATAAATGTTTATTTTTTTATAAATTATATTAACGCTTTAATTAAAAGTTTAATATTGTTAAATATTAATTAAATACTTTTAATATTTAATTATTTGTTAATTAAATCAATATTGTTTTAGTAAAACAACAAAATTAATATAAATAATAAATAAATTTTTTATAAAGCTAGTTTTAATAAAATATTAAAAAAGCTAAAAAATCGTTTTAAAATTTGCTTTAGTTAAACTATTTAAAAATTTTTAAATAGTTTTTTTTGTTTATATAATATTATTAAAAACTAAAAGATATTATTTTAGTTTATTTAATATAAGTTAAAATATATATAAACTAATAAAACTTTTAAACAAAATAACTTTAATTAATAAAGTGTTATAAAAAATATTTATAATTAATAAAATAAAGCTATTATAAATTATATTTATTTGTTTAAATTTAAAAATATATTAAAAAAATATATATAAAAAATTAAAAAAGCTTGTTATAGCTTTAAATAAAAAGCTATAAAATAATATTTTAATATAAAGCTTAAAATAAAATATTTTTTTAATATAACTATTTAAAAGTTAATATAAATTTTAAAGCTTTTATATAATAAGTTTAATTGTTAGTTTAATTATTATAGTTATAAATAAAAACAATATTTTAATAATAAATTTTGTTGTTAATATAGTTAAAACAGCAACTATAATAATAGCTAAAACTATAATTACAATTGCTGCTACTAAAACAAAAACTGCGATTGTAATTGTAGTAGCTACTGTAACAACTATTGCAAAAGTTACTGTTTATGAAAAAAAAACTGCAACTGCAATTGCAAACGTAACTGTAATCGGAACTATAATTGCAACTATAACTGTAATTGCAACTATAATTGTAATAACAATTATAAATAAAAACAACGTTATAAAAAAAAACGTTGTAGCAAAAAAAAAAAAAAAAAACTATATATATTTCTTAGAAAAAAATACTAAAAAAAAGTTAAAAAAACAAGTTTTGTTTTTAAAACTTAAAAATAATAGTTAATTTTTTTTTTATATTTTAAACTTTAATTATATATATTATAAATGTTACAAATAATATAAATTTATTAATATTTTTAAATTATATTTAAAAAAATATAAAAAAAAACACTAGTTAAAAAAAATTTCGACTTTATTTTTTATAAACTTTATTTATTAAATATATAGCTATTATACTATAAAAATACTTTTATATAATATGTTATTTTAATATTTTAAAATATATTAATTTATTAAAAACAATATTATTTATAAATTTAAAAATATTTTAAGTTTATTTTTAGTTTTAAGAATTTTTAATAAAAAACTAACTATTGTAATAGTTATTTTTAACTTTTTTATATATATTAAATTTGTTAAAATTACTAAAGTAGATATTTTTATTATTAAAGTATTTAGTTTTAATTATTACAACAAAACTTTATATTCAAGCTATATATATTTATATGTTAATATATACGTAAAATTTATTAGTATAAATATATAAATTTATATTAATTTTAATATAAGTAATATTATAATTAGCTAATTATATATAAAAACTTTTAAATATATTATAAATAAAAAAAAAAATAATATAACTATAGTTAATAATATAAAAGTAGTTTTTACAAAATAAATAAAATTTATATTTTATATATAAAAAATAAACATAAAAAAAAAGCTTAAAATTATTAAATACAAAAAGAAAAAATAAATAATAAACAACTATTTATAGCTAAATATACTTTTTAAAAACGATTTTTTTTAAGCTTATAATATTATTATTAATTATTTAAATAATATTATTACTTTTTATAATTTAGACAATTTTACTATATTATTTAAAGTTTTTATACAAAGTAAAAAGTATATATATAAAGTAATTAATATATATTTTATTATATTATAAAGCAGTAAAAATATATATTTATAAATTAAATATAAACTTTTGTTTATAAATTGTAGTTTTTATTTTATAGCTATTTATAAAAATATAATAAATATAGCTTTTAATATAAAAATATTTAAAGTTGTACTAGTTATAAATAATTTAAAAGCTTTTGTTAAAATCAGTTGTAAAACTAAGTTAAAACAAATATATAAAAATTGCAATAGCAGAAGTTATATTAGTTTATAAAAACTAGCTTTTAAAACTTTTGTATTTGTAGCAGCTATATTATTAGTTCTTTTATTTAAAATAGTTAAATTTAAATTTTTAGCTTTTGTTAATTTATTAATATTTATAAATGCTAAGTTTAAAATATTTTTAATTATTATTGCTATTACTACTAATAGTATATTTAATAAATCAATATATAGCATAAAAAAACTAAAAAATATTATTATTATACTAACTTTTATAAATATAACTAATTATGTACTAATAAAAAATAAAAGTTAAATAAAAAATATACAATTTTTAAATACTTTTTTTTTTAACGCTATATTTAATATAGTTATAAATATAAACGCGACTTTTATTAGCAAGTTATATGTTTTAGTTTTTAATAAACTTTTAAAGCTTAAAATTATAAATACTTATGCTTTATTAAATATAAAAATACTTATAAATTTTTTTAAAACTATTACTAAAAAAAGTGTATATATTTACTTTAAATATATATTTAAAGCAGCTAAATTTGCAAATATTGTTAAAACATATAACATTTGAACTAATAAAAACAAAGTAAACATATTTAAAAATAAACAGTTTAAAGTTTTTTTTGTTAATAATTAGTAAAAATAAAAGCTAAGTATATATTTATATTTTTTAAACAAATATAATATAAACATTTTTAATACAATATATAATAAACTATATAAAAAAAATTACATATTATAAATTAATAAAATAACACTTTTTATTTATTTTGTTTTTATAATATAAAAAAAAGTTTATAATTAAAACAAAAGTTAAATAGTTATAAATTTAAAAATATTTAATAAAGTTGCAATATTAAATAATTACTTTTTTTTTTTGCAATAAAATATAATAAATAGCTTATTAAACAAACAATATATTATAGTTGTTAATACAACTAGGTTTTTTTATTAGTTCAAAGTATACTTTTGTTACTATAATCGATTTATTATTGTTAGCTTTTAAAAAATAAAAAAATCGAATGTTACTTTTATAAAATTTTACAATTTATTTACTTATATTTAAAAATATATAAATAAGTTGTTTTACTACTATTTATATTATTGTTGTATATTTATTAATAATATTATTATTTATTTAAACAATTTTGCTAATTATATTAAATATTTAAATATTATATTCGATTTATTTTAATTATGCAATATTGCTATAGCTTTAAAAAAAACTTTTATTAAGTATTTTTTAGTTAAGTTGTTTAAGTTTTATATTAATGTTTTAAAAATATTAACTATAACAAAACATATATAAATTTTTTAAAACTTTGTTTTTTAATTATAGCTAAACTATATTTACTATATAAAAAAACAGTATATAAAAAATATATTAAAGCATTTACTACGTTTTGTAGCAAACATTTACTTTATTATACTAAAAGCAAACAATAAAAGCACAACAAATAATACTAAAACAATAAAAAAAGTATTTACTACAAAAAAAAAAACTTATATATAATCGAATTTACTGTTGCAAATTTAATTTTTTTTTTTTTTTCTTTTTTAGTTTAATATTTTTTTCTAAATATATAGTATTTTTATGCGTGTTATATTAGCTGTTCTTTTTCAGCTTTTATAATATTAAACTCGTTTTATTTATTTGTTGTAAGTTAATATTAAAAAGCTTAATTTAATACCGACTTAATACTAATTTAATACTGAATATATTTAATACTGATTTACTACTAAATACCGAATTTTTTACTTGATACTGAATTTCTTTTACACTTTTTATACTAACTTTATACTTTAAAAAAAAAAAAAAAATGCCAAGCCATAAAACTGCAGGTCCTTCTAGCACCTAGCAAAAAAGAAAAAAAAAGATGCTTGTACTAAACAATTTCCATTTTTATTTCAAAAATGAAAATAGTTACTTTAACGCAAAAAAAGCAGCTTTAAACTTTTTAGCTAAAAAGTTTATAATTTACAATATTACTTTGTAAAAAATTATACTAAAGTTTGCTAAAAAACACTTTAATAGTTCTGAAAAAAATATTTATTAATAATATCAAAACTATATAAAAAATAAAACAGTATAAAACTTTTATATATTTTATTTAACTATTAATAAAATTTAACGAAACATTTTTTTTCAAATAAAAAATAAACACAAGTTAGCTTACTAATAAAAATAATATTATATATATAAAGTATTTTTTTTATTTAATATAACAAAACATAAGTTTAGAAATAAAAAGTTTACTATTAATTACAATATTTAAAAAAAATTAAATAAAACTAAACTCAAGCTTATTTTTAACAAAGTATATATTTATATTATTATAACTTAAATATTTTATAAAGCAATAAACTAGCTATATATTATAGCTTTTAACAGCAGTTAAAATTAAAATTACTTATATATTATTTGCTATATTATAAAAAATTCTATATAAAAAAGTAAACAGCTTTTATAAAAAGTTAAAACAAAGCTAGTTAAAAACAAATAAGTTTTAAAAATATACAAAAAAAAAATTGAAAAATTATAAAACTGCAACAAAGTTTTTTAAAAAGCTTTAGTTAAAATATACAAAAAAATACTTACTGTATAAGTTATTATTAAACAAAAACTTATTTAACAAATATTTACTTAGTAGCTTTTTATTTAAAAAAGTTATATTTATATAAATAATATTAACAGTAAAGCTATTTTTAGTTAATTTATTTTAATAAAAAATACTTTATTTATTACTACATCTAAAAAAACTATTTAAAATTAAACTATTTAAAACAATTTAAACTTTAAAGCAAATATTTAAAAGTTTATTATTTTATATATATTTATTTTGAAAAGTTTTACTTGTAATATGTTTATTTTAAAAAACGTTATTTAAAAAAGCAGTTACAAAAAAAGTACAATATTAAATTCAACATTTTTAAACAGCAGAAAACAAAATGTAAAAATAACAAACTTTTCTGTTTTTATTAACAATATTTTTTTAAATAGTAAGTTTACAATTAAATTTTACTACTAATATTTATTTATAAAAAACAAATTTTAAATAAATACAAACTATTTTATAAATAAATAAAACTAAATATATTATATTTTAAAATATATAAACAAATTAACTGCTTTAAAAATTATTTTATTTATAAAATAAGTTTTAAAATAAAACAGTTTTATATATATAACTATTATAAAAGTTTTAAAACATTTACTAAAATTATATAGCAACTTTTATAAATATAAAAAAATTCAAACTAAATATAAAAAGCTTGAAATAAAAAAACTAAAAACATTTTTAAATTTTTAACTTAAGTTTGTTAAATTAGTTAATTAAATTTATATATTTTAAACTAATTATAAACAAAACTTATATAACAAACTATTAAAGCAATTAAATAAAGTTATAATATTTAATATAAACAGCTTTAAAATTATTTTTAATATTTATTGTTTTTATATTTAAGTTATTAACTATTAATAATATAAAAACTTTATTAATAATTTTATTTTGTAAAAAATTAATTAACAGCTGTTAAAACATAATATAATTAACGTTTTAAAAAACTTATTTACAAAAGATTTACTTTTATAAAACTTATTTATAAAACTACTACTTAATAAAACTATATTTTTAATTACTAAACGACATTTTTTTATTTTAATATTTAAAAAATTAAAAAACAAATATAAGTTTTATATAAAACTGCAATATAAAAAAAAAGTAATTTTAATATAAAAAAGTTTTTGCTTTATTTGTTATAAAATTAACTATTAAAGCATTAACTGTTTATACTATAAAAAATATAAACATTTAAATATTGCTTGAATTGTAGCAATTATAAAAAAAAAAATAAGTTATTTTAAAAATAACTAAAAAATCGATATAAAAGTAAAAAGTTTAAAAAACAAAAAAGCTTAAAACAACTAGTTTTTTTTTTTAAGTTTACTATACTATTAACTTTAAACTTAAATTAATATAAAAAAGTTTTATTTAATTTTTTAAAAAAAATTTTTAAAAAGAAATTTTTATTAATAGCTTGTTTAATAATATTTAATAAACTAAAACTTTTTACTTTTGCTTTAGCTAATATAAAAGCTAAAATATATTTATATATAAATATTTGATTTATTAAAAAAATAATATAATTTTTAAACTTTTTTAAACTGTTTAATTTTAAACTTACTTCTATTATAAAATATAATAGCAATAATAACTAAAAAATTATTAAAATATTAAATGTTTATTTTTATATTAATATATATACTATTTAAAATGTTTTTATAATAGTACTAAATATAAAATATAATATAATTGTTAAATAGAAGTTTTTTATATATTATAATATACTGATTAATTACTAAAAGCAAAAACTGATATTTTTTACTATAAAAAAAAAAAAGCTTATTAAAAATATATTATTAAATAAAGCAAAAAAATTAAAAAGTTTAAGTTATTAAATTAATACTATATAATAAAACAAACTATTTAAAACTGAAATAATTTAAAAAATATAAAATGTTATTTAGTTATAAAGCTTATTTATTATAAAAAAATAAATTTTTCAATTAAAAGCTATATATAAAAAATCAAATAAAAAAATAAAAGAATACTTTTTTATAATTAGTTTTATTTATATTATACTTAAGCTTTTTTAATATATTATTAACTTGTTTAAAAAAAACTAAATAAAACATAAGTTGCAAAAAATAAAAATATTACTAGTAAATAACAATAAAACAAAGCTGCTTTAAAAAAACTTATTTAAAAAAGCTTTATTAAAAAAAAAACCTAAGCTAAAAAACTATTATAGCAAATATAAACTGCAGAAAAACACTATAAAATAATATAAATATCGACTTATTAGCATTTTTATATTAAATATTATAACTTTTATAGTAACAATGCGCTAAAAAAATACTGAGTTATATAAAGTGATTTTTTTGTATAAAATAAACTTAATAATTATTTAAAAAAAGTCCGAATTAAAAAGCTTAAAAAAAAACTTTTAAAAGATAGCTAAGCAAATAATATCTACAAAATATTACAAATATTTCAATATATTTAATAAAAAAACTTTTGATTAAATATTACTTCGAAAATATAAAGTTAATTATTAAATCAAACTTATAAAAAATCCAAAAAATTTAAAATATAGTGCTTTATATAAAATATTTTTAAAAAAAGCTAAAACTTGTAAGCAATATATATACGAAAACTTAATAAAAAGTTTTATTAAATTTATTATAGTATTTTAAGTAGTACTAGTTCTATTTGTACAAAAAAGCAACGAATTTTTAAAGCTATATATAAATTATTAAAAACTAAACTTTTTAACATAAAAAAACTAATACTTTTTATTTTTAATTAATAAAACATTTATTTATTTTATAAAAGTAAAAATTTATATTAAATTAGATATAAAGTAGGTGTTTTATTATATATATATAACAAAAAAATATAAATTTTTAACTATATTTTATATATAATATAAAACATATTAATTTAATATTTTATTTTTTAGTTTAACAAATAAACTAGTTATATTTTAACAGTTTATTAATAATATTTTAACTAAATATTTCGATATATTTTATATAATATATATCAATAATATATTAATATATTTAAACAATAAAGTTAAATATAAACTTTATATAAAAAAAGTTTTAAATAAATTATAAGCTATAAAATTATAAGCAGATTTAAAAAAGTATAAGTTTTATATAACTAAAACTAAGTTTTTAAGATTTATTATTAGTATTAATAAAATCGAAATAAATTTAATAAAAACTAAAATAATTTATAAATAAGAACTATTTAAAAAGTACAGCATAGTTTAAATTTAAAAAGTGCAGTTTTTTTTAAAGTTTTGTAATTTTTACAAACAGTTTATTAAAAAGTTTAGCTATATTGTAAAATTACTGATTTAACTAACAATTACTACAGTTTATTTTAACTAGTTTAAAAAATACTAAAAAATGTTTACTTAGTTAAAACAAGTTTTATTGTTAACACTAATACTTTGTTATTTTTTGTTTGATATAAAAACACATATAAAAATAGACGTATTAAATAAAATAACTATAAGTTGTTTTTTATAAAAAGACAGCTTAAAAAACAACTAATATTTTATAGTATTTTATTCTAAAGTATTTTATAGAACTAAATTTAACTATAGCATTTATAACAAAGAAATATTAGCAATAATAAAAAGACTTATTTATTAAAAAGCAAAACTAATAAATTTATAATAAGTCAAACTTTTTATAATAATTACTAATTATATAGTATTAAAATATTTTATTATTAAATATATATTAAACTTTTAATAAATTAAATAAGCTGAATTAATATTATATTATAACTTTGTAATTACTTACTAGCTAAAAACTTAAAACATTATTTCAAACATTATATTAAAGCTAAAAAATAAATTGAAAAATTAAAAGCAAAAAAAAAACAAACAATATATAATAGTACTTTTTTAATTAGTTACAACTTTAAAATAGCTAACTTTAAAAAACTTTATTTTAAAATGTTTTATTTTATAAATAATTAAAATTTACAAGCTAGTTATTAATAAGTTACTATTTATATTAAATATATTTTTAATTAATGCTTTATTACAAACTAACTATAAAAGTTTTTTGTTAAAAAAATATAAAAAGTTAATATTTAATATATTATAAATAAATTACTAAATGTTTAAAAATTTAGTAACATATAAAAAACGTTTAATTGTAACTAATATAAACAATTTATAAACAAAAATAATTTGAAAAACTTATAACTAAATCTTAATAGTTTACTTTAAAAAAAACAAAACTAAAAAATTAGTAATAAATAAATACTAGTAACTAAAAATGCTCAAAAATATTAATATATATATAGTTAACTGTTTTTATAAAGCTGCTAAAGCACTTTAAAACAAAATATTAAGCAAGCTTTGTTTGTTTAAAATTCTGGACTATTTTTAATAATATATTATTATCAACTTTAAAAATTTTTTTAAAAACAAATTAAGCAACAATATAATTTTTACTATAATAAACTGCTTGTTTAAACTTTATTAAACTATATTTTGTAGTTTGTTAATTATAGCAAAAAATATAGCTTAAATATACTATAAAAGCTTTTACTAACTATTTAAATAATTTGAATTTGTTATAAGCAATTAAAACTTTTAATTTGTTGAAAATTTTACAAACAAACTATTACAAATTTATAAAATAAAACTAGATTTTTTGTTTATAAAACACTATAAAACAATAAAACAAATAAAAAACATATATTAATAAATTAATTAGTAGTTACACTTTTACGTTAATTATTTTTAAAACAACTAGTTAAAAATACTGCTAGTTTTAAATAATGCTTAAGCTATATTATTATATAATTTACTAAAAAGTTTTTTTTTTTAAAAAGTTATTATAAAATAGCTTATATATATAATTTTCAACTAAAAAAATAAAATAAAAACAACTACTAAGTTTTTTATTTAAAAAAAGCTTATTTAATAAAAAGTATAAATGTTTAAAAAACAAATTTACAAATATTTATTTATAACTAAAAATCAAATATAAAAAGTATAAAACAAAATAACTAAACAAATTAATAAACATAAATAAAAGCTAGATTTTAATATAAGTAACTTTGTTTATATTTTAAGAAAAAAAAGTAAACAAACTAACTGTTTAAGTAACAAACTTAATTATTTTTTTATACAAATATTATATGAAATTTTAAAATATAAAAATTATATTTATTTGTTAAAACTGCTAAATTAATAAAAAAAAATACATTAGTTTTACATAGATCAATTATAAAAATATACAAATAACTTATTATTTAAACAAAAATACAAATGTTTAAATAAAAAAATTGTAAATTTAAATATCAACAACAAAAAATAAAAAGTTGAAAAAATTTTATTTTTATAAATTTAATATAAAAAACTGTCGATTGGCTGTACTACCAAAGAGTACATCGTACGGGCCATGGCCACTATACGCCGGAGGGGGGGGTCACAGGATCGTCGAACGAAGGGTCAAAAATACTGTATTCTGTAAGTCTAGGTATGTGGGTTGTGTGGGCTACAGTACAGGCTATATAGGGCTGTGTGGGTCACGTGCCGTACAGTTGACTGGACTGTACGTCTACAGTACTCCAAACTGTAGGCTGTACGTACTGCGAAGGCTGTACGTACGACTATTGAACCAACACTGGCAACTTTTTATATGTCCTGTCCATGTACCTTGTCCAACTATCTACCAACACTTATTCGCTTGTCGTACGAGTATTTGAACCTATAGGGTATAATGGACCAGGTGTGACCGAGGGTGGTCGAGAGGGTCAGGGGTCCAAAGGGGTCAAGGGTCGTCGACAGGGCCCTAGGGGGTCTAGGAGGTCCTAGGGGGTCGAGAGTGGTCGAGAGGGTAAAAGCGTACAGGTAAAATACCTATCCGAAAGGTCCTTTTTACGCAGAAGTGCCGGAATAGCTTTTTCTGGCACCGCTGTAGGAAAAAGGTGGTCGTACGGACTGTCCTAGGGACAGTCCTACTCCTTCTGGAAGGTTTTAACCTTGTCGGTCAACCATACAGGTCGTACGGCTATATTTGGTGCTTTGTACCGAGGGGGGTCCGGGAGGGGGGTCGGGAGGGGGGTCGAGGAGGGTCGAGGACCAAGGGGGGTCAAAGGGGGTCGAAGAATCAAGGGGTCAAGGGGGTCCCAAAGGGTCCTTTTCGAAGCCCTGCGAGGCCCTAGGAGGTCAAAGGAGTCCTAGGGGGGTCGAGGGGGTCCGAGAGGGTCTTAGGGGGTCCTTTTGACTGGTCTTCGACCTGGTCGATTGGCTAGTCGTGGACCTGGTCAGGTGACTGGTCCTTAGACTGGTCAATTGACTGGTCCTAGGTCCAGTTAGGTGACTAGTTGGTCGACTGGCTAGCCAATTGACTAGCTGATTGACTGGTTGATTGACTGGTCTCAACCCTAGTCGGGTGGTTGGTCGACGATATAGTAGCTTGTCGACCAAGAAGAAGTAGGGGAGGGGGGGGGGGGTGTCAACGTCGGTCTAGGTAATACGTCGACCGTTTCGTCAATTCATCGTACGAAAAGTACTAGCTACTGCGTGGGAAGTCGCTTCGACCTCGCAGTAGGTAAGTTCTTGTCATCTGAATCGTTGATTTAACGCTTCTTCGTACGTTGGTTTCCAAGGTTGTGACGGGCCAAGGGGGTAGGTGTACGAAGGGGTTGTCGGTATTCGACAGTCTTATATAGTCGGTTACAGTCTATTGGACAGACTGCGACCGATCAAATGTCGACTCTGCCCTGTAAAAAAAATTGTCGAAATTGGTACAGAGGGTGGCGAAATGGCTCGCCGTTTCGTCGATCTATCGTACGCAGTTTACTAGCTATTACGCGGGAAGAATTTCGACCTCGCAATAGGTAGGTCTTTCGTCCGACAGTCGATTTAACCTTCTTTCGTTTGTCGACCGAATGGTAGTCCACTTCGGTCGGCAAAGTCGAGGATCTAGACAGAGGCTACCCTATAGCCGGTCTCTGTCTCCTCAATCTTGCTAATCTGTAGTCGCCGGTGGACTACTGATCAGTGTCGATTGGCTGTACTACCAAAGAGTACATCGTACGGGCCATGGCCACTATACGCCGGAGGGGGGGGTCACAGGATCGTCGAACGAAGGGTCAAAAATACTGTATTCTGTAAGTCTAGGTATGTGGGTTGTGTGGGCTACAGTACAGGCTATATAGGGCTGTGTGGGTCACGTGCCGTACAGTTGACTGGACTGTACGTCTACAGTACTCCAAACTGTAGGCTGTACGTACTGCGAAGGCTGTACGTACGACTATTGAACCAACAAAAACTATTTTATAAAATAAACTAAAAAAGCTAAAACTTGGACAATATATAATATTTTACTACTAACTTTTGTAACTTTTTTACTTTGTTATAATAATACTACAATAGCTATTTTAATAAAACAAAACTACTTAAACAATTAAAATATTAATTAAAAGCTTTTAAAAAAAAACAAACTAAACTAAACTACAAAAACAACAACTATACTAAATCTAATTAAGTATAACTTTATAAAATTAAATTTTAAAAAGTTTAAACTATTTATTAGCTTTATAGTTATTATAAGTTTAAAACAAACTTTAAACAAACAAAAAAATAATTACAACTAAACTACATTTACTATATAAAAAAACAGTATATAAAAAATATACTAAAGTATTTATTACATTTTATAGCAAATATTTACTTTATTATATTAAAAGCAAACAATAAAAATACAACAAACAATACTAAAACAATAAAAGAAATATTTATTACAAAAAAAAAACTTATATATAATCGAGCTTGCTGTTATAAACTTAATCTTTTTTTTTTTTTTTTTTTTAGTTTAGTATTTTCTTCCAAATATATAATATTTTTATATGTGCTATATTAGCTGTTCTTTTTCAGCTTTTACATTTTTCGAATAGTTTAAAAGCGTTAAAATAATATTTTAGCGCTAGTAATTTTTTTTGCAATCTTTTATTTTATTATATATAATTAGCTAAATTTTTATAAAAATATAAAACTGAACTTTTTATAAAAAAAAAACAAAAAAAGCATATTGTTAATAAAAATTTAAACTAATGTAAAAAATACTGCTAATTTATTTTTTACAAGCTTATTAATACTAAATAGTTATTTTTTAAAGCAGTATAAAAAATAATATGTAACAAAACTACGATCTATTATTACAATTTTAACAAAACATTATATTTGCAAATAAATAAATCACTTTAATATAGCTTTAAAATAATAGTGTTTTATATTAATAAATATAAATAACAACTAAATAAAACTATTTTTTTTATAAAAGTTTAATTTATAATATATTTAAGTTATTGTTTATTTTAAACGGAAATATATTATAGTTTTTTTAAGCTCGAAATTATATGTTTAGTTTAAGCAGCTAAAAAACTTTAAACAATGATATAGTTTAATAAGTAATTAATAATAGTACTTATAAATTACTTTGCTACTAAAAATATTGTAAATTAAACAATATTAAATATTTCTATAACTAATTAAATAAATAATTAATTAATAAATTTTTTAGTTTATTTATTTTAGTATAAATTTCAAGTTTATTATTTTTTAAGCTGTTTAAACTATGTTTTAAATATGTTGAATCGCTTTTAAACTATAAAAAACATTATAAAAAAAAACAAAAAGTTAAAATGTTTTAATAAGCTAGTAGTTTTAGATTTTGTATAAAATATTATAAAATATACTGCTAAAGCTGTTATAAACAATTTTTAGAAAACTAATTTTTAAAAAGCTTATAAGTTTAACTTTAAGTATAAAAAAATACTGAAAAAATTATATATTAATAAAAATTAATACAATAATATTAACAAAAACGTTGTAAATTTTTTTAAGCTTAGCTATTTTTTTTATATTGTAAACAAACTGATTTATAATATATATGCTAAAGTTAAAAAGTTATATATACTTTATAATATAATAAAACATATATTAAAAACAATATATAACAAAAAATATTATATAAAGTTAAACTATATAATAAATAATTTTAAAAGCTATTTTATTTATTATAAAATATAGTTAATAAAAAAATATATAAAATATTATTTAAAATATAAATTTAATTAAATAAACTATTAAAAATTAGTTAAAAGTTTTTAATCAATTTAACTAATTTATGTTTTATTTATACAAACTATTGCAATTGATTTTATTTTAGCTTTATTTTTAGTTAATGCTGTTAAAACACTATAACAATTAAAAGAATATAAGTACTATAAAATATACAATTGTATAATAACTGCTATTTGTTATATTTCTAAAAAAAACTTGTTTATTTTTAGCAATAAAGAGTATTTAGTTGAAAATTAAACAACTATATTGATTAAACAACTATTGCTAAACAATTAAAAATTTTCAAAAAAGATTATTTCTAACTATAACTATAAGTTTATATTAAAGTTTTAGCAAAATATTTAAAAAGTATTAAATATGAAGCTTTTAATAACAACTATGTATTATTTTTAAAAAAATAGCTTATTTAAATATAAAAATTAAACTGTAAAAATTATAATTTAATATTATAATTTTATTAACTTTAAATTAAACTAAGTTTAATTAGTTTTTGTTTTATAATAAAACTTTAATATTATATAGTTATAAATTATATAATCTATTTTCTATAAGCAATTATTTAAGTTTAAATTATTAAGTTTTTTAAATATAATTATTAGTACTAAAAGTAATTAATATATATTTAAAAATATATAAATAATATATAACTATTTAAAACAAAATATTAAGTTAGCAATAAATTTCGTTATAATATAAACTAAAAAATATTTTAATTGTAAATATTACATATTTAAGTTTAAAATTAAAAATAAAGTATTTTTATATTTATATAACAGCTATTACTTATTTAAACAGCTTTTTCAAAAATACTTTTAATAAAAAGCAAACTTATAAATTATTAAACAAAAAATCAATGATTTAGCTTATAAATTAAATTTTTTTAAATATTATTATATTTATTTTGTTATATTAGTAGCTTAATTGTATTTAATATATAGCAATAATAACTTTTTTTATTATATTGTATTTTTTTTTGAACTAGTTAAAGTTAATTAACACTTTAATAAAAACATAGAAAATAAAAAAGTTTATAAAGTTGAAACATTATTTCGTTATTATTTAAATCATAAAAAAAATAAATTTAACTATTTTATCAAATAAAAAAAATAAAGTTACAAATATAATTAGTAATATATAAAACATTAATTATAGCATATATTTAAATTAATTAAAAAATATTAGAAACAGTATAAACTTTTTTTATAAAAAGAAACAGCTATGTTTAAAGCAGTTAAATTTAAAAAAAATAAAAAAAAAGTAAACAAGTTACAGAAAAAAAAAACGAAAAAAAAAAATAAACTATATAAGTTTACAACTTAATAATTAATAAAATTATTAAAGCATTTTTTTGTACTTGGTATTTTAATAGAAATTTTTAGAAGTTTTAAATAAAAAAGCTTGTATAAAAGTAACACATTTTTAAAGTAAGCTATACTAGTTAGCACTTATAGAAAAAGTAGCACCTGCATACACTTATAAATTAAATAAAAACCTATAGGGATCTATAAAGACCTATAAAAATCTATATATACACTTAGACCTTAGGTTTTAGAAATTGCTGCAGATCCTTTTTTCCATTCAATCTACATCTCACTTTCTACTACTACTTTATTTAACTACCTTTGATTGCACTTATTATTAATTAAGCTAATTTTTATTATTATATTATTAGTATATATAATAACTATATTTAAAACTTAATAGTTATATTAGTACTAAAAAATTATTTTAATAGTTATAATTTTAGCTATATTTATATATAATAGTTTTTTTTTTATTGTTTAAAAGTAGCTATAAATTTGTTTTTTTATAATAAAAAAATATAAATGTTAATTTTTATCCAATAGATTTTTTTTATATTAAAAACTATTAATATTTATATTTAATATATTTATAAATAAATATATTAATAGTTTTTTAATATTAAAAAGTAAATATATTTTATTAAATTTATTAAATAAGTTATATTATTAGTTAAAATTAAATATTATATTTATAAATAAAAAATAAAATAATATATAACTATATAATTTTAATATAATTTAAAAGTTTATTAAAAAAGCTTTATTAATTAAAATTACTATAAAACAAAAGTTTAAATATTTTATAATATATTTAATTTTATAATATAATATTATTTTTTTTTAAATTATTTTATTAATTAATTAAAAAACTTTTATTATTTTTTGTTTAAAAAACTAAGCTTTTATTAATATTATATCGATTTTAATTTTTAAAAACTTTAAATATATTTTTTTGCTATTTTTTTTTCGATTTTAAATTAAATTTAAAATATTTACTAATTGATTATAAATTTAATATATTTTAAATATTTTGTTTTATTTTACTATTAAAAATATAAATATAAAATTATTTAAATAATATATAAAATATTTTATATTTAATAATAATTTAAATATTTAATAAAAATTTTTTATAAATATATTAAATAAAAAAAAAGCTATATAAAAACTAAATAATAAATAGTTTTTATAAAAATAGTAGTTTTTTTATAAAAAACTAAACAGTTTATACTACAATTTTATTATTAAAATAACTCGAAATATATTTTTTAAATTTTTTTTAACTAAATATATACTTTAGTTAATTTTTTATATTAAATTAAATATATTTTATATTATAATATATTTAAATATATTATATTTGATTTAAATATAGTTATTTATTAATTTATTATTAAAATAAAACAAATAATATATTTTATATTAATTATTATTTTTTTTAAATATTAAACTAAAAAAAAAACTATATAGTAATATTTTTACTTTTATTTTAAATATTTAATTTAAATATAAATTTTCAGTTATTTATTTTAAAATAAACTAGCAATTTTTTTTTATTAACTTTAAATTTAAAAATATTACTAATATTAATAATAAATTATATTTTAGTTATATTTTATATTAAAAAATATTTGTTATTAATTCGTTTAAAATATTTAAATAATATTTTAATATTTTTTTTTAGTTTTTAATATATAAAAAAAACAGTAATATTTTAAATTTTAAGTTTTTTTTTAAAAATACTGCAAAAATTAAAACTATATTTATTTTAAACTATATTATAAATAATAAATAGTTTTAAAATATTATAATAATTAATTAATATTTATTTTTATTAAAATTTAAAATTTAAATTATTATATTTAAATTATTTTTTATATTTAAAACAGTTATTAAATTTTATATTTTTTTTATATAAATTAATAATTTATATATTTTTAAATTATATTTGTTATATATATATTTTTAAATATAATATATTAAACTAAAATTTTAAAAATAAATCGAATTATTTTATTTAAAACAATATTTTTATTTTTTATAAGCTTTATTATAATTATTAATAATTTGTTTATTAAATAATTAGTTATATATAATTTTATAAATTATTAGTATTAAAAAAATAACTTTTTAATTTAAAACTTATTTAATTTAAAAATTTATATTATAAAATATAATATTAAATATTTAAATTTAAATTATTATAAAATTAATTATAAAATAAACTTTATATAAAATTGTTAATTTAAATATTTATTAAATAAATAAATTTATTATTTATATTATATATAAATATTTTTTAAATAAATAGTTATAAATTATTATATATATTATAAAATAATATATTTATAAATTAATATTAAAACTATATATTTTTAGTTTTATTATTAAAGCTATTATTATTATTTATTTAATTATATAATTAATATAAAACTAAAAAGTTGCTATTAATATATATTTATTTATTTAAAGTTTAATTAAATTTATTAAATATAATTTGTTTTTATATATTGTTAATATATATTTTAAATTAATATTAAAAAACTTTTTTGTTGTTTTTATAACAATAAAAAAATATTTATAAATTTTTTAAAATTTAAATATTATTTTTAAACTGTTAAATTAAATTAAATATAATATTTGTTTATATTTTTATATTATTAATTGTTTTTTTTTTTTTTTTTTATATTTTAAATGTTTTAAATATAAAATAAATTTATAATATGCAATTTTTTTTTTTATAAATAATAAAATATTTGCTATATTAGCTTATATTTTTTTTTTAAATTAGTAAAAAAACTTTTCTGTATTATTAAATTTTAATATATTTAAAATTGTTTCGTTTTTAGTTATTTCTGCTTTATTTTAAAACTAATTTATTAGTTTAATATTTAAGTTTTTTATATTTTAAATTAGTTCAAATAAATCAGCTAAAAAATTTTTTCTAAATATTTTATATTTTATAAAATATATAAAAGCTATTATAATTAAATAATTTATTAAAAAAAAAATTAATATCGCTTAATAATATAGCAATTTTAATTTAAGTAAATTGTTTAATTTAATATATAAAAACAATGTCGTAATTGCTACGATTGTGCCTCGAAAAGTATGTGTTATAGTGTAGAAGTTGTGTGATAGGCCCAGTAGGCCTGTAGAACCACCTATTAACTATTGATTCTCAGCTGTAGCGGCCGCGCAGAATGAGTGGTAACACCTCAAATAATAGGCAGGTATTAAAGAGTTGATAATGTTATAGTGGCGGTTCTTTAAGCAAGCTTCTGCAGAGAACGTGCATTCCATTTCGTATCTTTAGGCGATCTATGCACCGAGTAGCTTCCGATATTCTTCCTGCTAGCCGCCGTTGTCGAACCAAGCTAGGTCTAATCCTCTTTAGTTTAAGATGTAGGAGTACTCGGCTCGTTCTCGTTTTCCAATGCAAGTTCAGCCTGTGCCTGCAGTGCCGGCGCATGCTCTGTCGGTATGCGCACAAGTGTTTGTGGCAGTGGTCCCTTAGAATCCTCTGCCGCAGCTTCACTATCATCTGCTGTTGGTGGACTGGGAATTTTAGCTAGTAAAAATCAATATCAAATCCCTGCGTAGACAAAAGCATCAGACATGGGATATATAGCGGTCACCATACCTGACGCCATATTGATGGCTTGCAAGACGTTATGCCAATTTCCTACTACAGTCGCGATCGCTAGGTGCACGAAGACATTAGACTATGGGATGCCTTTTCTGTCTTTTCTTTTTCAGAACTTCCTCACGTACCTTCTGTTCCGTCGGACAGTGTCCCTAGCTTTTGCTGCAAGGCTTCCATTTGATCTGCGACCGCCGCACTAAGATCTCGGAGCTCCTTGAGGTTCTCCAACTCGGCCTTCTTCTCATTCACTCTCGCCAGTAGCGCTGCTGACTGTCCTGTGGACTGCGCATTAGGATTGCCATTAGCAGATCCTTGACGCACATGTCCCGAAAGCGACCTTGTTGAAAATGCCATCACGACCCAGCGCTCCCGCACACGCGGTTAAGCATCAAATCAAAGGTGGGTTGTCGGAGGCCCTCAATAAAATTCGCTTGTGACGTTGGCCAGCTTGAGAACCGAAAGCTGTGCAACAGGCATGAGAACAGTATGTATATGAAACAGTAACCGTTCTGTGTAGATTGTCACGAACTATGTAGTGATATCTCTAGGGGGCGGGAGTCGAGAATGATGGCATCAAAATTGTGTGTAGATAGGTGCTGTACTACGTACCTAATTCCGTACTAGGAGTTAGGAGGTATAAATTGCCCCACACCACGAGACCAAACGCGCCGCCATTTTCTGTGGGTCCCAGCCTCATTGACAAACCCCTGGCAGCCAACAGTTGTCCTGACAACCAAACTTATTGAATGTATATGGGTGGGGATACACCACTCCCGACCTAGGTAGCCACCTTATCTGCCAACAAACTCTTGACCGCATCTTTCCGAGCTACGTAGCATCCTTCATCGCCACTATTTAGACGAATCACTGGCTACAAATACGCACAACACGGTCGAGGCCATCGTCTAATATACTTACAGCCTAGCTAAGCTGCTACGAGCCCATCACATCGGATTCGAGGACCTTGCCATAGGTACCTAATGAATCTATTTACACCATGGCACGACTTAACGAGCCCGCCATGTCAACAGACAGCTTAGAAACTTGTATGTCTGCTCCTTTCTTAATGAAGTCATTCGATACTAATGGAGAGTTTGGTCACAGTGCGTCGAAGATTCCTTCGTCAAAACAGAGACATTGCCCGTATCAATTCAACTCAATCGCTTAAGATTCGAAATCTAGAAAACGAATGCGCACGACTCCTATCGGAGAACCTTCAACTCCGAAGCGACATCCTTCGACTTAAGACAGAGTTGGAAGGGAGTCATGCCCACAGAGTAGCCGATCATGCGCTCCAAATCAAGGAGAAGATGGAGGCCCAACTTCTTGAGTGGGGTACCATGCTCGCTGGCCTCGGCCACGAGCCAGTGCCTAAGAATCGCTCTCCTAGAGCGCTGAAGAAGGCGAAGATCCAAAGAAGCAGCATTGGCCGTGCTCGAACATCCGATTGGCGGAGACGGGAGACCATGGGTTCAATGGAAGACTTAGAAGCAGCAGCGCTTCAGGAGGGCCGGCTGCCACCAATTTGGGAAAACAAAACATATCCGCGCGAAACATTAAAGTAAGCTACCCATAGTAGACGTGGTAATTTAATGCTAACATGATGATAGCTCAGAAGAGATTCTAGCTTTGTGCTCTGAAGCTGAGGAAAGCACCGACTCCCCTGATCTTGGCCCTCCGCCAGTCTCGCGATTTGTCGATGAAGACCCTGTCAAGCTCGATTTGCCTACACTCACGAAGCTCCTCAAGCCTGCCCTCAGCGAGTCAGACAACGCTGGCCAAGAGGATGCGCCTCTCTGTTCACCGGCATCACCTATCAAGACTGAAGACGTTGTCCACGAAGATCTAGTGGACGGAGCTGAGGAAACCACCAAAATTACTACAGAATCTGAACCACAGGAATCTCCTCGAGTTGCTAAAGCCAATTTGAAGAGGAAGGCTAGGGAAGAAGACGAGAAAGAAAACGGTTTAATGTCGAGACCACCACTATCAGCGGGCACAGCCATCAAAAACCAGTTCGAGAAAATCAAGAGCGAGAAGGCGAATCCTACAAGCAGGCCAATTAAAGAGCTGCCCATATCTAGAAAGGATTCTCGGGAGAAGGCTTCACAAACAATGCAAAGAAAACCCTTGGGGGCCAAGAGCTCGAACGAGGCCCTCGGTTCCCAGAAGAAGCCTACTAAATTTCCAACTGCAGGGAAAGGGATGAAGCCAAAGGTAGAATGCAAAGATGACGAGCTAAGCAAGGACCATTCAAAGCCCCGAAAGGAGTTAAAGCCAATCGATATACCCGCTCCCGCCTCAACAGAAACTATTTCTCGCACTGATATCGAGCCGGAGAGTCTTCTAGTTGAGCCCAACTTAGCCGTCCCAGATTCTCCGGAAGCCTCTCCACCAAGAGAGACAATTAATGACACGCCACCCCCAGTTGATATCTCGTTAAAAGGAGAGACGACAAGAGGTAGCCGGCGTGCGCGAGCTGCCGTTAGTTATGCCGAGCCAAATCTTCGAGATAAAATGCGGAGGCCCAACACAAAGCAACTTTTTGACGCGGTTGCTGGTGAAGGCAAGAACGTCCGTCGGACAAGTCAGTGTCAACGAGAAGAGCCGGCCTCTGGCCCTTCATCTGTGGCCAAATCAGAGTCTTCTCGTAAATACGTACCATCCCAGCACATTTCTAATGAAGTCTATCCGGATACCGATATCATGGCAAGTCCTTTGGTTCAAAAAACTAGTCGCGCTTCTACTCTCGAAGAACTACCGGCGTCTGTCACAAACGACAGGAAGAGGAAAGACGCAACCACGGCAGCCCAAGATCAGAAACTGGATGCAGCTACAGCCAAACAAACCACAAAGGGTGTAAATCGCCGTCTTGAGCAAATTGCGGCCCGAGAGGCTGAAGTTGCTGAACTTTTTGAGAGGTCCGACGTTTACGAGTTCACCGAATCATCACCAATTGATACCTCGAAGGAGACAACGCCCGAGGAAGAGTGTAGAGTGACAAAAGGCGGCCGTCAATCACGATCGCGAAGATTATCATCCATGGCTTCTGAGGGTCTCCAACTCAGCGATACGAATCAGAATGAGAAAGCTCCGAGTAAACACACAGGATCCCGCAAACGAGCTTCGATGGCCACAATCAAATCTACAAAGAACGATCTAGAGAACGATAGGGGCGAAAGTCCTTCAGTTGATGGGGATAGCGTCTCAACAACGGAGGGAGATGGGCCAACCCGGGAAAAGGTTACGAAAACTCGCAGGAGGACTACCATGATATAATGACGTTTAAGGACATGCACATTGTCTTCTTTGCTTGTCTCTTTATTTGCCCTTTTAAGGCGACGAACCATTGGCGTGGCGTTTATAGGGACGGCTGGGAAATGCCTGATTGAATAATCCTGGAATAGTTTGTCCCGCACAAGGCGCCTTAAGCCATGCCCGTCTTCCCTTATACTACCCTACCCCGTTCATAGCGTTGGAGTACCTGTATGTTTTAGATTACGGGATATGATGATACCACGTCCGTACTGACCATTATAATGCAACTTTCGTTACTCGTCCTCTTAATGCTTGTTTCTGTGCTACGGTTAGGTCGATATATCATAATGTGACTAAATTGCGCCATGCTATTAACTCTCAGACATAATCTAGAACAAGTTAAATCAAACCTCTCTATACATCGCCCTCACCATAGATCTCTGGAAGTAAGCAGCTTAAAAAAATCTCCAACTTTTCTACATATTACTTCACTTAAACGGAAAATGACATTATTTTTACAGATGCACGCAAAGTGGATAGAGGGATCATTGGTGTTTAATATTACCGGATTGCCTCATTTACCCAGGATCCTCCTCTATCCACTGCATCTTGACGAAGTTGCCATGTGCGGATTGAACTAGGGGCCGAAGACACCATTCTTTACAAATACGGTTCGGAAATTTGATACTGATCACAGTTCGTGCATTAACTATTCGTAATCTTGGGATATCTCATTAGATTGCGTAGTCCCACGTTCATGAAGAACCCCCTGTTGGTTCTACTGGTTTTGTGTATGTCACCTTCTCGACCGCCACGTTTTCTACACCGTTCGCATCTTTTCTCAGTTGATATACGTAGAGAGTGAGAGATATTCCTTGTACCTGTGAAGCAATTGTCAGCACATACTAGCCCTCTCAATGGCCTTGATGACAACCCAAAACCGGTAGCCAATTGGCGCCATGTCGCACCCCAAAGTAGTCGGGACAAATATAGGGAGAAGGAGAGACTCACATCCATCAAGCAGAAGCTCGGCACCATGTCCTCGCCCTCCTTGGACCAGCCGGTGGTGTAGGCGCCGGTGGCGCTGCCGGGGTTGACGAAGAACTTGTCCATGTACTCGAAGGCGTCGAAGCGGTGGGTGCCGCCCCAGCAGAGGACGTCGACGTCGAGCTTGTTGGCCTCGGCGAGGAGGAGGTCGGGCTCGGCGGAGACGAGGGTGAAGCCCTCGACGAAGCCGACGCGCAGGGAGCCGTGGGTGACGACCTGCGAGAGCGGCAGCGACGTCGCCTCGACGTCGAAGCGCCCCTTGACGATCTTGAGGTCCGGCGCGATCGACCGCAGGTACTCGTACGTGTGCTTGTCCGTCAGGTTGCCGAGGCACAGCGTCTGCCCGATCTTGCCCGGCGACAGGAGCTTCTTGAACTAGGACCGCTTCGTGTTAGCTGCAATGCGCGGGCCGCTTGGGACGGGGTTTGAGGGGTTGGTTGGAACCTTTTGCGGTATGTCGAGCGCCCGGTCTGGTATGTGCAGGTCCCCGATTACGAGGATGAGGAAGGCCATTGTGTACGGGGTGCGCCCGGGGCCCTGTACTGCAGGCTTTCGAGTGCAGCTGAGAAGTCGGAAGAGAGCGGCGGCCTGGGTATGAGATGGCTATAGGGTCTGGGAATTTCGTTTTCGACCGGCGTGTAACGGTAGGTAGGTTTCGATTTAATCGTTGATGCGATGTTGAATGAGCGTGGTTTCTCTGCGCGAAAGTCCTCGGATGGCTAGTATGTACCTTGAAGGTCGTCTAATAGGCACCAATAGGTAACTGGCGGGTAGCTATAAAGTCCACCTAAGTATCTGCAAGGTAGGTGAGCTTGGGGGTTGACGTTGTTGCGCAAGCCACAGGAGGTGGAGAGCTCAAGCCCCTCAATCTAATCTGAGCTAAGGTGCGCACCTACGCCTCGGGACCAGGTACCCCCCTGCGACTTCCAATGCCTACCTATCATTGGTGAATTCTTGTCGTCCCAACTAGAGGGATTAGATATATCCAATTGCATGAACTGTTCGAATGCTATATCGCGTTGGACCTACTTAGGCGATGCGTTAGTTCTCTTTAATTGAACCCATCTTGACCTTTATAGGTTGCTTATCCCACATGGTTAACATGGGTTAGGTACTTACGTATATGTTATATATACCCCCGGGCTCAGCTGGGACCCTAGGACCCTGGCCGAAGACGGAGTAATTAATAAGACCAGCAGTGATACAATAACTAATAGAAGATACTTGCGCCTAGCCTGGTGAAACGACACTTGTCAAGGTTGATCAGGACTTTTCTCGGAATTCAACTTTCGTCAACGAAGCTGTTTAGAACTTGTCATCTCAACTTTAAATAACGTCGACGAGTAAAATCACATAGAGTTTCCCTAGTCGCTCCAGATCTACCCTATCACGGCGTAAATTCCCACACACCCGGTTCGTCTTAATTCCCCGTTTAGGTATACTCCCTTACTCCGGGCCCCTCACAGGCGCGCCCGACGCCGAACAAGACAAGGCCCTCCTCAGTACCTATGGCTTATCCCAGGCTTCCTAGGGCGGTGCTCGGCGAAATGCCCCGCATCGGCGGCAATCTCCCGAACATAGTGGCTGGCAACCCCGCGTCGCGATTGTCCATTATATCACAGCACCTCGCTGGTCAACCCCAACTCTCTTCCAGCGCCTCATCCCACCAGAGCCGTAGTCTTTCTTCATCGCCGCCCTCCAAAATGTCGTCGCAGCCCAGCCATCCCGCGTTGCTCATTCCGGGCCCCATCGAATTCGACGATGCGGTGCTCCAGTCCATGAGCCACTACAGGTCCGTCCTCCTCCTTCCCGTCTGGCCGCTAGTCGTATAGCCGAGGTAATCTGACTTGTGGAATCAGTGAGTCCCATGTCGGACCAGGCTTTGTCGCAACTTTCGGGGACACTCTTTCGATGCTGCGCAAGCTCTTCCAGACCACCTCGCCTTCATCGCAACCATTCGTCATCTCCGGGTCCGGAACGCTGGGTTGGGATTTAGTAGGAGCCAATCTGGTCGAACCTGGCGAGAACGTCCTGGTTCTTAGCACCGGCTACTTCGGCGACAATTTTGGCGAATGCCTCAAGGTTTATGGCGCCAATGTCGATATATTAACAGCCCCCGTTGGAAGCCGGCCGCAGCTGCCCGAGATCGAGCAAGCTCTAAAAAGCAAGAAGTACAAGCTAGTCACCGTCACACACGTGGATACCTCTACCGGCGTATTAAGCGAACTGAAAAACCTCTCTGAAACTGTCAAGAGCGTTTCGCCGGACACCCTTCTCGTTGTAGATGGTGTCTGTAGTGTCGCTAGCGAAGATATTGAGTTCGATGCCTGGAAGTTAGATGGCGTTGTCACAGCTAGCCAGAAGGCTATCGGATGTCCGGCTGGTCTGTCGATATCCATGTTCAGCGGCAAAGCTATGGAGGCTCTAGAGGCACGGAAGAGCCCGCCATCTTCTTATTTCGCCTCGATGAAGAACTGGAGACCCAGTATGATAAATCGTCTCAGGTCGTGAGCTGCTCCCCGTATGCTAACGTCAAACTAGTTATGCAAAACTACGAGGCGAAGAAACCATCGTACTTCGCCACACCATCACCCCAGCTTGTCCATGCTCTGCACACCGCCCTAACACAGATTCTCACAAAGCCCCTCTCAGAGAGATTCGCAAAACACAAGGAGGTCTCAGACAAGATCAAGAAGGCTGTAACGGATCTTGGGCTTAAGCAAGTTGCTAGCAATCCCGACGACCAGGCCCATGGTATGACCGCAATGTATCTACCCGAGAGCGTCAAGGCCACAGACATACTCCCAAAGCTCGCAAACAGCGGCGTCATCTTTGCGGGCGGTATTCACAAAGAGATCGCAGCCAAGTATGTTCGGTTCGGGCACATGGGCGTCAGTGTGGTAAGCTCAAATCAGCATCTCTACAAACGGCAGGAGATTTGAATCCGGAAAACTAATTTGCTATAGACCGATCCTGCACGGGGCGATATCGACAAAGCAATCACTGCTCTTGAGAACGGCCTCTCAGCATGTGGATATCAAAAACCATAAAGGGCTTCATTTAGCCAGGTCAGCCATGACATGAATTAATAGCTACTCCCTTAGATTATCTCCCTCACATGCTAGACGGAAGGATGGTGAAATAAGAGGAATAAGGGGAATACCGGGAGATTCGGAATGAAGGTGCCAATCAAGCGAGTTCCATTATAACTTTATCTCAAAAGCAGATAGAGGAATAGAAAGTACAGCATTACCTAAATGACATAATATAGCTCGTACAAGACTCTCGTGATTGAAAAATTAATTATGTAATACGTCAGATGTTCTAAAAATAAGTATAGAGAAAAGTTGCTAGTTTTATAAAACTCTGTATAGAATGTGATTGTAGTTGTGCAACTATGTCCGCAGAGGCGCGTAAAAAGTGTAAGATTCTATGACAACTGTAGTCTCCTAAAGCCAACGCCCTGAGGCTGTTGTCGTCTGTGTTATTGAATGAGGTTACACTGTTTCATGACTGAACTTGTATAATTGCTAAGTAATAAGGAAATCTAAAAATGGATAGCACCATTTTTTAAAAGCTATTCAGTGAATATCTTGGGCCTTAAATCACTACTAGTATCTATGAATTGTAATAGCCTTATTATACAATATCAAATATACCTATATTAGTACACATCGAATCAATAGTTAATCTCTACTGAGGAGACCCTAGAGGACCTGTATGAAGCCAAGAACATATTCAATCCCATGTACTGCATGGGACTTATAACAAAACGACAGTCGGCAGGTTTAGTATTTGTATGTCTATTATAGTTATCAAGCTCAGGCTAGATAAAAGTCAGGTAGTTAGGTGTGAAGGAGCACGGAATAGCCCAGTGCCCTCTATCATCTCGGTACAACTTTCCCCGGCAGGATAATTCTCAGATTCTCGAAGGGTGACTTTACTTGGAGCGACCAAATCGATATTGGCAACAGTTTTAATGAGGTAGATGACAATATAAGTTTTAGCGTCACACATGACCTCGCGAAACAGAGTTTGCAGCAACGATCTGTAGATATGGTTACCAAGTTGATATTTGCGCTACTTGTGCTGCTGTGCTCACCAACACAGCGTGCCTAGGTAACAGCTCTGTTCTGTAGGTACAACATCAGGTTAGGTAGGAGGTATCTCATCCCTCTGAAAAAAAAAGAAATATTAGGTAGGTCTAAGTATCTACCTACCTAATCTCCGCTGCCTAGGTACGCTGCCTACCAGGGTAGGTCTCTAGTAATCTGTACAGCACTGTGCCTTAAGGCTTACCTAGGCGGTAGATACAGGTACCTGCTTAAGTTTCGCTCAGGTTCCCCTCCCCCACCTGCACATACCTACAAAGTACACACCCCCCAGCACAGCCGACCGATTCTTTTTACCAACCAACCATTCCTCCATCCATCGATTCATCTCGTCGGCCTCTACCTGCCTTGCCCATTTTCCCGACCCCTCTCAGGTTAAGGTTTCCTTATTCAGCAATATTTGCATTTTCAAAGTCCTCGTGGCTATCGTCTATTTCCAAGCAGCCGATTATCTTAGCTATCTCTCCCTTTGTCAGCTCCGTTACTGCAAGTTCTACCTACCGTGATCGTGAGGCGCCGTAGCCTTCTCTCCGCCAACCTCCCAGACTCCTCGCGACCATGGCGCCCACCATCGAGGAACTGGACCTCATGGTCCAGTCTTTCTACGACGGCCGAGGCGAGCAGGTAAGCTTCGCTCCGTCCTCTCGGCCTGTTTTCCCTGCTCGCGAGGGCTTGGGACTCGGTCGCGCCAGAGCTATCTACTAACGCCGTTCTCTTCCCCGCCTTAGCAAAAAGCTGCCCAAACCGCCTTGAACCAGGTTAGTGATGCGCCCGCACGGACACACCAGCCCCTCAACGCGTCTTGACGGCTAATACATGGGCACTTAGTTCAAGGAGGATCCCGACGCCTGGCTACTCGTCGACAAAATCCTCAGCGACTCAAAACACCCACAGACCAAATGTATGCCTCAAATCTTATAGCTATGTATAGCTCTGCCGCCATAGCCCCCGGTCAACGCTAACAAGGTGCAGATCTGGGTCTACAGATATTGGACAGCGTTATCATGACAAGATGGAAGGTCCTCCCCCGTGATCAATGTCTAGGTGTGTCGCAGTGTCTGGTCTTAGGGGAACGGACATAGCTGACCCTCTTGTCAGGCATTCGCAACTTTGTCGTGAACTTCATTATCCGAGCTTCCGACACCGAGGAGTCTCTCAAGGAACACCGGACGCTCCTCAACAAACTTAATCTAGTACTAGTCTCTATTCTCAAGCAAGAATGGCCTCATAACTGGCCAACCTTCATCAACGAGATCATCGCCGCCTGTCGATCGAACCTCACCATTTGCGAAAATAACATGATTATTCTTCGCCTTCTCTCCGAGGAGGTGTTCGACTACTCGGCCGACCAGATGACCTCGGCCAAGACGAGGAACCTGAAGACGACGATGTGCAACGAGTTCTCGCAAATATTCCAGCTCTGCCAAGAAATCCTAACGTCCGCCAACCAGAGCAACTTAATCAAGGCAACACTAGAGACACTTCTGCGTTTCTGCAATTGGATTCCCCTCGGGTACATCTTCGAAACCCCATTGATAGAAACGTTGCGAACCAGATTCCTTGAAATTCCGGATTTCCGCAATACCACACTTCAAGTGTTTACGGAGATCGGCGGTTTGGTGACTAATGGTCCTGGACAACCGGTTACGTACAGCGAGCAGTTGGTCAAAATGTTTGTTGATGTTCTCACAACGATTGCAGGGATTATTCCATTAGAACTTGACCTCAAGGTCACCTACCCGGAAAGTAATACGAGGGACCAAGAGTTTCTTCAAGATCTTGCGCTTTTCCTCTGCAACTTCTTCGGCCAGCATGTTGATGTAAAGCTTCCCGGCCTTATTTATAGGAGATGATTTGCTAACATTGGGTTCTAGCTAGTCGAGAAGCTCCCGAATCGTGATTTCCTCACGCACGGTCATTTTTACCTAATCCGAATATCCCAAATTGAGGATCGCGAGATCTTCAAAATCTGCCTTGACTATTGGCTGAAGCTCGTCCAGGAATTATATGAGGAGATGTCAACTTCGCCTATGCAGGAGGCCAACCCCTTGGTGATGACATCTGGGATAGGAAGCGGTGCTGTCAATCCCGTGGTACTCGAGAGCCTACCGCTCCGAATGCACAAGTACAAGGAAGTTCTATCGAACCTTCGCGTGGTTATGATTGAAAAGATGGTCCGGCCCGAAGAAGTTCTAATCGTTGAAAACGACGAGGGCGAAATTGTCCGTGAATTCGTCAAGGAGAGTGATACGGTACAGCTTTACAAGACAATCCGTGAATGCCTAGTCTACTTGACACATCTAGATGTCGTAGACACGGAAAATATCATGACCGAGAAGCTTCAGAAGCAGGTGGACGGAACCGAGTGGTCCTGGCACAACTGCAACGTTCTGTGTTGGGCAATTGGGTCCATCTCACTAGCTATGAACGAAGAAACTGAGAAACGGTTCCTAGTGACGGTCATCAAGGACCTCCTAGGACTCACTGAAATGAAGCGTGGGAAGGATAACAAGGCTGTTGTCGCCAGCAATATCATGTATATCGTCGGCCAATACCCGCGTTTCTTGAAGGCTCATTGGAAGTTCCTCAAGACGGTCGTGAATAAACTCTTTGAATTTATGCACGAATCGCACGAAGGTTAGTCATGTATGCTGTGCTATGGATAGCAATACTAACAGAGTGGCAGGTGTTCAGGATATGGCTTGTGATACATTTATCAAAATCGCACGTCAATGCCGGAGGCACTTCGTCGCTCTACAACCCAGTGAGAACGAAGCTTTCATCGATGAAATTGTCCGGAGTCTTCAACGTATTACGTGTGATCTCACCCCACAACAAGTTCATACCTTTTACGAAGCTTGTGGCTATATGGTAGCTGCACAGGGAAATAAGCATCAGCAAGAGAGGCTCTTAGCTGAGTTGATGAACGCTCCCAACGCTGCTTGGGACGAAATTATTCGAGCTGCGACTCAGGACCCTCAGATCTTACAGGATTCTGACACAATTAAGATCATCGGCAATATCATGAAAACGAATGTATCAGCATGTTCATCGATTGGTCCGTATTTTGGCCCCCAGATCGGAAGAATATACTTAGACATGCTGCAAATGTACCGTGCAACAAGTCAACTTATTTCCGAAGCTGTCGCTCGAGATGGTAAGACGATATGGTTTACGTTCAAAAGACTATTCTGCTAATGTTACTTAGGTGAGATGGCGCCGAAAATGCCTAAGGTTCGAGGTCTGAGAACGATCAAGAAAGAAATCCTCAAATTAATCGAGAGCTACGTGGATAAAGCCGAAGACCTTCAGGCAGTGCGGCAGCAGATGGTTCCTCAGCTCTTAGATTCAGTCCTCATTGACTACAACCGAAACGTTCCGGGCGCTCGGGACGCTGAGGTCTTAAAGGCAATGTCAACAATCATCACTAGGCTAACGGTAAGTAGATTGATTAGCAACAGCTTCAATATCCAGCCTCAGAAAATATACGGCTAACTCTTCATCAGGGTCTCATGGAGGATCAGGTGCCTGTTATCATGCAGAACGTCTTCGAATGTACACTTGAGATGATTAATAAGGATTTCTCCGAGTTCCCCGAACACAGAGTGGAGTTCTTTAATCTGCTTAGGGCTATCAATCTTCATTGCTTCCCGGCGCTTCTCAAACTTGATAATCGCCAATTCAAATTTGTTATCGATGCTTGCATGTGGGCAAGCAAGCACGACAACCGAGACGTTGAAGGAGCAGGTTTGAACATGTGTTTGGAGCTCGTCATCAACATCGCCGAAAAAACCGATGTGCAAACGGCCAATGCATTCTTCCAACAGTTCTTTGTTACCATTCTACAAGATGTGTTTTTCGTTCTGACAGATCCCGACCACAAGGCTGGTTTCAAGACCCAGTCATTACTGCTCATGCGCATGTTCTATTTTGCACTCCCTGCTGATGGGTCGACACCGAAAATCCAGGGCCCTGTCTACACTGACCAGGCGCCTGCTGGGACCCCCAACAAGGAATTTCTTGCCAATTTTGTCGCCCAAGTGTTGCGAAATGCGTTCCCTAATCTTCAAACGCAAGTCCTCCATTCTGTCCATCCGATCAATTATTGAACTAATATGGTATATAGGGTACAAATCAACGCGTTTGTAGAGTGCTTGTTCACATTGAACAGTTCATATGAGAAGTTCCGCCTTCAAGTTCGGGATTTCCTTATCTCACTGAGGGAATTCGCTGGAGACAACGCCGACCTCTTCGTTGTTGAAAAGGAACAAGAGGCAAGAGACAAGTTAACAGCTGATCATGAGCGACGCGCCAAAGTCGGCGGTCTTCTGAAGCCATCGGAGATTGAAGATGATGAGCTATGACTGGACCAAGAGTTAAGGAATGAGTATGCGCCGCCTCGAAGTCCAAGCAAGCATTGGTCAAAACGGCAGTCAAGCAATGAGATGGACGGCTGGGCCATCTATGGCTTATGACGCGGTCAGGTAATGAAGAGGCGATTCAGCGCCACTCCTACCTTTAGTTATCCCGTCGCGTCTCTACAACTCACTTGTTTAAAATGTACGTGATACCAAAAAGATAGAGAACGCGTCTGTGCGGCAGCAGTGTACAGACTGCTTGGACGGTTCGTTTGGGAGAGGCCTTCGGGGGTTTTTTCCCTTTCTCGTTTGTCTAGAGCAAGAAGTCGATGGAGGTGATATGGGGTCATCATTGATATTGTGTAAATAACACAGAGGACACAATTATTTGCCTCCCACTCGTGCCGCACGGAGGAGAGGCTGTAGTTGAATCGGAAAAGGGTTCATTCTAGCGGACGTAGAGATTACTCGTCCGACAGGCTATCAGAACAGGAGAGGGCGTTGTTAAGTGCTATGGACTAGGTACAGCGCCGTTAAGGCGGAAATACGAAGGACTAATCAGTGGAATTTGCCGTCTTCCTTTCCAGTGACCACACGCGAAGGTTGTATTTCCACATCAGTAAATCGTGCTAAGTAGTTGTGTCGTTGATATCCCTGAAATCATCATTCGCGTAGTCTGGGGGCATATTAACAGCTACGTCGTCTACTTTATAACCTAATTTCCTTGACTTCTAGTCAATACTTATCAGATCGTCGTTATATCCCAAACCTTTTGGTCGCTAGTGGGAATTTTTAATAACTCAAGGTGTACATTGCTATATAGATTAACTCTCCAAAGTATGCTAGAATTGCGGGAAGATACGTCTTTGTTAATCACCACGAGACTATCAACAGAGTAGGTTCCGGTGAGAGATCCCCTTGATGTAGTTAGAATACTCTCTCAGTTCTCCAGGAGATAAAGTAGCCAGATCCTACAGGGTAGTTATATCTATGGTTTTGACCACATATATAGGACCTATGGTCCCATCTAGGGACTCAGAAGGCCAGGAATCAATTGAATATCTCTATTGAGTCCTATACTACACCCTTCTTCCTAGCCGCTCCAGGTCTTCTGTGCACTCTGTGACATAACCCTTAACACAATTCTACTTAAGTGTAGAAGTAACTACTTAACTTATAACAGTGATCTAAGAAAATTGTATACCTGATTAGCTACGGCCTCCTATATGCAGGAGAAGCCCCTTTGTTTATAGGAGCAGGCGACAGGTTCATATATACAACTATTTAGGGTGAAGGCTACTACACTAATGGTCAGAGATCTAGATACAATGAGCTAGAAGGGCTGCAATCTAATGGTTTCTGTGAATCAGGGCAGATATTGACGGTAGATAGACGGGCGACTTATCGTGACTTGATCGTTTGGCGTTGGGGCATATATTTACATAAGTAAGTACTTAGTTCTTGTTGACATAGGTTTTTGATACTCTTAAATAGTATACCGAACTCATATTAATGAATTGGAATGACCCTACATATCTAGATATTAGGGGGGTTGGATGGATACTGTATAAATAGTGAGAAAGTTGCCCAGATTACGGTTCGGATGATATAGTTTATTCTACGTTTCTACATTAGTCGTTCTAGATGCCATGAAAGTAAAATTCTTGATTCTTCATATTCGGTGTTCGATAAATTGAATACAACTACCTACTAGCAGTATCTACTCAAACATATCGCTAGCATACCAACGCCTCGAATCTAAGCAAGCGTCGAATCTAGTATATAATACGATAGGCAAGAGGGGATAGCCACATGCGTTGAATACAATTCTTGCTCGAAATATGAATTTGTACCCCTAATTGACCTTGGGAGTTTGACGCTTTAGCGGCCAATAGTCAAAAGTGATAGGTAATTTAGAGTCATTCGTGGGTTTATGTTCACAAGGCCTTCAATATGCGTCGTATCTATTAGCCAATGCTAAGAATATGATACCTTAGAATATCTGTGCCGTGAACTATGTACCGTAGTTCTTTGGACCATCACTCTCATGCATATGAATCACAAAACTAACTAGTCCCCATCACTCACATTGCATCAATATACGCAGTATATGTCACAGATTCGGAATTTTCTCAAACTTGAATTTGAATGCTACCCCAAATATCATAGTGTAAGATAAACATGTTCTGATGAATCATAAGGCTTCTATACCCTCTGTCTATCTATATGTCTTATCAAGAGACTGAGATGAATAGGTACATGGATGCTCCGAGTCCGATAGAGGAAACTAGACTCGGCCATGCATTAATATAATTGCCATTCTGCAGGCGGCCCTCGTGGGGGATATTAACCGGGGGAGAATCAAGGCAACTCGAGCCCCCTCGCCCATACACCTATCGTGAAAGTCTCCGAGGCCGCAAGCTCCCCCTCTCGGCCTTGAATCGCCGTGCTGATGGTTAGCAATTTAGGATTACGATAGGTGTTCGGCGAGCAAGGCCTAGACCGTAAGCATATATTGGTCTCACGGCATCCAATGTATTGATGACAGGCAGAAGGCCAACTCAGTCGAGTAGCGAATCGGTTGATCGGTGAATCGATGATCCTACAGAGCAAGACATGTCAAAGTAAGGCGGACGTTGGACAGCCCTTTCCCCGCTCTGTCTCGAGCAGGACAAATACCAGCCGTGTCTGAGAAGTCACGCAAAACGACGGCCAGGCGCAGCAGGCGACGGAAAAAGCAAACAAACGTGAAACAAACAGGCCTTTAGGAGAGGTGATAATGTACATAATTGCACAGCAATGATAACGAGGCCGCAAGCTTATTGGCCATATAATTAGCTAGCCTTCTTTTTCTCTACGAAAATATAGTGCTGGTTACGACTCTGGACACAATGGGGGAAGGTGATGAAGCCTGTTAGGAGACGAGGTTACGATATCACGAAATAGGTAGGTTTCAGTACCATTTTATCTATATAGAAGACTATTAGGAGTTCTAAGGGGTGTATAGGTATGCAAAAGCATGGATGGACAATACTAAGGTAGGTAAGCAGGTGACGGATCGTGGTCTCGGGCAGTTGCTGTCATGACTTTCGATCGCCAGCGTCTACATACGCGCTATACTGTAGTAGGTATCATGACTTATCAGTGAAACAGCGCATATATGCTCAGATAGAGCTGCCATGGTTCTCTATTGCCAGATACGGCATGTCTACCTAGGCATGGCAAGCGAATAGCACGTAAGCCGCCCAGCATCTGGTCCGAAACAAAACGAAAGTCTTGTCAGCGCGCTTCCTGCACGCCCCTGACTGACGGCTTGTCGCCGATGCAACCTGGGGGGGCGTGGGATGCGAAGTACAATCTCGGGTAGCCATGTTGGGAACCATTCTTCTGCAGATATCACGAGCTGTGGCTCGCGGATCGGCAGCTTTTTTTTGTTTGTTCTGCGCATTCATGCCTTGGGCGCTTGAGTCTCGCTCAACACGAGGCTGTTTCACCACTGCGCTGCGCAGATCATTAAAAAAACGTGAGGGTGGGCATGTGTGAGAGCGAGAAATTTTTTTCTCTTACGCCTTCGACAGAGACACAATTGGTGCCGCCGGCAAACCATCACACAACTGCCTGCCACGAGGACCCTGCGGGTAGTGTACGTCAGTGTTCTTAGTCCGCAAATGAGGCGAAGCGAAGATTCTGTGCAAGGACCTGCTGCGCGTGGATTTGAGGGCCTGGACGCATCTCAGACGGAGAAACAGTCTACCTTGGCTGGCTGGCCGGCCAGAGGATATGTACTAAACGATGTGAGCCCAGTCGAATGGATCGTCACTACGGCCGGCGGGAATGGTACACCAACGGTGCAATATTAGATACCTACATACCTCTATCTACACTACGCAGTAGGTAGGTATACTACACTAGTTCTCCCGACTGTCGTTCACGTCCGTCGGCGGCATGACGCTGCTACCAGTTGGTCCACATTGACAGGCGGATGTGCCGCTCAGCTAGCCATCACAAGCATGAAATCTCACGCCATCTCCCACCTAACCCCGAGGCGCCAATACCCACGGCTCTGGGACAGGATTTTTTGTCAGGATGCCTACAGTATAGGCCTCCCTGGGGCTGGCTGGTAGCGCCTCGCCCCTGGCGCAAGAGCATGGTAGATACCGTAGTATGTACATACAGTAGTGATGCTTCTAGACTTTGTAGTTGTAGGCTGTAAGTATGTAGGGGCGTAGTATACCTATCCACCGTATCTACACTATAACGTGGGATGTATGATTAACGCGCGCGCCCCCTAGCCCCTCTTGGCCTTGATCCGTTGCGTTCGCTCGGGAAGGCCCGGAAATACAGTTATATATGGAAAGGGAGTGGGAAGCAAGCCCGCAATCCTGTGTCGCATGCTCTGTTAGCGCCAACAGTCTTCTCCTGATACCTACCCTTCAGTAGATCCTACGCGTACATACACTAACCTACGAGATAGCGTACCATCCATCCATGTGGTGTTTCCCGTATGTGCGTAGTGTGTGGAATATACATAGATAGTTCACGGACTTCATGTGGCTGGGCCGGAGAGCGAGCTTGCGCGCGCGCGCCCGTGTCGCAACGTGGGATGCTGGGTTCCGAGATGCTGGGCGACGGCTCATCAAACAGCCAAGAGGAAGGGATATCTCTGTTGGTATACGTATGTAAACACGCCGAAGGTGTGGCAAGCCACAGAGGTGCCGGTTGGCCGATTGATTGGGGGCATACATAGACGAGCTGTCTACATACATATCTACCTACCTACCTACTGTACATACCATAGACTTCTATTGATGGTAAGCATGAGAGCCCAGGTTAGACTAGACCAGAGCATAACAAAACATGGCTGTAGAGGCGGCCACAACCGAAATGCGAGAACCATTAGACAAACCTTTAGGTCCCAGGTGACCGGAAAACCTGGCTCTCTGCTTGGGGGCCCGGAGCGCTTGGGAACATTTGTCGTCGCCAAGAATTTTGGTTTTTCTCTCTCTTCGTCACACTATCTGTAAGTACCTACAAACAAACGGCCGTTTAAACCGGGGGGGCGTGTATGTGTGATACCTAGATACGCATCAGGTAGATGTTGTGTGTGCGAACCGACGACAGACGGTGGCGCAATAGCGTTACCACGTCCTCGGCGCGCGTGGCGGCCAATGGGCGTCGACCAGAGATGACAATCCTAAGGGATCTTCGCAGCGTAATTCGGTGGCTTGCCGGTTCTTGCCCTGTCGTCAGGGAAGCTGGATCTCCGTCCTAGCCTTACCAGACCACCCACCGTCACTAAGGTTAGTTAGTTAGTAGATATGTACATACACTAGGTACGGCGTGGACACTACCTAGACTACTATTACACTAGATACAAGCGAATGGCCAACACCGAGAGAGAGAGGAGTGGATAGTAATCGTGATGGGGCGGAAACACAGAGCTCAGCTCGCTCCTGATTTCAAGCTGTGAGTGGTCCATGTCGTCGCAGTGCTGCTCCCATGTATGCCTCTCTCCTCTAGAGCACATGCCTGTCTGCATATAGGTGGCGCAGTTCCCAACTGTACTGCCCACTGCGTAAGAATAATAAGAAAGACCATACTTGTAAAAGACATAGCTAATCCCTACGCTGCATAGCGTATGTTGAGTCCGGAAGTCTGGGGCTCCGTGATGGAATCCTAACTTCACTTAGGTAGTCCGGAGCATTTAGACTCGGCTACTTTCGGTGAGCGAAGTTCAAGCTTATTCTGTACAGTAGTAGATAATTGATTATCCTCCTGAGACCATCCCACGACGCTGAGACTGATGATACTATAATTTAGTTCGTATAGTCTACGTACGCTAGTTAACGAACCATGGGCATAGTAGGCCGCTCGATCCGTACCGTCTGGGATATAGGGCTTTTTTTTATGGTAAATGAGGGCGCCTCCGACCCAATCGCATGGGTGGTTCGATCGTCGGGTGAAGCTAATAGCGCCTTGTTTTTTTTTCTTTCTACATCCGTTTTGCAAAACGTGACGCTGCTCGGATGCAATGGTTCATGCAATACCTACTTACACAAGGTACAAGGTAGGTCAGGTAGCGTAGTCGTAGGCACACCCATGTCGACGACGACGACGACGAGGACTGCACAGGGGAAATGGGCTATACTACTGCATGCAATACTGCTACCTATGTACTGCATAATAACAATATGTAGCCATCGGCCAATGCGGAGTGAGAGAAAAAGGGGGGGCGTGTCGGCCGGGAAGTGAGACAAAAGAAAGTTTCACGCAATCTCTCGTGCGAGCGACGGCATCGCCCGTTACAGTATTCCGTCGCTGCCGCAGCAGCACAAGCAGCTGAGGTCGTGCAACGATTATTATTAAATATCTACCTACATACAGCGAAGCACAGCAGCAGCAGCAGCAGGCCACGAAGGTCAGGGTTACCCGACGCGCAGAGTACGCAAGTAGGGTAGGATAATGCAGTCGCAGCGCATTTCCGACCAAAAGGTGGCGTCAGTTTGTTCTTTTATCTTGCCATCCTGATTTCCTACGCATAGATCTCGACAGATCTCGACTTAAGCGACGCGGTTTCCAGGTCGCTGCAACGCCTCGGAATAGCTCACGTGGGGGAAGTAAGAGAGGGAAAGAGAACGCGATAGCTACAGTACTAGTATTGTATGTATGTATGTGTAGGTAGGTAGGTAGAGTGGGATACCTACATAGTATGCGTACTATGTAGGTCACAAGATCAATTCTCGTCCCATCGTCCATCGAACGCCGCCTCTAACGGGACATGTTTCATTGCGAGGTCTGGCCGCTGCCGATGCCGTTGTGCGATATGATAGATCATTTCATACCGGTTCCATGGCATGGCCGAGGCCAAGACCCCGACCTATCTAGGGTTGTACCTGGGGTAAGTGTTGGGATTTCGTGATAGGATGCATTCGTTCAGTGCCAGTGTCCTGGGAGTCGAGATGAGCCGGGAATTACTATGCTTGACAAATTTGATCCAGGCACTGTCTCGTTCACCTGAGCATGCATGACAGGACCAAGACCACAACATGCTTCTAGCGCACGTTGCCTACATACTGATAGTACATATAGTACAGAGTAGGCATACCACATACACTAGTGTAGTGTAGGAGCTCCGGTGGAGGGACAATAAGCATCACCTTACAGTAGCCCAGCTAATGGTATGATATGATTTGACTCCTGGATGTCGTATGGCGCATAGTTCGGTAAATGAAAACTGCAGCACGACTATTTCGGTCACCAAACCCTGTCACCAAGAGTCTGGGGAAATCCTGGGATCACCCCTGTGTCCAGAGAGTCCTGACTCCTGACCAGATCCTGACCATGGAGAGACAGACGCACAAGCCAGGCTCGTCACTTTGAAACCAACACCACATTAGCCTGCCTCTTGTTGCTGTATGCGTATGTACGCAGTTGCTCGATTCTATAAGATGCATTTCTACATTCTGGTACGCACTATCTAGGAAATCCGCTGATGAGTCTGAGCAGCTGATTACTCAACCACCTGACGCGTATCCTATACCATAGAACTACTTTAGTATACACATCGCGTACGGAAACTAGAACTAGTTGGTTGAGAGAGCCGATACTGTTCCTGTTGAAGCTATCTACTTACGTAGGAGTATTCACTCCGTTGTTGTCATTCTGTTATTCCCGGTCCAGCTTGATACATACCTACCTACTCTCAGTCAGTCCCCCAACGCTAACTTAGTGAAATCCTTAAAATGAGATTTAGAAGCGCCAGGTCGTAGGAACGGCCCAAGGGTATGAAGGGAGCTCCACATGAGCCAGCTTCCCTTGCCTAGTGACTATAAGTGGCTTGGGAATAGAGAACGCGGGGGCTTAATCTCATGATTCTATTCGCTGACTGAACTGCTCCTTTAATGATCTGTGCGTTAGTCTAGATAGTCAGCCGTTACACAATCTTGGCGTCACCCACTGTAAGAAGCGTCTTATCAGTTCACTTGGGGCGAAACGAGCGAAACTTGCTTGTTTTCCACTCGACGATGACTTCAAATTAATCAACGACGTGCTGACTGTTATTAAAACCCACGCTATATTAATAACATGAAGCTCAACTAATATTTGAGTAAGTCACTAAGGATACCCTTGTATAACAGCGTCGTGCTATAGTATATATTTCGCGACACTACTAGGTAACCTTGCCAAGGTAATCCATACATCAGTCGAAACGGGAGATAACTACTACCAGTAGGTATGCGCACTATCTAGGTAAAAGTATCACCTACGTCACTTGCGATTAGCCTCACTATAATCTCAGATGCTTCTATTGCATTAGATGGCGGGCATCGTCGCTCGGCCATATTTAGATAGGGCACACACCTTTAGTGCGAAGACCCCCACGCATCGTGAATCGAGGAAGTATGAAGGCGATCGTCCTTAGTAGCCGCGACACTATCTGTATATACTGTTTAAGCTCCGGACCTCCAGCGGAGTTGGAGAGATCTGCGTTTCGAAATGGAAAGGCTGATCACACACGCCTACCCAGAACGGGGGTTTCTGATTACCAACAAGACCCGACAGACGCCTACATCCTCGAAGCTATCCTGAACTAGGTCCCGAGGCTCCGGGTCCAGATGAGGATTTGTAGCTAATAACAGCCATTGACGAAAAAGCCAGAGGCGGGAGAAACCGTGACGCTTGCGCAAGGGAAAAAATGGATCTGGTGCTGGTGAGACCGTCTGTTATCTATCTATGGGGTATTTTCCTACCTGCGGTAGGAATTAGCCTATACGTCGCCTTATCTGGGTGGATTGCTTCAATAAGTACCTGGTAGCCGCTTTTGTCTACTGATACAATTAGGAGCCTGCGTCGGCGGCAGCCCCTACTAACGCCATCAACGTTGCCGACCAGCAATGCCGGAGCTTGTTGGACCCAGGTGCTTGGTTCACCAGAGAGCGAGTAGGTGGCCCAGGGTCGTGAATGAGCTGCGCTGGGATATCGGTTTTAGCGACTGATGTTTTGTCGTATGATCGCATAAGCGAGCAGGGTCGATGGTAAATTTAAGAGGTTCGACTATCTAACTACCAGACTCTCGAGTTGAATGGGTTCGACGAGCTGAACCGCTTTGCTTGAACAACGCTGTCGATGCCTCTATTGCAGCAGAGATGAGATGAGATCTCGCAATGATACCTTATTTAGGTTAAACATGATGCCTATCGTGACCCCTGAAGATCATAGTGGTGTATCTGTTTTAGAGTCTTTAATATAGGTATCCTGAGGTATAATACTATGTAACCCACCACAACCGAGCCCGCTAACATCCACACCACTAACTTAAACCCGTCGCATCGTTCAAGACCTTAAGAGTAGCGTTATATTTTAGACGCCCTAATATAGATCTAGGGAGACACCAATCTAGACTACAAACAGATAAGTTACGCGAATACTACTCAGTAGTACTGTAATACTGTAATACTGGAAGAGACCACCAGGTGCGAAGTTGAACGAAAGCGATGGGATGAATAACCTTATGGAGGGAGCCGAACTGTCGGCGATGGAGGCGTTCATGTGACTTGCACGCCATGCGCTTCCCTTGTTGCTGTGCCACTGGGCCACCTATCGTATCATCGAAGGCCGAAACGGTCCATAGTGTGTGCGTCTTAGGTGATATCGGCACCCTCATCTGTAAGGTACTGACTGAGCATTGCGCGTTTCTCGCAAGTCTTTGGCTACGAAGTGCCCTGCTGTGCACGATAGTCTATTCACTAACGTAGAGGCCGACAGGTCAGATCTTAGGCTGTCATCTCGGTGGTCAGCCGTGTGCCACGAGCGCAGCCGACCCTTCATGCTTGGTGCCTGCATATGAGAAGACCTTGGGACAACGTCATCATCATGAAGGAAATATTTTTTTTTTCTTCTCCTACACCGTTTGACATGGCTTGTGGCTTGTGGCGAGACCGACAATATGACTTACCGATGGCTTCAACTTTGTTGATACCATCGAGACGACTGGTCAGCAGCCATCCGAAGCCATGCTAACTACTGTAATACTACTTGGCGCACACTAGCTCAGTTTGTTTACGACCTCCGTCTCCCCCACCACGTCTGCCGGAAGAACCGAAGACGAGGATTAGTTTGATGAGAAAATCCGTAGCAAATTGACGTTCGCGTCGGCATATCATGGATTTAATTTATCCGAACTCCGAAGATGATGAATCTGATAATTTGCAAGATAATGATAATCCAACCCCAAGGCTAGCTAGCTCAGTCTGCGCTACGCTAGGTAATCGGTATCTAGACAACGATTTTTGTAACCATATCGGGCACAGTACGATCCTAGTCAGCCATCCAGTCCTACGTAAGATATCCCCAAAGACTGATACCGAGCGATGTGCTAAGTTTCGACAGGGCCGCATGAAGTCAATATCCCGAAGGGTTTTACGGAGCGAACCATGCGCCTTAAGATTGCTTTTTGGCCTCATTATCTCACCTGAGCATGACAGCGTCTAGGCACTGACTGAATGCCAAAGCACCATCCCGAATCGAGAAGGCGAGGTGAGCGAAAATGGCTAGGACAGGGCATTTCCCCAGCTGAACCAGTTCGTCGGGCCTCAGGGCTTGCTCGGCTGTCAGCAGCAACCCAGAGATACAGGATTTCGGGTAGGGGCCTTTTGTCCTACCAGAGATTATCGGTACGACTTGCCCAGTACCACTGCCTATCTCTGGTGTAGCGGGAGGTAGCTATTTCTGATCGAACTCGTCTGTGGCACCCGTCGATTCGGAATAGCTTGCGGCGCTGTACACAGCGGTACACAACGGTACACATGGGCTCCTGAAGGAGCGCGGTGCTGAGGTATCAGGTAAGAACTTTTGTTTCGGTACACTAGTAGAGCATTAAGCTAGGGAGGGATAGAAGTCATTTTCACCTAGAGGAGGAAAATCTGACTAACATTACGGTTGGGATGATGCTAAACCATAAATCGGAAGACGAGCCTTTCAGTTTATTTGTTCCGCACAACTCCGAATAAGTCCATCATCATCATTAGTAGTACTAGAGTCTTAACAATAATTGCTCTTGTGTCCCTTCCCTAGAATGCTTTAATCCTAGGAGTCGTACAATCTCATGAATCAAGGTAATTTTGATAGGAAAAAGTTCCTGAGCACAAGTGCTCTAACACGGTGAAGTCCAATATTAGCGCTGACGTGACTCGACGATGCTTAGATCGGTAGTCCCAGCACTTTGGATTCTGGTAGGGTTATGGGTGTAGTGTAGTTCGCTATTTCGAGCACGGTGTTCCGCATTTAGTGTACCGAAATTGGTCTCGAAAGGAATAGCTTAGGAATTTTTGCTTTGATTGGCTATAGTAGGTAGTTCATCTGGGTCCTTAGCTGAGCATGGTCTGGGTCAGTCCTGTATGTACGCATTGCCCATGATGCTTGGTCATGTTACGCTCGCTTACCCTTCTTTGCCTTCTCCTGGCCTGGTGCGTGGGTGCTAATGAAGATGATCACTAGGAACAGGTTATAATCACAGTCTTACTATCTATTCTCCGTATGGCCCAAGGTGAACATCGTGATCTGCGATGAAGTGCCGAGGGAATGAGATAGTCAGGTGATCTATAGTGTGTGGTTACATTTTGACAAGACTATTACACAGCGTGGGGTTGGTTATTCTCGCGATATCAGAGTTTTTGTTGGTGGACAAATCCACTCTAGAAGCTGTACTACTATATGTAGCATCAATGGTAAACATAATTTCTTGTTACCCAATTTGGGAAACTTACCGTCTGGTCTATAGCCTGGATAGATATATCGGTTTTCATACTAGCTGTCGGCTGCTTCTAGTGCACCTCTCTGCGCGTCTCGCGTGACAGTGGGGGAACCTACCTATTGAACCCCATGAGAAGATATGGATACTGCGTAGGTAGGTACTGTACAGAATATACCGCTAGCATATTTAGTATGGTATTTGGCCATTAGCGAGCGGGAAAGAAGATGAGCGCATGCATATTTGAGAAAGCTTCGTCATCGTTGAGGGATCAACACAACTGCAGCAGCTTCGATGATACGCGCGATATGAGCAGCCAATTTAATTCGGCTTACCGCAGCCCATCATAGCCGAGAACATAGCCTGTGAATGCAAGATAACGAGCTGGATGCAGCACTTCTTGGCCCTCGAGTGGTAGCCCGAAGCTTCTAAGCAATCGTATAGGTGCAAAATGAAGAGCCTGCGCCACTCGATGCTCTTTACGACCAACTGCATGCCCACCTACCATGAGCTGGACTCTAAACAGCTTATGGCGTCTCAGCACAGCAAAGCCCTGAAACCAAGCTGCTGTCGCTTTCGATTTTGATACTCTTGTTTGAACACCCTATCCCACACGGAGTGGCGCGCCCAGCGAAGTGCAGATGCTTGCCTTTGCCGTTGTACCCATTCTACTCATACCTACAGGACTCTATGTAGACAGCGTGGGATGCAAGTGCATCAGGCTAAGGCAAGCTAAAGGAGAGGCGCTATACCTACCCATTTCTTGCCAATCTTAATGAACTCACGATGCTACCATAGCGGTGCCACACGAACCTTGACGGTGAACGGTGCGGGGAACTATGAATGGAAAGCGGGCGGCTTCTGGTTCTAGAAGCACCCCACGAATACGCAATATATAGAGATCAAAGACAGGATTTTTGTCGCTTGATAGCCATATTATTTTCCATCGCCGCGACAGCCTCGCGTGGGTGACGTTCTCAAAACTTCGTATAACACCTTGCTGGTTGCTGGTGTAGGCAGAGATCATCTGAGATCGGCCGCCCTGTACGCTCGCATTAGGTTAGGTATTTGGCAAACCTCTGATACTAATACACCATTCAATCCTCTATCCAGATAGACTCTTAGGGCAGCAATGTTTTCGGTAGTGAAATGAAAAATTTTTTTACGGCTGATATTTGCCACTTGTGTTGTAAAATGCCTATGAATGCCTCAATGAATAGGATGAGACTCGTTAAAGCCTCGACTTCGGTCCGTGTACGCAGCACATAAGACGACGCAGGCAGGCCTCACGATGATGTGTCATGTGGCAACTCTGCAGGCAGGTCGTGACGACTTGCGAGACTGAAGAACTGCATGTTCATGTCCGTTGCGTCGCGAATGGAACAAACATGGCCAAGGTGCCTCAGCACCTGCACCACCTGCATGAATCCCCCGCCTTTCTTGATGCAGGTGATTTTGAATCCGGCCTAGCTTCCTGCACTTGGTGCTATCGCTAGCCACAACCTGCGAAAATCACCCGTCGCCCTCCATCGATTTGCCCCGGGTGGCGGCAGGATCTGAGTCTGTGGATAGTCTCGATGCGTGCAGTGAAAAGACTGCTGAGGTTGGCAGAGAGCGAGATGCGACTCTTAAGCACCGAACAGATATCTCGCATGGGCGAGAACGCTGGATGGGCTGGTCTCGTCATTCATGGGGTGTCGTATTATGGTGACGGCATGCTCCGTGGCCTTTACTCGTTCTGCCTATCCCCACGAAGGCAGATCGTCGCGGCCACTATCAGATAGGTAGGTAAGCCGCACTACCTACCCTTCACTGGCGTAACGCAGCGTGCACAACCTAGATGCTGCATACTGGTTGTCGCAGCATGGACATATGCTCCCTGCCTGTACCTTGAAGCTAAACTATGATATGGATGGTGTGAAATTGCCACCGTGATTGGTGCGTACTTGAGTGCAGCTTGAGAAGAGAGGTGGTGATGAAGGGTACCCTCCATTACAATATTTCCCCATACCCTCGCGGCGTACATAGTAATAGAAGACGTCTGATGTAAGGTACAGGGCCAAGGCGGATTTGTGGTCAAAGTTAGGCAGTTTCCGTGTAGGTCTATGTACTATAAAGACTGACTATTACAGCAGTGCAGCTGTAACTGTTACTGTTTAGAAACTTGTAGCAGGACTTCAGGAAGAAAGACCTCAGCAGTGAAAAGTTAAAATGTCCATTTATCTCTGGTGGTTAGACGATTAGGTCAACGTTGATTGTCATATGCTTGCGCTGGTGTAGTCGAAGGAAGCTTCTCGTGCAAGGAGAACGAGTATCATGAAAAGAACGTAACTAGTATCTTTAACGAACGCTTCGACTAGAGTGGATGGAGAGAGCCAAGATGATTGGTCTTGGTAGGCATCGGAGGTAGTTATGATACCACGTTGGACGAAGTTTATAGATTGCCATCAACTCTGGGCATATTAAGATAGCCAATGGAGGTGCTGAGAGAGAAACTCTTGGAGCGGATAAGAGGGCATGATATTGCTGAGTGGATAGACTCTTCTAGGGTGTGGCACGATAGTGCGTGTACGCTGCATACGCATAAGTACTGAAGACGCCAGTCCGATGCTACAGAACAAGCATAGAGTCTCGTCATTGCAACCCGAAGTTTGCTGGATGGTGTTCAGGCCGCAGGATGCGCTCTCACGATCTGCCCATACTGGTGCCATCTTGGCCGATGCACCAAAGCAGGTAGCCATTGGTGGGTTTCGCCTCTATGCAATTTGATAGCCTGATTGCCTGGATTGACAAGCCCGCTCGCTGCATGGGATACCGTGGTCGCCTTGGATCGTGGACCATACACGGCGTAGTAGGCAACCACTATTTTTGCCTGGCGCTGGCTGCTGGCTGGCTGCTGGTCGACGAAGGCTCACCCATAAAAGCATAAAAGCCCGAGGCCGTTGGAGTCGTGAATGGACACAAATCTATGCTGTGAACCCCCACGGGTCCACCTATGGCATAGTATTGCAGCTCTCACAACCCGTCTTGCGTGGTTGGTACGGGTGAAGGGACAGATGTACTGCACCTGCTGTAGGCTGATGGATCAACACAGGGCCCGTCTCTCGAACTAGTACTGCAGGCTAGTGTTGAAGCCTGAAGGCAGATATCTATCTATAAGCATACGGGTAACATATACGTATGCGAATGGTAGGTGGCCGAGGTAGCGAATTCACCGCGCGCGCGCTTGCCCACCACAGTCTGCAGCGGCGTGCTGGTGAGGATATCTAGAAGGTTTGGTGTTGCGCGTGCTATTCGGACCAACTACAGAGTATTCTATACCGACAGCCGCCTCGACTGGCTGGCTTGGCCTCAATACTGGTCGATTTCCGTACAATACTTCCCTCGTAGAATCAACTCAACCTGATGACACAATATCACACGATGGACTAGCAGTAAGACATGATAAACACTACCGCTTAGGGTATCAGCAGATCTTCCGTGGAGCACATGGCGGCATTGAAGCTCGCGGTTATGTGCGAGCACTACGTAAGTAATGAAATTGTGAAAAAGTGATGGCGGCAAGGTGAGAAATAATATCGTAAGGGCAGGGAAGACTTCTCCTTCTTGGGATAAGTTAGGTAGTATCTACTGTAGTACCTCTATGCGTATGTAGTAGGAGGCGGTAGGTGGTATCTATCTTTGATAGTGCGTAGGGTGAGTACTATGCGTGGTATGTATGTATGTAATATTGGGAATATTGAGACTGCCTATACGTGCTGCTGTATTGTGTATAGTTACCTACGTAGTATACGTTAAGGGATGATAGTGACGATGGTGACAGTGACAGTGACAGTGACAGCGACCTCTTTCGCTAGACACAACAAATAAAACCTCCTACCCACCTACCACTTATAAGGGAAAAGTGTGGGGGGCGTGAGCGGATTGTGGGCGCAGCTGATCACACGCCTCTCTCACGCCCTTTCTGTGTGCACTCAGGAGACATGTATAAAGGGGGGTGTCGTGATTTCAATTGTGCATCCTTTCCCCCACCCCTCCAGTTCAACACCCCCCTCTTACATATTCTGTACAGGGCAGAGCTCTACGGGAAGAAATTTTCTGCTGCTAAAAGAGACATGCTGGGGGGCCCACATCTCTGCTGCCACCCCCCATACGCGCCCCATACGTACCTCCCATCCCTCTTTCTGTGCCACTGTCCTGCCTGTACGCCTATGATCGGCAGCAATGTCGGCGCTAAGTCAGACAAGGCCTAGCGTCTATGCAGAAAACATTGCAAGGAGAAAACCCTGTCAACCCCCAGTCATTTCCCCCCGGTCAAAAACCAAGCGCTAAGTATTTTAGTGGACCCACCCAGATTGGACTGTGGCCCCACCGAAGACATCAGACCAGTAACCCTGGCTTCTCTGCTCATCGAGACCCTCTCTGATGTGACTGCGTAGATACTCTGTATTCTGTAGGCCTGCTACCTACAGGTATGTACGGTCCTGTACAATCCCTACTGTAGGTACCTAGCTTGAGGTACGTACTGCCTCGTACCCACCCCGGATTGACTGTGGGAGAGGGAGCTTGATACAAATGAACCTCTTCTCCTCCACCTGTCTCCGACCTCAACACTCTGACTGCCTAGTCATAAACACTAACCTCTCCCTCTTCTGTTTCTCTACTTCTACTCTTACTCTTCTACGACTTCCTCACTGCCTCGCTCCTGCGTGTTTGCATTCAAAGACCAAAACATCACCCTCACCTGCTCTACAGTATAAACCACTCCGCCTAACCGTCTTATACACCACTACTACAACCAACTATATCACGACCGATTGCTTCTTTGCAAACAACTGTTACTCTGAACTTGGAAGGAGTGTTAGGAATTCAATAAATACCAATCCACCTTGGGACCATTATCGTGTCCATGTACCAATATACGTCGACATACAGTCGTACCTGTCTACCAAACCAACAACCGCCAGCCAAAATGTCTTCCGATCCAGCTTGGGAACCCGAATTCTGCCTGTACTGCGACAGGCAGACGGACGGCACCTTGTATTGCTCCGAGTCGTGCAGGCTTCGAGATTTTGAGAGCTCATCTACATCCCTCAACGCAACAACGGGCTCGCCAAGTGTTAGCAGTCCTTCGTCCTTCCAATGGAGTGTATCGAGAAATCAAACGAAATTCTATCTACCGCCGGCCTATGACTTCAGCAATCCTCAGCCATACGGCTCCACGTTTCTCTCACAATCCCAGGTACCTCAGCGCTCCAGCTCGTCCTGCCCATCCAGCACAGGGCTAAGCCCTTCAAGTTCTCACAGTAGCCTATGCTCTCTGGGAAGCACTGCATCTACCGCAAGCGAGAATCCTCAGTTGTCAGACAAGACGAAGAAACACCTACGAGATTATGCCAGTTCCTTCGAACACTCCCGAACCCAGCAACGTCGCCGATCACGTTAGACATGAGGCTTGAAAGCATTTTATGCCTCTTAATAGATCAACTACACTCCATTTTTATTTCATAAGCCAAAGCGCTTGCGTTGTCGTTTCGATTTTCGCCATACAATCCACTCATTTTGACTTCCCTTTTTATTCAAAGAACGATTCAAGCATGACAGATCAGAACACTACACCATTTTTGTTATTCATTGTACAAGAGCATATTCCGGAGCACAGCGTCATAAAAAAGTTTGGGGTTATTATTGGATTCTGTCTTGGATTGCTCCTCAGCACTAGCACGGGACGGTATTTGTTTACGGGAGTAGGCACGGACTTTCATGTACCAAGAGAGGCTCCCGAGATATCACTGTTTTTATTATGCATGGCGCCTCGATACCTCGGGGCTTGGGGTTTGGGATCGGAATCAGGCATGCCAATTTGGCAGGATTAAGGGACCGGAGCTATAAGGGAGAATCTGACTCTATGTGCAACAATTGGTGATGGAAGGATATACCATCAAGCCTGTGAGGGCTTATCCAGTTACTGGATTGATGGGGCTTGGTTATTTTGCGGGCGGTAACGAGTATAAACTCTGCCGCCTCTGCCAATAGGCACCGTTCTGGGCAGCTCTTCGAAGAACCGGTAGATGCATGCCATATGAATTGACAAAATTTCGAGCCCCTCACATACAATTGTCTGCTTCAAAGTCTTACTGCTGTGATTATTCAATAGAAAGCCCCATCACCAATGTCGGTACCACGTACAGTACACAAGAGCACTACATTAACTATTGAATGGTGCCAATTCATTACAGTTACACTATGACAAACTTCAGAATGCACAGCGACATTCCGAAGAACACCCTAGACTTGAATTACACTAGCTCAAACCTCAATGGTCTTTGCGCTTAAAATGCCTTCTTTTTTTCTTTTTTGTTCGACTATGTAGGCATAAAATTGCATGTGGTAGTTACGCATCACCCTAGAAGCCGATGAGAGGGTCTTTTTGGAGTCATCAATCTATCAGTCATCAATCGGGCTATTGACATGGCACCACTAAACTCGTCCGATCGCCAAGACTTGGGTCCTCCCCCACCACGCACTATCTAAAAGTTAAGGCACTAGGCAAAGCAAGAGGAGCTACTAAACCAGCTCCGGTCCGTACCGGATTCGGGTGTCATGGGAATTTCTGAACTTCCATTTGACTCTGCCTGTCACATAGTGTCGGCTCGTACTGTTCCAAAACTGTAAATCACACAAGAGCACAGAGATATTGCTGCAGTCAACAAGTGACTGACGGTTTAAGCCGACCGTCGGGGTGGCAACATTATCGTCCGAGACCGGTGCTCGTCGAGAGTTCGACATCGACATCGCACCATGACGGTTCCCGTTGACGTATCCGACAAAGCACGCACTACAATCTATATTGCATATACTACAGCGGCTTCTCCCGACGGCGAGTTCGGCGCTTGGGAGCCTCAGTCGTGCATCAGAAACGTTTCTGCTTGGTTCTGCGCTTCGCGAACCATTCTGCGCAGAGGACTTTAGGCGTCGGTCGAATACTACCTACTATGCGTATGCTTAAGCGGCGAGATCGCTGATCAATACAGCCGAGCTACATGCATATTTTGATACTACATCCTAGGTAATCAAAGGAAAATAATAATAAGCCCCCCCAGCACTTCCTAGCTCAATTAGTACGTACAACGATACAAAGCCCAAAATATCGTCCTTGTTGTTGTTGTTGTTGTTGTTGTAGCATTTCGTAGTCCGTCATCACACAACAGGAGCTCGGTACAGGACGGAATACAACATCGCTAGTCTGCTAGAGATACGGCTCCGACAGTACGACATTATAAGTGGACGGTTTCCGTCTGAAATGGAGGCTCAATGCCCAAATCTAGTGGTCAATTGACGCCTTGCGCTGCACACAGCCGCTCTCTACCGTCGTCCGGCTCCCCAGAAGAAAATCTCTGTTCGGGCGCGGTCCAAGCCGAGGATTTCTTGTTGCCCATGGGGTCTAGGTTAGTCTACCGCATACGGCAATAGTGTTAAAAACCTTAAACCAATACGCTAGGCACAATGAGTCTATGATCAACAACATACAGATTAAAATTTTATGGTTTTTTATTATCTCTAACGATACACGCAGGAATCTACGATCTAGGCTACATGTCATTTTTTTCGAACCTTAAAGAAACATTAGGCTCTGCATGAATCCGTGATGCGGGACTTAGGCAAAGTGGCCGCTGCGACAAGGCAAGTCACTAGTAACGACGCCTATAATTACTAATGTCTCTACACTGGATACTTGGGTAGCAAGTAAGTATGATAATGCAATTAATACAGGTAGTTATTGGCCACTATGCCAAATGTTTTGAAACAGCTGGCAAGCGTCTAGAGTAGCTCCGGGAGAAAATTTTCTTCGTATTCCCTGGACCCCAATACAGTACTGTTATGATACAAGCCAGCACATGTTGTTATTGCACGGTTATGCGGGTTACGAACTTCCATTGGGGGCTTCGTCTTATAAGCCCCCCCCTCCATTCATTGCAGGAATCCGCACAGATCCGGTGGTCAGCATATAGTGTAGTGTCGCATGTACGCAGTATTACAGAGAGTAGGTAGAGGGCGTCGGTCTAGGTATTTACTTTCGCTTGGGTCTTGTTGGTGAAGATGGCATGTTTCAGACAACCGAGGAAAAATTTTCCCCCTCTCGTCTCGATCAATCCTCCTTGCACCTCAGATGGAATTCAACCGGACACTAACGAAGTGGCGAAATTGCAATTGACGAGGTCTACATGCGCTACACACCATCCTCATTGTCTGCATAGTGATGGCATAAAGTATGATAACGAGTGGTTCTAGACTCCCACACGCACGCACGCAATTCCATAACCAAATGGCAGAGTCTGGCCGATCTCAGGAACCAAGCGCGGGCCAAGAATGGACAGCGCAGCAGGCTCAGTGGTAGCAAGTGACGTCGTCCTAAAGAGCCGGCCAATAGGGTTGTCTCGGGCTTGGGTGCTTCTATTTGAGACGACCATAAGCTGTGTTTATGCATAGCCAGCTTTACGTCCGTTTGTTTCATCATCTCTCATTAGCTGACGACAGCCCATAACATAACCACAACCACAACAATAACGCCGTACTGTAGTAGAGTTCGAATTTGAATAAAATCCAGACGGCTGACGGACCTGTAGTGTACTAGGACATGCACGAAATCCAGCCAGCCTCGCTTCTTGTACGCCAAATCTCCGGACTGTCATGCGAATCGATCGCTCTAGGTACCTATTATTATAGGTAGCAAGAGTTTTTTTTTAGGAAAAAATAACAACGAAAAGGAAATAGGAAACCATTGGACCAAACCGCCAAGTGTGTGCAGTCAAACATGGTCAATGCTGATGAAAGGCGCTTGCTACAAGCCGCAATTGGTAGCTAAGCTGTCTTGCCCACATGTATCATCTCATCTGTTACGCTAAGACTATCTATCATGTTTCTAACAAGCTTTAGATAGAATCATAAAACTGAGTAATCGTAACCACGTAAGAAACGCGTATTGGGCCTCTCTTTGCTACTAGGACTTAAAAGCAACCAATGTGACGTGATATGGCTAACAAGATGCCATCCCTAGGGAAAAGACTCGAAACAACCCTTTTGTGATAGCGCAAGTCGTGGAGACGGGTGGATGTGGCTGCGCAGCCGTGGATCAATCAACGTGAAATATGGGATCGTCCTCCTGCATCCGGATGGGCCTGCGGCAATAACAAGGCCGATACTAGAATACAACAGGGGCGCTGCACTGGTAGGATTCCATTGAATATAGAATGTCGAGTCCTATCATTCTACGGCCCCTCGGCGCTACGTCTACTGGTACGGATTTTCCTGAAGAGGAGCACGGCGAATCGGCACGGCACGGCACGGCACAACATGACATGACATCAGGACCTCACTTGTGCCACACTATGGAGCTCATTCTGTGACTAAACCGATTAAAACCCACTCAGGCCATGGTGGCAGCTCTCATGCCTAGCCGAAAGGCCTGGAAGACCGCCACGCCTACCTAAGGGCAATGAGGCTTGTCACTTGCGTTCAAGCTTGGGCGTCGCTCGGGCTCGCCGTCTAGATAGCTCGATCCCATGTGCAAGCCCGAATAGGTAGCTCTCAGCTCATCATCGTCAAGCGCGCGCGGTGCTGGCTTCGGAATACCGTTGTGCCACGTTTTCTAAGGCTTGACTCTACACTTTGCTTTTGCTAAGTGAGTTCAGTTGGCTTGCCCTCCTCATCCTCCTCCTCCTCACCAGCCCCATCGATGGCCAATAGACAATAAATAGTAAGGGCAACTAACTGCTCTTCCCTCGGCAAAGAGGCTTATTCGCCCTCCGGCGGCGCGTCTTCCAAATTCCGGCGTTTGTAGTCTCGATCGAGTGAGACAGTTCGACAGCCACAAAACGCTATCTACAGCTGCGCCAATTACAGGCGCCCTCGACGCTTCACCAGTACGTATGTCTTGGAAGTTGACTTTCACCGGCCCGTCCCACACTTCCGAGGTGTTGTACCCCCTTGCATTGACAGCTTCCCAGGCACCAGGGCCTCTGCATCGAGCTTGTGGAAGAATGTAGGTCCTGCTAGACTAACAAGTAGTGTCACCAAGCGGACAGCGTTCAGCCAGAATGCCCATCCAAAGAATGAAAAAATTCTCGCAGAAAAGGACCTCGAAGCAAAGGACCATAAGCATCAATGCAAAAATCCTTTTCCCTGCTAGCACTGCCCTACGCAGGACGTAGTTGGCCGAAGCAAGGATCAACTGGGCAAATGAGTGTTTCGCTTAGATGAGCGATCCAAAAAAAACCACTCATTACAAAACAAAACTCCGCTAACACCCCCCCAGATCCTGTTGCCGTAGCCTTATGGTGCCCATAGCTCCAGTGCCGACCGACGAGGATGCCTCAGGCAAGATGTGGTCCGTGCCCGTGCCTCTCTGTTTCGCTTTCTTATTACTTAGTACTTAGTAATTGGGCGAGATCCAGTGATCTAGGACCATGCCATGGGCGAAACGTCAATCAGACCATCACTCAATGAAAAATTTTCTTCATTGCATCCGGTGGACAAGATGACGCATGAAGAAGGGGAAAATTTTTGTACACTTTGGCACTTTTCTTTATCATCGGAAGTCCGCTAGCTACATAGGTAGCTAGCTCCACCAGGATTGGTGACTCAGCCAGCCATCCCTCCCTGCCTACATGCCTAACTTCATAACTTAGTATACACTAGACTAGACTACCTACGTATAGGACTCTTTACTTTTAGTACCTAACTCTGTATTCGTGTCTGAATACCGCCGGTGGATCACGATTTCACTCTCATTCGTACGAAGTACCCTAGCCTCGTCTCATGAAGACATTACTTACGGCCATATTACTGCGTAGGTGGCCCCTATCTTGAGCGAATAGGAAACGATCCAGGATGACTCCATTTTCAATCTGTGTGTTTCACCCGCCATTCCACAGTTCCTCCACAGCATCTCAATCTTGGCCCCGTCGTGACGCATCAACGTTGTCGACCGCCAGCAGCCTGGTCTCTAGCCGGGCTCCGCATGTCTCTGTCTCATTCGTCCATGCAATCTCGGTCATCTACATACATATATGTAGGCAGTTATGTAGGTACCATACGTACGTGACTTTTGACTTAGATAGGTAGATCAAGTTCGGCCTCTTCATGGACATGGACATGGACGGTGGGGCTGTAGTAAGACAGGCTTCGAGAAGCCCCTTGGGTATAATTCTGGAAGCGATACAGTAGTCAGGCACGCTATTCCCTAAGACATATGCCATCCGATGTGACCACCATGTCACCAAACTACCTAAGCATTATTCACACCGAATGTGATCGAGTGAAAGGAGGGAGTTGTCTTGCATACCCACCGTGATCGAGTCTACTACAGTGCCTAGCCTTCCCGATCTAGACAATCAAGGGCGCTTGGCTGCCCATCCATTTCGATCAAGTTTTTTTTCTCCGTGACTCATTCCCAGATTGGATCAATTTCCAATTCGCAAGCACCGCGGCTCGCCAAGTGTGTGACGAAGGTCCTAGATAGGTACTATATGCATCCATGATACAGTGCAGAGTGTCGAGCAGAGGGTAAGACAGCATTGAACAAGGCAAACTCAACCACATACCTGCGTGCCCTACAGTATAGAATATTGCACATTCCAAAGTGAAGAAAAGGCGTACCGTGCCTACACCGGTAGCCAGTCACACTTCGGCGTAGTCACTATGTGCCAATGGTTCCAAAGAGGTGCCCTCGGCAACTTTGGCGCAATGCCACCAGATACACATGAGTCAAATAGGCAGGCGTCTAGCATCACACGGCTAGACCTTCAAGGTGGCTTGCTCAAAATTGAATTGATTAGAGATTCCTCAAGACACCTATGTTTAGCGTATACATATCTGTCCCTCTGTCTTCGGTAGTGACGAGGCAATGCCAAGCTTTCATCCCCACAGATAACCGAGAAAAAATAGAGGGTCTGTGACAGGCATCCGTGGGTGATGCCGCCGCACAGTATGTTAGGCAGACAGGTAAGTATAACTTTAGGTCGGCGTGTAAGTATAAGTACAGTAAGTAGATTGATACAGGTACCTACTGTGCTACTGTGCACACCAGTGTATACCAAGCTATATTTTGTGCTCACACCCCACGAGCATTGCACTGCCTACTAAGCTTAGACAACAGAGGTAGGCAGTCCGAACTATCTCACACCCCTAAGCGAATTAATAGAGAACCTACTGCTGGTCATGTCTTTTTAATATAAATCTTGTAAGATTGGTTCTAGGGGGTGTGATATCTTCATTCGGGCGAACTAGATGCCCGTAGCTACGTACCTCTAGTTATGTATGAAGCTACTGGGGTATAAAGGGATAATCCAGGTACTTGAACTAAAATCATAGATTGCTAAACTCACACCTAGTATATTATGCTCATATTGCCCCCACTGCTCAAGCTTCATAAACATGGCATAAACAACCAAGGGCGAATCAAGATCGTCACCGGTCGTAGATCTCCATAAATAGGGTTAATGAACACATTAATGAATACCTACTTGTAGTATCGTGTAACAACGAGGAAACCGGCTCAAGCCTTAGCTCTATACAAAACTTCGTCACAAAACGAGCACTAGGAATATCCCGGACGACTTACACCCCCACGCACTCACCTTCTAGTGTCGTTCACGATCATAAACCGGAGCCATGTATTTGCGGGCGACGGGTCCGGGTATTCAGGTTTACCCATCCCGTTCCGCGCGCGCGAGCATAGTACCTAGATACTTAGTAGTAGCATAGGGAGGATGGCGTCATGGTGAGCGAATTGTGACACAGCGAATGGGGTTTCACGAGGCCAGGCACTTCGCAGAGCTCGACGACGACGACGGTCCAGTCAGGGACGGACGCACTCGTCAGGGACCGCAAGGGAAAGGAAGGGCCTCGCGAGCCTCAGCCAGTGAGCGGCCGCCAGGTCGCATATGGGGGGCGGGCGGCCCCGGTCCCTCCGCAGGTACGAAAGCTTCTGAGGATAGGATTGCGTCTAAGGCCCCTTCATACGCATACGCAGTAGTGAAGGCCCGCTGCGCTGCTGCTGCTGCTGCCATGTGTTTATTTGTGGCCTCAATATTTGAGTTGGGGCCCGGCGTATGCACAATACACTACATACCTACCTAGTGTCGTGACGACGCCTCTGATCCCCCTATCTTTTGCTCGACGGCATATGTACAGTAGGTATCATCAATTGGACCGACACCATAGATTTCGGTCGAAATCCTACTAGTCCCACTGCTTCAGGCGCTTCGTCACTAGCGATTCACACCGCAGCATTTATGTAAGTCGGTACTATACTTATAATACTGTATATAGCGTACATATCGGTAGGCACCCCCTACGTATAAGCAATGGTCGTCTGTGGCTAATTAAACTAGACGCGAGCAAGTGGACCAAGGTATTTTGCCCTTACTCCTTTGATATCTAGATATCCAGATGGGTACTAGATAGATGCGATGCTGTCAATCTAGCATGGACAACGCAACGGCCCTCGATATGTCAAGCCAAGCAGCGTATGAAGTTAGCGTGTCTATCACAGAAATCGGGCTAGCTTCTGTACGGTCCTTTTCAACCGTCCGCACATTCGTCGACGGGGATGCACCTCTCTGAGGCTCCTCACAGCACCCGCCGCCGCCATTCGCTGTCCTTCGAGAAGCCAGCTGCTATCGATGGCCATAGATAGGTTCGCGAGTGCGCTATTTACATACCAGTGCAGTTTGCGTGTGTATACATAATGCTGCAGGTGCATTCAGGTGGATGAATAGGCACCAGGGCAGAGAATGTCACCCTCGCCTTCGTTCATACATACAGTAGATACCAGGTAGGTAGGTAGGTAGGCAGCGCACGACGACGGCGTCGGCAGATGGTGGGGGGTCTCTCTCTCCCAGTGGGTGTGCTATTTTGTCGTGAAAATCTGTCATTCACTCATATGGTGCGCAAAGAAACGGGCCGCGGAGTGCGCGTGACGGCCGCCTATCATCCAGCGCAAGCATCCAGCGCAAGTGGATTTTCCCCGGACGATGGTGGATGCGTAGATGATAAGGGTCCTGCCTCTGTCGTGAGTGATTGACGCCATTGATCATCGTTGTTTACTATTCACGATGCTACCATGTCCCACTCCAGTACTTGAGTTCGTCCAGGGGGGGTTGCAGAATGCGAGTCGGATGATGCATGAAGCTCCAACAGCAGCAGCAGCTGTCGGAGATGGCGATGGCGAAGGAACACAGTAGTGCCCTTCTTGTTTTAAAACCTCACATCGCCCTACCGTACGTATACGGATTTGTTCTATCAATATACACTCCCTTTCTAGCATCTGTATACGCCATACCGTCGCATCGGTCTGATGTGCAATGCAGGAGGTGCAGCGCGGAATACGACGTCCTAAGGAGCCAAAGGACGCATCCTCTACCTGTTCATGCCGTCATGCCCTTGTAAGTGCAGCAGGTCCCGCGGCTACTCATCTGTCCACTGTGACCTTGATTCAATATTGTTATTATTTAGTATGTTCTTGTGCGGCGGGTGTTGCAAAATAGCCAGCAAGCGAGACAGGCGAAAAGCCACCGTAGCCCATTGCCGACATGAAAGGATGCTGACATGAAAAGCTACCGTACTGCTATCTGCGTCCCCCAAGTCTCAGGTAAAAGCCACGTAATTATGTTGCCAGCATCTAAGATTGCGGATCGCGATCTTGCCCAAACCCTGAGGAGACAAAACCTTGTTTATTTCCCAAGATACAGGGAAAACGCTGGCCGCGGCCCATTGGATCGCATCGTGTCCGGAGAATTTCCCAGTCCCTGAGGAGCGAGCTGACAGGAGAGGAAGGAGGTGAGTCGTCGCCAAACAACAAGACTGGGGCGCTGCACCGGGCTCCCAATCCGTCGTCGTAAGGCAAAAGGCTTTTCAGGCGAGGCGAGAGTATTTGCCGCGAAGGATTCAATAACATGGCTGCACTAGCGTACGGCATACTTACAAGTAGATAGATGGCGTGCACATCTCCCTTTTTTTACATTTCAAATTTCGCAAATGGAAAAACACCGAAAATTTTTTCTGCAGACTGGGGAGGCAGATAGGCAGACAGGCATGAACCCCTACTGTCGACGATAACAGTACCTAGATAGCGAGGATCTAGATGCGAGATCGAACGAACCATGTTCGAGGCAGACGCAGAAACGGTTCGTCTCTGACACCGCAGCCCCCCGAGTTATCTTCCGATCATGCCATTTTGTGCGCTTCCCCAGATTAAGTCGGTAGTGAATCGCGGCTGGTCCCCGGCTCCCTACCCATGTCTGCCCTTGGTTCTTGTGAAAAATTTATCTACGCGCGTAGGGGACACCCGCGATACCTATCCCATTCGGGCAGTAAGGCCCTTTCTTCCTCCACAGCGGTGCCCCATCTTGCCTGGAAATTTGCACATTATTACTACTGCTAATTAGCTTACTTTACCTGCTTATAGACCGTATTCACCTCGCATTTGCCCCGGTACCTATCGTGGGAGGAGGGGCCGTCACGCAGATCGATAGATATCGTGCAAATTATCCATAGTCGCTATTCATAGCTTACTATGTACAGGTGTATTCGGTATAATAATATAGTACACTATGTAAATAGGGGCGGGCTGGTCGCGGAACCTCCCGTCGGCGGTCGGGGAGGCTTGATAGAAATGGTCGCAGCCAGATGCACGAACGAGGGTATTCGAAACTACTTGCCTGTATGTACAAAGTAGGGTTGCGTTACTTCCTACCTATTGCGACGATATCGCATCATGCTACTTACTACTATGTACTGGGTGTGGCGTATACGTACATAGATAGCAGTAATTACAATAAACCCTTCTTTTCGGACCCCGCGAGGTTACTTCGAGATCTTCCGGATGTCGTTCCCCGGCATGCACGACATATCGAGAGCGCATCTGGGCGACGTATGCAAGATACGCCAACGGGAAGGTCTCTATCTACAACGGCTGTCAACCACAGCAGTCAGAAGACGTGCTCGGCGTAATTCCCTACGCATAACTTATACATACCTAGGTAGGTATCCAATATCAGGCCAGAACGACGCTTTGCAGAGTGGTGTGTTTTTTTTTCTGGGGCGTGGGGGGTAAAACACCTTCATCCGATGCGATGTGCATCTATGCGTGCGAATGTATGTATGTATGTACATCTATCATGCGTGCGTACATCTATGTGCGTGGGTATGTACATGCCATGTATGCCCCAGACGAAACCTCGTCTCAAGTCGACGAGTAGGGAACATTAGGCGTCTGAGTAAGATCCTACACCATTCGGTGTCCCGAACCCCAGACCACTCGTCCTGAGAATGGGTCACGCATCCCGCTTGACAGATAGGCCATGGAAAAGCCGAGACGGCGTGCATCAGGCCATCACATCTTGGACACGCGCGCACCCAGGTCCAGTTATCCCTAGCATATACCGCGGAGGCTCTCAAACCCCCTCGCAAGCACCTCCTCTCCGCCCGCCATCTCGAACTCGAACTCAATGTCGGGCTGTGCCTCGCGGTACAGCGCGTTCGCCTCGCTCGCCATCCTGAAGTTATACGCGGCCTCCTCATCACTAATAATGCGCTTGGCCAGGCCGTTGGCGGCGGCGGCCTCGACCTGCAGCTGCATGGCGCAGGCGCGGTCCATGAGGCCGAAGAGGAAGCCGGCCTCGTCGACGGTGGCGCCGACGGTCAGCAGGCCGTCCTTGCGTCCCTGGAGGCTTGATTTTCCATTTTTGGCAGTGTCTTAGCTCTAAAGACATGTTACAGAAGTTTGTTACAGAAGTCTGTCTTTATAAAGAGTTTTAAACAAAAGTTTATTGCAAAAGTTTATTTTATTATAAAAAGTTTGTTTTATTATAAAAAATCTGCTTTATTATAAAGCTATTTTAAATTTTAAACAATATTTAAAATTAAATTTATTATTTAGTATTTTTATTTTTTTAATATAAAATTTTATATTTAAAAACTTTAATTAAATTAAAATTATTTTAAAAAAAACTTAAACTTTTTTTTATATTAAAAAAGTTTTTTTTTATATTAAGCTTTTTTTTTATTTATATATTTAGTTTATATATATAATTTATTATTTTATTAATAAAATAATTAATATTTAATTAATATTTTAATTAATTTATATTAAAGTTATATATTAATTAAATTTAATAATAATATATATATATTATTTTTTTAATTTTTACTATTATATTTATAAAAAGTTTTAAAATATTATATTTTATTAATTAATATATTTTATTAAAAACTATTTTTAAATTAAATAAAATAAAAGTTTTATAAAAATATTAAATTATAAATTAAAATATATTAAATTTTATAAATATAAATTTTATATATATATTAAATATTATATTATTATTTTTTAATTTAAAAAAATCAGCTTTTATAAATAAAAATAACTATTTATTAATTTATTTATTTATTTTAAATAATTTAATAGTTTTATTAAATTTTATATTTTTAATAAATATTAAAACTAATAGTTTATTTATTAAAAAGCTATATAAACTAACTATTATTTAAATAGTTATTATTTTTTTATTAATTAATTTATAATAAATAATATTATTAAAACTAATAATATTAATTATTTATATATTAAAAGTTTTTTAAATATTTTATTAATTTATAATTTTAAATATAATTTAATAATATATTTAAATATTAAATAATATTATAATAAAAAAATAGTTTAAATTATAATATATTATTTAATTTTATAATATATTAAAAAAGTTATATAATTTTAATTAAATTAAATATTAAAATTATAAATTAATTATATTAAATAAAATAAACAATTTAATTATTTTTATTTTTTTGTTTTTAATTTTATATTTTTTTTTTATAATAATATAATATATTTTATTATAAAATTTACTTATTTATTATTTAAAAATATTATATTTACTTTTTTATAGTTTTTTATTTTATATTAAATTTTATAAATAAAATATTTATATTTAAAAATTTTTAATATTATTTTAATATTATATTATTTTTTAAAATATTTTTATAATTATTTTAGTTAAATTTTTTATTTAATTTAATATATTAGTAATTTTTATAACAAATAAAAAATATATTTTGCTATTTTTTAATAAATTTATAATTTTAAAAAAAATAAAAGTTGTTATTTTTATAATTTAAATATTTTAAATTTAAAAAATATAAATTTTATTAAATAAGCTATATATATACAATAATATATATAAGTTATATATAAATAAAATATAAAGCTAGTTATACTATGTTTATATTAATAATTAATTTTAAAAAAAGTTTTTTTATATAGCTAGAAATTTTATTATAAATAAAATTTTTACTAATATATAAAGTAAATACTTGTTTATATAACTATATATTTATTTATACAATTATAATATAAATACTGCAGTATATAAACTATAATATATAGTTGTAACTAATACTAGTATTTTAACATTAGCTTTTTTTTTTTTTAGTTATAATTAAATATTATATAAAAACAAAAAAATAAAAAACAAAAAAGCAATATATTTTGTAATAGCTTGATTTTATTATATAATAAGTTAATTGTTTTTACAGCTATATATAAATAGCATAGTTTAGTTATTTATTATATTGACTTAGTTTATATATTATACAACACTTTTAATTAGTTAAAATAGCAAATCGCTACTTATTAAATTGCTAGCTATAGTTAGTTTATTAAAAATAACTTTTTTATATAGCAATAAAGTTTGCAATAAATTATTAATAGTTAATTTAATAAACTTTATATAATTAATTAATTAATAGTTATTTATTGATTTATTTATTTAATAAATAACTGCTATATAAAAAAAAAAAAGTATTAAATATTATATAAAAAAAATAAATAATATCAGTTAAAGTGTTAGCTTATACAATATAAAATTTTAAGTATAAATATTTAGCTAATTTTTATTTGTTTTTGTTTTTTTTTTTTCGTTTTTTTTTTATACGTTTGTTTGTTTATTTATTTATTTATTTATATATATATACATATAATACACATATATATATATATATATATATATATATATATATTTATATATATTTATTTATTTATATATATATATTTATTATATAGTAGTAGTAGCAGTAGCACAATAGCTGCTATTTGCTTTTGCTTTATGTTTGCTTTTTTAAACAATATATTATAGTTTTAAAACTTTGTTTAAACTAAAAATAATAATACAGTAAAAATATACAGCTTTTTAACTAAAAGCTAAATTTATTAAGCTTTTATATAATTATTTTATATAAATATATATTTATTTTTATATAAATAAATTTTTTTATATATTTTTAGCTAATATATTTAATTATATAATAAGCTAAAAAAAGTATTATTTATGCTACTTTTTTTATTAACATTTTTTTCTAAGTATTAGTTTTAAATATTTTTATAAACGTTTAAACGAAGTTTATATATTAAAAAAAGTACTTTTGAACTTTTTTAGTTTAAAACTAAAATTTAATTATGCCGTTTTATATTAACAGTTTTTAAAATAGTTATTAGTGCTATATTAGCATATCGTTTATTAAATATTATTAAATTTTTAGCTTTTAAAAAAGTATATACAGTATATATATTTAGTGTTTATATAACGCTTGTTGTTTTTAGCATAGTTTATAAAAGCAAAAAAAAAAAAAAAAAAAAAAAAAAAAAAATTTAGTTTTGTTTTGCTTTTTATACAATAGTTAAAAAATAACAAATTTAATTTTTTGGTTTTTTTTAACAATGTTTTTTTTATATATACTATATAAATATTTTTTGTATATATATATATTAAAATGTTTTATATTATATATAAATTATTAAATATATATATATTTTTTAACTTTTTTTTAAATATAAAAGTTTGTTATATATATATTTATTAATTAACTTAAAATAAAAGTATATTATATATATATATATTAGTTAGCATATAATAAATATATATTATATATATATATAGCTGTTAATATATAGTAAAAATATATTGTATATATATATAGCTATTAATATAAAATAAAAATATATTATATATATATATAGCTATTGACATAAAGTAAAACTATATTATATATAAATAGTTTTAAGCATATATAATAAAAAAAAAAAAAAAAAAAAAAAAAAATCAACATAGCTTTAAATTTATAATTAATATAAACTTAAAGCTATATATACTTTAGTTAAAAATTAAATTTAAAATATATAATAAATGTTATATATATTATTGCTATATTATTAAAACTTGTTTATTAAAAGTAAGTTTTTTGTAATATTTAAGTATATGCTTTTTTATACAAAAAAAAAAGCAGCTTTTATATAAAAGTTGTTTTATATTATATAAAAGTAAAATATTATATAAAAAAAAACTATATTTAAAATATACTGCTTATATTAGTTTATTTTAAATATATATTTTAATTAAAAATTGAACTTAAAATATATAAAAAAAGTTGTATATATTATTATTATATTATTAAAACTTATTTATTAAAAGTAGATCTTTTATAATGTTTTAAATATATGTTTTTTTGTATAAAAAAAAAGCAGTTTTTATACAACAGTTGTTTTTTTATTATATATTTGTTTTTATTTTATTTATTAATGTTTTAATTTATATAATAAATTTGTTAATAAATACTAAAGTTTTAAATATTTAATTTAGTTTTTGTTTTATAAATATATTAATAAAATTGTTAATACTGTTTATTTATTATATTTTAGAGATTTTTTTCTTTTTATATAATTTATAAAATAATATAATATTAATTATAAGCTGTTTTTTTTATATTGTTTTAAGTTTAACTAAACAATTGTATAAAAATTTTAAGTTTAAATATAAAACTGTTAAAATTAAAATAATTTTTAATATAGTTAAAATTTGCTAAATTGTTATATATAAAGCAATTATATTATTAAAACTATTAATTATATTATATAATTTATTTATAAATATATTATAAATGACTTTTTTATATTTGTTTAAGTTTTAGTATATAATGTTATTAGTAATTTTAAAACTTAAATTGTTTTTTATATATTGTTTTATTATTAATATAATAATAAATTTAAACTATAAAATTATATTTATATTATTTGCAAATAATTTGTTAATAAATATAAACAATTTTATATAATTTAAATTTAATAGTATAAAAATTAACTTATAGTTAAAGTTGTTTATTTATTATTAGATTTTTTGATTTAAATTTTTAATATTGTTTAATTAAAAGTTAGTTATTTATATAGCTATTAATAAATTATATATAATTTTTAATTAATATATACTGCTAATATATATTTTTTATATATATTATAAAATATATTTTTAAGCGGTTTTTTTTATATAATAATTAATTAAAGCTAGTTAATTATTTTAGTTTTTTTAAATTAAAGTTATATTATTTTTATATAATAAAATAATTTGTTTGTTATTAAATTTAATTAAATAGTTTAGTCAAAATGTTTTTTTTAGCTTTATATAAAAGTTAGTTTGTTATAGTTTGTGTTTTTTTTTTGCTAAAAAATTTGATATAACAAAATTAAATATATTATTTGTTTATAAATTTATAATATTAAAGTTATTAGTTTGTTCTATTATATATAAAAAGTATAAATTATATATAAATATAAATATATTAAGTTTTTTGCAGTAGTATTAATAGTATATTTTGAATTAATATAGTTTTAACTTAATTAATTTATATAATAGTTATATAATTTTTAAAATAATGCTTTTAAAATATTTAAACTTTAGTTTAGTTAACAGTTATATAAAGATTTTTTTTATTAGTTTATTTTTTAACTATATATATATTTATATAATATTTTAAAGTTTATTTAAAATATTATAGTTGCAAATTAGCAAAAGTTTAAATATAAGCAGTAGTTTTTAATTTATTTGCTAAATAGTTAAAAATTAAATAAATACTAATTTTTTTTTAAAATTGTTATATTTTTATATAATAAGTTTTAATTTTTTATATAGTTTAGTTGTTTTTTTTTTAACTTTTTATATAAAACAAAACTTAAAAATTTAAATATTTTTATGTTTTATTTAATTATATTTAACAAACTAAAATATTTTTTATGTAATAAAATTATTAATTTTAATAGTGTTTGATTTTTTAAATAATACTTTAAATATATTAATTATGCTGTTTTTTTATAGTTTTATTACTAGTGTATATATTTTTTATTTTTTTGCTATAAAAAAACTGTAGCTAATTTGTTATATAAAAGTTATATATATATTTGCGTTTTTTTTTAGTTTATTGCATTTTTTTTATATAATAAAAGTTTAAAAGTATTAAATTTTTATTAAATTTATTTTTTAGTTTTTTAGTAATTATATTTTTTTTATATAGTAATAAAGTTTTATTTGTATATATTAAAAATATATTAAACTGTTTACTAAATCGACAATAATGTTTAATTTTTTAATCGATTAAATTTTATATAGTTTATTTTAGCTTTGCTTTTTTTTTTATATAAATATTTCGCTTTTTAAAAATAGTAAAAGTATATTATATATAGCTAAGTTATTATATTTATTAATTATGCAATTAATTTTAACTTTTGTATATTTTTTATATAATATTTTTATTGCTTTTTTTATTGCTTTAGTTTTTTATATAATATTTAGTAATAAAAATAAGTTTTAGTTAACTTTTAAATATGTACTAAAAATTAATAAAATAAATATAAAGCTATTTAGTTTTGCAGTATTATTTAAAGTTTTAATTGTTATTTATAAAATTGATTTTTATTTTATATAATAGCTTATTTTTGTTTTAAAAATGTTATATATATATTAAAATAATTTATATATTTTTTTTATTTTATTTATTGCTTAATAAGTTTTAATAAACATTATATAATATTATATATTTATTATTTATATATAATTTTGAAATTTTTTAAACAAAAAGTTAATATTTAAGTTATAAATAATATAATTTAGTAGTTTTTAATATATATTAATTTAATATTTATATAATGTTTTTTATATATTATATATAAATATAAATTTTAAAAATATTGCTATTTAAAAAAATATTGCAGTATTAATGATATAAAAAACTTATTTGCTGTTTATTTATATAATATTAATTACTATTTTATAATTAAAATTGCAATTGTTTTTAATTAAAAACTTAAAATGTTAAAGTATTTAATTATATAATTAATAATAATAACAAAATTTCTGGATTTTTTTTAAAGTTAAATAGTTTATATTATATTTTATATAATTGAACATTTTATATAAACGTTTTATATAAAAGTGTTTAAAACAGCAATATAGCTATTAAAGTTTTGTTTTTATAAAATATATACTAGTTTTTTATAAATTTATATTAAAAAATAAATATTTTTATTTATATATAACAAAAATAATTTTTTTATTATATTATATAATTAAATCTTTTATATTATTAAAATATACTTTTAAATAATTAATATTTTTAAAAAAAAACAAAAATAATATTGCTGTATTAAAAATATAATAAGTTGTTATATTTAGTATATTTTTTATTTGTATAGTATTAATTGCAATAATTATATAGTTGCTATTAAAATAAATATGTATTATTTTTAATGTTTAGTTTATTTTTGTACAAAAGTATATTTAAAAGTAAGCTTTTAGTTGTGCTTTTTTTACTGTTAAATAATTAAAAGTATTTATATTTTATAGTTTATTTTAATATTTTATATAATATTAGTTATTTAATATAAACTAGTTAAATAAAATAGTAATATTTTAATTTTAAATGTTTTTATTTGTTATATAATATATAAATATATTATTTATAAAAAACTAAATCGATTGATTTTTTTGTTTTTTGTTAATTTTTTAATTACTTTTGTTTAATTTTAGTTTAATATATTTTTTATATTTTATAAAATATATTAAAAACTAATTAAGCATTAATATATAATTAAAAATTGTTTTATACAAATTAAAATATATACTTTTAATATAAGTTTTTTTTTAAAGTATATAATTAATTAATTAGCAGTTTAGCTTTTTATATATAAAACATTTTTTATTTATATAAAAGTTTTAAATAAGTTGTTTTTTTAGTTATATAAAATTTTATTAAATATTAAACAAATTTAAAAATTTTTATATATTTTTAAGTTAAAAACTTTTTATATAATTGTTTTAATAATATTTTTAGTTAATAAAGTATATATTGTTTGTTTTTTGTATAAAATGTTTTAATTTATTTTTATTTGCTATTTAAAAGCAAGCTTATAAATTAGCAAAAAAGCTTTTATATATAAATTTTTAAAGTATTAAAACTGTTGTTAACTTTAGTATATTTTAGTATGTTTGTATAATAGTTATATTAAGTTAAATTTTATTTTAATAGTTTGTATTAAAAACTTACTATGTTTTTATAAGTTTTATAATTATAATATTAAATATATTATAAACAAATAAATCGAGATTTTTTTTTTTAGTTTATATAAAAATAATATTAATTTAATTAATTTAATATTAGCTATAGTTTATATTAATATTAAAATAAGTATTTATTATATAATAAATTTTATTTTATATTTTTTTTGATTTAATATTATATATATAAAAGTTTTTTGTATAACTTTTTAATATTGTTGAAAAAATAGCATAATATTAGTTTTTTATTATTTTAAGTTATTAATATATATTAATAAATAATTATATTTTATTGTATAGTAAGTTATATAATTTATTAAAATAGTTTTTTTTTTTTTTTTATATTTTTTAAAAAATAACATACTTTTTTAATAGAATTATTTCATTTTATATATTTTAAGTTAAAAATAACTTAAAAAATATATTTGATGTTATTAAATCAAATGTTATATAAATATAAAACTGTTGTTTAAAAATATATAAAAAGTAATATATTACAAAATATTTATAAATTAGTTGAAAATTTAGCTTATAGTTAATAATTGTTATATATTAATATATAAAGTTAAAAATATATTTGTATTTAATAGTTAGTTATATAAACAGTTTATTGTTTTTTTTTGTAAATATTTAAAAGTATATATTTAAAATTAGTTTTAACTATATTAGTTTTAATTAAAATATATTTGTATTATTTATAGTTGTATAAAGCTGTTAGTTTGAAGTTAATAAATTAAATATTTGTACAAAAAGTAGTAAAGTTGATTAAATAGTTAAAAAAAAAACTTGCTTATTGTTGTTAAGTAAGCATTAATTTTATATAATTTGTATAAGTTTTATTTATTGTTTTGTATTATTGTTGCTATTATATTGTATGTTTTTTTGTTTTAAAATATTAAGCAATTTTTGTTGAATTAGTTTGTTTATTTAATTTTATGTTTTATATATTTAATATATAAAGTTTTTAATATACAACTTTTATAACAGCTAATTAATTAGATTTAAATATTTATATTTAGTAATATAACAAACTATTTAAATATTAAATATAATTAATATTACTGTTATAATATTAAGTTTTTAGTTTTATAGTTAAATATTAATATGTTTTTATATATAACGTTTTAAAAGTCTGCAGTTAAAAGCAATTTTGTTATATTAATTATTGTTATTATATACAATAAAAAGTTTTTTTTTGTTATATAACTGTTTTAATGTTATAGTAATTAAAAATATAAAGTAAAAAGTAAAAAAGTTTTGTTGTTTAGCTATTATATAATAAATAGTTTAGTATAATTGTATATTATTGCTTTTAGTATTACTTTTTATATTTAAAACTTTGCAATGTTACAAAGTGTATTTTAGTATAATAATTAAACTTGATTTTTTATTTTGAATTTTGTTATATAAAAATTATTTAATTTATATAAAGCAAAAACTTTAAAGTACAATATAAAAACTTATTAAACTTAATTAAGTTTTAAATTAGCTTTGTTTTTACTTTTATTAATTTATAGTATATTTTGTAACTATTAATTAATGTTAAATAAGCTATATATATATAATAGTATATATAAGTTATATGTAAACAAAATATAAAGCTAGTTATATTATATTTATATTAATAATTGATTTTAAAAAAAGTTTTTTTGTATAGTTGGAGATTTTATTGTAAATAAAATTTCTGCTAGCATATGAAATAAATGCTTGTTTATATAACTATATACTTGTTTATATGACTGTAGTATAAATACTGCAGTATATAAACTGCAACATATAGTTGTAACTAATACTAATATTTTAACAAATTTAAAATATTAAATATTTTTAGTTTTAACAGTTTGTTTTTAATAAAAAAACAAATATATTTTTATTAAAACAATAAATAAATAATTAAAAAGTTTTTATATTATTAATAATAATATATTAAAACTAATAAAAAATATATTTAATAAATATTAAATAAAAAAATAATAATAATATTAAATTTAACAAATTATTATATTAAAGTTAATATTAAAAAAATAAATATTTAAAATTATAACTAAAACTAAATATTAAAACTATTAAAAAAATAGCAAAAGCTTTAAAATTTAATATAATTAAATAAATTTAAAAATATATTAAATAAATTAATAAATTTTTTAGTTTTAATAAAACTATTTTATTATAATAAAATAAAATATATTTATATATTAAAAACTATTTATTATATATTTTAATTTTTATATTTTATTAAAACTGTTTTATTTATATATTATAAAAATAATAAAAATTGTTATAAAAAACTTATAAAATATTACAAATATTAAAAAATATATATATTTAATTTAATATAAATTTGTTAATAATAATTATAAATTATAATTTATTGCTTTATTAAAAAAAAAGTTTATTTTTTTTTAAGTTTTTATATAGTATAAATATAAAGTTTTAAATTAATATAATTATATATAAAATAATATTTTTTTGCTAATATTACTTATATTTGTTTTAAATAGTTTAAATAATTAAATAGTTTAATAATATAATTAATTAATATTAAATAAAAATTTATATAAAACTATTTAAAAATAATTGTTTTAAAAATATTAAAAATATTATTAATAAATTATATAATTAATTTTTAATTTAAAAACTTTTTTTTAAAATAAATATTTTAATATATAAAAAAAGTAAATTTTAAAAGTTAATAAATAAAAACTTTAATATAAAAATTAGTTTAAACTTAAAAAAAAAATTAAATTTAAATTAAAAAATAAAAATTAATTTAAATTTAAATATAAAATAAGTTTTATTTTTAATAAAAAAAATCAGTTTAAATTTAAAAATAAAAATTAGTTTAAATTTAAAAAAAAAGTTAAATTTAAATTAAAAAATAAAAATTAATTTAAATTTAAATATAAAATAAGTTTTAATTTTAATAAAAAAAACTAGTTTAAACTAAAAAGTAAAAATTAATTTTAATTTGAAAAAAAATTGCTACAAAAATATTTAGTTTAAATTTAAAAAATAAAACAAAAATAATATTTATATATAAAAATATTTTTAAAAAAAAAAAAAATAACTTTAATAAGCTTTTTTATTAGCAATAATTTTAAAAGCTTTTGATATAACTTTAAAAAAAATGCTATAAATATAGTTTTATTTTTATAATTTTATAGTTTTAAAAATATATATATATTATTATAAAACTTGTTTTTTATATAAATATTATTAATAACTTAATTTATATAGCTATAAAAATTAACAAAGTTTAATTAATTAAAACATTATATAAAATTAACATTTAAAACTTTTATATTTTTATTTTATTTAAAAATTAAACTTAAATATATAATATTTAAATTGTTTTTATTTATATAATATTAGTTATATTATAATAACAAAATATAAAAATATATATTTTAAATAATAAAAAAAACAATATTAGCTTAAATATTTTTTTTATATAATTTTAACTAAGTTTAAAAAAATTATATTTGTTTTTTAAGCTTTTTTAATATTAAAGCTAAAACTTAAATATTAAAGTTATTTATATTTAAATAAAATTTATTTAATAATAAAAAATTTAAATATAAATTTATAAAAATATAAAAGTTTTAATTTAAAATATATTTTATATAATAAATATTTAAAATTTTTTATTTTTTAAATTTTATAAAAATAAAATTTAAAACTAAAATAATTAAACTTTTAATATTTACTAAAAATTAATTATATAACAGTAATAAAAAATTTAAATATATATTTTTAACAGTAAAAAAATTGTATATAATAGTTTAAAATTTTAAAATAAATAAATTTTTAAAAATATTATATTTAATAACTAAAGTTGCTAACTTTATAATAAAAGCTGTTTTTTTTTATAATTTAAAATTTAAATAAAAAAAAATATTTTAATATTTTTAAAATAATTAGTTTTAAATTATATAACTTAATATAACAGTTTTATTATTTTTTTATTAATTAAATTTATATTATTTAAATTTTTAGTTTAAACTTAATATTTAAAAATAGCTTTAATAAAACTAACTTTAAAAATATTATTAGTTATTTAATTTATATTGTTTAAATAATTTTATAAAATAGTAATATAACAGTTACTATTTGTTATATTAAAAACAATTAAATTATTTATTATATTAGTTTAAAAATATTACAAAATTTATAACTTATATATAATATGTTTTATTTTAAAAACTTTAATTGTTTTATTGTTAATTAATAAGTTTTTTTTAATATTTTTTAGTTTAATTTATATTTAGTTTTTTTTTAAAAAATTTCTAAAAATAAATTTAAACAAAGCTGTTATTTTAATAAATATTTAAAAAATATAAAAAGTTTATATTAATAAATAATAAATAATTATATTATATTTTAAATTAAAAATATAATAATCGATTAAAATAAAAAAAAAAAAGCAAAAAAAAATAAGTAATAAAAAAGCAGCTTTTATAATAAATTATATATATTGTATTTATAAATATATTTTAAATATTTATATATTATTTTTATTTATATATTAAAATAGCTATATATATTAAATATAATATTTAAATGTTATAACATTTTATAATATTTTAAAAATTTTTTGTTATATTTAATATATTATTTTTAAATAGCTATATATATTAAATAGTTATATATATTAAACAAAAATAATGTTTTTACTATTAAACAAAAAATTTAAATATTATTAAATTATATACTTTTTTATATTTTGTTAATATTTGATTTTTTATATTATATTTAATATATTATATAAAATATTTATTAACTTTTAATTATTTGTACTAATTTTTTAAAAATTTAATTTATTTTTAAATAAAATTTTTTTTTTTGCTATAAAAACTTTTGTTTACTTGTTGCACTTAGTTTATATTATAGCAATATTTTTATATATATTAAATATATAACTTATTATATTATAAGTTAAAAACTAAATAGCTATATTATTAATATTAATAATTTAGCTTTAAAGTTTAAACTATTAAAACAAGCAGCTAAATATTAAAAAGCTGTTAAAAATAATAAATTTAATAAAATAGCAAATATAATTTTTAAAAATTAAATTTAATAAAATATAAATAAAACTACAACTAATTATAAGTTTTATAATTTTTAACTTAAAGTTAATTTTTTATAAAAATATAGCAATTTTATTATTAAAGCTTATAAAAGTTAATAAAAATAGCTTATTTAAAATAAAACTTATTAGTTTATTTTTTAGCTTTAATATTTAATTTATAGTTGCTAATATAAATATATTAATATATTTATATTTAAACTAAATTTAATTAATAATACAATAGTAAATGTTTTTATTATATTATATTTTAAACAATTAATTAGTTTTTTTTATAATTATATTTAAAACAGCAACTTTTTTATATTAAATATTAAATAAATATTAAAAGTAAATATAACTAATTTTTAAAACAAATTAAATAACTTTTATTATTTTTTAATAGTTATTTTTAATATAAAAAAACATAAAATTTAAAATAGCTATATAAGCTAATTATAAAACATTTGTAAAAAAAGCTAAGTTGTTATAAAAAAAAAAAAGTATTAGCAATTAATATATATTATTATTACAAAAAAAGCTCAAAAATATAACATTTAAATATAGCTTTTTATTTATTATAAAGTTTAATATAATTTAATATATCGAATTAAATAAATATATTTATATAGTTATATAATAATTAATTAAACAAATATTAAAAAAAAAAAAAACTTTAAAACTTAGCTAAGTTATATTACAAAAAAAGTTTAATACTATAATTAAAAAACTAATATTATAACTAAAAGTCAATATATTTTATTTTGTTAAATTAATATTATATTTAAAGTTTTATAATTAATATTTATATAATTTATTTATTAAATTTTTTTATTAAATTTATTTATTAACTAATATTTTTAATTTGTTAAAAATAATAAATAAATATTTTAAAAAAATATAATAAATAAAATATAAATGCAAAAAAAAAATAAAATAAAAAAAAAATATATATATAATATAAAAAACTTTATTAATTATTATATTATTTATTATTAAAATAATTTAATATTAATTATATATTAAATTTTTATAAATATATATTTATAATTATTAGTTTGTAATTTGTTATTAAAAATATAAAATTATAATTTAATAAAAAAAACAAATATTATATTTATAGCTATTAAAAAATTTAATATAGTATATATATTTTACAAAATATATATGTTTTTACTGCAACTAATATAACAGTTTATTATACTTTTTTTTTTTATTTAGTTTTTTGTTTAAAATTAAAGTTTAATATTTATTTTTTTTTATATAACATTTAGTTATACTTATTTTTAAACTAAAAAAATATTAAAATAATAATTATATTATTTAGCAAATTTATATTTGCTATTAATATTTTATTTATTATAAAGTAAAAATATATATTTTTGTAAGCTTTATAAATTATTTTTATAAAAGTTTTTTATTACAATTTAAAATAAAAGTATAAGTTTATATTTAAGTTTTAAATTAATAAAATAATATTATTATAAATATAATAAATATAAACTTTTATTATAAAATATATTATATTAATAAAAGCTATAATAAATATATTAAAATTAAATATTTACTATTAAAAGTTAGCTATTATAAATAATTTAAAATAAATATAACAATAGTAACAACTAAAGTAATAATTAAACTAAAAACAAACAAATATATTGTAATAACTAATAAAGTAATAATAATAATATTATAATAAAATAAAAATAAAATAATACTTTTGCTAAAATAGCAATAAAAAAGCTTGTAATTTTAAAATAATAATAAAAAAAATAGTATAAATAGTTTATATTTTTAAATATACTTTAATTAAATTAGTAATAAAAATATATAATATAATTTTAAAACTAAATTAAAAACTTTTTTACTAAAATTATAAAACTAAATTAAAAAGTTTTTTTAATTTAATATAATATATAAAAACTATTTTATTTTTTAAAGCTATTATTTCGTTGTTTTATATTTTTTTTAATATTTGTAGTATTTAAATATTAAACTAGTTTTTTTAACTTTTTATTTTTAATATTTTTTTATATAAATTATTACTAATAATATTAGCTATAAATATTAAATATACATTTAATACTATAGTATTTTAATAAACTAATTTATTTTAAACATTAATTTTTAATAAACAAATTTTATATTTTTAATTAGCTAAATCATTATTGATTTAATTTTTTTGATTTATTAATTGTTACAACTTTTTAAAAAAATATGTTTTATTTTAAACAGCAGTTTTAAATTAACTGTTTTTATTTTACAATATAACTAAAAGTAAAAATATAAATTAACTGCTTATAAAACTAAATATTATAAGTTAAAAAATATATGTTGTTTTTATAACTATTTTAAATGCTTTTTTAAACTTATTATTGTTTTAATTTAGCTAAAACTAAACTTTTGTTTAATTAAACTATAATATTTTATATTTATTTTATACTATTTTAGTTTTAACTATTTTTTTTTTAACAAATTAGTTTAGTTTAAAATAAAAGCTATTTTTTACTTTAGTAATAATTATATAGTAATATTTGTTGCTATAGTTTAGTTTATATATTTAAAGTAATAATTAGTTTATAAACTATATTTTAATAAACTATATTTAAGCTTTAGTAAAAGTTAACTAAACTAACTTTTTAATTTTACATTTTAAACTAAATTAAATTTTAATAATAATTAAAGCAAAAAACTGTTTATATATTATTTATAATATTATTTATTAGTTTTAACATAATAATAAAATAAAAAACAGTTGTTAAAACTTATTTATATCAAAAAAATTAAAAAAACATATTATTGTAACAAAGTTTTGCAGCAAAGTTTTTTAATAAAGTTAAACTTTAAATAAAAATTTAAAAAACAAACTATTTAGTAGCTAAAGCAAATATTTATAAAATATAAAAAAAGCTAAATAATTATTACAAAAAAAAACAAGCAATTGTTTTATTTATATAAATCGTTTTATTTTTGTTTAATAGTAATAGTACAAACATTTTAAATTAACAATATTTTAAATATTTTATAAAACTTAGTTTATATTTTTATATATATAAGTACTTAAAACTGCTTAATATTAAAAAATAATATAATTTTTGTAGTAATAATATAATTTATTAAACAATATTTAATTAACTAAGCTAAAAGTTTATAGTATTATAAACAAGCTATAAAGCTATTTTAACTAATTAAACTAAAACACTTTATAACTTGTTTACAATTTTTTTTTTACATTATAATACTATAAAATATTATTTTTTTAAACTTTTTGTTTAATTTTTTTTAAGCTTTTTTAACTTTTTAATTATATACTAGTTTTATATTAATATATTAAACATTAAAACAATGTTTTAGCTAGTTAAACTAAAACATTTTATAATTTATTTACAACTTTTTTGCTATATTATAATAATTATAAAATGTTATTTTTTTAAACTTTTTGTTTGGTTTTTTTTTAGCTTGTTTAACTTTTTAAAAACTAAAATAGTTTTATATATATAATTATATACTAGTTTTATATTAATGCGTTAAGCACTAAAACAGCTAACAAAGCTTTGCGTACAAACTAATAAAAACTAACATTTAAAAGCTTACAAGTTTGTTACAAAAAGGAGAAAATGCTACTAATTAATACATATTATTAATAAAAATAACAGTTATTAAATTTGTAGCTTATAAAGTTTTAACTAAAACTAAACTAACAAAATAAAATAAATTAATATATTAAAAGCTTTTTAAATTATATAATATATTAATTAATTAAGCTATATATATTTAAACTAAAAAAAGCAGTTTATATTTATTACGTTTGTTTTAATATTTATTTTTTTTTTATAAACTTATATAGTAAAAAATAAAAAACAAACAATAAAACAATAATATTTACTTGTTTAATTAATACAAATAGTTTTTATTATTTAAAGCTTTATAAAAAGTAAAAAATACTATATTATAATTTGTTATTTAAAATTTTAATTAATAGCAATAATATAGATTTAAATAAATAATATATTGCAATATATTTATACCCGGTTTATTTTTTTATACAGCATAATAATAAATTATAAGCTATAGCTTTTTTTTTAGTATAAAATAGCTATAGTAAATAAGCTACAAGCTTTAACAGTTTTTTTATAATTTAAACTACTGCTTTAAAATATAAAAACATATTAGCAATAAACTAAAAAAGTTAAAAACAAAAAAACTTTAAACAATATTTATATTATAAGTTTTAAACAAAAACTGCTACTAGCTTAATTGTTATTATTTTTTACGTTGTTTAAAACAGCTAATAAAACATATTTAGTTTATTATTATTTTTAAAATAACTAAGTAATATTAAACTAGCTTTATTACTAAAAGTTAAAAAAATCACTTATATTATTTAATATATTTTATATTTTATTTTTAAAGCAAAAGTATTTAATATTATAATTTAGTAATAATAAACAAAAAAAAAATATAACAAAAAAGCAGCAAGCTTTAATAAAAAAAGTTAGTTATTTTTTAGTTGTTTTTTTTTTAGTACTAGCTATTTTTTACAACATAGCTTTTTTTTTAAAAATATTACTACTTTTATTTATTTAATTGTATATTTTATTTTTTTTACTTTTAACTGCTAAAATAAATATATAAATTTGAAAATACTACAAGCTAAGCTGTTAACATATATATAATATAATAATTAAAAGCATTTTTTATAGTTTAAATTTTATAAAAGCAGCTAATTTGTTGCAATATATTTAAAAGCAATATAAACAAAACAAATGTAGCAAAATATCAACATTTATTATTTAAATATAACTATTAGTTTTAATTTTTAAAAGCTATACTAATAAAACTTAATTGTTAAATATAGTAACAATTAATATTAATATTAATGTTAATACTTTTTTTAGCATATTTTTACTTTTATTAAACTTTTAAGTATTAAAAACATTTGTAACTTATATAGCAATATTACTAGTACTATTAACGCTTTTTTTAAATCTAAAGCAAATAATCTATATAAAAAATTTATATAATATAAACTATTTAAAAGTTAAAAAGTTTTTAAAATATATTTGCTTTTAAAATATTATATTAATATATAAAACAATTGTTTTTAAAAAATATTTAAACTAAATCAAAAATATTCAGTAGCTATTTTAAAACAAAAAAAAACTATTTAAAAAGCTATATATTTTAGTTAATAATATTATAAAAGCTAAATATATTTTATTTAAATATATATATTATTTAACTTAAAAATTAACAAATATTTAAATTAAAAGCTTTTACTAATTTACTAAAGTTTAAAAATTATACTTTTGTTAGCTTTAATTATATAATAAGTACTAAAATAATACATTATTTTTATTAAAGTTAATATTAACATAGCTTATAAATATATAAACATAATAACTATATAATTATTTTAGTATATATAATTATATAATTTAAAAACTAGCTATAAACTAAAGCTTAATTTAATGCTTTTTTTAAATTTAACTTATATTAGTAATAAAATAGCTTATATAAATATTACAACTTACTTTATATAAACTTGTTTTATTTTATATATAAACTAACTTTATATAATATTTACTGCTAAATATATTAAAAATATATATTATTTTTATAAATTTATAATAAAAATATTTTATTAAAGTATTACTTTTATAATTTATTATATTTAATATAAATAAGCTATTATATTTTTATATTTTATTGCTATTTTATTAACAGTAGTTATATAGCATACTTTATTTATTATATTTAAAACATATACTATTTAAATATTTATTTTTAAACAAGCATATAAGTTTTGTTAAACATTTTTTGTTTAATTTTTATAGTACTAATATTTAATATTTAAAAACTAACTTTTTTTATTGTTAAAAGCTGTTTAAACAAAATTTTTCGATTTAATTATATAAAAATAAAGCAGTTTTTGCTACTTAGCTTTTGTTTGCTAGTTATACAGCTATATTAAAAGTTTTAGCAAAGTTGTTAGTTTATAAAGTTATATTTAAACAAAATATACTAACTATAGCAAAAAAAAAAAAATAAAAAAAATATAGCAAACTGCTATATTATAAAAGTTATACTTAAAAACAATTTATAGCAATAAATTTAATTTTATTATAGCTAAACTAACAGCTATTTTATAAAGTAGCTTTTTATAAAAAATTGTTAAAACTTAGTTTATATAGTTATTATTTATTAACTTAAAAAAAATTAAATATATTATAATATATTTATTTATAGTACTAAAGCAAAGCTTAAAACAAAACAAATATATAAAAGTTAACAAAAAATAAAAAAAAATAAATAAAAACAAATAAAAGCAAAAAATAATATTAGTTAATTATTACTATTAAGTTTTATTATTTAATATAAATAGCAATTTTTAAATATTAAAAAATTGTTAGTAATATATATATTTAAAAATAAATATATAAATAAAACTAATAATATAAAGTTTAGTTTAATTTTTATTTAATAAATATTTTATTATTATAATATATAAACTGCTTTAATTTTTTTTATATTTTAGCTACAATAAACTGTAAACACTATTACTTTTTATAAAATTAAACAATTATAAAAATTAAATATATTTTTTAACTTTTTTTTATTAAAAAGTATATAATTATACTATTAAACTATTAGTTTAATATATTTATATTTTAATTAGTTAAATATATTAAAACAGTTTTAAAAGTAGCTTTATTTTTTTTAAAAACTATTATTTTTAATATTTTTATTATTATTATTTTTTAATGCAATTTATATATAAATAAAAATGTTTTTAATAATAATTTTGATTTTTTAATATTATAAAAAATATATAAAACCTAATAGTAGCTAATTTTATTTTAGATTAAAAATAGCTATACTAAAATTTAAAACTTAAAACTAAAAACTTACTAAAACTTACTAAAAAAAAGAATTAAATTAATTATATAAACAAATAAATAAAAACTTTATTAACTAATTATACTTTAATTAACTAAAAGTTTTATAAAAAATAATAATTTTTAAAACATTAAAAAATATAAATTTTTAAAAAAATAAAATTATAAATAAATAGTTAAAAATAACTTTTTTTTTTACTGCTATTAGTTAATAAATATATTTTAGTAGTTAATTATTTAATATATAAAGTAGTAATAAAAACCTAGTTTTAGTTTATTTTTTTATTATTTTTAACAATATAATTAATTATTTTATTAAAACTTAACAACTGTTTTTTTTAATAATATAATTAATTATTTTATTTAATACAATTAAAAAGTTTAATTAAAATAATAATAAAAATTTAATTTTGTTTTAACTTTTTATTATTATTAACAATATAATTAATTATTTTTTATTAAAATTTAACAATTTTATAAACTTTATATATTTAGTATAATTAAAAAGTTTAGTTAAACTATTTACAAAGTTATTTTTTAATTTAATATGTTAAAAGTATATATAACTTGCTTTAATTTTTTAATTAATATAATAATATATTATATAAATTAATTTTTTTTATATTTTAGCTATAATAAACTATAAATACTATTATTAACAACTACTATTAATTTTAAATATAACAATTTTAATAGTTTTTTATATCTATGTTTTTACTTTTTTTAAAAAATATATTTTTTTTTTTTTAAATATATATTTATAATATTTTTTATAATAGCTATAGTTTTTATATTAGTTTTATTTAATTAAACATTTGTTATATTTGTTTTAAATAATATAAATTAAACTTGCTTTTTTATAATAAACTTAGTTTTGTTTTAACTAAATGTTTAATTAGTTAAATATTTAAATAAAACATATATATAGTTACAACTGCTACTAGTACTATTATTATTATTTATTTTATTGTTATTTTTATTATTTTTAGTTTTGCTTTTATATTTAATATTATTAGTATTTTTATTTTTATTATTACTTTTTTTTAAGTTGTTATTATTATTATTATTATTTTAGTTTTAAAGCAAATAAACAAATTTTAAAACAAAAAATCGTTTTTATTTTATTAGCAAAAATTATAAAAAATATATATATTATTTATTTTTAAGTATTATTATATAAAATTTATAGTTGTTTTAACATATTTAAATATATTAAACTTTTTAATATATTTTAAAACTTTTTTTTTTTTATTTATATTTTAATGCTTAAAAATATTTACTAATTTTTTTTTAATTTATAAATAATAATTTAAATATTTGCTAAATATAATAAACATTATAAAAATAGCAAAATAAACTAGTTTATAATAATATAATTTTAGCTAGTTTTTATATTTTAGCAAGCTTAAAGTTTTAAAAAAAAAAAACAATAATATAAAATAAAAAATTAAAAAATAATTTAAAAACTTTTTATATAAACTTTATAATATATAAATATATATAATAAATAAAATATATATAGTTTTATATAAATAATAGTTAAAAATATATAAATAATATTTATATTTATAATATAAAATTTTTTTTATTTTTTATAAGTTAAAAAAGTTATAGTTATATTTAAGCTATATTTTTTATTATTTTAAATTTTTGTAACAACTAAACAAAAAAAACTATAAACTATTAAACAAACTTTTTTTTACTGTTTAAATTGTTTTTGCTACAACTTTTTTGTTTTAATTTATATTTTTGTTTATATTTAATTAAATATTAATATATTTTTATAATTAAAGCAAAAAGTATATAAAAGTTAACAAAAAGTAAAAAAAAGTAAAAAAAAGTAAAAAAAAGCAAATAAAAACAAAAAAAAATATTAGCTAGTTATTATATTAATATAACTTTTTTATTTAAAGCTTTTTTTTTTTATTTTTAGTTTTGCTTTTTTATATTATAACATTGTTTTTATTTAAAACTTTTTTTTTAACTTTGTTTTTTTATATTATAATATTGTTTTTATTTTTAGTTATTATTGCTATATTAATACAATTTTATTAATACAACTTTTTTATTTAAAGCTTTTTTTTTTTATTTTTAACTTTGCTTTTTTATTTTTTTTTGTTTTAATTATTTATTTAATTATTACTACAATATATAAACTAGATTTATTACTAAAAATAATTATAATATTAAAATGTAAAACTTAAAAAATAAAAAGTATAAAGTTTAAAATAAAAAATATAATACTAACTATAATAGTTATAATAATTTAAAAGCTTTAAATTTAAACTTTAAAAACAAGCTATTTAATACTGTTAATAAAAAACTGCTTAATATTGTTAATAAAAAACTAGCTAGTTTAAATATAAAAAAGCCGATTTAAAAAAAAAGCAACTAAATATAAAATAACTATAGCTATATATAAATAAAAAAAAAAAAAATATAACTTAAATTTAATTTATATAATTTGAAAGTTTTATAAATTTTTAAAAGTTCATTTATTTGTAACAACTTAAAAAAAAATATTTTACAAGTATTAAAACAACTTTAAAAAACTTAACTTGTTATTTTATATTAAAAAAAAAACATAAAAACAATATATTAAAAAGTTATTAAAATATTTATTGACTTTTTTTAATTATATTAAAAACTAAAATTAAATTAAATATTAAAACTAAACTAAAAACTAAAATTAAAAATATTAAAACTAAGCTAAAAACTAAAATTAAAAATATTAAAATTAAATTAAACATTAAAATTAAATTAAATATTAAAATCAAATTAAATATTAAAATCGATTAATTAAATATTACAATTAAATAGCATTTTAATTATAATTAAACTTTAATTTTTTTAGCTTTTTTTTTAATATAATATATAACTGCACAAATTTTGTTTTTAATAATAATAGTTATATTATAGCAAATTATACAAAAAATAACTTGTTTTTAAGTTTTAATTATATAAACTTTGCAAAATAATATATAGCTTTAATTATTTTTGCTTTATTAAAGCAGTAATTATATATTTAATATAATTAATGTAATTTTAAAACTAAAAAACTTAAACTAAAATAACTTTTTTATATTTTAATAAACTATATAATAATTTATATTTTTTATAATATAAATATTTTAAACTATATAAATTAATTTAGTAAACTATAGCAAATTATTAATAATAACAATATATAATTTTAAAAATTTTTTAAAATATTATAAACTAATATTTGTTTAAACTTTATTAAAAAGCTGTTATTATAATAAAAGCTGCAATTATTAAATTAATTTTAAAGTTAAATTTTTTAACTTTATAACTAATATTTTATATAAAAATATCGCTGATTTAATTATTGTTTATATAATAAATTATATAACATTTTGTTTTAAATTATTTAAAATTATAATATTAATTAAATTAAGTTTAATATATATTTAATAATTTTATTAATTAATTATTATAAAAAAAAAGTTTTTTATTTATTTTATAAATAAAATGTTTTTTTTATTTAATTAACATTTTAAAATTGCAATATTATTTTTAATTAAACAAAAATATAAATTAAAATATTAAAAAAATACAATTAAACTATAATAACATTAAATATTAACAAAAAAAATTTAACATTTAAATAGTTTTTATATAAAATTATATATTAATTATATTTTAAGCTACAACAATTAAAAGCTAAAACTTTAAATTTAAATATAAATAAATTATATTTTAAAATTAGTTTTAACTAAATATGTTTTTTTTTAATTTTTTTTATAAACTATTTAATAAAAGCAACTATTAAAAATTATTTTTAATATAATATTGCAATAAAAATAAAATATTAAAATATTATTAATAATTAAAATTTTGATTATATTTTTAATTAAAATTTAAAATACTTAATTATAAAATTTACTATTATAATAATTAATTATAAACAAAGCAAATATAATATTAATATTACATAAAATATAAATGTAATTATTTAATTAATTTTATAAAATAATATATTTGCTGCTTTTTATAATATAATAAATAATAAAATCTAAAAAATTAAGTTATAGCTAAAAAAAATTAAATATTTGCTATAACAATTTATATATAATACTTTATTACTAATTAAACTATAAATTAATAATAAAATATATAATTTTTTATATTTAGTTTATTATATATTTTAGCTATTAATAAATTTATATATATATTATATAATTAATTATTACTATTTAAATATAATATTTAATTATAAATTATATTTAAAAAAGTTTTTTTTAAACAAAATTTATTGCTTTTATAAAAACTATAAACATTTTAAAAATATTAAAACATATAACTACAATATAAAAAATTATTGAAATATATTTTTATACTTTTATAAAAATTACAAAACTGCTTTTGTAAAAAAAAGTTATTTTAAATAATATAAACAAACTATATATTTTAAAAAAAAACTGTTTTTTTATAATATATATAAAACTGCTTTTATAAAAAAAAGTAATTTTAAATAATATAAACAAACTATATATTTTAAAAAAAAACTGTTTTTTTATAATATATATAAAATTATTTTTGTAAAAAAAAGTTATTTTAAACAATATAAATAAATTATATATTTTAAAAAAAAACTATTTTTTTATAATATATATAAAACTATTTTTGTAAAAAAAAGTAATTTTAAATAATATAAACAAGCTATATATTTTAAAAAAAAACTGTTTTTTTATAATATATATAAAACTACTTTTATATAAAAAAGTAATTTTAAATAATATAAACAAATTATATATTTTAAAAAAAAACCGTTTTTTTGTAATATATATAAAATTGCTTTTATAAAAAAAAGTAAGTTTAAATAATATAAACAAACTATATATTTAAAAAAATAGCTAATTAATTTAACTAAATAATATAAACTAAATATAAATATAAAATTAAAGTTATATATAAAAAAACTAAATTTAAATTTAAATTTAAAGTTTTTAATTTATAAATAATTATTTTTAATATAATAAAAACTTAAAATTAACTTTATAAATTTAATGTTTAGTTTTTTTTTTATTATAAAATTAATTTTATTTAATTTTAATAAATTATTACAAATTTATTATTTATATATTTTAGTTAATAAAATTAAATAATAAACAAATAATAAAATTAAACAAATTAACTTATATTAAAACTTAAAAGTTATTTTTATAACTATTTAAGTTTTTTTATATATAATATTTTAATAATATTAAACTTTTAATAAAAATTTTTTATATAATATATATTTTATAATTTAATTATTAAAAAACTAATTTTTAAACAAAAATTTATTTATTTTAAAACAAAAAGTATTAAAATTTACAATATATACTATTTAATAACAATTAAATATTATAAATATAAATAAATTTATTTTTAAAATATTACAATATAATTTTTAAATTTAAACAAATTAAAAAATACTTTTAATTAAATATTAAATTAATATTATTTATTAAATAAAAAATAAAACTAATAAAATATAGCTGCTATAAATATAAAACTAAAAAAACTTAGTTTAAAAAGTTATTATTTAAATTTATTTAAAAAAATTTTAAAAATATAAATATTATAAAACAATTATAAAACTAAACATTAATTAAATTAATAGTAATATATATATTTAAAAATAGTTTTATTTTAAAACTAGCTATATATATTTTATAAAGTAAAAACAAAAGCTTAAATAATAAAAGTATTAAAATATAACTAGCTTTAAGATCTTATAGCTAAATAACGTTTTTGTATACAAAGCAGACTTCTGCAGTAGACTCTCGCAGCAGACTCCCGCAACAGACTCCCGCAACATGTGTTCAGAGCTGAGATCTTGCCAAAAATGGAAAATCAAGCCTCCAGCGGTTAAGGTGGTTCATCAGGATCACGCCCTTGTTGGCGGGCCCCAGGGCGTCCGCGATGTGCGCGCCCTCCGCGGCGCCGAAGACGATGCCGCCGTACCGCGCGTACACGGCGTGCGCGTCGTGGAAGTTGCACACGTCCTGGTTCAGCATCTCCAGCGGCCGCGCGAAGGCGCTCCAGGCGCGGCCCGCGTTGCTGTGCGCGTGGCAGACGGCGTGGACTGTGGGTGGGCGTGCGCCGGTGTTAGTTTAGATAGGTAGATCACACTGGTTGTTCGCGCGCCGCGGTTCGGTAGGTCCTTGGCGGGTGAGAGCTGAGGGGATGACGGGGTGGTACAGTCATACTGACGCGAGCTGACTGGGCGTAGAACTACAGGACAACAACAACACGGCAGAGCCAATCGGAACACACCGGACGCTTGGAAAACAGGTACGCAGGATCGCAGGTACGTATGAAGTGTGCAGGCACGTACCGTCGTCAGGCCGTCTCTTGTGCACGGCAGCGTGGATCAGATAGCCAGCAGCGTTGGCAGGGCGCGACGTGTTGCCGCCGGCCACGCGCCCCGTCTCGATGTCCAGGCAAATCATGTCGCCGGCCGCCAGCATGCCGAAGTGCCGGCCCAGGGGGTTCATCCACATGAGGCCTGGGTGCTCGGGGTCCCGTACCGAGATGTGCCCGGATTGGCCCTCGGTGAACCCGCTGCGCGCGAAGAAGCGGAACGTCGCCGCCATGTGCGTCAGCATGTGCCGCCGCGCCGCCGCGTGGTTCGGGAACGTCGGGATCCCTTTGCGTCGCCAGACTGGGTTAGACACCGGTGCGCTGGGCTACTCGGGAGGGGGTGGGTGCCTGGCTGTCTGGGTGGATGGAGCTGGGGACTGGGTGTTTCTTGAAGTGAGGCTCCTCTGCGGTGGGTATTTGTGTATCTTACCTGGCATCACCATGCCGTGTGAGATGGCCTAAGGCTGTAGGTTAGCGGCGTGCTGCTACATGGAAGAACCCGGAGACGTAAGCTTGGATACAGGACGTCCAAGGCCCCCCTACGTGGTTGGGCTCGCGTGAGAGGCAATAAGAAGTCCGAGTAAGCGTGTAGTTCGGGTCAACTGACCTCTAAAGGGGTTTTCTCCTCCCCCGTAATCGCCTTACCAGTGTCATCTTCGGGTTTCTTCTCGCCGTTTGGCGTCAACGTCAGCGTCAGCGTCTGCTGTACGGTTTCGGTAGATGTCGTGGGCGCCATGGTTGAGACAGCGGCGAGGTTACGTGAGGTAGATAGTCAGCCAATGAGCAGTGTGTTTTTCCTCGACTAACGTCGTCGTATCTATAAGTGATGCTTTTAGTATCGGTTATGCGAAAGGGTTGCAGGGACGCCAGGAGTCCCCTGATATGATATGCTGTGTACCCCAACAAAACACGTGTATAACGTATATGTATGCATGTATGTATGTGAGGTAGGTATTATTACGTGGGAGATTCGGAGCTCCTCGGGTACGTATAGCTGAACTCCATCTTCCCCGCTTGCGGACCGGAATCGGCAGAAACACCGGGTGCCCCGATAAAGCTAACCGCATCCTATCTTGCAGCTAGTATATCAGTTCAAGTACGGGTTTAGATAAGTCTTACGTGGAGACTATCTTATATTTCTTGTATTTATCTACTCGCCAGGCGATGTACTAGATAGTAGTTGTATCTCGTAGACGAGGAGTTGGTGATAATTCGAGATTGAGAGTTATGTGCGATGTTTGAAATGTCATTCATACTCAATATTAAATCAGTTTACACTATAGAATTAGTTGCTGCTCTTGAGGTCACCGGTATCTCACTTGATGGGGCCAGCTTTGCATACTCGTAAGCTCATTAATGGCGGATACTAGTAACAAGTGCCATGTCTCTAGAAATCATATAGTAACTCGGAAGCCTATATTCCCCTAGCCTTTCTACCTAGATATACCGCAGTGTATTCAAGGTTTGAAGCTGCAGCCATGTTCAAGGTGCACAAAATGCCTTTTGAGCCGTGACCGTCGGTACCATATTACATCTTACAACGCTAGAAGTTGAGTTTCCAATGCCTAAGCCTCGTAGAATTATCATCCGATTAGATATTTTAGTTACAAAGGATACCTAGGCTCAAGGTTGTATCAAATACCGAATCAAGGGATTCATATTATTTATGCTTTAAATACAAACCTATTGTCTTACCTAATACCATTTACACTTATGTATGATTTTCAACAAATTAGTTGTCGCGATGATATTTACAATCAAGGTAAACTCTTGCTCTAGGTTTTTACTATGTTTTATGTACTATACGGTAATCATACCAACTCTCTCGGTATAGACTACAGCATCCGTCTAGTATTAGAAAAGTGATAATATATACTGCTTAGCTAGTGGTGCCTTGTCATGTGCTATTCAAGCCAGCCTAGGTCATCTAAGCTGAACTCAAGAATTTGTCTGTTGTAGATACTCACTTTTTCCAATTTGTTCTCCACTTCTACTTATGATAATGAGGAGATATATAACCCCGTGTTATGTGGTTGGACTTGAAGTGTCTTTCACGGCCGGACATGCTAGAAAACGTATTAGTTTAGTAAAGAACTGCACATGTTCTAACAACTGTACATATAAACCATATTATTAGCTCCAACATAAAGATTGAAGCAACTACCTTATGTTCAAAGTAACTACCTAGGTACCCCGCCTATCACATATTGACGAGGGCTATTGCTATATACAATAGTGTCCTGGAAGTTCACCGCTGCTCGCGCCGTCGTGTTTATCAAATTACCCTGTGCCTTCCAAACGTCTAACTTTGTGATTCAATTATCTTTAGTGTGCCTATGCTATTGTGAGGAGTTTCCAGTGATGATGGGTTCGTATCTTTCCACTCTAGAACAGGCAAGTGGAATTGAATGTTAGGTTTTCGACTTACGTATACAAGCAGGGTCTCTCAGAGCAAGTTAGTTTTCTCATATAGTAAATCAGCCTAAGGAAAGTGATACTCGCGTCCCTGTCATGTTGTATGAGACTTCCATTAGGGTTCATTAGCAGGTTCTCTCCTTGTTTATTTACGTTCCTGCACCTTATGGCTACAGACATACCTACCTAGTAGAGCACGGTGATCCGCCGGGGCAGGAGGTTGGTTCCTTCATAAGAATTGTTTGCTCCCCATGAATTCTCTCGGCGGTCTAATCCAAGGTACCTAAATCGTAGCTTCCACTACTCTTAAACATAACCCAGTATTTTTACTCAGAGGTAGATTTAGGCGTTGCCCCATCAAATCCCGGCAAGCTACGGTAGACACCTAATTCAATCTTCCACCGCAAAAGTTTCGATGATCCCGCAGCATTATCTCATATTCAATCTCAGGGCATTGCCAGTTGGAGAGAACATCACACAGGTATCCCGCAGGTTATAAATACCAATACACAATACGCTTTCAAGAATGGCATTACCATTGTGTACCAAGATGGATGAGCAAAATTACCAACAGCAGAATTTTGATGCAGACGATGAGTATGAGCCAGGCAACAACAAAAAAGACAATTTCGTTATCATATCCGAAGACGAACAAATGTAAGCTATATATATGCCGCGCAATCGTGAATCCTCTGTCGCTGACTAACCTTGGTGTAGGTCTGATGAAGAAGTTGAACAACAACGCATAGCTAGACGTCGGTCTAGGGCGCCCAGTCTATCGCCCAAAGCTCAATCTAAGCCGTTCAGCCCACCTCCAACCCGACCTCCAGCCCGAGCTCCAATCCGACCTGGTCGTAGAGGTCGACCTCGAACGATGTCTCGTATTGGAATTTCCCAGCATGAAACGCGTTTCCTAAAAGACGGTACAATGATAAGAGGCAGACAGGGAGCGACTTTTGGTGGATTTGTCCCTCCCTGTCGACCACCACCCATGGTGCCACCAGCAAGCAGGAGCTGCCCTCACAAGGTCCCCGCTACAACGGGGCGGTTTGATGATGCTATTTCTATTGCGGACAGTGAACTCTCAGAATTTGGGTGTAATGATGACGAAGAAATGCCGGAATTGCTTTTAGTCAGCTCTTCTGAGACTAAGACCCTCGAAGAGCTTGACGCACTTAAAGAGCTGCAGTACGCTCTCGGGAATATACAGACTTCTGTTATGCCACCCCCTACAGCAACTGGTGGAGCTCAAGTTCCTAGTTCTGGTATTGGCAGTGTTAGCAAAAGACGGGCTTCGATCAGCTTTCCTTCCAGCAAGACGGAAAGTGAATCATGCTCGAAGAAGTGTAAGCATGACAACTAACAAAACGAGAACTTGGGGGCGTCCTGATGAAGGTACAAAACATGAAGTAGAGAATGGGTTGTTGTTGAGGGTATAGATTCGCTCGGAAAAAAAGGAGAAAAAAGGATATATGTTAGAAGCAGAACCACCTATTACAACAAGTCACCCGGGCAGACTGCAATGCTGTTGATGCTGGATAGGAAGAATGAAGCCAATGTACGTACAGCATTGGGGAAACAAGCACAGTCCACAAATACAGATAATGCGTAATAGCTGTGCTATGCAGGATTAGGTAGCAACATTATTGATCTGTTCTATTGACTATCGTGCCATGACCTTGAACCTTGTGACAGTCCATTTACCCCTTTGGGCGCGTCTTTGGCACAGCGACTTAAAAACCGAAAATTGGAATTACTTGTATATGCAGAATATTCTAGAACAATATTATCTGAGCATGATATCGTTGTTTTATTAGGTGTAACTAGTATGTAATACGCCTTGTTATTCTACTTTCTATGTTATAGCAGCTTAATTAGTAGGTAGGCCTTGTAGATAATTGTCACAGACTAGGGTTTCCTAACCTAGGTGTGTGACAGGAATACTAAGCCAATCAGTCAATCAGTCAACTGTATATAAGATCTATAGCCTAGAAGGGTCAGGGACCTGTTTCCTGACCTCTTCAAGTTATCAACCTTCTCTCTCGGCCACCTATTGGTAGCCTACCCCTCGTACACTTACTATTTCGGTCCTATTTTGCCAGTGACTCGCTATTGCACCTGGTCAAGTCCAGTCCCTATCACCTATTATAGGTCTAGTAGTAACCAGTCCTAATAGGTCCTTGTGACAATAATGAAGCGTTGCATTTTTTTCTGCCATTTCTTTTTTTAATATGTACTAATTTGACTAAGTTGTACTGATACAAAGCTTATAGCTTCACTACTAAGTAGTCCGGGGTTGTATATTAGCAACATGTCGAAAACTGTGTTAACTCTGGTGATTTTTAACATATCGCTGCTTGTATGTAGCTAGTGACTTAAGGCCCTCGCCACTTCAAGCCGATGGGCTAAACTACTAGGCAATTTAAGCGTTAGCGATGACTTGGGTGACAATACTTAGCCTTGATGTAAATTAAAAGTACAAGTCCAATATCCCGCTAATAGTTTAAAATCCAACATTAATGCCTATGTATTCCTTTAGCTGGTTTTTTTTTCTCTTCTGCATTCCCAACTGGCACCTGGCCTAGTTGCTGGAGATAATGCTCGACCTCAGCCACTAGAAAATTTTAATACTAAAATATTAGTAGTAAATATTCGCGTTAAAACTTACCACAAAGTGTGCTAAGTTCTCTTGCTGTGTTAGGGAGCTGAACGACTTGGTGCGTATTAGTATTTTTTAGTGATTTTAGAATTGATTCTGGTCGTATAACTGCGCTGTTTTGAAGTCGGGCGCGGTTATTATAGTCGCTACTAAAATATTAGCCCTTTAAACTCCTAGCCAACAATTACGATTATAATCAAGATCACTTACAAATCGTCTAGGCTCAGTCGTAAATCTTGCATCCCTTGGCGCATCTCATCGCCTAGGCCATTAATGGCCTGAGTCAGGGTCTGAGTCAGGGTCGATATGGCACTCTCGAGCTGCTCGGTTAATTGGGTTGCAGCATTCTGGACCGTAATACCCTGATTGGCGAGGTTCGAACAACGGCCAACTTCGACAGACGTGCCTTGGAGAGAACCGCTCAAAGCTTGGAAGTCGGGTTGGGGTTCGGGTTGGGGTTGTTGTTGAACATTTACAGCGGCCATGGTAATGGATGGAGGCTTTAGGACGTGATAAGTCGGGTTGGTAGAGAACGGGTAAGTGATAGAGCGATTATGAAGATAAAATAGAGAAATGTGGATAAATGACGTGGAGTGCCATAGCAGCTAAGATAAATATAAGCATTTGGTTGCCAAGGTAACAATAGCTACTACCGCAGGCTCCACTAATTTCTCCGCTATATATGAACACGGGTAACCAGAAAGTCTTCAACGCCGGGAAGCCGCACCCAAAATTCGAGAATGTGGACGATCTCAAGGCGGCTCTAGCTGAGGCAGGGGTCGTCAAACTCACTGTTTGGATTTGGTTATACTGAATGATGGAGCAATCTGAAACTGACACTTACTGGGAGCATTATCGCGTCGGTCGTTACTATCGCCACCCAACGGGAGCTTGAATAGTGTAGAGAAGGCGATGTTCGGCCACAGAGCACATATATTCATTCAACGTCTTCATTCTGGCTGTTGAAAAATGAAATCTCTATGAACATGCAAGAGTTAGTCGTAGTTGTAGTCTGTGACGCTAGAAGAAACTGACGAATAGCCCCTTATCACCTTTTACCAAATTTCTGGCCTTGGGGTTATTTAAAGCTATCGAACCTTGTCTCTGGATTGGTAAGGAATCTGTTTACAGAATAATGACATCATGTTATAGTGTTCGTTGGGCGTCGGCTCTGGCTCATTCGCAAGACGGCTGATATAGAATAGAGGTTGAGCCCGAAGGGATGTACCTTGGCTCCCGCCCAATCAATGACACCAATAAGATGATAGGTCACTTTTTCGAGTATGATGTTGCAGGAGCCAAGATTTTGATGGAGGAGAATTATAGGTAGAGACATGATGTCGTTTATACTAACAGGTTGAGGGCTTTTCCAAGATAAAGCCGTAAAGCTGACGATAAGTTAGACAAAAATTGCAGGGGCAACATACTGTGTGATGTTGCCCATGAGATTCTTGCGCTACAAGAGATTGGCCGGGGGAAGCCATGTAGCAGGATGAAATTCATGATAAACATAGAGCGGCTCTTGGCCCCCTTCCCCAATCTTGCCCTCAATAGACATCTTCGGCAACCCATATACACTACTATGGCCGGAGAGCTAAGGACTCGAGACAAAACTGAACAACGTGCACTATTATAATTCAAAGCCAGCATAGGCTGTATAGCTAGCTGCACGCGCCCTAGATATCACCAGGTTCTATATAGTATGATTTTGCGCTTAAGTTCAACTTCCTAGGAAGTCGCTCCAGACATACAACCCTGTAATATATACTATGCGATAAAAGTATAAAATCATGCTCGGATAATAGTTTTATTAGGTGTATGCAAGTAAAACTCGGCCCCGCCACCCCACTTTTAAGTCACTGTGCTGGGGGGCATTCGAAGGGATAAGGTAGGTACCTAGCAGGCTATCACCACACTGATGAAATTATTTCTCCAAAAGTTCTCTGGGCAGCCGATATCGAACTCCCAAAGCTTGCCAGGCGACAGTGCGTTTTGAAAGAAACAACAGCGTAAATACCACACCGTAAAATCCCAGATTTATTTCCAGTGAATAGAGAATCACCTTTTTTTCTTCCTCATTTGACTTGGAACCCCCCAGATCGCGTTACGGCTCGCCTATTAGGCTCCTTTAAAGATGCAGGCCCCGGTCCTGGTTATGAGTGAGCCCCTCCATGAAGCCAGCAACCCTGGGAGCTCGACGACAAGCTCGTATGCGCCAGGTAGCCATGCAAACCCATACTAATAGCTGCTCTACCTCTAGATACCCAGAGCGGCGAGAGGCAAGTAGGTCGAAAAGCCCAGCTGTCCAACATTGCTGCCGCAAAGACGTACGGTTCACCCCCCGCGCCGTCATGCCCCGCTTCCACTGATCCCCAGATCTAGGGTTTCCGACATTATTCGATCATGTCTCGGTCCCAAGGCCATGCTAAAGATGCTGCTCGACCCCATGGGCGGCATCGTGCTGACGAATGACGGGCACGCTATCCTGCGAGAGATCGAGGTGTCCCACCCCGCCGCGAAAAGCATGATCGAGCTGAGCCGGACACAAGACGAAGAGGTCGGAGACGGTACAACGACAGTGATTATCTTGGGTACGTGCACCAAACAAATCCTGTTAAAGCATACTGGTGCTACCGTTGCTACCGTTACTATTTTTCTAACCCAGACATAGGCGGTGAAATTCTTGCGCAAGCCCTACCCCAGCTAGAAAGAAACATCCACCCAGTCATCATCATCTCCGCCTTCAAACATGCCCTCAAAGACGCCCTGGAGATCGTTGATGAGATCTCTCTACCTATAGATATCGACGACGACAAGGCGATGAACAGTTTAATATCTTCCTCGATCGGCACAAAGTTTGTCTCTAGATGGTCTGATCTGATGTGCAGCCTTGCCCTGAAAGCCGTTCGGACTGTCTCGTGGGAAATCAGCAACGGGAAGCAAGAGGTGGATATCAAGAGATATGCGCGCGTCGAGAAAGTGCCGGGCGGCGAGATTGAAGACAGCAGAGTGCTCGATGGTGTCATGCTCAACAAAGATATCACCCACCCCAAGATGCGGAGGCGGATCGAGAACCCGAGGATCGTTCTACTCGATTGCCCTCTAGAGTACAAGAAGGGCGAGTCGCAAACCAACATCGAGATCACCAAAGAAGAGGACTGGAATCAGATCCTACAAATCGAAGAGGAGCAGGTCAAGTCGATGTGTGAGGCCATTATAGCGTTGAATCCCGATCTTGTCATCACAGAGAAGGGTGTTTCGGACCTGGCACAGCATTACTTCATGAAGGCGAATATCACTGCCCTTCGCAGAGTCCGCAAGACGGACAACAACAGAATCGCCAGGGCTACGGGCGCTACGATTGTGAACCGAGTGGACGATCTCCAAGAATCAGATGTCGGTACCAAGTGCGGCCTATTCGAGATCGAGAAGATTGGCGACGAATACTTCACTTTCCTCACAGAATGCAAGTCACCGAAGGCTTGCACGATTCTCCTTCGAGGCCCCTCCAAGGATATCCTCAACGAGATTGAGCGTAACCTGCAAGATGCCATGGGTGTAGCCCGAAATGTCATCTTCCATCCAAGACTATCACCTGGTGGTGGAGCGACGGAGATGGCCGTTTCGGTTAGGCTAAGTCAATTGGCGAGAAACATTGAGGGCGTCCAGCAGTGGCCGTACAAGGCCGTCGCCGATGCTCTAGAAGTCATCCCCCGAACTCTGGTGCAGAACGCCGGCGCGAGTCCTGTAAGGGTGCTTACAGAGCTGCGCGCTAAGCATGCAGAGGGCAAGAGTTCATGGGGCATCAATGGAGACACGGGCACAATTGTAGATATGAAGGAATACGGTATCTGGGAACCAGAGGCTATTAAACTGCAGAGCATCAAGACCGCCATCGAGGTAAGTTCTTCGACCCACGACGTCAATATAACGAAGACAAGATACTGACATGAAGTTTAGGCTGCTTGTCTTTTGTTAAGAGTTGACGATATCTGCAGTGCAAAGTCGGCACAGCAAGCTGGCGCAGCTGGACTCGGCGGCGGCGATGATTAAATGGCCCTATGCCGCTATCTAAAGAATGTGTTTTACAGACATGTTGAGGACATACCCCTGTACCAACAGCCGGCTTCTAAAACTTTGATGATAATAGGACACAACTAGATGGCTCTGTCGGGTTTCTGATACAATTAAATAAATATACTTGATGGTACAGATGTGACATACTTTGCGGCTGTATTATTAGTTTCTACACGAGGCGGCCATAATTATCATGCTGAGTTCCTCTCAACTCACACGGCAGATGTTCAATCAATGCTGGGTATCTCGGCCTGCTCTATCACTCTACTCTCTCCCCTTCGTTGCTATCGCGTCAGTCATCCTCGATGAGTATACCCCTAGCTTCTTCCATCGGTTGATCGACTGCGTCCCGGGCGCCATCCTCACCAGTATCCCTGTCGCTCCTCGTGAGTTCTATCCTCGGCTTGACGCTATTCTGTGATGTCACGCGGCCAGCAGCGCCATTTCCCCCGGCGGCGTGTAGATTATTAGTATTGTTGTTGCTATTGCTGCTGTTGTTGTTGTTGTTGCCGGCATCGCCATTTTTAGCGCGCTCCCTCGCCTTCCGCTTCTTGTCGCGCTTCTCGCGGTTGCGGCGGGTCTTGTCGTCGTCGCGGGAGCGGCGCTCGTCGTGGCCGCGGGCGAACTCGGCGTCGGCGGCCTCGCGGGCGACCTCGTCGTCCATGCGGCGCAGGCGCTCGTACTCGCGGCGGCGGGAGGCCTTGTAGACGTGGAACTCGCCGGAGCCGGCGCCGGCGCTGGAGCCCTGGACGTTGGTCACGATCTCGGGGGGCGCCGCAGCCAGGCGGGATACGGCGTCGTGGCGCGGCGCGGTGCGGATCTCCTGGTCCGGGCGCGCGAAGAGGGTGGAGAGGTCTGCGGCTTGGGAGGAGAGGGGGGTTAGGGCGCGCTTCTTTGTCGGGCGCTTGGAGCGCGGGTCGGCGGAGGTTGGGATGCTTTCGGGGCCTTCGCCGGACATGATTGTGGTGGGTTTTTGGGTTGAGGTATGAGGCGTGAGGCTCGGGGTGGAGGTGGGATGGGTGGGATAAGGGGGATGAGTGGTGGCGTAAGGCCGAGAGAAGGAGGAGGAGGCGGAGGCGTTCTTTGCTGACGACCGGTGTGTCAGAATGTGATAGCCTCGTGTCGTGGAATGTTTCGCAAGGCGATCAGCTGTGGAAACAAGGAGAAGATCAGTATCTGCAGTACCAGGCGACCAATTGGCGACCCGGAGTTGGCAGCACAATCAGGCAACACGATAAAATAAAGCAACGTGCTCTTCGGATCGACGGTGGCGCTAGTTGTTGTTGTTGCTGTTGCTGTTCATCATGTGCTTCTTTGGGCTTGTCTGTAAGTTATGGCGACGGCATCTCTGGAGATGAACCGACTAATAAAAAGTTGTTCTAGTGCACCTACACTGCCTCCCTCCTGGGATTACTGGTCTGGGCGGGCTCTGGGCGGGCTCTGGGCGGGCTCCCCCGCCCCCCACCGGCACCAAGTCATGCCTCGCTAGGCACCTGCGGTTAGGTACCTACAGGACCGTTGATGATCGGCCTCGGGCCAATCAGAGAGGGGCCCCTCGTAAGCAGTCGGGGGGTTGTGGCTGTAGTATGAGGTCACTACCTGACAGCGAGGGGCACCTGTGAAACAACCTCTGAGCGTTGTCGCCCAAGAAAAATAGCCAACACACCAACTCATCATTCAAAACTGCCTATTTCCTGTTCGAGCCATTCCAAGCTCGTTACGCACTCACTTATTGGCTCTTTTCTCCCCATGTGCCGTGTGGCGCGTTTCCGCTTGCCCGGATATCGCCGTTCGTCATACCCTAGACACCCTAGACACTCATATAATAGATTAGCCCGGTGCTATATTATCGCTCCGTGCCACTGACAGCTACGTAGATCTAGATCTGGACCTAGACATCATTGCCCGCACTCGCTCGGCAGTCATTCTTTTTTTGACCCTCATACAACAGCAGCAGCAGCAGCAGCAACAGCAGCAATAGCAACAACAACAACTACAGTAACATTATTTCTCTCTCTCTCTCTCCGACCACACACGTCTCTATTATATCGAAAGTAGAAACTACCAGCGAGCCCTTGTTTCCTTCGCTACGCTATTATTCTCGTTTGCTAAACAACGATCGCTGCAACGGTCGCTCAGATCACACGTCACAGTCCAACTCGAAACCATTCTCTCTCCAAGCCAGCCATGGGTCGCCCTAGACTCATAATCATCATTCGACATGGCCAGTCTGAAGGCAATAGTCAGTATCCCCGTAAAGCCCCGCCTCTACTGCTGGACTCTGACCAGAATACAGAAAACCGAGACATACATCAGACCATTCCCGACCACCGGGTGAAACTAACCTCCGATGGCTGGGCACAGGCTCGCGAAGCTGGTCGTCGACTGCGAGCTATGCTTCGGCCTGACGATACGCTACAGTTCTACACCTCGCCCTACCGAAGAACGAGAGAGACGACGGAAGGCATCCTAGAAACTTTGACCTCGGACGACCCCGATCCTTCGCCCTTCAGACGATCTAACATGAAGATATACGAAGAGCCGCGCTTGCGCGAACAAGACTTTGGAAACTTCCAGCCCTGCAGTGACGAGATGGAGCGCATGTGGCAGGAACGTGCTGACTACGGACACTTCTTCTATCGCATTCCCGACGGCGAGAGTGCCGCCGATGCTTATGACCGTGTCTCAGGTTTCAACGAAAGCTTATGGCGCCAGTTTGGCGAGCAAGACTTTGCGAGCGTGCTTGTGCTTGGTATGCTACCCTCCTTTTTCTACATGTGAATTACAATGCGTATCAGCGCTGCTCAACAAAGTCAGCCTACTTACATATTACAAGTAACGCATGGTCTCATGTCTCGGGTATTCTTGATGAAGTGGTATCATTTCTCTGTCGAGTATTTCGAGGATCTGCGGAACGTGAACCACTGCGAGTTCTTGATCATGAAGCTCAAGAAGGACAGTGGGAAGTACATTCTGCAGAATAAACTACGGACTTGGTCTGAGCTGCGCCGCGAACGAGCTGCTCAAAAGGCCAAAGAAGCGAAGGAGCAGGGTGAAACTCCCGGCTCCAAAGACGCAGCCAAGTTGGATGCCGTTCCAGTGGCGCCACGAATATGGGGCGGCTGTCCCGAAGGTTGCACTCACAGCAAGCACTTTAAAATCCGCAGAGATTTGCTCGAACTAAGGCAGCACGACGAGGCCAGCGCGAGCGCTGGTGTGGCGTCCAATGGTGCGGACAGCGGTAACAGTGCGACTCATGGTAACGGTACCGGCACCGTTGCTAGTCGAAGGACGCTTGGAAGGCGACAGTTGAACAACTCCGATGATGATTCGGACGACCCCCGTGGTGCGCATCCCCCTTCTATTGATATACTTAAGGCCCGCGAGGAGGTCGTTTCTTCCCCCGACGGAACCCCGTCGTTCATCACGATCGAGGATCGCCTTCGCCACAACCTGAGCACGCCTAACAAGACAACCTATCTCCACGTCGGTCGCGATTTCGGCGGCACCTATTCAGGCCACGCTAGTGAAGAGGACCTGTCTGAGAGTGATGCTCGGGAGCGGCTGGCGACCAAGGCAGCGAGGGTGAAGAACGGCGATCGCAGCTCCAGTAGTCTCAACGGCAGCCTGGCCAAGGATCCCGCCACTAACAAGTATTCCAGCCGCCACGCTCATGCTAATCGACTTGGCGATGCGCCCAGCAACTCGGATCAAGGTTCGGATGATGGCAGCTACGAAGCAGAGGAAGATCTGGACAAGGCCGAGCAAGTGGATAAGAGCGTGCTTGGCAGCGTGTTTTGAACGGGCGAGGGGAGGAGGAGCCGCTTTGAAATCTAAAATTGCTATCTAAGTAGCAAACCTCGCGTGTGTTTTAGAGTAGTGTGCCCTGGCTAGATATACCCCTTGAGAATGAATATTATGATGATGACAGATCTTTGAGTCTAGTCTAGCTTGCAATATGTGTCTGCATGATTTGAGTGAAATGTGTATTCGCCAGTCATTGCCTTTGTCTTGAATATTTTTTCAGGTTTAGAGGATGGTTGTGAGACGATATAGGTTATTTTATGCGCTTATTGAATCGTGGTGTGATTCAAGATCACATGTTACTTCAATAATAAGTAGTCTCGTGTTTCTTAGTCGGTCTTACTTGATACGAGCAAACTACATGTTATAGATAATCGTCTCAAAATTATGACTATTCTTGATAATATACCCCCTATAGAACCAATACGACGCGAAATATAGTGAAAGCAAATGCATATTAGCGGTATATTCAGCTATTAATCGTGCGGGCGTGGTGTGGTGGATGTGTTATATAACCACATAGGAATATGATACACTTTGCACGCCCCATCCAGAGAGATAATACACTCACCATCGACCTTGAACTAAGTAGGTCATATACTGCGATCCATTTCATTTGTGTAATACATATATGGCGATAGTTTATACGTAAATAGGTATCTGCCTGTCGTAAGACTAGATTGTTTGTTGTCTCGTAGGGTCAGCTGCATCAATTGCCGGGTAGGGTTTCCCGAGCCTGAGGTTAGGTCTTAGCTTTTAAGTCGGTAATTTGTGGTCAACGCAATTAGAGGAACCGTTCTGATTATCTAGGTCTGCATTGTTCTGTATGTTTCGGATTAGGTAGTGGAATAATGAGATGTCGTTAAAGTTCGTCATGATTAAACAATATACACCCGCGATACTCGCACTGGTAGCTCTTAGTTGGTAGGGTCATTTGTTAATACGATCACCTAATTCTAATGTCTTCGCATTAGATTTTGGTATCGCTACAATCATCTGAGTCCATATAATACACATGTCTATATATAAACACATAAGTACGTATAATAAGAGTGCGTTGCTAAGGGACTATATGGTTGAGTATTTAGTGCTGTAATGATTACACATAGAGAGAAAGCAAATGCTATCTTGCTGAAGTTTAGGAACCATAAGACTCGGTTATACGTTATGACCATCTTAACCTTCGGTAAGCGAAAGAGACGAATGGTCAAGTTGGCTGAATGTTTACCGCGCAGCAGCTGAGAACAATTAATGATATTGATTGTACTTGAAGCTCATGAGACATATTTAAATAAGCATGCTATAAGTAGTTGCACTGGGCTAATTATGTGCAAACCGATAATTACTACGTCTAGTGTCTGCTCAGCATCCACCACTCACCCAAGACAGGTCGGAGCTATCTAAGTGCTTACCACTTGGTTAACGGTATGATGCCGGTGCAGTGTTTAGACAAGTCGGTAATTACATATAATAAGGAGTACAAGCGGTAAACAGATTGCATGATCCTGTGTTGTTCAAACTGCAGACTGAAAAGAGAACGGCTGATGTTAGATCTAGGAAACTCGTACCTAGGACTTGAGCAATAAGGGTTAATATCCACTTACCATTCTTACTCGTCTTCCATTCTCCGCGGCAGGATTTGCTTCATCCATATACAGTAAGTAGTCATGCAAATGCGTACATTCCTTCTCTGAACGCAAAGCTTGTATTTACTTCATAACATCGTTCTTGAATCCAAGTCCCAAGGGTGCTGAATTGACGCAGGGTCGATAACTACTAGTAACCAGCGAATCCTCGGTGCTATATGTTTTACCTTTGTTTTAGCCGTTGCTTCTCAATGCCGGTGGCAGTGGTCTGGCTATATATTCTACACTACGCAAGGTGCTGACGGGCTCGGACTACATGCTGGCGCCATAGCAGTCCGGCGGAGGTCTCGGCCGCACTAGGGGAGGCGGGAGGATTCGAGGCTGGACGAATGGATGATCTTCGTATAACTCAGGCTAAGGTAAGGGTCCCTTGTTCCTTGTAAGTAAGCCTGGCAAAGTGCGAATTTCGTTCGCTCTCTAGTGGCTGGGCTGGAGGAGCAGCAACTGGAATTCGAAGTAAGACGACAACGCTGATTACCACATACGTAGGACTTGGTACCTTCTCGTGGTATTTTCGGACTCGGGTCGGTAATGGTGATGATGACATAATGTAGCTATCTCTGTACGTGCGGATGGCAAAGTGTTCGGGTTTAGATAGGGCACGCAGAATCTGATATTCCGGATTTGGATATAGGTGGCCTGGTATATAGCTGAAGATATCAGTAGTACGTATTTGGCTAGACAGCATCTAGATAAACGTTGCCAGAGGTCATGCACATCACACCCATGCACCTACCTACGCGTGAGTATGCATGCATGACATCTAACCTTATCGACAGACGCGTCCGTCTTAGTGAGAAAATATCGACTACTAAGCTTTGGGGTGCATGGAAGAACGTTGGACGACGAGCAAATGCTATTCATTAACGGTAAAAGTCTTAATTCTTATTTCTTAAATTCGTGGCGGACATCACAACACTCTTGTGTGTTTATATCCAATGGCCCGTCAGCTACGTAACCCGGTGGCCGATTCATCCCGGCCTCCAAACCCGTCTCCCGTGTGAAAAAAATATATAGCCCCAATCCATACTCCTAAATACGCCTATATCTCGAATGTGACAAACGTTTTATAAAAAGCAAAAAATCTTGTTCACCCCCCTTTTAAAAACCTTTACATGACTGTACAACTACTGCTCGCAGCGGCTTTGGGCCCGGGCAGCGACTCGACGAGCTCGAGGACCTTGTGGTCGTCGATGGCGGTGGCGTAGCGCGTGGCCATGGCGTGCACGCAGTCGCGCGGCTGCATCTCGTAGGGGCACATGATCCAGCCGATGCCGGCGAGGAAGGACTTGCGGTACTCGGTGCGGACGTCCTCGTCGGAGCTCAGCAGGCCCTTGGCGCCGCCGTGCTTGGCCAGCGTGGCGAGGTAGTGGTCGACGATTTCCCACTCGTGGGCGCGGCGGTCGTCGACGGTGAGGGCGCCGGCGACGAAGTAGGACACGTCGTGGAAGGCCGAGCCGATGTGGATCATCTGCCAGTCGAGGAAGCGCGGCGCGCCCGCCTCGAGGTAGGCGTTGCCGACGTGGGCGTCGCCGTGCAGCAGGCACTGGAACTTGGGGTTGCGCGAGTCGTAGTGCTTCTTGAGCACAGCCGTCACGCGCGCCTGGTCGCGCAGGTAGGCGTGCACGGCCGGGCGGTCGGGCCCGCTGACGACGGCGTCGTAGGTCTGCATGAGCGTCAGCAGCGCCTGGTCGTAGTCCGAGGTCAGCCAGGGGTAGTCGGCCGGGCGCACGCCCCAGGTCTTGGCGTGCAGCACGGCGAGCTGCTCGACGCCCGCGCGCACGCGGTCGACGGGCCAGGTCGCGACGGGGCTGCCGAACTGGCAGCCGCGCGAGGCCAGGTCCTCCATGACCACGATGCCCTGCGTCGGCGTGTGGCCGGCCCACCAGGCCGTGGGCAGGTCCATGTCGCTGAGCAGCGGCGCGATGCGGTTGAAGAACTCGACCTCGCGCTGGTAGATCATGACGATCCAGGGCATCTGCTGGATGAAGGCCGGGTTGAAGCCGCCCTTGATGCACATGCGCCGCTCGCCGTCGGCCGTCTTGGCCGTCACGTACAGCTTCGTGGCCGTGCCCGGCAGCTCGTTTGTGCGGTGCAGCGACTTGACCTCGAGGCCGAGTACCGACGACAGCCACTCTTTCGTGATCTCTTCGGGGACGGCGGGGAGCTTGGTAGGGTAGATGGATTTGAAGTTCTGGCCAGGGCCGCCGGTGAGCCTGTTGTTGAACGAGGGCGCCTCCATGCTGTGCGTGGAAGGGCGCTGCTGCACGATCACATCGGACATCCCAGCCATCTTTTCATTTGTGGAGACGGGGGTATCGAACAAGAAGTGGAAGCACGTTAAGGGCATCTCGATTTATGGGAGAGAGGTTGACGTAGTACGTATACGTGTAAGTGTAACGTATATGTGTGCGGGTATGTGTAAGAGAACTCTACCCAAGGTATGTATGTAGATAGGTACTCTGTACCAGCAACTAATAGATAGGTATTAGATGGCGTGTGGGTATGGAAGAGAAAGAGAAAGAGGAAGAGGAAGAATGAAGAATGAATGGGTATAAAGATCGATAGTTAGTGAGTAAGTAAGTGAGTGAGTGAACTGGATACCACAAAGCAAGGGGGACTCGCGATCTCGACTGGCAGGCCGACCTTACCTTTAAACCATTTGGCTTCCTCTCCCTTTTTAGCTTCTTGTCTCTCCCAGGGAGCTGGTTACTGTTGGACCGCGCGCATGGCAAGGCGGGGTTTTCCACGCGCGCACCCCCCCTTCTTCTTCTGCTCCTCCACCTCCTCCTCCACCTCTCTCCTTCAACTAAGATTGCCAGCCTCCTGCAGGAAATAATACATGCCAATGCACCTAATACATAGTACAGACGTCTGTACTACCTACCTATCTACCTATGCGTACATACCCATAGAGAGTGGCCGGTATGTATGGCCTGTACGTAATGTATGTATGTGTGTATGTAAGTATGTAAGTACTCAACTGGGGATCAGGCGGTGTAGATCGTACCCAGCCTTATCTGGAACCCTTGAAACAATGAAGCAACATACAGTAAAAAGAAGCAATAGTGTAAAGAAAGACACGCGGGCCGGGCCACAAGTAGTTGGTAAGATTAACATTCGTTGCTACATTGTACATAACCCGTTGGTCTTACGCATAGTCTATTGCATCCTGGACATATCATGAGACATAATTCCCTGGGATGAACCCTCTTAGCGCGATGCTAATTGCCGGCCCGCGTCTGATAGTATATACCTAACTGTAGTGTAGCCATAGAGCTATCGACAGATAGACGTGTAGTGTAATTGTAACGTAGTACCTTATGCCTTCTTTTGATTTAGATGTACACACACGCGTATAACATATACTACACAAGGAACTTATCCCTTTCTTGGCGTACCTCTCTTGGATTTAGTGCACTTAAGGTTTTACTAGGAACTCTGGACCCTTGTCTGACCTATCCCTTTTTTGATTCAGATTCGTCCACATAACCTCCCAACACTAGACGGAAAACGTCTTTGCTTTGCCTATCACTCTTGACGTCAGGTTTGACTTACACGTGGAACTCGTCATTGCTAACTATAACTAGAATGTTTACGAGTTTACGAGCAGGTAGACCATTACCCCTAGAGTGCGCATATCTATACATGCTCTATATGCGTGGGTAACATATAATAGGGATTTTCTCGTCCGAAATAAGACAAGGGGTGGCAAGCTGGTTCGCGTCGAGCTAACACATCTGATCCACGGTTCTAGTCCCTTCAGCTAGCGACCCCGCATGCGTTGCGCGCCCAGATAGGAAGCGATGACAGTTTCGAGGCAGAGGAGTCGGTGGCTTTTTGGGTAACCTCCGGCCTGCCATGCCTACTTGAGCATCAGGTGTGTGGCAAGGTGTGCTGAAACAGAACTGTGATCCTGAGACTGGCCATATTAGACACACTAGTGAATGTATGCGAATCATTATTGTCTTGTCGACTATGCGTCTGTATCAGAGCATCGAAACGATCGAGATTATTCTTGGTGTTTAGTAATTTTGCAGGGTAGCCTTCATTACAATCGCGGCCTCTGATTGGCTGGTAATTGTAATTGTATGTAGGGTATTTTGTACACTACAGAAGGGGGTCAGCCATACTTGTCGAAGTGGCCTCATATGTCACACTAATAACGTCGCCTGCTAACCGGATGTGTGGATGGATGGGTTGACGGTCGAAACCATTTGACAGGGAGTTCAGCAAAGGCATAAAAACTACCAAGGTTGTGGCGATTGGGGAGTTGCAATCAATTTGCTTCGAGAGCGTCAGCCGGACCTCGGGATATTACTTGTCAGATGGTGTAATGTAAACCTTGACAGGTCGGCTCGCTGTACTATGCAGGAGGTATGTATGTAGGTATGTACGTACGTACGATGCCTGGCTGGCAGCTAAATTACAGAATACAGAAGACGAGCAGTCTATGAGAATGAGTAAGTAGATAGATTTCATCGATCGATCTATCTGACAGCGTCGAAGGTTAGTAGTGTTGTATGTACATACATACAAACACCAAACACTCACTCTCCTATTCGATCCCAGATAGCTCCCAGATATGCAGCTATAGTCTATCGTTATACCAACGTCGTAATGTCCGTACAGTAGCGAGGGTGGTATAGGTAAGCAAGGTACGCAGTGAATGAGGGGGTCCGGCTGGGAAAATTGCTGAAATAGGGCATGTTCGTCGCAAGATACGGATCGATATGGGGACGATCGCTTATCATTGTAACCCTACCTAACGGAGTTGGAACTAGGGTTGCAAACCGGGTAAGCATGGCGGCCAAGATTTCATTCTTTCGACTTAGTAGAAATCAAGCCATTATAATGCCGATGAAACGAAGGACACGCTAGGGATGAGGGTAAAGAGGGGTTGGATGGCCGATGCTCTGTAGGTAGCTTACTAAATACCAGGCTGGTCTGTTTGCCAGTTGGCGAAAAGATGACAGGTAAATATACTGAGATATGATGGCATACTCTGTATTAAGTATGAGATCTCTCGGTTCGCAGAAAGAGAACCAGCTACACTTCAGGTAAGCTACGGAACATTAGTAGAAGACAGCGGGAACCATTCAGCTTATATTTATGTGTGGCTACGGCGTGGAAAGGCGGACAGAAGACGAAGAAGCTATCGCAAGACTACTGTGTTACTGCAGTAGCTGGTTTGATTGGAGCTGACCAGAACCAGACACACACTGGAGCTGTGTCTGTCTGGTAGAGCCTACGAATGCGTAATATGATATAGGCAAGTATATTGTACGTACAGTATATTTTGCAGTTGGTTGTTATGCATATCTAGTGGGGTGCCTAGTCCGTCTGATGTCAGATTCGGAGCCAATCGTGTAGCGTAGAGACGATACTGTATTATGCGTAGTGTATTCTGTGGACTAGGTATGTCGCTGTATTCGATGCATACTGCATACTGACTATTAGTGTAGCATTGGGTTGTGGATAGACTTAGACGATTAGTCAAGGGTATGCCGACAAATCACGGCTTTTCGTAATATAGGATGGTGGGGCCGGTCGAGGTTTAAAGCGACACGGCCAATAGAATGTCGTTCACGTGACTGTCGCGACTTCTCAGAACGGGCAAATTATTATTGGTAGCCGTAAAAAGGACGCTATGCCCGCCGATTTGCTACCCGCCATTGGCTTATTCTGCAAAGCCCCTGTCAATACTTGAGAGAATTTAAGTCTCCAGTGCGGGAAAACGCAACACTATGTAACCAAATACCCAGGGCAGGCCAGGGAATCGACTGGATTTAGTGTGTCCATCTGGGGCATTTAATCTCAGATCATACTGTGCTGGCTAGCTGGATTTTATGCGTTCGGCGCGGCCCGTAAAGCTATTGTCAATCGCCACCATTCGAGTCGTCCAGCCCGCTCTTATATACCTGTCCAGATGTAACTGCGCGCCGCCCTCCTCGTTGCGGGAGGAGGAGGGAAAGGCCCGCAGCGGTCGCCAAAGTGCCGAAAGTAACCTTACTCCATATCGTTGGGTTTTCGGTTGCATTCTTCCATTATCTAGCTTATGTATGCAGTGCATGCATAGATGCTACACAAGCAAGTAATTAAGCAAATGCTGCGTGGTATGGAGGCAGGCAGCGTATTACATACACCACTTCATATCATTATTGTATACTTACAGCATTGCACTACTACGACACTAGACGGGCAGCCAAGGAGGGCTGCTGAAAGAAAGTGTGTGTCTCGATGCATCCTTTCCGAGCCCCCCGTCGACAAGGGTGCACAACCGAGGCGGAGAAAGAGCCGCAATTGACCAATCGTAATCGCGCCGGCATTTTTTTGTCAAGTCTTTCTTTTCCCGACCGACCGCCACAGCATTTTACGCTACACCAGTACACGCATTCAGCTGCGCAATGGGCCTGGCTTAGCCTTTGGTATTCTCGTAACTTTTGTCTGGCTGTATACGATTCTATTCATAGAGACGGAGTTCTCTTGAGTTTTGGATTACGTAGGCATCCATATACTGTAAGTAAGTACACGAGGTTGGCCATGTGGGAGGCGGGCTACTAATGTTGTATGCGTATTCCAGAAAAAAAAAGCTTTCGGGCTGGCTATCTGCTTTATGCAGCTTTGGAAGAATTTGTTATCTACATACTTACCGCGAGATGCAGGTCAGCTTTGGCCCTGCATATATTGGGGCGTACATGACGTCTACGGTATGTTCAATCTCCTGTACCTACATATATATGCGTGCTAATTGCTTTTAGCACACAGTATTTCCCACCTGTTCCTGATGCGTAGTGGTATCCGAGATGCAAGTTTTAGGAATCATGACCGAAAACATAACTGATGCAGCAGAGCATGTCTGTAGATCCTGATTATCTCCAGCTACTATGCCCACTATACACCACACTATCCGCTGCGTAATCAACCAGAGCGATTCTAGGCTTGGATGAACCATGCTTATACTGTATTAAATATTTCAGCGCGGTGGATGAGAAGGTGGGGAGCAACGACACCAAAACGAAGTATACGCCGAAAGAGTGTGTAGCACAACCAGGCTGTTATGCAGCCGTTTTCTGGTCGTCCCCGCATACAGCGGGTTTCTCATCAGACTTTCGATGTCTGCCCAGGGTAGCCTGCTTTGATAGTGGATAGTATCCTGGCTCGAACTGGAGGGTGTGGTTGGTGCTAACCCGGGCCTGCTTCTTATGCTGGCGATGAAAGGGGAAAATACTCCTTCTCAAGGCATGGGTTCGTCTCACTATTCGCACTTAGATATTTGTAGTGTGGTCTATAGTCCCTGGGTTCCCCTCTTCGCCGGAAATATCTCGATACTGGCTGCCGCTGAATTGGACGATCTTGCGAGAAGCGAGCATAATGAGGGCAAATGGCTCTAGCGGCAAGTAAAGAAGCTCTGATCAGGCTACGTCCATGTGTTCGTTATCAACCAATCGTTGATCGTGGTCTGATGGAACTTGTGTGTGTTTCCGCCCTGTTCCTGGGGTGAGATCTCGCGCAAGAATGGCACGGCCTCCCGTCTCACTCCCGCCCGCTGATAATCTACGTATGTACTGTAAATAGTGTATGCGTTGACAAAGCCGTTGCACATCGTCCATGCCCCCCCGCAAAGCCATGGATGAACTCGGGGACGCTTAACGAGTGTAACCTTAACTGAAGGCGAGCAGCGAGCAGCAGGCTCGAAGAAGTCGACGCGTATTTGTTGTTCCCGTTAAGCTCATTTCTGTTATGTATTCGTTGGCCAAATGCTAATTACCTAGCTCACGCTGCTATTGGTGACCCAGAGCGCTGGAAGATTGCCGCATTACATCGCCATTACATCAATATGCGATATACAGAGTAATAACAGGGAACCACGGACCAACTTGAGCTTCGTAATATTGTCCCTACCTATTATGAACGATTGTGAAATTGATACGATAGTAATTGGCCCAAGAATGGGCCCATGTGGCATAGTCGAGAGAGCGCGTGGCGAAGAGCATCACCACCCGTGGTAGTGTAATACATAATACATTAGCACTCTGTAGTCTAGTGCACGCGGAGGTGGTGAGGCATCAGCACGCTAATGCAGGCTGCGGAGGTTCAGGGAAACATCTGCACACTAATGCAGATCCCCCTGCCACCGCTCCCAGGTTTCGAGCTTCCGTACAACCCTACGTACGAGCCCAGAAGCTCGCACTTTGCATTGACCAAGCAGCCCAGCCAGCCCGCCCTCGTCTTGTTCCCCCAATCCCCTCGCCCCCCCTTTATTATGTATCGACGGGCCTCCATAATAAATCGTAATTGCTGTTCCCGCAGGAAGAGAAAAAGAATACATACTTACATACATAGTCGTGTAGCGGGCGAGCAACCAACCAACCTACCAGACCAGACCCCTACAGCCCCGAGTTCTTTCGAACGTCGTATCTGGTTCGACGGGCCCTGTTTGATCAGCTATTGCATTTCCGCATCTAGTGTTGAGGGGCCGCTTCGAGCGACAGCATAAGGGAAGTTCCCACCTCGATCATAAGTACATAGAAGCATCGCGGTCTTGGGAATTCCTAATTTATATCCCACCCGCATATCCTGTTTTTCCCTTCCTTGAAGCTATTCAAAGCGCACAGCCAAGTCACTCATTCATTCATTACTCCTAGTTGATGATTACCTGTTCATCTTTCATGCCCCCTTAGTGCCCCCCGACTAAGTTATACGCCGCCACCATACATACTATTCGTCAGCTGGCAAGATGGCGTGGGCACGAGATAGTCTTCCGCCCGCGATTTACACCTTCATCGTCCTCAATACTCTCGCCGTTGGTCTCAGAGTGTTCGTCCGATCATGCATGAGCAAATCCTTCGGTTACGATGACTATGCTATGGTGGTAGCTTATGTAAGAACATCGAATGGGCGATCGAGAATTAGGCATATCATGCTAATGTGTATGTGTGTAGTTCGGATTTATCACACTTTGTGGGTTGACGTTGACGTCTTTGGCCTATGGTTATGGTGACCCCGATATGCATCCGAAGTATAACATGTCGGAAGCTGTCCGAGTGAGTTTGGTGTCTTGACAACGTCTGGGAAGCTGGATCCTAATGATTTTCGTTTCTTCAAGTTCTTCGTCGCATCCACCATCACCTACATCATCGTTCTTTACATCGCCAAGCTTAGTGTAGCGCTTGTCTTGCTTCGAATCGCCGTTACGAGCAAGGGGGTGCGGATCATATTGATATGCTCGATGGTGATTTTGACGATCTGGACCACTGTCACCACGTTTATCGTTGCATTCCAGTGTATTCCGCTATCTGTAGCCTGGGGTGAGGGCACGGGAACCTGTCTATCGGCAGCCGTCCTCGCCAACACCGGCTACTCCATCTCGGCCATGGACATCGCCTCCAGCTTCCTCTACGCGGGTCTGCCGGCATATCTGTTGAAGGGTGTCCAGCTGAGCACCAAGGTGAAGACCTCCATCATCGTTCTTCTCGGACTAGGTGTCGCCAGCTCGGTCGTGACGATCATTCGCCTGAAATATCTTGTCGATGTTGGAAACCTGCGCTCGCCCACCGGCGTCGAAGCTGCCAACGCTTATCTAACCACATTCGTTTAGTAAGTACTCCTATACTCTACGTGTGATGCGAGACTTCCAGTGTGACTTACCATGATCAACTTCCAGTTCTATCACTGAAGTTGGCTTAACCCTCTTCACCGGTTCCCTAGCCGCTCTGCGGCCACTTTTGAAACTTGTACCGTTCGGACAGACGACGGGCAAGGGATACGCTACTTATGGCCCCTCGACGAAGCAATCAAATGTACGAGACGAGATGGGCAATAGTATGAAACTGCAGGATTTTAACGATGCTGAGAGTCAGGATTTTATTGTGCCCAAGGGCCGGGTTCATAAAACCGTTCAATATGAAGTTAAGTACTCCGAGGCAGCATGAGTAATTAAACGCGTTAGGCTTCGCCTTCAAAATAGGCCATTCATGGGTGATGTGGGAGGACGTACTGTTTATAATATTTTTTTTTTGTTTGTTCATTCGACGGTGTATCAGCGTAAACACCAATCTTCATACGATTTTGGAGTCAAGGGCTCAACGAAACCAACACCTTCATGCAGAAAGGAATGTATCTAGTTAATTATTATGTGTTAAGTGTAAGTTAAAAAACAATAGTATCCAAGCAATAATCACGCGTGTGCGTACGTATCTACCCATTTTGTCTTCTCATTGTGCCCCCCTCCCTGAAACTCCAGTGCATTACTAATATTTTGACCCAAGACACCGCCAGACCAGTACCCAGACCCATCGTTATGCGATCACAAGGAAAAGGAAGGCGTTCATGTCTTATTAGGCGGGGTTATACCGCGGACATGTAGCCGACCAGAAGCAGTTGCCGCCCAGCATGAGACCGACGCTCTCGACGTACTTCGTCATCGTGCTCGAGTAGGCGAATCTCCGTAGTAGGACTTGGCCGAGCTCTCGGGTCACCTGTTCGTGGTGGACGATGAGACCTCGGAGGAAGACGTTGGCATCCTCTTCGTTGAGGTCGTACTGCTGCATGATGACGGGTACGGCGTTCCACTTGCGGTCCGCGGAATCTGCGCCTTCGGTTCGCTCGACGTTCCACGAGTAGAGATCGTTGGTCAGACCCATTACACGTCCGGCTGACATGTAGAAATTGTGGGCCTCGTCCGTCTCGGCCTCGTTGAGGTGAAGACCCATCGTCCATTGCATGAAGCTATCCATGATACTATGCTACTGTCAGTACGTGGGAACAACGAATAATGAGGCAAGGGGTACGAACCCGTAACCGACGTTCAGGATACGATACTCGGTGTACTTCTGGATAGTGGTGAAAGGTGTCTTTTGGCTGTCGTAGTTGTCGAGATACGTCTTTAACGAAGCTAAGACTGTGGGCGCGCCGTGCTTGTCCATGTGGTTCAACCGTGAACCGAAGTCCTTGAAGAGCGTGGCGATCATTGTCTTCTTCGTGGGCTTCTCTACCCCAGTCAAGGTATCCCGGACACTGGCGTGTGCCGCAACGGCACCGGCGTGGTCAACATCCTCCATAACATCTGAGAGTAGCAAGGTCAGTGGAAGGGTTCACTAGAGTATGAGAGTATGGGAGAAGATCCTTGGCTTACCATCATATAACCACAGGCTCTCAATGATCTCCGTTGCCAACTTTACTCTTTCTGTCTTTCCATTGGGCCAGCACGTGGAGAAGAAGTTTCCGTATGGACCGGCGGAGTGGGATCGAAACTCGGTACTACGGGTAAAGTCCTTGAAGTTTTTCCGGGCGTTCATGGCACCATGGTTGATCTGGTTGTCTTCCTTGTGGACGCGGACGGGGAAACTGGTGATCGATTGTGGGTGAGAGGCTGTCTTGACTTTAACTGACGATGGTTTTCTCTTTAGGAGAGGCCGAGACAGTTTCATAAGAGCGGGGTGCTTCTCGGCCTGTATTGTCAAGGCTCCAGTAAGGGTGAGTTGTGTCATGTTGTATTAGGTATATGGGTTAGGTATAGCAAAGGAGTGTAATGAAGTACAGAAGACCAGTCTGTGCTCGGGTTGGTTGGTTGGTTGGTTGGCTGTTGTGTGAGTGATGAAGTGGGTGATGGAATATGTAGGTATGGGAATGGGACGAATGGGCTTTGCTTTATAGTTCTGGCCTGCCTGGCACGCACAGTGAGTCCAAGTCGCAGAACCATGGTTCGAGCTGATATCCTGCAGGGTCTGTGCCGAAGCTGGCACTGCCTAAGCCTCCATTTCCTGGGACTTATCGTTCTCGAAGAAATTTCTCCCCACTTGGGATCGTTGGGACTGCTCGGGGTCTGCTTAGAGCGACTGGGAGCTCATCCCGAACCAATGGTCTGGGAAATTTGTGACAGAAATTGTGGAGGAAAGACATAAAATGAAGCTAGATTCCCTGTCTGGGCTACTCAAAACGTGGCGTAGGATTCAACGCGGCCCAAGGACATGGGCCCGGATTCTATTCCGGAGCTTCGACAACAATCATGTGATCAAAGTGGCGCCTCGATCTCTAGCAGATGGGGGCAGGTTGTGCATTCACACATGGTCTTGTCGTTATCCTGGCGCTGTGTTAAATTGGTACTTTTGGCTGGGTGCGAGTCGTAAGCGTTGTGAGCACGGTCACACCACGAGTAATCATATCTCGAATGTTCCCCAGCTGACCGACCCAAGATGGAAATCCTGCTAGCAGTGTGGATGACTCTGTCGTCATGCTCCGCCAGAGATCTTCGGTGGATGTCGTGCCAACTCGTAAGCTTGGTTGGTTGGTAACTTACTTACCTACTTGTACACACGATTTATCCACCACGGTGGTAACACCCCAGCTCTTCCCATACACATTACATATGCGTAGGTAGGTATTGTGTCGTCATATGTCGTCCACGCTATCGAGCCAACACCGCAGACTGAGGGCTTCCTCTTCTCCTCGAGGGTTTTTTTTTTTGGTGTATATGTGTGTCTGTGTCTGACGAGAAGTCTGGGGAGGGGGATGGATCAGCCTTGTACTTAGTTAGAACAGCGAAGGATCGGTGTCGTTGAAGAAACCTCACCGTCATTGTCTCATTACTCCGGATTTGGCAACTGCAAGGTTCGGAGTATCGAGCGTGGTGCAACACAGACAGGGACATGGCCATGAACCGACAAGCCGATAAAGGCGGCTTGACTCGAAAAAGGAATTCGTTCTGGGTTATTCGCGCCACGAAAATTTTCTTGGGTCTGACACGCTCTATAATTGCACCCATTTCGGTCTCACTCCCGGATCCTTGCACCGCAAGACCGTGATAAGGACCAAGCGTCCAGTCCAATCAAAGCAATAATACCGGGTACCCCATGGACGTGCTCCTTAGCTTCGTGAGTCACTCACTTCACCATCCAGAGCCCTTTGGGTAATTCACTCGTCACAGCAATAATTGTCGACTTCTATAGCACAGGATGCCTCAACGTGAAACGGCCTCATGCTCCGATCAACGTGTTTGGTCGACGAGCCAAGCTGGGAAATCCAGAACATTGGATACCTATGTACGTGACGACAACAACGTGTTGATCGGCGAATTGGTAGCTCGTATGTCCACAGTGGCCATGGCCATTCCGCTCGGCACGAAAATTTTTCATCTTACTTGTCCAGAAGCCCGAGCTTCGGGTAGGTAGGAGGCCACCGAGTGAGCGGGCGATGACACGCTGAGAGGAACAGTTTCCTGGTTGGGCTTACCTGATAGGCTGAGCCTCGAGGACTTATGTATGTATATAGGCACTGTAGGTAGTCCTCTGGGCCGTATTCTGGGCGAACACGTGCCTACTGTGCCCTCTGTGCCATCTGTGCCATTCTGCCTGCTACACATGGTTGTGTGCCTTATGTAGGGATTATTGTTTTTGTGACGAGTTGTGACGAGTTGTGCGTTATCTTTATAAATAACGTAAGTTATTTCCAGCATGTGCGTAGGATGGAGGGCTATGCAAATAATATCCATATTTCATAGCCAGACCAGACCAGGCCTATTCATACCCATACCGATATCCATCTCCAGGCATACACACATACAGGTGCCACCCCCCGTCATGCCACGTGTAACGGTCCAAGTCGGTCAGCGAACCATATCGCCGATGCCTAACATTAGCTGAGGAGGGGAATGTCGCACGGGATTCGTCGATGCTCGCCTCCAACTCGCATTATCGTGTACGTGGCTTTGCATCGCTTCCCGATCACACTTCTGGGCACATTGCACATTGTGCGTGGGATCGCGGCCTTGCATAAAATAATGGCAATAAAAGTCCGCCATGTCCACCATGTCCACAATGTCATGATTGTGGATTGCGTGAGGTGTGCTCGGTTTAAGCTTGTTCGCTTTAGGCTAACTCGATTTAAGCGCGTGGAATAAGAGTGCACTAGTCTAACCTCGGCCTAGCGACCTGCGAGCTGTTATAGGTGCGGTAGGCAATACAAGTTACAGGTCCCACTTAGCTGCTTATAAGCCGAGGACCGAGCGCCAAGTGATTGGAACCTCCGATAAGCTCGATGCATAAAACCCCAGATCGGCGCTGTCATGCAACCTCAGAAACAGGCTCTCGGTAACGGCCGCGCCAAAACGAGCCACGGCAAACACTCGTTCAACCATGGCATGGAGCTGCCTGGCGTGCCATTCATCCAGTGCCGTGTCCGAGGAGGTTTTGCTTCTGTTGCCTAGGCGTGCGGGGGAGTCAATATCGACAGAGCCGAAGCGTTCGTCACTGAGACATCGCTAACGACCGCAGACACCCACCTACGCCAAGACCCGTGTCGCGGGTGTGATATTGTCTAAGACCTGCTTTGACCGCTATCGTGAATACCTTGTCTCAGTGGTGATGCCGCCGATGATTCGACGACTTTGCCGCCTCCGCTGTGCCGTGTCGGCCCATCACACACTAAGGTACGGCTTATAGGGTTATAGTAGCCGGTAGTGTACACGTGTAGTAATACTACCGATCTGTTATAGCAAGCCAAAGCCTATCGTCTATAGTGTATACCTCTGTGCGGAGACCTGCCTACATACATAATAGGAATGGTAGGTCCAGGTCCAGTATCCCGCGCGGGATAGAATTCTGTAAGCCTTGTGCACATGAGCGGAATCCAACCCAAGGCAGCCGGCGGCCGGATTGGAGTTACCTATGGGGGATTGGTGCGGCAGCGGTGTGCATTGCGAAGGCTCGCTTGCACATACTTACATACCTACCTACTTACTTACTTACATACTGTAGTGCAGGTATACATTCTGTATGGATAAATCCCGAAATCGGATCTAGGTACCTGGCGCCCACAACACAGAACACGCATACATAATCTCCATGCCTGCTTGCACTAGCTACCGGCTAGCGAGCTGGTGCCTGAGTAGGCATGTGTGAGCGGTGCACGAGAAACGGCAATTGATCATCGCTAATATCAAGGAAAAGAGGCCATTTCCCAGCCCTTCGCGCAGGGAAATTGGATCACGAGTCCAAATGCCATGGTCGGTATCTCCTTGAGAGGAAGGAGATGAGCGGTGAGGTCAGATGACCACACCACCTGGGAAACCCTACCACCGACCAGGTATGTGATGTGATGGTAATCTATATATCCTGGACGTGCACTGTTTGGGAAGGCTTCGAGAAGATTTCCCTTTCCATCGCAAATCAAACAACATTGGCCGACGTGATTAAAGTCAGCCGTTTTCGCTGTCCTTGGCCGCCCATCCAACTCGACCCCCTAGCTCAGCCTAGGAAACCGTTTCCCGGCCTACCAGCCTACGCTAGGTACTAGCTTAGCAGCCTAGTAGTCTGGCAGCCTACTACCGTTCTACCGTTCTACCGGCCCACCCGGGTTTAAGGATCCGGTGAAACACGCGAGCTAAAAGCACGGAAATACGGGCCTAACTGCATTGGTGCAGCTGGTGTGCACTAGGCCGAGAGCCTCAAATTTTAGTGTTGAAGAAAAAGTTTATATATAACTTTCACGAGAGCCTCCCTCGCATACCAATTCCGGGAAGCACAAGCGCTAGGCTTTCACTCCTTCATTAGCACGTGGGATCTATGCAGCAGTGCATTAGCCGACTCCTGCGATTTCTTGTCCTCGGCGACATCTTTCTTTTTTTCTCGCTTCAGAAGGATGCTTACACAGACCTGACAGTGAGAAGAAAAAGTGAGGCCGACGAAACAGGGGTAAGTCTCAATTACGACACCCCGGGAAAGAAAAAAAACTTTTCCTAAAGGATCAACACGTTGAGTTTTAGTGTGATGCTAGGCTTACGAGGTATGGTATGAGTAGATTTCACACTCCGGCCTGAGATATTTGTAGAACATCTTTATTCAGGTCGTCGCTACGCGTACGTAGCTGTGTAATATTGGAAAGCGATGTTACCTTGTGTAATGGTCAGCTTAGGTATTACATTAGGTTGCCTCTCCATGTTTCGAAACACGAGCCTCAGCCTTTTTGATCGTGCAAGTTGAACCGGATACGCGTCGCTTGCGCTCAAGTTGTCTTGGCTGACAATTATTCTCGTCGTAAACGACTCCCGATTCTATATGAGTGCCCTACTTCGTAGATCCATCCTACAATTCCTTATTTCCCTAGTTACCCATTTGGCGTAACGGCTGTTCCGGAGCCCACTTCCAGTCTCTCTATCCCTGTCAAACCCACCCTAGAGCAAAACCCGACATTGCCTAGATATTTATTTCTACAATACTGTACGAAACGCAGAAGACCTACATATATACACACTTACTGCGACGCATCGCACCATCACACCATGTCTCCGCAGAGCTCACGTAGGCCAATGGATGCTACCATCCTGGTATTGTTCGTCACTGAAGCTACCGTTGCTCCCTTCGCGATCTTATCTCAGCCGGACTTAAACCTGTTGCCTATCATATTGTCGCCGCATGTTGCTGCCATCCCAGGGCTGTAGCTTACAAGTACCTACAGCGTTTCACATGTCATGTAATTCATTACAAATGCCCACTGTCATTCATTATCTAAGTTGAAAATACACACGCCTTTCAAGTCCCAATGTATTCTACGATGGGAAGTATACCTTTGCTGTTTAAAGGAAATACCGATCCTTGAACCCACTTCCAACACCCATCGTCATCTGACAACGCAGCTGACCAAAGATACACATGTCTAAAGCTGCATCATCCACCGCTATCGTAGCATCAATGCTTCCGATGCTAGCTAGCTCGCCCGATCCAACGCCACCGACTGGCGAAGACCATCCGTACCATAATAGTTTGCCGCCGATTTTGCGGTTGCTCACGGGGAGAGCAGCTTGTTTTGATTGCTGTATGCTAGAGCCATCCGCGCCCGGTGCTATGCCATAATGCACGCATGCAATGTTCAAACAACAGTGTAAAGAGACAGGGTACAAATGTGCGTCATCAAATACCCCAGCTGCTCGTGAGCGGCCTAGAGAACCGCCCTTTTCTTCGCCTTCAAAACGCCAAAGATGCAATGCCGCCATCTGAGCCACAATCCTGCTCGGTTAATGCTTGCTTATAATGCAGGTACCACGTCAAAAATATTTAGACATCGCTGTACTAAGGTCGACAAAGTCCACGGGTTTCGTGACGAAGTCATCAAACCCCGCTGTCGTGCACTTTTCCTGCACATCGGGCATTACGTTGGCCGAGAGTGCAATAATCGGTGTCGGGTCATAACTGTTCTCCCGTTCCCACTGTCGAACCTCTCGGCAGGTTTGGTAGCCATCCTTGCGAGGCATGTGTAGATCACACTGATATTCAGTTAGCGTATATTTACCACAATACGGTTCAATTCCTTGAGTAACTTACCAGTATAAGGGAGTAATACTTGGGCGGGTGCGTAAACACCTTTTCTGTTGCCTCTACACCGTCTGCAGCAATCTCTGCCCCGATCCCTACCTTTGTTAAGTACCGTGAAAGGACGTTTTGGTTTACGGTATTGTCTTCAACCAAGAGAACCTTGATACCTTTGTCGCCTATTCGCTTTTCTACATCGAGATAACTCTGCTTCTGGGACTCCACCATCTGTGCTGCGCTCGATCGATTAAGATCCGTGCTTACGTCGCGCTCTCTGCCTGGATCAAAAATGACGGCAAATCTTGATGGTTTCACAGGCTTATGTACAAACAATATTTGCTTGTCCGCGAAAAGTTGTGGATGGCCGGTATTAGAAGCAAGTTCGAGTACAGCCTGCCTCTGAACCGAGTCAGACATGATTACTATGATCGTCTTGCCTCCTGAACACGCTGCAATTTGGTTTGTCACATTCAGCGTCTCTTCCGCAGAGCCAAGATTGACAACAATATGAGTAAACGTAACGGCTTCATTCCCACCAATTAGGTCGTGAGCCTCTGAAGCGCGCGACAAAGCCGTTATGTGGCGAGGAACATCCTTGGGCAATGTGGTTTCAATATGTTTTGTGATGGCTTCCCTGCTATACTTCTGAGGGCAGATGATCAAAATAGAATACATCGGTAGTCGAGGCCGCTCCAGACTAGACGGCGAATTAGTAACGTCGGGTGTTGGTATAGGTTGAAGCGATAGTTTTCCGGTCGGCATTTCGAATCTCATTTGCGACAAATCCTGTCCACTCGCCTTCGCTGCCTCGCTGAAATGCGAAAGGCCAGCATTGAGGGAGGACACTGACGATGATGTAGTGTTCTGAGTACGCCCAGATCGCACCGAAGGATTGGAGCTGGCAGGCGATGCAAATGTAGGAGACGCAACTTCAACTTCTGAGACGGGACTGGCAGTCAGCGATTGCTCTAGGGTTTTGTGGAGCACAAGTGGGCGAATGGAGTGCATGGCCTTGTCTTCTCCTAGGGATCGTGCTGTCGCCGTCATGGGTGGAGTGCTAGTCATAACCGGATGATCGGTAGCACTAGGTAAGCCGAACCTCGCTGTGAAAGTAAAGGTCGAGCCCTTGCCCGGTACCGCACTGCCTTCCATCCTACCGCCATGTAGCTCTACTAGTTGCCTAGAGATCACAAGGCCAAGGCCGCTGCCTCCGTGTTGCCTCGTGCTGCTGCCATCAATTTGACTGAAAGGTTTGAAAATTAGATCAGCTTCCTCCTTCGTGAAGCCTCGGCCAGTGTCGATGACAGAAAATTCCAACATGATCTGATTCTCGCCAATCTCGCTAGTGTCGTCTGCACAGACGCGGCATCGGCTGAAAACCTCGCCTTCGGCAGTAAATTTGATAGCATTGCCGATGACATTGAGAAGGACTTGTCGAATTCGGAATTTGTCACCCTTAATCCAAGCAGGTACATCCTCTTCAACGATGTAGTTGAGCTCAAGCCGCTTCGAGATGGCCATCGTGGAGACCAACTCGTTGACGTCTTCGATAAGAGATCTTGCATGGAACCACTCAAATTTGAGTTTCATCATACCAGCATCAACCTTGGATAGGTCGAGGATATCATTAATGATCATGAGGAGACTGTTGGCGCTGGTTTGGATTGTATTCGTGAAATCTCTCTGCTCCTCGCTTAGTGTCGTGTCCTGTAAAAAGCTCACCATTCCTGAAATTCCTATCAAGGGTGTTCGAATTTCATGAGACATGTTACTCAGGAACCGGCCCTTTGACTCCATTGCTTCCTTTAATTTTGCCTCTAACAGCTTGTGGTCATTTATATCAGTCGCTGAGCCAAAGTAAGAACTTGGTCCACTACCAAGCCCGACATCATCGAATTCGACGCAGCGGATTAGATGCCATCGATATTCGTCTGCCTTAGACCTTAAACGGAGTTCAGTTGTATATGAAATACGACCAGTGCTATCTTTCGTAACTTTGATGATGCCTTTCTTAGCCAATTCAATGAGATCAGCGTTTTGGCTAGAGACTCGATTACCAGCCGTTGATTCTTTCTGTGAAGTCACTAGGTTCCTTTTTGAAGAGCCCTGAGAAGAGTGACCCTCTGAGGTAATCAAAGGAGTCGGGTCTGGCATAGTCTCCGGTGAGCATACATCAGTAGCCCGCTTCTCCATAGCCATAAATTTACTGTCGATTGGAACACGGCATCTGGCTAAGTCTTCGGGATGAACAAAGTCCATAAATCCATTTCCTAAAGCACCATCCTCACTCTGCCCTGTGTATGCCAGCCACTGCTCGTTCGCAAAAGTGATTCCATCGCTGTCGGTGGCAGTGAAAATAATTTGAGGAATGAGGTTAGCTAAAAGGCGATGCTTCGCATCTGATGCCTCAACCTCCTCCTGACGAAGAGCCAATAACTCGGCAACCTTTTGGTCATGTATATCCATGTAGGAGCCGATAAATTGAACAATTACCCCTCGCTTGTCGCGTGAGGCTACGGCACGAGCCTGATGCCAACGGTATGCACCATCAAACCGACGCAATCGGACTGTATGAACAAATTGCTCCCCTGTTCGTAGTGAATGAGTCCAGGTACGTATATAATCTTCTAGGTCTTCTTCATGGAAACTAGCCCACGGAGCGGCTATTAAGTCTGCAAGGGTTTGACCTCTGTATGCCAAATATCTAGAATTTACCCATACAATCTCTCCGGTCACAGGCCACGCCACGAATACTTGCGCAGGTACCAAATCAAGCATTAGACCTTTCAAGCGGTCGGTAGGTGGGTTCATGCTAACTTGCGTCGCAGGTACCGACCCCGGCCGAGCCTGTGTGGATGTTGTCGGCTTTGTGAGCAACGGAGTACTTGGCGGCAAAGACTGCAAAGTAGAAACAAATTCACCGCCGTATGAATGTAACCTCGTGTGCTTATTGCTGCTCTGCGTACTACTACCTAGACTTGTTGGCCGTTTCGGTTGGTCGTTAACGTCCTGCGTTGCTCGAGGTTCTTCCTTTCTTCCTGATATGACCGAGTCCTTAGATACATGTCGCTGCCTAGTTGCAAGCATCAGTACCTCATCCTCGGCAGTAGCATTATAGCCAACGACGACCCCAGTAGTCTCAGTTTCTTTTGTAGAGCTAAGGTCTTCAGGTTGTTTGCGGAAGCTTGCCGAGCGTCGACGCTGCTTATTAGCAGAAATTTCTTTGGAATTGCGTGGTGTGCGATAACTCGATGTGGCCGATGGCGTTTCGGCACGTGTGCTCCCTTTCGGTTTTGTATTAAAGTAGCCATCGCCCCCAGCTGAGCCGGGGCTAGTCCCAGCCGCGCGGCGCTCTACTACCAGACCAAATGATCCGGGTTCCCAGAGTGGTGTGCCCATGGGCGACCCAGTTATACTCTTAGATTGCGCTGAGTAGTCACTCGGGCTAGTGAGACTCCCGGCGATCGATTGCTGAGACATCTCCTCAAATGGGGATAATCCAAGGTGTCCAAGCGTGCCTAAGTGAGCCGCAGGTCTACCATCTGGACCAATAGCGCCGAAGCCCGTATTTGATGGCCGCTTTCGGGATAGTCCAATAACTTCAGTCTCGAGATTTGAATAATGGCGACATAGTGAGAAGGACGTAGCTAGATGAAGAGCTAAGTGCTCGAGAGAATATCGCAAATTCGAGGGATACGGTATAACGGGGCTGAGTATTGACAATATTGCAATAGGTGGTTGTTGATGCTTCCGGGAAAACTCTTCCAGTACAGGTCGAGGAGACGGAATGGCATTATGCTTTGCTCGTAGATTAGTCCTCTGTTCGAGCACAGATGGGTCTAATTTAAACCTTTGGGGCGATCGCGAGAGCAAGATATGATTAAGTGGGATATGGAGGACTGTCCAGGAATTGTCGACACCGATGGTCTCGGGGGCTTGAACGGATGTGTAGTCATGCGGACTTGGACCGGGATTAAAGGAACCTTCGTCAAGTACGGCGTCGGTGAAAAAAGGGTTTTCCGAGGGGTCTGCTCGGACAGCCGGGGATGGGGCAGGGGATTGTGACCAAGGCGAAGGAGGCGCCTGTTCGAATTCTTCGTATCTTGGTGTGGGAGGCCGAGGTGGACCTTCGTCGATGGACGAATAGAGGTGTGGGACCTTAGATTTATCAGGTATGGTGGACTTCTTACCTTGGCTCCTTGCTAGAGGTGCACCAACATTGGCAAGTAATGATGACAGGTTGGTTGAAGACTCTGATCTACCTTGCTGCGCAGAACTTTTCCCCTTGGCATCCTGTGGTAAAGGCCTCCAGCTTTTAGCCTTTGATGGTTTCTCATCAGTACCAGGATCGAGGTATGGATAGGTACGTGTCAAAGCAATAACCTTTCCCCGCTCTATGACTTTCGTGATCCCATTATGGTCAATGAGAGGATCTGCTTCAAGATTAAGGGCCTGTAGGACAGGCAACACCTGGCCCTTGTACGCCCTTTCAGATTCCATCGTTGCTTCCCAGCTAGAGAATGGCGGTTCTTCAACCGCATCATGTTCCTGCAATGCTTGCTGGTTCAAAGCTGTATACGGTGCACTTTTGGCACTGCGGTCGGTGCCTGCATAGTGACTCTTGCTTCTAGAAGAGAGACTCGGCCGTTCGGGCGCTGATGGAGTTGCTATTTCACTGAGCTGTACTCTACGTGATTCCTTATTTTCCTCGTACGTAGTAAACGAGTGGCGACTTTGTATACTCGGGCGAGCAGGGGATGCGCTTCTCTGAGCAAGCCCTGCCGTAGAGGAGGCGTCAGTTCTATCGTCGGCGTTGTTCCCGGTTAAGCTACCAGCCTTCGCTATGTAACCCATGCTGAAATCATCTTCCGGTTGAGGATAGTAAGTAGCTTTCTGGCCCCAGGGAATATTGTCCACGTCTGTAGCATCCGCGGGCACTGATAATGTAATCCTTTCGGCCTTGTAACACTCCGTCATGATTTGGACAACCGCGTCCCACCAACTATTTAAGCCGGGTTCAGCTGAGAGCATCAGTGAAAGCTCATAGAGGTTAGGACTTGGATAGTGGGGATTCTCAGAAAATGGGGTACACCCAGGAGGAAGAAAGGTCATGGCGGAAGCAGGGGTGGATGGATCCGATGAAATCTGGTCATGGAGAACTCGTCCCCCAAGAGGGAAGGAGTTTTGTAGATTAGAGGACCGAAATCCCGGCGTAGTCATACGAGGAAAGGGGTAAGACGGTGTTCCCGCTACAAACCCAGGCGTCGTGCCTTCGCGGACAGTCTTGTTTGATTCGGTGGAAGTAGTAGCGAGGTCAGAGGCCGAGCTTGGGGAACGAGACGACTCTTCCCGGGTCGGGGACATGTGTACATTCTCCAAGTTTCCTCCTGGCGAGCCCCGGGCCTTTTTTTCTATGTCTCGGGCAAGTCTGGCACGATAATCCTTAATAGACTGCTGTGTTGCCATGATTTCGGGCGTCTTGTTCGAGATGCTAACCTCCTTGCCCTTTCGCCCCGAGCGCATATCTGCTGTTGAGACGTCGTGATATCCTGCATCTCTGGTTCCTGACACTTCTCTGTTGACAGAAGAGGAGGGCGGCTCGATATCATTAGCCTCGAGCCCGCCACCACGTAGTCGCAAGCCGTAATCAACAGCGGTACCAGCAGATGCGGGTTGTGGGGGTAACACAGTACCAGAAGGATCCAAATGCGGCAATGCCTCTGTGTGTGAGGACCCGGGGCGCCAGCCAGCGCTGTCAGACACAGGCGTAGACGCTATGTTGCCGTGATCTGCGATGGTGATAATGTCTTCATGATGAGAGTGAGAAAGGCAATAGTCGCATTGTTGGCTCGGGGTTGTGGGAGGATTAATGATTGGCATGCCTCATCAAAAAGACCCCGAGTAGGTAAGCCGAGGACGGTGCTGACTACTGTCTCGTGTCTTCGGCATTCGCTGGACAGAGAGGAGGTCTCCTAGTGGGCACGACGGAACGGAGCGGGACAGGACAGGACAGCAGTGCACGTGGCGCGGCCGGGCGACGGCTCGGGGTGATGGGTACGGTACAGGCAGCGGTTATGGTGCTCGGCGATGGTATTTGGTGTAGTGGCTGGACTTGACAAGGTGATGCTTGGTTGTGGTGGTGGTAGCGGTGGTGGTGGTGGTGTTTGTTGTGGTAGTCTGGTGGTGGTGCCAGTGCTGGTGGTGGTCAAGAAGACGGCGGCAAGGTAGGTGGTATTGGAGACGTGTGGTGTGATGCGTCTCTGCGTGGATTTTGGTACAGAATAGCAAGTAGGTAGCAGGAGGATGGATATTGGACATGGAGCAAGTGTGGATGACCTCGTTCAGGCAAGGCTTGTTCGACCCGCTGCGAGACCTTCCTGCTACGTCAGACAGTGTGGTCATTTCTCTTAGCACTATAAGGCTCTTGCCCCACGAATCCATTGCCAAAATCCATTCCTTCCCCTGATCCTCTGATCCCCTGGTCCGATCTTTTACGCTACATAAGTATATCTTAGTAGACTCTAGATAGAGTATTTTTCCTTAGCTAGGCATGCATCATTAGCTTGACCTTGTCCTGAATATTTACCTACATACTTACCTACATACTCCCTCACACAATGTTTTATTGTTTTATTGCTGTTATTCCAAGCACTCAAAAGTATGTAGGTCTACAAGCAGTAACAAACACTTCTGTGACTTACATCATACTACCTATTTATGTCATACCACTACTATGTGTATGATGTAATATAGTTACCTAGTTGGGGAACTACCCAAAGCATTGGTGAGCACTGCCAGCCAATGTCCTTTGGATACCGGAGTTCTGTAGGTGCTTTTGTGTTGATCTCGGTATGAACTAAGCACAGGGCCAAGCTTTCCAGATTCAATCCGATCTTGATTGTGCTTGAACTCCACAGCCTGAACAAACTTTTCTAATGTACTAGATAAGGCCTATATATTATGTTGTATGTATGTTGCGGCTTCAAGTTTCTTCTCGCTATCTAGTGTCTTTCCAGAGTCCGGCTTTTTCCCAGCTTGTTTGGTGGTTGCTTTAGGCGTTTCTAACCCACTTAGGTAGGTAGGTACCAGGTAGCTTGGAATAAACAGACTTCCCATCCCCACTACGTAAGCTTTGACAACTACATGTACATATTAAGCATACTAGATAAGTCTTTTTACCTACGTCTGCATGCTTCCATCCGAAGGAGTAAGTATAGGTAGTCCAAGCATGCACATGTTCCAGTTGTCGCTCCCTTACAACAATTCATTTCTATTCAAAACAAAGAGGATTATAGTTTTGCGACACTCTATAATAACATGAATTAGGTAGGTACACGATGCCTACGTAGGTACTTTCACTACCTAATGTAAAAGTGGATATTCCGTCATACTTTCTACGCAACCTTGGAATTCGGCGGGTTGCACACACAACCACTCACACATCTCAATATCAGCAAACCTAGCAACTTATGCTCTCAATATCCCACTCAGTTTGCATTTTTTTAAGCCCATATTTGACGGGCTCTTCCATCGGTTACATTTAAACTCGTCCTTCTTTCAAAATATGTACACAAAAATAGTATACTGCCCAGGTATATACAGAATGCGATGGGCTAGTTATTGCTCCCCCTGGTTTTAGTTAATCTCATGAAAATATGTAACCCCAGTATACCCAGGTATTCTCATTGTGTATGTTGCCCACAGCTTCCCTCATTCACAAAGATACTATAATCCCGGTATGTAACCAGTAGGTCACAAACCCATCCACCTAGTGTACCTAGTCGCCCAGTAATCAAGCTTCAGCATGATCACTGAAGGGTGAACATTTATTAATAACTGATTAGTCATGAGTTTGGCGAATATGATATACAGTATACGAAGTACTGTGTCTGCGGTAATAAAAGCTATCCTTCCCGTGACGTGGAACCTTCATCTAAAGTACATGCATAGTGGACGGCTCCCCGCCCTAAAAACCTTTCACCATATTATATTTTGTGCAAGGATTGGAGTCTATCTACCACCTATGTACATACTTAGAAGTTGACTCCAATCTTTAGAGGTTATCAAGTTAATTATACAGCTGCAGCCCAGTGTTGGGTATTATTATAGCCTTTGCAAGGCGTTAAGATGTAATGTAACTTATCTGAGGAGCTATTTATAAAATTGTTCCTCCATACAATCAGCCCGTCATTTAAACGACAAAAAATCACCATTTCTTGTAATACTTCTGAAATAAGATTGTTGGGTTCGTATGTTCCCCAGGCCATGTACCACAATCTGCCCAGTCCAATGACGAATGACCTGCTTATTACCTCGGTACAGCCTAATCCAATTGGGTCATTTATATTGTCCGTGGCGTCCAATAGATTGCCGATTTCTTGACTTCAACGTGCAGGTCATGATATGACATTATCATTCCTAGGTCACAGTATATATCTTATGTAATATCATCTAATTTTGCATACCTCTATATGAGCAACGACCTCTGTTTTTATACTTCAGCTCTCGCGTCGAGGAGAGTGGGGATGAATATTCTGTACTTATCAATCAATCATGATCGTTTTATAGATCATCTCCCCTGGACTACCTAGGTCTGTTGGGGGAGCTCTTCTCCTCCATATTAGAAATACGCCAGGAATCTTCTACATATAACAATTAGCAGTATCTAATGTAGTAGCGCGACAAAATAATATTTTCGAAGCTGATATGTACTAAATATCCCCATAATACAATGGTTTTACCTGTGCTGGTGTGAAGTTTCTATCCCGGCAATCTGTGGCTACGCTGCTTCAATTTGTAATATCACACATATTCTTCCCGCTTTTATTTTTCAAAAAGTATTACTTTACATTGTGTATCTTAAATAGGGTGCATCTTGTATTTAATGCTTCAAAAAGCCTAAAGGGTAAGGAAATCGCCCGGATATTTTCTTTCGACAAAATACCGGCGTGGCCTACGGTAAATATTCCGCCAGATTAACAGCTATCGAATGAGTAGGTAACTCGCAAGTGAAACCCTATATATGATGAACACAAAAAACATACTACATTGTACTGTACTCCGATGTCGCCTACTAGAAGATTATCTCCACTATCATATAATGAAATATCTCATCTTCATCGGCGCTATCGCGAGCATTGTAATGTAATGTCGAGAGATAAGTTAAATTCAGGCATAGCCGTGGAAGTCGTACAGAAACATTGAACACTATAATTCAGGAAGTCAATACAAAAAACAAGCGACTTACTCTGGATGTAGCAGATTTCCGCCCAATCTGCCGGAGTAACACGGGGTATTTAAACACAGTCTCGGTGCTCATTATACCTACATGAACATAGATAACATCGAAAATAAGGTTTAGTGCCCCATATCCTTGGTATCAGACATACTGTAGAAGTTGTTGCCAGTCATAAGCAAAAATAGTCAAGGGCCTAGTGGATATATATATTGATCCCTGGACACCCTGAGTCCTAAAAGGGGCCAGGGAACCTATATATGTAGCTACGTCCACCACTATGACCACCCTGGACTAATATAGGTAATAAATAGATAGTACCTTTCCCGACACAGACTACGGGAGGGGATTTCTTAATCTGTACCGAATACGCTATGTACAACATTACCCCTATCGATTAGAAAGCGACGGCATTAACCGGACTCTTAGTGGTAAGAAGAACAACCCCGTCGATATATCAGCAGGCAATGCGCCAGACCTCACCTGTTAGAATGTGTCCATAACTCCATCGATTCTCAGCTCGCCCTACTCTATGACCACAATACCATAAGTATACAAGTAGTTAGATGCAGGGTGATATGTTCACGGGGAGGGCACGTCGAGCTTGATTACGATAATGGTACTGTGCGGCTTGTACCGGAATTCTATCACCCGGAGACTTCGGTAAGCGGATTCGAGGGGATTACTAGGATATGCTGGGCGGGCAGCGCGCTCTTTAGCTGGGGTACAAATCCATCATTCACCGAGAATACGACTTCAGGGGTCTTGCGCTGTGTCCTCGATGTCTAGTTTGATACCTAGGGTCCGGGCAGACAAGGGGTACCCCGTCAATTATCGAGCCGTTGAGATGGATTTGGAGGCATATCCGACTTGGAACCCCGAAATCGGTGCGTCCGAGAGCAAAACGGACGGCAATCTCAGGGTCTATGCTAACTGTGATGGGGTGACCGAGATCTTAGAATGGCAGCTGGCGAGTGATAAAAACTGTTACGCAGATAAAAAGCAAAACGAGCGATAAAGCACTAGGTTACCCTTGATCTAGGATAGCTTATAGATAGCTCTGATGACAAGGCCAAAAAATCCGTCATCGTAGTTCCGCGAGCCAGTTTCGAGCCTAGCTAATCGCCTAGAGCATATTCGTAGAAGTCTCGAGACCATGTTAAATAAGCCATGTTAGGGAGGGCGTAAGGATGAGCTAAAGCAAATGGGTATAGTATTGTACAAACCTAGAAAAAATAGCCAAGTTCTCAGCTTCGCCACCTAGAACGGATAAATTCTAGTCATTATGCTATAAGTAGGACTCTTGACGGTTATGTGACGGACTAACCACACTGTGATTACGCTTCATGATAGTTTTTCTCCAAGAAACAACAGTATTGTAACATCCAGAGCAAGTTAAATAGTATGTTTACTGATCTATTCGACAATGCCTACGTGGATTAGTTATTATTTTGCACGCAGACTACCTATCTAGCCGTTACCTAATTATACCTTCCGCTAGTCTACCCACTCCGTAATTAGATTAGATTCGTACGTTGGGCATCAATCTACCAGGGCTATGTTTTCGAAGCCCAACATTTTCCCCTTATCACCACCACTAAAACGACAGAACGGACGGTCTGTCCCTCGTTACATAAACTATGAATCTCACTGGATGTATCATTATAGTGCCATTGTGATCCTCGCTTAGTTTCACATACACGGGATAATACCCCTGCCTGTTATATGGTTGGAAGCAATAGAATCGATAGTGAAAATGATATTGATGAGCCTTCAAACACTAGGATTTATTCTACATAGAGTAGTGAGTTTCTCTTCATGAGCGAAAGGGCCTCAACCACACAATCGACGAGTTATTTATGGTATAGCTTAACATACAATAGGCAATTCAGAGTAACTACTAAAACGTGGTGTGAGTTTAATGGTTTTCATAAGTAGCTTATACTACTTCTTTTACTCAATATAGATTACAGGTAAGGAAAGAGATAGTCGAGGACTATGCCGCCTGATAGAGACATGCCCCGAAAAACCAAGGAACGAAAGTGGAAGTAAAACGAATGACAATTTTGATAATAATACAAGGAGGAGATAGCTTCTTATCCTGAATTGGTACTTCAAGGCATCTCCGTATGAATACATCCTTACCAAAGCTCACAAGTGGGCTCCTTGGCTGGGCAATTGAAACTTTCCCTGAACGGCCTGGAATTCGCAGTCGTGCCTAAGATACGCGCGAAAGCAGGCGAGTGCGGGTCGGTATAGATGTAGTTGATGGCCTGCTCCTTGCGAATCTTCCCGCACCACCAGTTGGCATAGAAGACGAAGAACAGTTGGTCATGAGTGAAGTGATCAAGCCCTGGCAGACTCTGGTCCGGAGTGGCCACCTGGCGCTTCTTCCAAGCTGCAAAGGCCGCCGAGACACCGCCCGCGTCTGCAATGTTCTCCCCTAGCGTCAATCTGCCGTTGACGTGCAGCGGCTTGTCGTTGTTTCCCTCGATGGTGAAGTTATTGTATTGATCAACGAAGCAGTCGGCGCGTTTATCGAACTCTTCGACTGTGCGGTCGGTCCACCAGTCGGTGTAGTCTGGCAATTTGCATTAGTGGTTGCATTTTGGGGGCGAATGAGATATCACTTACTGCCATTCTCATCGTAATGGCGACCTGAATTATCAAAAGCATGTGAAAGTTCGTGTCCAGCCACTGATGCAAAAGCTCCATACGACACATACCCCGGTAAATCTACCGAGAAGACGGGGAACTGCATAATACCGGCCGGGAAAACCTTCAAGGAAATGTTAGTATTGAACTGTAACATGTAACATTGTAAACGTGGATCACTTACAATCTCATTGCCGGCGGGATTATAATAGGCATTGACAATATCGGCCTGCATTCCCCATTCGCCCCTGTCTACAGGCTTTCCTAGAGCTGACCATGATTTACTGGCTGAGAATTTATTACTCGACAGTGAGTTATTAAAGAAAGAGTCCGTGATAACTAGGCTCTTGTAATAGTCTCGTAATGCGTCGGGGTTCATGATGTTTGGAGATTCGGTTGGGTATCCGATCTTCTGGTCAATATTGTAGACCTTGTTCGCCGCTAATTTCTTGACCGATTCATCCATCCAATCAAGATCGCCCAGCCTAGTGGTGAATTGTTGCTTAATGTCTAGAATAACTTGGTCTCCGTACTTTTTAGCGGCTTCTGAAAAGGCAGCTTCGATATAGAAACGACTTAGAATCCAGCCAAGGGTGCCGTCTACATAACTCAAGCATGTCTTCCACCGCTCTGACTTGGTCTCGGGGTCCTAATGACAGTAAGCAAGAGGGGGATTCTGCTAGCATAAATGGACTTACTCGGCCTGATAGGATGTTATTGAAGCGACTAATGGGCTCAACTTCAGGGGCTTCAACATAGGACGAATAGGAGTTGATCAGGTTCCAAATCAAGAAGGTCTGTATCGTAGACTTTGGAGTCTTAGAGATAATCTGAGAGACGTTCCCCAAGAACTCGGGAAAAGCGAGCAGCATCGTTTCTGGTACATAGCTTGCAGGTGCTAACCCTCTCACTACTTTATCTAACCCGAGTACTGGGCCAATTTTCCCTACCTCAGAAACCTGAACGATGTTGTAGTATTTCTATTGTTATTAGCTACATCTCATAACGCATAATTTGGTCTTTAGATATGACTTACTGTGACATCCTGCCCATCCTCTGGGGGTGGCGTCAAAGCTGCAATCTGCTTCTCAAGTTCAACCACTGATTGTGAAAGTTGAGTTGCAGATTGCCTGGAAGCAGCGGTGGGAAGTAGAGAAGAAAAGACCTGTGCTAGCATAGCTTGGTACTGCTTCACAGTATCATCATCCTCGTAATATTCGGGCGACGGTAGATTATACCCTGCTGGTGTAGCCTGAATAATCACCACATCCTGCAACAGTGAGAAATATGGAATTGAGCAAGGGGATAAGTCAGACATACGGGGTTCTTATCATCTGCACCTGTGTATAGTGATTCGAATGATGTGACTCCAAGTTTTTCAAGCAGCAAAATCGTGTCGCTAAGCCTCGCGTAATCTTCCGGTAGGAGTTCCGCAGTGTCATCTGTCACTGGGAAGGACTGGGCAACGCTGTTGATAAGCTCGGTCAGAGGTGCAACACCAATTGCCTTCAATGCTGTCTCGTTCATGCATGCGCCATAAGCTTCTTGCATTGTAAGAAAGTTTTCTTCGTCGGTAGATGCTGCGAGCTTTTGAAGATTCATAGGCGAAAATGCAGAATGCTAGAGATTTAGATTAGCAACTCGAACGCTTTCTCGAACCATCAAGAACTAGACGTCATTCCTGAAACAGGGCGAGAAAAGTAATAAGTTGTTCTGTGAGATTCGCTGTACGGCATGAACAATCTGAACCTAGTAATTCGTTGTGACTCGCATCTTTGATGAAATATCCGCTCATGCATCATGTATGCCTTAGCTCATAACTGATTTATTTCACACCTTACCTTGCTAGGCAGCCTCTCCAGAATATGAAGTTGAGGGAGTTAGTAAGAGAGAAGAGATTCCACGCACCTTAGAGGCACCCGGATATGGGGATTCTAGAATATGCCGGAGGGTAGTTCGACCGTTGTCAGACATTATGGAAGCTGTTGAATAAGATGATCGGTCTTCGGGAATGTCATAACGCGCCTTGAATCCATCGCAGACGAGAGTATCAAATTGAGTACAGGGGTCGAGATTCTTATAGTCAGGAGAGAGATTATCTAATATGTATGAATATTTTGAAAAAGGAACGACTAGTTTATCGTAAACTCACAAAGGATCTCGGATGCGGCGTGGATGCATGTTGGCGTTGTACAAATGGAGGGGTCCATCTTTGGGGATTTCTTACGATTGGGTGACAGTACTACAGTAGGTTCGTTTAGCAGAATGTATTGATGAAGTAATCATGCGTTGGTAGCTCATGGCCAATGCGAGAGTATGCGTCAAGATAATAGAGACTGGATCTAATGAATCAAGCAAGGTGAGGTAGAATACGGGGCACTCTTTCATATCAAAGATACTGCGAATGCATCTCTGTAGAGGGTTCTCGTGGAATTTTGGAGATGCAACTCTAGTATGGGGTTCGATGGTACGAGAATATCATGGGCCACGAAGTACAGAAAGAATATGGTAGGGATGAGATGGAGACGGCGATTTGGTTGGAAACCTCTGGATCTAGAATCGCAACACAAAGTGCTCCCTCAAAAGAAACCAGGCACATCACCAGGATGTTTAGACACGTACCTCCACTTAGTATTAATATCACAATGAAGGCGGCGATAAGTAAAATACTAGCGATTAGTGATATCCAGCGACGGTGACGCAAGGATCTGGCCTCATTCATGAGCTGGCTAAGGCTCCCATCGGCGGCGGTATCTGCTGCATCATCTCTTCCAGACTCAGGAATGGTATGAGCTTGGGGTTTATTTGTATGCCGGAGAAGAGGAGCTCTCTCATTATCCCGGTCATCCGCTGCTTCATTTGGCTGTGGTTGGGCAGCCATGATGCTAGTTAATAATGATGACTAGATAGTACTTGCGCAACCGAGTATCGCCGAAGCGAACGCCGTGCGTTCAAACGGTCTTGGTCGTGTTGGCTTTGCGATGTTACTCGGGGGTTCAAGAGCAGTGAATGCGGATAATACCGGAATCCAAGTACTACGACTAAATTGCTCAGAGGAAGCTTCGCGTTTGACTGGGTACCTCAATGTAACTAATGAGCTATGAAGCAATAAGACAGCATGTAGAATAGACCGAGTACAAGTATGAGAGCTTGTACGTTTGGATAAAGGCCGTGTATATTGCTAGATATTGAGTTTGACGTGTTGTGGTTGGAGGTTAAGCTTCGCGGCTCAATGCGAGTCAGACGACAGCTCTTTGCCTAGACAAGCCCCAGCCCCCCCTTATAATGCAACTGCCCGTGCGCTAGGCATCCACCTAGACACTAATGGATGCACTAGGTTAGCCAATGCGGGGTTGGTGGCCATTTCTCCACGTCTACCAGGTAGCTTCGTTTACGTATACTTATGTGTATAGCAGTTGTGCTTCTACTCTGTACAGGCTGCAATGAGTAATTCGACGTATAGTTAAAGCACTCATTAATAGGATCAAGTTACTAATATACCTATAATTTCTAAATGCTGTCTCTGCGGTACAAGTTCTTCCCGAGCCGACTGCAAAGAAGCTTGTAAATTAAGCATCCATGTCACGGTTGCAGGCCTGCCTACTTGGATATGAACACTTCATTTGGCATTCGCCATACCGTTCTATCAACGCTATATTCCCCTGCTGCGACGCGACCACAGTCAAGAGGAGAAATATATTTCGTAGTCCGTGTGGCTCTATTTAGTTAACGAGATCAAGTGCAACAAACAATGCTTCTGTTTGCATGATGATTAGGCTATGCAACAATTCCCAAAATGCATGTTTGTCAAATCTCATTCTGCTCGCATCGCTTATCCCCCAATTCATCAACTTATGCCGATAATACCAGATAGTACTCAACGCCTGCTGTCCGAATAAAACCACAATACCGAAACTTGTGTCTCGAGCATGTGTAAATTTCCGTACTTGTGCCCAAGAAGAAAGAAACCCATGCCATGATATTTTTATGTTATTGTGCTGCTTGTTAACCGCCTACCGCAATCCGCTTCGCTCCGCTCTTTCCCTTCTTCGCTCCATTTTGTCCCATTTACATAACTTTAGCAAGTTGCACCAACAATTCTCTAGAGTCCAAGCTTTCGTTTCTTGATGCGGGGAAATACACCAACGACCATGAGAGCGGAGATAAGAACCAATGCCCAGAGCTTGAGCCCAAGTACATTCTTGTTATAATCGGTCTCTACGGCGCTCGTAACGGTAGCTAGCATGAGCAAGAAAAGCACGTAGCCGCTGGCACGGTGGTACTTCCAGATCTTTTTGGCGTTCGCCTCACCGCCGTATAAAGCAGGGGCTCCAAACATGGTAAAGCCGACAAAATACTGGATGAGAATCCAGATCGATGTAATAACCCCCAGATAGCCGTGTACCGAGTGGAAGTGTGGGCCATTGGATCGAAATTTATTAACTTCAATAACCACGACGCCAACGACGAAGATGGCAAACGCTAACAGGTTCAGCCCTGCGTGGATCTTTTGCCCGACCTGCTTCTGAGTCCCAGTGTGCGTTGGTTGCAGGATTAGGATCGATTGAAGGAGCACGAGTACTCCCAGAGACTGCGCGAGTGGATGTACCGAGAACAAGATAACGGGGTTTAGAAACACAGACGCCCAGACAGAGGCGACAAGCAAGAGAGCGGCGCCCTCAGCGAGAACCCCGGTGCCTGAAGATTGTATGAGCTTTGCCATGGCGACAGGGGAAGAATGCGATATTGAAATTGAACAAGAGGTGTTCTCAATTGGGTAGGTATGTTAAGACCTGGTCAATTGAGTATAGGTTGGTAGCTGGGTGATATGGTAGTGAACAACTGCTAAAGGGACGTGTGGGGGAAGTGATGTGGTATCCCATTTACGAGGCTCTACAGAGCCAGTAACGTGTATGCAGGAGACTGGAAATGAGCATAGCTGGGTAAATAGAGAAAAATCATACCGAGAATGAGATTTTTAATGATGGGTGCGTCATTCCCCTGGGATGCGTCTCCTGGTCTTCCCAATAGCGGTTCCGTGTCGTCGATTTGTCCGTCCGTGTCCGGATCGATCGGGGTGTGTTGGGGTATTCCCGTTGCCGAAGCCATTGTGAGGGATAGAAAAGCAATAGAGATGTCTTGAAGATATGATAATTAGCTCTTAAGGGCCCGAATAACGACGGGAGGATAAGCGACGACTATTTAAAGTGAGGTAGAGTGAAAAGCTAACTGGATGGAATGGTGAGAGGTAGGTACCTAGGTATTTACTCACCTTCGATGACGAATATGATGAATGTCTCGGAGGAGGAGCTCGCAATCCTCGGTAGCTCTGAGCTTCGGCCAATCAAAACCAAGGTATTTCATAGGCACCCAACCCAGGTACTTAAGAGGAATGCGGGCCACGCCGCTTCTATGTAGCCTGAGACCCGCTTTTGTATAAGCTCTTAAAACTGTGGACCGATCACGTGAGGTAGCACTAATTGAAACCCACGGTAGCTTTTCCTCTATCTATAACCTCTTCAACATTATTATTCACCTTGTAATCTAAGAAAAACCGTACAGTTTAAAAAGATAAAGTTCGATAGTTTTCTTATTTTTTTTAAGTTGCTTTATAATAAAGCTATTTTGGAGAAATGCTTAAATAAGAGAAGTATAACACACTACATACACAACTACAGTATGAAATCACGTAAACTCTGTAGGGCGCTCTATTCCTTTTAGATAGAGAATTTACTTCAGTTTTGGTTTCATGCGCTCCTTGATGTTTTCCTAGCTTTTTTTCTAGCCTGGAGGCTTTTTAGGCTGTGACTTTTCCACGTTCCGCTATATTACCTACTCGACCAAGATCCGCTCGGCGGTATGTAGGCCGCCACTAGCCACATTGCCGGCCAACAACGCAACGATTGTTACCTGCTTCGTTACATGGTCCTTTACGTTAATAGCAACCGCGTACCAGATCCTGGACGCAAAAGAAGTCAAGTTGGCGAGTTCCTCCAGGATTGTCGCGGCCTGCTCAGTGTTAGCTGGCTTCTGGCTTAGCTCATAGAAGTGCCAGCCGGTGACGAAGAGGCCGGGGATGACGAGGATCGAGTCGACGATAGCGCTCGTCGCACGTCCGTCTCCTACTACTATAGCCGAGAACATACTGCCGGCAACAGCGAGCTTCTTCTGAACCGGACCGCACCTTCAAAATAATGCTCGCCGCCGTAGTAACCTTGGCCACGGCTCCTACTGCGGTGTTCTCGACGGGGGACGATGGGACGAGGAAGTTAGCCGTGCCTACTAAGACCGCACCCATCCTGCTGAGGATTTCTGCTGGTAGTGAGAAGGGGTTCTTTCCTGACGGCGCTTCGGCCTGCAATCCGACTAGGAAGCAGCACGTAAAGGCCGTAAAGCCGCCGGCGGCGTGCCCAGCGATGTGAACCACCTTCTCAAACTCGTGCGGAAGAATGCTGGCGCTCCTCTTAGAGGGTGTCTTGCAGTCAGTAATCCTACCAAACAGCGCCACAAGATCAGTCCAGCTAGATGCTGATTTAATCGCATTCAAGTTGCTGTTGTTGGGGAATGGTGCCTCTCTTTCGCGATCTTGTAAATCACTGTGAAGCTGACCGCGGTGATCCAGGAGAACATATCAACATTGGAGATGCTAGGGATACTAATCTCTTCGAGGATTTCGGAAATGACCGGAATGTAGATCTCATGGTCGAGAAGGTCGGTCAAAGTGTTTGCCAGGGAAGCGAGCGCATCCAAGAGCGCATCCACGATAACTCGAACGGGAAACTATCTAGCCTTTCATCAGACGTATCGCTCTACTGGTTGGGGGCTTCGGAAGTGGCGCCCAGTCTCTGAGTCCAGCTCATTCGCTCAGCGTCTTTTTAACCTCGATGATCTCGCTGTCAAATAGATTTTGAGCCCACCCAGGCTCTCAACCTGATCCTCTAGATACAACTTAGTCATATTGGGTAATACTTCCTTCGTCCTCCGAATATCATCCCACTCAAACAAGAATTTAACGAAGGCAATCAGCTTCTCAATAGTCGTATTAATAGCGTTAAAGACCTATTCGAGGGCGCTAACGATTGCCTCAACAGTGTCTAGTACAGCACGATAGACCTTGCCAGCGATCTTAGCGATAAAATGCCACGCGTCGGTCACCGCATCTTTGACGATGTCGATGACGGCCTCGACGCCCGACTTTCTTCAACCCACCCGTCTAAGAAACAGAGATCAAATAGTAATCGGTCCGGGTCTTGTCGAACGCGTTGAGTTGATTGGAAGTCGCATCAAATTGTACATAGAGATGATGCCTAAAATACTACTTCACTGTGATTGTATTGTCCTTAAATGTCATGTCGCAGTTGTAGTAAGTGGAAACCGCGGTTTCGCAATAACACGTTCCGCTCTGGTCACTGTCTTGTCCTCTACTTGTATGCGCAATGCTAATCACATCTTCCTCCGTTTCGGTAACCTTCACCATGTTCGGTTCCTAGTTAGGATATGTATATATGTACATATCACCGCCTATGCGCATCGGATAGGCGTGGACTTTAGCTTTGCCCTGAACTTATGATTCCTTTGATATTGGGAGGATCTGGGGCAAGAGGAATACGGCCATGGCATTTCGATTGGTTGCTATCACGCCGCTATGTTAGTCCACTTCGGTTGGCAGGACCCAATTCCAGCTGAAGCTTGAGGTTCCCGGAAGCGTATGATTGTTCACGGCACATAGATGGTTCAATGTGCTGGCTTTCTGCTGGTCTGCCGTGGGTCGATAAGGAATAGTCTAGCCCTTCTGGTCCTTTGCTTTTCTCATGGCGGATCGCCGGTTTGAGACGGCGTTACGTATGCTCCAAGGAGTAACTTTGTGACAATGTATCTCTATGCCAAGGTACATGGTAGAGACCTTTAGCAAGACGTAAGGAGTTCTGCTCTGAGAAGCCGATGAGCTGTTGCTTCCGCCAAACCTCCATACATAGAGCTCACGAGATAGTACTTTGTGGCAGCTTCAACGTGTGCTGGGTGTGTTAGTCATGCCGAGATTCTATCACGAACAGGTCTTGGAGACTATAATGGCTCTCACACTCCTAGCAAGGTCACACACGAGCGAAGAAAACTAAATGGGTGTAACTGGGGTGAAAACTAGTGAAGAGACTTATCTGGATGATGTTCTAGCTAAACTTCAGGACTATCGAGTAGGTGGCTGCAATCACTCACTCACTCAAATCTATACTATTTAAACTACGCAATCGTTTCAGGTCCCCGCAATGACGCCATGGAAGCTGAAGTGTTTTCCTGCGTAATACCTATGTAGATAGACCTTGTCTAAATGGAATGTTTAATTCAACAAGTCAATAAAGGAAAGCATAGATTGGGGGACAACCCCCTATAGGCCTATTCAAGCCGGTGCGCTAAAGCTCCGGATAGCCATACCCTTATAGACAATGATTGCTCTTTTTTTGTTTTTTGTGTGTGTCGAGGTCAGTTAGGTACTAATATAATATATCTTTCACTTTGTACATATATAAGACTTCAAGTAAAGGTTAAAACATCTGAGACCTGTTTCCCTATATAAATCATAATTTCGGGCTGAACCGAGCCTGAGCAAAAGCAGCGAGCGCGCCATGCCCGATTTGTTCAGCGCTCTAAAAGCGGTAAAACCTACCTAGGTAGGTATCTGGAAGTAACCCCCCTACAATTCATTCTCATCCCAGCTGCCTGGTGTAAGACGAGGGGGGCCCAAGGCCTGCATCTGAGCATGTCTCTACTTCTAGTTTACCTATATTCTAGCGTATTGCGAATCTCAATCTTCCAAGCTTTAACTGATTTCAAGTTGCTAGTTTTCTATAGTCATAGTATTAAGCCAACATGGCGATCAGAGATAGCGACTATCGGCCCAAGCCGCTTTCCGATGACCCCACCGGTGTGTTGGACAATAATTATGATGAAATCAACCGGTTTACGGACCTTGTGTCGCTAGAGTTATTTGTTACGTTGTTGCTTCATAACTCATACTGCGCAACAACTACCCGTAACACGCATTTTTGTGGCTAGTATATGTTAATCATGGAGGACATTGAGTATAAGCTTGAGCCTGTCAGCGCGACCAAAGTCGCCTCGGAGGACATTGACAGGACATTTAGATCCAGCTGCATCGGTAAGACTCCAAAAAGCCCTAGGGGTACGAAATCGATCATGCGTGGCGGGGGAGCTGATCGAAGGATTCATGCAATTGACGCTGCATTAAGCTGACTGGTCCTTTATAGATCTCGTCTCGGGCGCTTTAGGAGGAAAAGTCCTAGGCTTCTCGGATGAATGGTTTGCCGAAGCCGGCAATTTGCTGACGCCCACGGCCCCGATTAGGCAGCCTGGTAAGATGGTGTACACCGGCGCTTGGTATGACGGCTGGGAGACAAGAAGACACAACCCGGCACCATTTGACTGGGTTGTCATCCGCCTCGGCGTGGCTTCGGGGACTGTAGAAGGTGTCGAGGTTGACACGGCATTCTTCTCGGGCAACCATGCCCCGGGCATCTCAGTTGAGGGATGCTTTAATTCGAATGATGAAGAGGTCCTCTCGTGGGCAGGAGGAAAGGGTGGTTGGGAGCCCATCTTGGGCATTGAAGAATGCGGACCCTCTCAACGATTCGGCTGGAAGCTGGATCACCCTACAACAAAGCAATATACTCATGTGCGCCTTAACATGTATCCCGATGGTGGCATCGCCCGATTCCGACTCTTTGGACACGCTGTACCTGTCTTCCCTGATGACAAAGAGGCCATCTTTGACCTAGCGGCAGCACAGAACGGTGCGGTGGCTATTTCATGTAGCGACCAGCACTTCGGAACCAAGGACAACTTGATCCTCCCAGGCCGGGGTAAGGATATGGGAGATGGGTGGGAAACAGCCCGTTCGCGAACCAAAGGGCATGTTGACTGGGCCATCATCCGTCTCGGAGCTCCTGCTCTCATCCAGAGCTTCGTCATAGACACGGCATTCTTCAGAGGAAACTTCCCTCAGTCAGCAAGGTTGGATGCGATTGAGTGGAAAGAAGATGGAGAACCGGGTGCCGATGCCCAAGGGTGGACTGAAGTGTTAGAGCCGAGCAAATGCGGACCGGACAAGGAGCACAGCTTTGATTGCATAATTAAAGACAAGCCGTTTACTCATGTGAAACTCACGATCATACCCGACGGAGGCGTAAAGCGGCTCCGGATACTAGCCAAGAGAGCGGTCTAGAGGCTAATGTACTGTATCTACTTAGCAAACAATCACCGGCATTGTTTTAGCAGTGATTAAGAGTAACTAAATTTAAGAGAATTAGACAAATACTGAACACCAAAATGCTGCTTTAGGTACAAACATGATTATGAAATATCTGTCTAGGTGAATACTATTACAGTTCAATAGTACTACCTCTTAAATACTTAGGTGCACGGGCCTGTGTCCCCACTTTAAGCTATTATAGGCAGCGTCCATGATTCCATGTAGGTACCTAGTCTATAGCGGGAGAGCCCCTCAGCGCCTCAACGTCTACTCCCTAAGATGAGTAGAGCGTCATGTATCTTTATCGAACTATCTAGTAACTTTAAAGTGCCCTATATCTAATTAACACTTAAACACCACACCCCTCGATTAACCCACGCGCTCTCCGACCATAAAGTGACCTCGATTCTATTTCTCTCCCCTAGATGCGAAGAAGCATGACAGCGCGTGCTTCTGCTCCGACGAGGCGTTGAATAGCAAACTGTCCGTCTCATGCCGCTGGTAACGAAACATGGATTTCGGGGATCCTGATGACGGCGGCGGGTTTGGGGAGGACGAGCCTAAGAAGCCACGGGCTCTGCCAGCCGATCTCCCCAAGTCACTCGACGATCGAAAAGTAGTTTCCACAGAATTTGTGCCAGAGACAGAAATGTACGATGGCTGGCAAGGTGCGCATCACCTACTGCCGCTGGATCTCCTCTTTCCGGCAGCTAACCGAGCTCTCCGACAGGTCAATCGCAATTCCTGACTACTCCAATAGCCGCGCGGCCCTTACAGTTCAACAATCTGTCCCTTGACGATCCCGATTACGACCGCCACCTAACGAAGGGGATTGCCGATAGTGATACACGGCTTATGGAGATGCTACAAGCACAGGCCCAACACCATGGTGGAGAGACATTTGACGACGTCGAAGCTGTCGCTGAGGATGCTAAGTTGTCAGAAGAGGAAAAGAAAACGATGTTACAGAAGGCCCTGAATATGGCTTCAAGTAATGGCGATATTGCACAGGTGTCTAAGATTCTTGGCGGTAAGGCGAAGGCCTTCGTCGACGTCAACGCCCCAGACGAAGACGGCACGCCTCCGTTGATATACGCTAGCTGCTTTGTGAGCAATTCCACGTAGACCCGTTACCTAGCTCTTGCTGATAGTATGGTTTATAGGGACACGAAAGCGTCGTTCAAGCTCTTGTGGAAGCTGGTGTGGAAGTAGACAAGCAGGACCGAAATCAGTGGAGCGCGTTGATGTGGGCAATGACAAATCGTCACAAGGGGATTGCAAAAATATTGCTAGATAACGGGGCGTCCCCAGAGGCGAAGACGTCATCCGGTAGAACCGCATTTGACTTTGTGCCTCCTGATAGTGATATGTCCTTTTATCTACACGACAATGGCTATACCATTGGTAGCGCTGGAGTGACAGATGACTTCTACAATCCAGGTTTCTCTCAAGACAGGTTCGAGGAAGAGATGGCTGAAAATGAAATCCGACGTCGGATGATGATGGACAGCGCGAGGGACCTTGAGGTCGATCTTGGCAATATGGGATTTGATGATCAGCCCGAGGTAAGTCTTCTAACTGGGATAATTATGTACTGCTTTGACTGACTTGCGAAGCCTTTGGACGAGTTTGAGGAGGAACAGCAAGAGTTCGACTGGAATCGTTGTTTACACGATCAGATGTTCGTTTTTCAAGAGAGCGAACTCGATAGAATACTCGACATTATCATTACGAACATGCGCCCACAACGATCACCATCCCAAAAGCCCGTACCCGCGAACATGATATTTCTAAGTGCCCGCTATGCACATTATCATGCCAGCCACGAGCTCTTGGGCAAACTACTCGTCACTGCCCAAGACAAAATAAACGATATCGTGGAGCTTTATCAGTGGGATATGACTATATTGGCTTTCTGGATGTCAAATGCAACATTATTGTTGCACTACTTGAGAAAAGACACCGGCTTGTTAGAGGCAACAACAGAATTCCAAGCACAGCTCTCTGAACTGATCAATGAGATATTTATCCTTATCGTCAGAGATGCCGAAAGAAGAATGGATAAGGTGTTAGATTCAGCAATGCTAGACCACGAAACCATACCAGGCCTTGAAGACGTCACTTTCCAGCACGAATGGAAGCTTTTCAAGAGAAAAAAGGAGGTCAAGGTGGAGCCTCTTGAGAAGCGGTTTCGACCTCCATCACCGAAGCAGCGCGCTAAGCCGGCACCTCGGAATGTAACCTCACTCCTATCATCAACACTATTCGTTCTTGACCTCTATGACATTCACTCAGTCATCACATCACAAATAATATCCCAGCTGCTCTATTGGCTCGGCGCTGAACTTTTCAACCGGGTTATGAATAACCGGAAGTACTTAGCAAGGACAAAGGCGATGCAGATCCGAATGAACGTCTCGGTCCTAGAAGACTGGGCTAGGGCAAACGACCGCAAACCAGAGCACTACGAATACGGTGAGACTCACGCCTCAAGCGAGACGACTATGGAGATCGCACGTAAACATCTCGCTCCCATCGTCCAGCTACTCCAATGGTTGCAGTGCTTCTCATCACTCGATCCAGATGACCTGGAGGCATTGGTTGGGACTCTACAACAACTTAGACGCCTGAGTCCTCAGCAGCTGATATACGCTGCTAAGAATTATCGATTAGAGGTCGGTGAAAAGGGGCTCCCAAAAAGTGCGTTAAAGTATCTTGATTCGATCCAAAAGGAGGCTATTATACGGAGAGATAGAAGGAGGACCGCTTCGCCGATGCCGCCTAGTAGCACGCCGTCGACTCCAGTGAAAAATACCTTCAACGGCCACGACATAGATACTCCCGGAAGTGTGCAAGGCACACCTCGTATCGATCACGACGATGACGATGACCTACCTGATGGCATCAATCTTGACCCATCATTCATGCTGCCCTTTACCCTTCCCTCCGTCACAGACATGCTCATCTCTTTCGGCGCAGGTTTCGGCGGAGTTAACCGCGAACGGGAAAGGAAATACATCCCTACTATTCCTCCAGAGTTCCTAGAAAAACTCGAAGTGAGTGGCAACTCAAGCAGACCCATGTTTGGAGAGAAAGATTGGGAGAACGAAGTGCTTGAAGCATGATAGTTGAGGCCACCGCGCTGGCGCATACTGCTAGAGCTTTCGGCCCAGCTGGGTTATTGTATATTTTTGCCTATCGTGACTCCGTCGTAAGAATGGCTTTTTTATAGTCACTCATGGGACTCTTTTTAACCTAGGCAGATAAAATATGCTCCAATCTTTGTATCTTTAGACGGTCGCTAAAATGAGCAAGGAACACTGCAAATTTTTGTTTGCGCAGGTTATTATACCACCAAAAAGGCTACACACTTTGTTATAGAATGTTGGGGATATAATTTACCTGGGAAGAGGCGCCACACTATGCGTAGACTTTTCCAATCTACTTTATTGACTTTAGTCCATTGACCTGGTAACCTCAAATTACACCTGGCAATCGAAAACGATTAAACACATCCCATGGTTAGCTAACTGTGTTTAACCAACAAATATAAAGGCGGTCGGCTTCGTGCCGTCGTAGCCTAGTCTTGCCCACTTAGTTGGCGGTCACCCCTCTGTTGCGGTGAAGCTGAATTCTTTTCGGTTTCTTTCATAGCACAGAACACTATACCCGTCGCCAGCTGTAAATTAAACTGGAACCTATATTCGCGAAGATATAGGATGTGAGAAAACTCCTCCATAAATAGTAGGTTAAGTAAGTACTATCGGCTGAGGCAAAGAAGTTTAAAAAGAGCCGAGTCCCGTCTCTGCACCCGATGCCACGGGATGCCCTTTTCCTTCCTCATCATAGATTGTTTGACTGGCGGTGACCTTGGGATACGCTGGCTAAATGCCAGCGTCAGATTGGCGGCAATAAACGCAAGTGCAAAACCGGAACCACCAGCCCGCGGGTTTTTTTGTCGTCGAGAGACTAGGCCTAAGCTGGATTGGTCGAGCCACGTCCCCGGTTGTTGTCAATTTGCTGGAATACTACGTGGTGTTACTTATCTTCATACCTCACACACTTCACGCTTCTCTCACTGCCTCTATCCGCAGTTTGGAAATGGCGGGCCATGTTGACGACGGTCAGCTCTCCGTCAACGTTATCTCAAGCCGAGCTCGGATTACGTATGTTGGCTGGGCACCTTGCCCGTCGTTTTTATGCTACCTTCCGATCACGACTTAGCTACCTATCTCGGTAGACCACTAAGTTTCCCATGCGATGAAGAGATGTATAAATGGAGGGAATAAGCTAATGTGGGGGGCAGTATCGAGACCCCTCTATTTCCCAATTAGGCAAGTAGACAGAATTCCCATATGATTCACCGCGAATGGTGTGGCAGATCAACCCCTCCGGAGAAATCCACGATTGCGGAGACAGCTTGAAACCGGCCGAACAGAGCAAGTTTAGAAGGCAAGAGTTATGTCGTGGTTTATTCCGGGCATTTGTTCAAGCCCCTCTCTTGTCACATGCTATGTATTATACTCTAGGAAACGTTGCGGGTGGGCGGATCACTCCTCACGGCACGTTGCTGGCTGCCTGGGGCTGGAACATAGTTCTTGTGAATTAGGTTGGCAATACGTGTGAAAACTCATTCGTAGAGAATCGAGAGATATAAGAAGGGCAATACAATGTATACAATAGGTACTAGAGACGTCTATAAAGATCATAGTAGGTTCCTATAGGACTAAAAATGGCTCTGACGAACAAGACGGGACCGGGTCGCAGCTAGCTTACTACTAGCCTGGTATCTTTGCCTCATTGGACATACTACCGATAGTTTCAGCTAATTACTATATTCGAGGGGCGGTTGATGGTTCCGTGGCACCGCACCAGAGGAGAGCCCGGGAGAACAGTAATAGGTGTCATTGAGGGGAGACTTACCCTCCGCCACTCAGCCGGCTACGTGGTGGTGGCACTGGGTGGTGGTGCTGCTCGCTGCTGATGGTGGGTGCACCACAGGCCATGTGTAAAAGAAAGTGACAAATGGTCTATCTATTCTACGCTGCGTAGACAGGGCGTTGGGTCGACGATACCTAATAATAAAACCGAGAATGATACGTAACGCAACCTACACACATCAGCTAGCGCTCAAGTTACCTACCCCGGAGGCCACGCGCGCGAGGGTGATGGGGCCTGCGAGGACGAGTAGACATGGCTTGAAGTAGTAAGTGCCGCGTCCTGGCCAGTGCCGATATGTAGAGCACTTATGACGAGCTCTTACAAAGCTGGGTGAGGGTGAGGTGGATGGATACCAGTCGTCAACCTTGGCCCACTGGGACTTCTCGGCATTTTGGGTGCGTAGATACCTCTCTATGCCTAGGCAATTATGCCTAGGTATCTAGATAGATGGGTTAGCTGGTATTGGTATTGACGCCGCCTCTCGGTTTTGCTGTCTGAATCGGACCGCACGACAGACAGACCCGGCTGCATATCATGTGGTAAGTGATGAGTATGCGGTCAATTGGGCGTTCCCACGCCGTTTCGGCTGAGACCATCTGATTGATTCTGACCACGACCAGGCCTGACTAAAAAAAGAGGTGCATATGTAGGCCGCTTAGGCTGGGCCAGGCTGGTTGCTGCTGGCTGGTTGGGGAGAGACAGACGCATGTAAGTCATCGCCCGCTACATGATGTACCTACTGTACTACTGCGTAGGTCTTCCGTGTGCCAGTAATTGGGTGCTACGTCAGGTTGGGGATGTTCGGCGGTGAGTGTGGACGCGTGTTGGACCGTCTTCCCGACGCAGACGGACATTGTTTAAAAGATGTAAGAAAAGGGACCGGCCACCACCACCACCATTTAGATATTGTTTTAGAGCCGCCGTTGTATTGTTTCTTAGTTTGATCCTTTAGACTACCTACTCGAACAAACAAACCGGGGGCGCTGTCGTTCTATTCTTCCATTAACGCACATCCTGGCACCTTATTCGGTAGCGTGCCACTGGGTTAGTTGTTAGTTGTTAGTTGGTCGGAGACTACCCACGATACCTACCATAGTCTAGAGTCTAGACAGGTCTCCATGACACGAGCTGAGCCAGCAACTCCAAAATACCGGCCGTCTCGACACCTTCATAACCCGCTCAAAAGGGAACCTAGGGAAACCTAGCCTGGTCTACTCGTTGCTCTAGTCTTTCTAGCTGGTATGTCTCGATCCAATTGGCCTTATTCTCGCTGCACCCTCCTCCTTACGCTGAGGTTTTCGATTTATCATTTCCACTGCATTCCCAAAAGCTAATGTAACTTTGTCTAAAAGCAACTCGTTCAATATTGGACAGATCAGTACTAGCGACTGTGTGCAAGTCGTTCCACGGCATTGCTCTGTACTATTCGACGGTCATAGAGCATAGCCTGCTTATATTGATGCATGACAGATGATCGGGTAATACACCGTCATTTTGGCCCCCATCAGACCTATACGCATAGATAAAGGGAAGACACCATAACCGGGTATAGGTAGTAGATCACATACTCTACTATTATTGACCCCCTGCGAATCTTCGCCTATTCCTATATTCCTCGACGAGGGTAGCTAGCCCCTACTGCACTTTGCTCCCTTAACGAGATAGCTTCGACGGGATTGGAGACATCGGGCCTCAAGCAGCGCTGTGGCACCGGAGCAGCACCAGCATCCTGCTATCACCGAGCCAAGACCGGCTTGTGGCACACTTGCGTCGCACAACATAAAAATAGTATCTGATCGTTAGGTACCCGAGATTGCCTGACGATATATCATGTTTGGAGTTGTGCAAGGAGGAGCTGGGGGAGCTGGCATAGCAGCGCCGTTTGGGAATCCTTCGTCGCAACCCTCACTGTCGATGGCACCGAGAACCAAGAGCAGCGGGCGATACAATAAACATAAGCATCACTCCACGCTGGCGCCGTTCAGAGACGATACAAGACTGGTAGCGCTACGGTACGACCAGACTGTCGCATTGGAGCCGCCGATTCCTCTACCGCCCCCTCGCTCGCCCCTACGTCCGCCTCCCCGTGCCTCCTCGTTCAATCTAGCCTCGGGCTCCACGCCCAATTCGCCCGTTACCGTTGCGCCGCCTCCACGCCCGCCCCCGCCTACCGAGCAACACCCGGCTCTACGCACCATCAGCAGCCCTCGGACTCTTGACAGCGACACGAGAAGAGATTCGGTGCTTGCATCGACAATATCTTCTCACTCGTACGGCTCATACGGCTTATACACAAGCGCCTACTACGAGGCGGACAGCAGCGACGAAGAGGAAGACGACGACCCTTTCGCGTACGAGAGGATCGACGCGGTTTCCAAGCTGCAGCCGCTGCAATTGAAGGCAGGCTCGGCGGGCTCCTCGATATACTCACTTCCTGAGCGAGAAGGCAGTCTCGACCACCAGGAACAAAAGCGGGGACATAGTCTGCAGCTGCAGCGGGAAAGACGAAGCCAGAGAGACACGGAAGGCGAAGGGGAAGGCCGACGGGCTAGCGAGGCCGACAGCAGCAGACCTAGCGAGGCATCGCTCTCGCCTGCACTCTCCATCGGCGGCAGCAGCACAGCGTCGCCGGCATTTCCTGCAAGCCCCGCAACCCCACCGCCCCATTTCTCCAAGCGATTCGTTCGAAGTTTCAGCTTGCGATCCGGCTCATTGTACAATACCACCAGCAAATCATCATCCCTGTCGTCGGCATCGTCGGCGTCGACGTCAATGAAGCGATTGCGCAAAAAGTCGCAGGCTGGCGAGGACGGGAAAGAGGACGGCGGGAGTGCGATTGCAAGTGTGAAGGCGAAGGCAAAGGCAAAGGGAAAGGCAAAGGGTAACGGGAACGATAGCGTTAACGGTAGCGTCAACGGTAACGGTAACGGGAACCGACGGGTGGAGAGAAGCATGGACATGGGCACGAGCAAGGGCACAAGCTTAGACATGGAGCTGCCCGACACAACGGCCCCATCTCACCACTCCTCCTCATTACCCTCCTCCACCTCCACCTCCACCTCGTCACCCCTGCCCCTCTCTCAATCTCACTCCCATTCGTGGAGCGCGACTAACCCAATTCACCCAACTAATACTCCTAATACTACTCCTCCTAATCCTAATCACACGCATACAAGTACGCGTTCTGACGGTTCCGCTAATGTTGGCCCGGCCTCGCCAGTCATCTCCACCAACATTCCCTGTGGGAGCTTCTTCGAGGAGGATGATTTGAGCAAACTCTCCTTTTCCATCCGTGGCAGCCTCATCTTCGGCGGCAAGCGTCCGTGGAAGACGAGTGGCAGCACTAGCAGCGCCAATCTGAAGATGGCCGATAAAGACGTGATCCCCGAACAGTCCACCCTAAGTCACGCTACCAGCACCTCCTCCAACAACAAAGCCCGCGTCTTCCCCCTCGTCCCAACCGCATCAAAGAAAGATCATGGGATTCCTACACCTGCGCCCGCACCCGCGCCCGCGCGACCACCGCGCGAAGACGACATGGGCGTCGCTGCGATGATCCAGAAGCCCTTCCAACTCCCCGAGTCGCCGCGCCTGCCACAACGCTCGCAGTCCGAGCTTGTGAACGATACCGCATCCACATCCCATAAGCTACCTCCCAGCATTCGGGTCATCTCTGCAGAGGCTGAGAAGGAATCTCAAAAGGTGAGATCTCTTTATGAATCCGGGGAAGGTCTCCAGTTGGGAGACGGCGACGTGCCCTGGCCGCTTGGCCGGGTACTTGAGCCTCCCCTAGAAGCCCCGTCAGATGCGGATGGCAATGACGCGTATGATTTCCTTGACTCTCCATCCTTCTTTTGCTATTGACTATGCTGACCAGCCGCAACCACGACAGGCCAAACGACCAAAAACATGGACACCTTATTCAAACGTCGGCTATTACGTCCTCGCCAGTGCCACTAGATAAACACGAGCTCGCAGGAGGTATTGAGGACTGGGAGGGGGTGCAAGGCCAAGATGTCGATCGCTACGGTTTCATTGTGCCTCAGCAATCAGGCTCAAGCTCACCACCCAGTACAGCCACACCGCCTAGTTCCTCACCTATTCGGTTTTCTTCGCGCAAACATCGAAATGTTCTAATCCATAAGGATGTCACATCACTCTCGTTAGGCGCTAAGCGCGGCCCAACGAAAAAGCTGTCGGCTCGGTCCCTGAATACGCATACCTCTGAGCTTTCTACACTGTCTCGACGATCTGTTCGTTCTACCATTCGCCAAGCTACCAATAAGCTTCCCCACAACAAAGACAGGAGATTAATAGATGAGGCTGGCGATCTCCTTGCATTACAGCCCGGCCTTTCGTTCATCACCGAAGATGATGGGATAGAGAAGATAGCAGCCGAGCTGAAGCGCAAGGAAGTAAAGCGCACCGAAAAGTGGCGAAGGATGGCCAAGATAGTGAAACCTGGCTCCGACGGTCAGGGCACAATCTTCCATTTCGATGTCAATAACCCCAAGCTTATTGAGCGCACGTGGAAGGGCATACCGGATTGCTGGAGGTCCGCGGCTTGGTACTCGTTTTTAGCCTCGAGCGCAAAGGCTGATCAGGTCAACTACGTACCCGACGAGGAGCTCGCCGCCGCCTTCCGCCGCCTCGTAGAGGAGCCTTCACCGGATGATATGCAAATCGATTTAGATGTACCGAGGACCATCAACCAGCACATCATGTTCCGAAGAAGATATCGTGGTGGGCAGCGACTCTTGTTCCGAGTTCTACATGCTATGTCCATCTACTTTGCCGACACAGGTTATGTCCAAGGCATGGCAACCTTGGCGGCGACTTTACTTAGCTACTATGACGAGGAACAATGTTTCATAATGCTCGTTCGACTTTGGCAGTTTCGTGGCCTAAATCGGATATATCAATCCGGGTTTGTCGAACTCATGGGAGCTTTGAAAGATTTTGAAACACATTGGTTGAACGACAAGGACGTAGCAGAAGTACTTGTAAGTTAAATATCTAAAGCACTAGGGGCTACGAATCTAACATTTCATAGAAAGAACTCTGCATCGATCCCACCGCCTATGCCACCCGGTGGTATTTAACTCTCTTCAACCTTTCGATCCCATTTGCAGTTCAGCTTCGTGTTTGGGATGTCTTTATGCTCCTTGGCTCATCTCCTCCCCAAGGATCAGAGAGCAGCTCGGGAGTAGGAAAAGAAGTGGAAAGCTACCCCTCATCTAGGGGACTAGAAATATTGCATGCGACTAGTCTTGCAATCATCGACACACTAAATGCTACACTTATTGACTCTGACTTTGAAAACGCGATGAAGTCCCTCACTTCGTGGGTCCCTATTAAGGACGAGCAGAGATTTCTAGAGGTTGTGCATGTCGAATGGAAGAAGCATCAGAGTAGACAGAAGAAGAAGACTTAGGATACCTCTCTTCATGCTCTAGTGCTCTCATCTCTACACGAGCCGGATTCGGACACTATCCGCTCACACTCTTCGCGCACCGTCAAACGCAAGTACCACGAGAGGCAATAGCACCTCCCCCTAATGACGTCTCTCGTCCTCTGGGCTGCGACAACACTTTTTTTGTTATCGTTTTGCTGTCATATTAGAGGGTTTGGGAGCAAAATCGCGCGTTGGCGGCAGAAAGCCATTTTTCTTTCTTTTTCGTCTTGTTTTTGGGCCGTCTCGTTTCCTGCACTATACCCTTACGCATTCAATGATAGCGGTGGCTTCTCTATGTGGTTGATAAGAAACGGAGTCGACTTTGGATTGCCCCCACGACCTTTCCTTTGTGTCTATTGGATGTGGTCCGTTGTAGATTAGAGAGTATGCCGCCCTATGACATTACCCCCCTAGTAGCGGTTGTTCTCTCTCATCCTCACTGGACTGGAGACGGAATTCTAAAAACCATACTACGTATGATACGCAATAAAGTAATGTTTCTTTTACTTGTGGAGGTAGCACCATTATCGTCCACGTGAATACAGTTACGACGGTCTTATATTTCTAAGCGCCAACTACCTTCGTTAAACACCGACACAAATTCCCGAAAGAAATATTAATTATAAAGAAGGCTTTCGTACAAACTGTCGAAAGAAATCAGGCCTTGAAGCTTACAGTCATGTGCATTGGCGAAGTTAATGTCCGAACCTAATGGTGTTAAGGAAACAGTCTATGTACAACAGACCAGCTTTTTTTGTAACTTGAAGTTTTTTAAGGTTTAAGCGTACCTACTATCCTTCTTTTCTTGCCCGCATAAGAATATACAGGTATACGAAGTATAAATAGGGTTTTAAGCCGAGCACCCTCTCTCTTCTACCACTACAGAGAGTATCACCTTATTCTTCCAACTTTCTACCCCTAAGGGTATATTATCTACGACAGGTAGATTCATCTACGTGTATTGAATATCGTCGCTACCTAGCACGCACCTAACAACAGTCGAACACTTGACTCCGTATCTTTATTTCTCTTCCTAAATCGACATTGTTATCGACCAGTGTAATCACGCAGAATGAAGTCTTGTACTTCTCATCTCGCCTTCGTTACCTACGCACAGGAGATCGTACCCAATAACCACCATACCACGAGAAAGGACAGACCTACACAATGGAGCCACGCCCGCCCTATAAGGATTCCCCGCCGTCGTACGTAGAGGCGATGAGCGCCGACTACGACTATCCCTCGAGCTCGAGACGGCTCACGGCCGCCCGCACGAGCAGCACGTTCCACCCGGTGCTCTACTGCCACCTCAGCAGCGACGCGCACGTGTTCCCGCGGACCTTCGGCGTCTACACGAGCACCCCGCGCCATTACTACATCGGCGGGAGCCAGGAGTTCCCCCTCTACGCCATCTCGACGCGCTCGCTGCAGCCCATGAAGCCGGACCTGGTGCTGTACAGCGGGGTGTCTGAGGACAGTGCGTTGGCCCGCCTCCTCCTCCTCTCCTCTCCCTTTTCTTATAGGTATCCACATGCATATGGACACACACACACACATTTATATATAACTAGAGTATGATCGTCCGCCAATACTAACATCTTTTCTCCCCAACCATAGTGCCAGCCCTCGCCTCCGTCCTCCACGACACCCTAACCCGCTCAGCAAGCATCGCCCTCCCAGCCCCCCCAAACGCCAACAGCCCAGCCGTCCACGAGCCCCTAGAGGCCTCCGGCGCCTTCTTCTCGCGGACGCTCTCCTTCGCCATCGAGACCCCCGCCGCCGCCGCCGCCGCCGGCGGGCGCGAGCACTTCGAGTGGCGGCGCAGCGGCGGCGGCGAGGTCGACTCCCTGCGGGGCCGGCCCCTGGGCTGGAAGCTCGTGCGCCTCACGCCGCCCCCCGACGCCACCCCCAAGACGAAGACGTCCGGCGGCGGAGACGACAGGTACTGCGGAGACTACGTGCCCGGTCACAGCAGCGACGGCAGGGAGGTCGTGGCCGTGTGGGTGGGGCCTGCGGCGCCGGCGCTGTTCGCGTCCAAGGTGCTGCGCTTCCGGTTCCTCGGCGCCGGGGCCGATGGGAGTCTGGGCCCGCGCTGGGCGGTCATGGCTGTTGCGTCGGCGCTCGCGGTGTGGCATCGCGAGCATAGGGGGCGGCATCGGGGACTGGCTTCGGCGAGTTTTTGAGAGGTGGGTTGTGCTGTTTTGGCATGGGGGGAGGGGGCAGATTGTTAAGGGGTTGTCACGGTGGGTGTGGTCGGAAATTTGGCACACTTACTTGGTTGCTAGACCATGTTGTTAAAGCATCGCCTAAGACGCCTGCTGGTAGTAGGTCCGTTAAAGTGGATTGGTTATCGAGGAAAGGCGATTCAGGCGGTTTATGAATCTTCAACTCCTCCCTACTTGAATGGGTCGTTGCTATACCTCTACATTCTTTACGAGACGAATGAGTACAATTACGATGATTGCTGGCGTTGAGATTGTGGGATACCTAAAGAAAAATAGATTATCAAGGACTACGAGCTTACTATATGTTACAATTATGTTAAGACTTCTCATGAAGTATCAAGTCACTGGTACTGGCAAAAGCATTATAAGACTTTATGAGGTTATTTTTCCTAAAATCTACGGTAGTTAAACTAATCAAAGGGTATGGTGTATGTGCAGGCTATGCACTTATAGACAGGGGAGGTATCTTACCTTGATGCTCTCCGTATCTACCATTTCATCTCATATGCACCAAACTAATGCCCATGTTAGCAGTAGATCATAAAGTCGAGATGTTTACTCACCTTGTCGGGGTCTAGGCTCGTCTAAATCCATACGGCGCGGCAGACGGCCAGGTGCGGGAGCAGAACTCCGATAAGGCGCTGCTTGCATAAGGATTACGCGGACCGAGGTACGGTCATCGTGTCCGTGCGCATGGTGATGGTGCGACCTCCGCACGCTCGGCGAAAGAGATTGCGAGTCACGTACATGGTGGTGACGATTATGTCCCTGGTGGTCATGATCATGTCCTTGTTGAGGATGGCTATGCCCTTGGTGATAACTCTGTCTTTCTTGGTGATGGCTATGCCCTTGGTGGCGTGAGGAGGAAGGGCTTGGTCCACTAGCAGGAGAGTGGTAGCTTTGGTGGTGATGAGAGCGTGAGGAGGAACGGCTTGATCCAGCTTGAGAGTGGTGCCCCTCGTGTAAGGAAGAAGGCCTTGATCCACTCCCTTGGTGATGATGACGTGAGGAGGAAGGGCTTGAACTAGCTTGAGAGGGTTGCCCTTGGTGGTGATGACTATGCCCCTGGTGATGACTAGCTTGAGACTGTGCACTTGACTCACGAGGTCTCAATCTCAATCCACCAACTTGAGGGTGTAGTGCGCTTTGCTCGCGATGCCGACGACGAGACGTGTTACGTTCGTCCACGAGGCAATTGGGACAGAGGGGGGGTAGTGCGCCTAATATACTGTCGGAAATGGCCACGCGAAGGTTAGGGTGGTTAAACTCGATCGGCTGAGGGACGAAATCATGGTGACACCAGCTATACTGGAGTGAAACCCGGCAAGTCGGGCATTTAGGTTCCTCTGCGTGTTCAACCCAATCAGACACACATTTATACCCAAATGCGTGGCCGCATGGGAGGACGCTAAGCAACTCCATATCCTCCTTATCTGGAGGTTCGGAAATGGCAAGACGATCCTCGCAAATAGGGCAGTCTACCTCGAAGGGGATGCCTGGGATTATCTCGCCTTCAGGCGAGAAGTACGGCAGCCAATTGGGAGCGTAATTATCGCTCATGGCATTATCGGCCGACATTGTGCGTGAAGAGGCCGAGCCAGACACGAAAGAAGAGGGGATAAAGAACTATGCGATTGTCTTGTTGGTTGGCTTTGGCTCTAGAAAGAGTTCCAAAGGGTCGCAGGTAGCTGTTGGTCTTAGACAAAAAAAAAATGAGGAGAAAGGGAAAAGCTAGGTGATGCCCAAGCACGTATTTAAATACATCGATGCCGCGGAAACCTATACGTTGTTCTAAAACACGGTAGAAGTTTGTCGTCGAAAAATATCAGAACTTACCAGATGTTCTAACAAAGGCCTGATGTTTCATAAGACAAATCCCTTCTCCTATAGCATTAGTCATTGTTTCCTAACACCCAGCAAGTTCAGGGAGTAAGAACTCTTCGAGTAACATTGTATCAAGAATCTTGAACATGGCATCAGCAAGTGATCATAGGACCTCTATACATTATTAAAGCCGTATATTCTAGGCTAACATACATTTAAGTACCTATGATAATCAAGGACCAAGTATTTGGGTAACTTGAGAAGACTATTCTTCCCGCCAGCTCCCAACTTCAAGCATTTTGTATTAATTCCCTTCGTTTTTATACTTACCCGTGTTGTATGGGAACCCCTCTAGCTTCAGATAATCCATCCATACAGTATTTTAATGTAAATCCATACTTGCCATCGATGGCTTCCAAAGAATATCATTCTTAGTTGGCAATAAGTTCAATCAGTTCAAGCCCAAAAGACTAAAGATGCCTACATCACCAGTTCTTGTTCAATGGCTTCGCTCTTATCTTACTTCGGCCAACTTGTCTTCGTTGCCTCCGTGCCCGCGGCCGCGGATCCAACCGAGAGACTTATGTCTTCGTAGACCTGATCTCCACGCTTTATGGACGGGTCCATGATTACTAGGAGTGGTCTCATCCAAAGGCGGTGCATCTCCCTGTAGCTTGACCTCGATGTTTCCAGTAGACTTTGCGCGTTTAATCGTTGCTCTATCGTGACCTTCAGCTCTGTTACTATCGTAATCGGCATGGAGCATTTGAGTCTGCACGCAATCTTCGTATGGGCTTTGTGACTCCGGCGGGCAAAAAAGGTCTGGGTCACACGACTTAGAGCGCCGAGTATATAGAGAGTGTGTTGGTGATAAGAAATGTGATGACTGTGGGCCCGTAACACCATATGTAGGATCAGTCCAAGCAATATCCTTGCCTTTGACCTGAAATCTATGAACTTCTTCAGCAATACGGCTAGCCAACGGGTGTCTCGCGCTGTCACTACTGGGTTCCCGAATGACTATCGTTCCAGAAGTAGACCGGCGCTTCATGGCATCTATCTGTTGGTTAAGCGCTTGCATTTCTCTGTAACCTTCCGCGGTAGGAAGGAGTTCAAGCTCCGGGTACTCAAGGAAACCACGAGACTTGTGGCTACTCTGAGTTGCATGCCCATGGTCTGGAGCCCGACCGAAAGAACCCGTATGCGTAATCATTTTATTCCAGCCAGATTTTAACGCTTTGCTGACCTGGCTTGGCAGAGTTCGAGATGTCATAGTCAGCTCCCTCCCTGTTGGTAGCGCTTCACACTCTGCTTCAGCTGCGGAAGACTTTGCATTTATGACTACTGCAAAGTCCTTGGTGTTCACGTTATCTTTCTTGCCAGCCGATGCTGTTCTCTCCTTACGTGTATGCGAAGGCCACTTCGCCCATGATTCTGGAGGGGCCCGAAATCGAGGGGCCTGCCGCTTGGGAAGACCGATCCTTGGTTCCGTTCGACTTTGTCGTTTCACATCTTCAGCCTGAAGCTGCTCTACCCACCCTTGAAGGACACCAGTATGTATATCAAAAGTGCTGTTGATGGTATCTTCATTCAATATCTCGATGTTATTTGGGCCTCTGGCGCGTGGAAAAGAATTTTCAACTTGTGGTTTTCCTGCTTCATCCATGCTAGATGTTTTAGTGATATCGGGAGGGCAATTATTCACGGGTACGGATAGTGCTTCGGCATTATTCGTACTAGTTATAGGCATTGACACTTTGGTTAGTTTTGCCTTCAATCTCCCCTGGTGGCAATCTTCTTGCTTTGTAGCGCGCTGCTCTGTGGCTCTTTCTTCTAGGCGGGCCGTGCTGGACAGTTGATATTGGTCCTCATTCGAGTCCGAGCTAGTTGGCTTCATCTCATTTCGAGGGTCGATCGGATGTATACCAGCCTCCTCAATGTTTTTGTTTAGTTCTGTATGCAAGCCTGAGGCTCTAGCTCTCTTTGGGAATGCGAAGTACAACTTTGAAAAAATTGAACTTCTCCTGCTGTTCGAGCCCCTGGGGTCTTCGAATTCCTCTTTAAATTTACTACGCACTGATTCCATTGGATATCGACGTGCTGGCGTAAGACCAAAACGTTTCTTAATCGACTTGAGCTCTTCCTCTCGCTGCTTAAAACTTTCTGTTTCTGAGGCATTCCCAGACAAGACCTCAGCTGTAGGAAACTGTGATAGTTCTGGGTTCGACTTGGCGTGATTAGATGGTGTTTTATTTAGAGCCGTTTGATAGGAACTAATTTCTGAATTATCGCTAGTTGTTGTGCGGTACGGGTTGACGGACCCTTATATCGCTGTCAGTTTCAACAGGTCTTACCTGAAGGATGGTCGAGGTCTAAACTTACCGTATATTGGGGGTAGAGGTTGTTGAATCCTACGACTAACTAGGAGTTCGGCTAAACTGGGATGTGAGCTCCTTGGGTTTTCTTGCTGACTATTAGGCCTGGTGGTATATCGCGATGAAGTATACCGCGACGATACATCTTGGGGCTGGCCCTCCGTAGACGGCTCTTCTAAGGGAAATTCGTTTTCTATCCGACCCAAGCCTTCATTCGAAGCAATATATTCACTACTAGGTGCATTCATCAAAGGTATTCTGTCGATCCGTTTTACCGATTTAGACCAAGTTCCTAGACTATGCTCCTGTAAAATTAAGCTTCCACTCTTAGTCTGATCTTTGTGCCTTGATAAGCCTGTGAAGTTCTGAGATTTCTGTAGGTCCTCGACCTGCTCTCCAACATCGTGCTCATAATGTTCGAGTGCCATCTCGCTGTTTGTATGGCTGGAAAGAATGGAGGCGCATTGCAAGTCCTGACTCCGTAACCATATGTCTAACGGTGAATATCGTTCGTCGCTAGTCTCAGCTAAATCACTAGATACGTCACTCTCTTTGTAGTTTCTATCAAAGATTGCACATTGGTCGGATTGTATTGTTTGGCCTGTATCGATGGTCTCGTCCTGCATAGTCAAGTTACTACAGTTGGCAGTAGCATCTGCTTCGTGCAGGTGAGTGGTGTCGGCCTCCTGCTTCGGGAACGAGTTTTCCGGCTCTGGTGATGGGGGACAGGAAACCTGTCGAGCCTCTACTAATGGCTCAATGTAACTTTCTATGCGAATTGCACTGTAAGATAGGCGCCATGAAGCAGTAGACGGTGATTCACGACCACTTCCGCCTAAAAGGTGAACAGGAGTAAGATGCGAAGGTGATGGCGGCTGGATAACAGATCCCATCTCGTTAAGGGATGCATTACATTCATGGTAAGAGTTGTCAGTAGGTCTCTTGACCGATTCAGATCGACTAGTTGGCGAGCGTGGCTCTTGTGGTCCGTTGATAGTTGACGTTGGGGAGAGTGATGTCTCTGGCGGTGTGCTGACCTCCTTCTTGACTTCTTGTTCGTCAACACTAGAAACGGAGAATTCAATTGTATCTCTAGGCCCGCCTCCCGGGAGCTCAGGCTCTCTGCAATTATTAATACTGGGTTGCTTAGAGGGTGCGAGCTTTATATCGTCGTTGTCGTCTTCGTCTTCTTCTTCCTCGCTCCTTAGTTCCTCTTGAATTCGCTTGTGCATCAGGCGCTTGAGCTCTGCACGCCGGGCAAGTTCTTCATCACTAGTACCAGCAGACGGCCGAGGGCTGGCCTTCGCATCGACCCGGTGAGATAAGCGTCGGATCAACCTTGTTCTGAATGATCCTAATTTTCTCGTCTTTGACTCATCCGCATCTCTGTCTAGGACATCCTCGTCGGAGTCTTCCACGTCGACAGCTTCGGGGTCGACGATGTTGTGATATGCGGGAATGACGACTTGTGAAGGGCCCCTCGAGGCCAGGAGGGAAGAGAGATACATGTTGGTGTCAGACCTCGATAGCGTCCTGGACAACCTCACACGAGGTGGCTGGGTGGGTAGGTCAATGGCCTGTGTCTGAGTCTCTTTGCCGGCGGGTTGACGATTGCGACAGCAGCAGAGGAGAGACATTCTTAGATAGTGCCTTTGAAGAGGAGGGAACGGTATGCACCATGAGTCACTTGTGCGAGGGATTCGACAAGCACTAGGCCCGGGACATCAGAATGGGAATGGCAGACAGATGGGTCTCGTCCAGAGCACATTTCATGTGACGGTTCCACGGCAGTCTGTACTATCACTGCCCTGGGCGGTGCAGAAAGAACAAGATGTCCTCCATTGAGGCTCTCATTTGTTAGGTATAAATTATAAATTTACGAAGTTACCTACGTCAAGAAGTAAACCAGGGGCATTGCGTTGGTGGATAGGCCTCCGCAGGTAGGTGCCGAAGGCGTTTTTAATCGGCAAGTTGAACCTGCCCCCTAAACCCTTGAACACCGAGAGCGAAGAGCGAGAGGGAAGAGCAAGGGCGATAATAACCTACCTACCTACCTACCTACCCACCTAAGGTACACCAAGAATCACCCTCCAAACATAGACACCTGCCTCGACAAATTTGAAGCAATCAGTAGCTCACCGCACAAACTCACCTTCAATTGATAAATGGTGGGCTGTGGGGTAGTCTCTAATTCCCGAGCTGAAGGTGATGGACGTGGAACTGGTACCGGCTTTCGTAGAAGTGCCTTTGACCGAAGCCATTGAGATATAGCTTATATAGTCTTCGGTTACCGTACCTAAGAGTTGACTATGTTCTCTCCTCAAGCTGTGAGGTCAGGGGTATTCGTCGGTTGAATAAGAGGCCAAGTCGCTATGCTCAATTGATGCTGAAACTACACTACAGGCTACAAACGTAGACTTTTGTTTGTATATGTAGTCCTTGCCTCTGATCCGAAGTAGAGCTATGAACTCTCAACGCTAGTCTATTCTGTATATAGATCAGTACCTATTGGTAATCTCAGACACAAACGACGAGACGGCTACTAAAGGAAGCCCCCCAGAATGAACTTAACACTAGCAATAACAGCGAAGTATCCTCGCCATCTAAACTTATGGGGTTTATGGACATATTTACTCTTGGCTTGGACGCTGCTTATTTACGAAATTGACGAGTTTAAACTCTAGGTAGTTGGGTTGTTTTCGACAACGCATTAGGTAGTCAGCTCATTCCGATCGTACATTATTACTATGTGAGGAACCCTCGGCTTTCAGATGGGTGTATTCGGATTAAACCAGGTAGGTACCCGTTCTTAATAAGGTAGTTTGTAGTCGCGGCATTCTGTAAGTTATAAGTTGACTCGTGGCGCTATTACCGCCTTTATAGAAGCTCATAAGCCCGTCTGAGAAGTTATCGCACTTGGCAGGTTGTCAAAGTATGGTAAATCTAGGTATGCATGTATATGCATGATTACCTCAGATTTGGGCTCAGAAATCTGACAAAAGTACTACCTACTGTACTGTCCAGAGTACATAATGCATGATCCGTCGTGCCAGACATGTAGGTGGCGACTATGTAGCGTACATAGATAGCAGGGATATCGTCAAGCTACCTGACTTCTGGCCAGACTCAACTTCACCGACAGGCTAGATATTTAGGTAGACTACCTATCACCTAGCTTGATCAGTTTTATAATAAGCACAGTATTGTACATACTTCTAGCATGCGGTCTATGCAGTCTACCCAACTGGGGCGGGGCAAGTAAACCACGGCAGGCAAATGAGTCTATAGGTATACACACTACGTAGCGAGGTAGGTAGACACTGTGCTGTACAGAGTAGATGGGACGTAATCACGCATGTTTGTGCACAGATGGCTTCACCCCCAAGTCCTGTGCCGCCGATACAGTAAGTCAGTCGAAACACATGGACTAAGTTGGAAGTAGATCGCTACTCTAGTCTAGTGCCGCTCTAGATGCTCTGCTACATATGTACATACATGTAGTACAGTCTCGTACCTCCTTTGATTCCTCAAGTTAATACTGTAAGTAGAGTATGTACGCATATGTGGCATTCAATAACAACAATGCCTAACCCTAGATTGCAAAGATCTGGTTTGAGAGGATACCACGAGCCTCACTACCCAAAAACGAAAATGAGGGGTGGAATAGTAGGTACATTTCTGACTGAGAGGGCTGTAGCTAACGCTATCTGGGTAGGAATACGGCAGTGATAGCACAGTACCGCAGCCGGGGACGAATCACCATCGGCTGGCTCGGTGATCCTTTGGTGCCCATTGGTGATTCTCAGTTCTATCCTTCTGCCCGCTTTCGGAGTCCAGCCTCTTGCATCTATCGGGTGCGCTAGTGAAAAAGATTTGCTGACTGTGTACTTGTAGATTCGTACGTACGCAGTAGTTCATGGTGCACTTGGGTACTTGTATACGCAGTACTGTAGCATGTGGGTAGGTACCTACTATGTAAGACTAGAACACTGGCCCCGAGTCGGGCATGCATCTTGAGCACTGAAGCAGGCCCTTGAGTAGCGCCCCTCAAACACCCCTCCATCCCATTGCATGGCGCAATCCCCACTACCTATCAATTAGCGCAATTGGTCCCTTGAGCTCCGAAGACCCCTCCTTCGCATCGCTTAGTCTACATTGCAGCTCGAGTTTTCTTCTTATTGTCGTTGTTCCCCTCTTCTGACATCTCTTTCTCTACTCTCCCTCTCTCCTTCATTTCTCATTCTCCTCTTCCCTAAACTTCTCCTAAACTTCTTCTCCCGCTACTGTTGTTGTTTTCGGTAGCAACAACTGTTTCTCGTGTCTCAGTAGAGCAATTAGGGAATAGGAAGTAGAAAGTGTGCATCTCCCGTAAGCTCACTCACCCTTTTCTTAGGGCCTATGGTTTTCGCACTTGGTGGTTCCTCGCTGACTGTCTGTTTGCTTAATAGAAAACCCTTATACAAACACATATTCCGGGCCACCGCCAAGATGGTTCAATCCGCCGTTCTTGGGTTTCCCCGTATGGGTGTAAACCGTGACCTGAAGAAGGCAACTGAAGCTTGTAGGTATCCCCAATTTTACCTAATGATACTGTTCTGGCAGCACCTGACTCGTACGTGTAGACTGGGCTGGCAAACTTTCCCAGGCCGACCTCCTAGCCGAGGCCAAGCGTCTCCGTCTCGCCCACTGGAAGATCCAGAAGGATGCTGGCGTCGATGTTATCCCTAGCAACGACTTTGCTCTCTATGACCAGGTCCTTACCCACATCCAGGACTTCGGTGTAAGCAAAACCCGCCAATTCATACACTTGGCTTCCAAATTCACTGACATGCCATGACCTGTAGGCTGTTCCTGAGCGCTACTCCAGCGCTGGCCTCGACCGTGTCGATGAATACTTTGCCATGGGCCGTGGCCACCAGAAGGGCGGCATTGATGTTCCCAGTTTGGAAATGGTGAAGTGGTTTGACTCCAACTACCACTACGTCAAGCCCACCCTTCAAGACAACCAGACTTTCACTCTGACTGCCAGCCCCAAGGCTGTCAACGAGTTTCTCGAGGCCAAGGAGGCTGGCATTGTCACCCGGCCTGTCCTTGTCGGCCCCGTCTCGTTCTTGCACCTCGGCAAGGCGGACCGTGGCCAGAGCGTCGACCCCATCGACCTCCTTGACAAGCTGCTACCCGTCTACGAGCAGCTTTTGACCCAGCTCAAGCAGGCTGGTGCTGAGACTGTCCAGATTGATGAGCCTGTTCTCGTCTTTGATCTCCCCACTAAGGCCAAGGCTGCCTTCAAGCCCACCTATGAGAAGCTTGCCAGCCTCGGTGACAAGATCCCCAAGCTTGTCTTCACCACCTACTTCGGTGACGTCGTCCACAATCTTGAGGCTATCCCTAAGGATATCTACGCTGTACACGTCGACCTTGTTCGCAACCCAGAGCAGCTTGACACTGTTGCTAGCGCCCTTAGCCCTAAGACCATTCTGTCAGCTGGTGTCGTCGATGGCCGCAACATCTGGAAGACCAACTTCAAGCGTGCCATTGAGACCGTAGAGACTGCCATCCAGAAACTCGGCAAGGACCGTGTCATTGTTGCCACATCCAGCTCTCTCCTACACACTCCCCATACCCTTGCCAGCGAGAAGAAGCTGGACCCTGAGATTGCCGATTGGTTCTCCTTTGCCTCTGAAAAGGCTGTCGAAGTTGCTATTATTGCCAAGGCCGTCAACGAAGGCCCTGCTTCCGTGCAGGATGCGCTTGCGGCTAACGCGAAGTCCATGAACGCCCGTGCTACGTCTAAGCGTACCAACAACCCTGAGGTCAAGGACAGACAATCCAAGATCCAGCCTTCGGACTACAACCGCAAGTCCGAATTCCCCAAGAGAATTTCGCAACAAGAAGCGAAGCTTAAGCTTCCCCTATTCCCTACCACTACCATCGGATCTTTCCCCCAGACTAAGGAGATCCGTGTCCAGCGAAGCAAGCTCACCAAGAGTGAGATCACTGAGGCACAGTATGACAAGTTCATTGAGCAGGAAATTGACATGAACGTCAAGATCCAGGACGAGCTTGACCTTGATGTTTACGTCCACGGCGAGCCCGAGCGTAATGACATGGTTCAGTACTTCGGTGAGCGCCTCGATGGCTATGCCTTCACCACCCACGCTTGGGTCCAGAGCTACGGTTCCCGCTGCGTCCGACCTCCCATCATTGTCGGTGATATCTCTCGCCCGGCCCCCATGACTGTCAAGGAGTCGAAGTATGCCGTGTCAGTCTCCAAGAAGCCCATGAAGGGTATGCTGACTGGTCCTGTCACCTGCTTGCGGTGGTCTTTCCCCCGTGACGACGTGCACCAGTCGGTTCAAGCTGAGCAGCTTGCTTTGGCCCTTCGTGATGAAGTCGTCGACCTCGAGAAGGCCGGCGTTGACGTTATCCAGGTCGACGAGCCTGCTCTTCGCGAGGGTCTTCCCCTGCGATCTGGCAAGGAGCGCGAGGCCTATCTTGACTGGGCTGTGAAGGCCTTCAAGCTCTCAACCGTCGGTGTCGAGGATTCGACTCAGATCCACTCCCACTTCTGTTACTCTGAGTTCCAAGACTTCTTCCATGCCATCGCTGCTCTTGATGCCGACGTGCTGTCTATCGAGAACAGCAAGTCTGATTCTAAGTTGCTCAGCGTCTTTGTTGACGAGGCCTACCCCCGTCACATCGGCCCGGGTGTTTATGATATCCACTCGCCCCGTGTACCCAGCGAGCAGGAGATCAAGGACCGCATTGAGGAGATGCTGCAGTACCTCAAGCCTGAGCAGCTCTGGATCAACCCCGACTGCGGTCTTAAGACTCGGCAGTGGAAGGAGACTAAGGAGGCGTTGGTCAACATGGTCAATGCCGCCAAGTTCTTCCGTGCCAAGTATGCCAAATAAATGGCAGCTTGACACAAACTTTAGGTGCTTGTTCACAAGAAACAAGCACTGCTTTTATTTAAATGTTTAGCATTTCTGCGCCGGACCGGGCATCTGTCTTCGATTTCAACATCGGCGTTCTCATTGTGGCATGGGTTTTCATGCAACTGTCATATACCAAAAAAGTTATACAGGCAAGACAGGCGGTCGGGAAACTGGAGCATTCAACACAGCATTTAAAGCGGCGGGAAAGGAAATATGATACCACGGTCCATCAACCGGACCTGGGGAGAAAGGCGTTTACTGGAATTTGATTAGCATATTCCGGCAAGGCGACACGAGTTGCCTTGTTTGTATGTAGAAGTAGTAGTCGTTACATAGTAGCTGACCGTGAGCCCTTCAACTGGGTACGAGTTAGAACGACAATGATAATTACCATCAGAGAGACGGCAATTGCTGTCTCTTAGATGTAAAGCAACATGGCCGTTCTCCGTTTCGCAAATGATTTTTTTTAACCTTGCATGAGTCGTCCGTTTAGTATTGCTTTTGGATTAGACGTTATGAGTGAGTACATACTATGTAGACAAATTAATCTATTTACTAAGATTTTAGAATCAACAAGCTATGAGAACCCTGCGTTTTTGGTAGAGTAATGTGCGAAGGAAATCATATAACCAATCAGAGAGGTAATCTTAGGGCCAGTGCCACTGTTTCACTAATAATTAATTCCCGTGCCACCGGTCCACGTAGGTAAAAGAATGAATAAACCGTGGCTTGGTGAGCGTTACCAAGGCGCTGAATTAAATAGGGGCGTTTTGATTAGGATAGTTTTATGCAGCTGTACCTAGTAGGAATTATCGTATGTACATATTGAATCATTTTTGGTATAATCTTATATAAATAATGCATGCTTACTACATTAAATAGAAAAAAAAGACATACACAAATGTACAACTCCAAAGGAGCATTGAGGTATTTGCTACGGAATCCGACGTGTGTATTGCGTACATGCGTAGGACAGACCCCGACCTTCTACTTTGTACGGTGGTAAGGGAGTCTCGGGAAGAGATGGCGGGCCAACGAAAAGGAAAGGACCGAGACAAGAGAAATCAATAGCCATGTGGCGGGTTGCACATCAAGCTCAATATTGTGATACAATTTCAAAGACCAAACGTGGCATCGGGTAATTGATTGCAAGGAGACGATGTGGCGCAGGCTGTTATTGTTATGTATCGTCTTTCACACATTATCTTGGCGGTGAGGAGCGGCTTTGGCAGCATACGCATACTTACCTAGAACAGCACTCAACTAATATTCTTTGTATGGATGGTAAAATTAAAGCAATGCGACAAAGCCTCGCTTTAACATAATAAAGCTTGGATGAGAAGTGTCGTAATTGCAGATCAATGGTTTCGCCTTTGATCAGACTATTCTTTTATGTGTGCATGAGCCTGGTTTATAACAAGGGATTTTACTGTTCATCACATCCCTTTGCTTGACATAATTAAAATCTGACAAAGAATCCTACACAAGCAAGTAGGCATCCTAGCACTAAGCATCGTGGCAGGATGGCGAGCGAGCATAGGGGACGGCGTGTACCGGACGTTCTGGTCTAGACCCCATCCAGATAGGCCTCAACTCAGTGGCTAGCGTCCCCTCTCTCTCGTCCACAATGATATGAGGAATAAAGACAGAACCTGAAGTCATTGTGTTGTATGTGCTGTGCATCGTCGGACTACCAACACGTGGTTGCGACACCATCTGCAGAAGCAATCTCGCAAATTTGCCTTCATCTCTCTTATTGTATGGAAGTACTTGCGACGTGTGATTGCGGAGGAAGAGCCTGGGTTAGGTCCCCAGTAGGATCCCTCTAGCGATGACAGCATCGCATGGTACCGGTTTCACAAAATCAGTCCTTGCCTCGGGGTTCTTCCGTACGTAGAGATATACTGTTCCCCTAACAGCGGCTACAGGGGGTAAGCAAGAATTTTTATACGATGTTCTTGCCCCTTCACCCAGACGAAGCCTTGCTATCCCATCAACCAACCGCCCGTAAAGACTGATGTGTGCACGTTCCCTACATAAACCAACCATCAAATCATCACAGATGCGAGAGCGGGTGATCGCCTACCTAGCTCGTAGATACTATGTAAGTAATGTCTATGCTTTATATGGTGCTGAGAGAAAACCTGGTCGCTCTTTGTTGTTTTGTACATCGTATCGTTCCCGTGGCGGCACGAAAACAATGATCGCCCTTTGGAGCTTTCTTCTTAGTGGCTACAGTTCATATCCTATCCCCACTATAGACGGTAAGGAAGATGCAGAGCGATCCTTGTTGGCCAAGCTCTCAACTCTCATTGGCTTGCGTTGCTGTTTCACCATTGATGTACCTGCATACGCTATCGGCAGGGGTTGCATCATGGAATAAACTACTGGACGTGGGTCTCAGGGGTAAGCGCCGCGCCTGAACACTGCGCCGGACTCTCATTACAGCTGGCCCTCGCATGTACCTATCATCGATTTACTACTGCCTACGCCCCCCAAATAGTATGGTAGGTACCTTAGCTACAGAATCATCTAGTAAATGACCTGCCTGTGTGGATCACCGTTTGTGGAGCCAGAGTACCCGGAATAAACCCTGGAATAAAATCAGTACCAGGGTTGGTAGCGCACCTCTCAGTGGAGGTTGGGCTGATGGCTGGCTGACTGACCGACTGACTGGCTGGATCTGGTAAAAAAGGGTCACCCTCCAGGCTGCGTATACCCTCTCTTTCCTCTCTTTCTCTCCCCACCTCTTGCGTGTTCTTTATTCATCTGAGTCTATCTCGAGTCTCTCCTTTCTCCCTTCGACGCTGTCCGTCATTTACATTCATTCCTGCCCAGCCAGCTGTGTTCGCTTCTTCGCATATACCGTTCCCCTTCGACAACCTAGCAACTGTGTCTGCTCAGCTTCCGCGGAATCGACTTTCGCTTTTTGACATTCGTATTGCACCTTGCAATCGTCCACTCCTTTGACGACGCCCGAAGTATCATTCTCTATCCGAGACCCCGATTACTCGATTAAAAACCGCAGATCCAAGAGATTCAGCCTGAGAAAACATCTGAACCCCCGAATATAAGAGAACCATCGTCTTGTATATCCATACCATCAAAATGAAGACCACCACTGTTGCATTTGGCCTCTTCGCCGGCCTGGCCTCCGCATACAACCACCACGCTCGCCACATCCATGCACCTTTCATTCGCCGGAATGAGACGGCTGCTGCGGCCCCCTCAACCACTCTGATCGTAGCCATCACCAGCGTCCATACCATCACATCTTGTGCTCCCACAATCACCAACTGCCCCGCACGTGCTAACAACTCGACCGGCCCAGTCACCGTCACAGAGGTCATCGATCTCACCACCACTGTCTGCCCCGTCGCTGATGCCACTTCCATTTCCAGCTCTGTTGTAGATGCCCACAGCAGCGGTCTGGTCACTGGAACCACCCACGTTCTGACCAGCAGCGGCAACAGCCCTGCCCAGACCCCAGCCCCCAGCTCTGGTGCTGGTCTGACTGCTTATCCCACTGCTGCCACCAGCGACTCTACGCTGACCTTCACTGTCGGCGCCGAGGGCTCGCAGTCTATTAGCGTCACAACTATCCACTCTACCTTCACCCAGATAGTCACCATCATCTCCAGCCCCCTCCCAAGCTCTGCCGGCTCCGTGGGTGCTGAGGATGTTACAAGCGTAGAAGGCACAACCACCACTACCTTAACCTCAACTTCCACCCGCACCGTCACTATTGCAGGTTCTACCAAGACCTCGACTGTCATCGGCTCTGGCTCTGGCTCTGGCTCTGGTTCCGGCTCCAGCTCTGGCTCTAGCTCTGGCTCCAGCTCCGGCTCTGGTTCTGATACTGGTTCCGACTCGCCTTCCGTCTCCGATGCGGCTGTATGCTCCGCTGTGACTGTTACTGTCACCGAGGCTGCCCCCGCCAGCACTGTCTACGTCACAGTCGGTGCCTCCGCTGCTGCTACATCTCCCCTCAACGTAGAAGCTGCCACATCTAGTGTCAGCGCAGCTACTGCCACTACCACCGGTGCTAGCGATGCTGGTAGCGGTGGTGATGACAACGAGTGCCCTCCTGACGAGACAAGTAGCGATGTCGATGTCACTCTTACCGCCACCGCCACTGTCGTCCCGTTTCCCACTGGGGGCAACGGCACAGTCGCCACCGGCTATCCCGTTGGCACTGGTGCTCCCGCTGCTAAGCGACGCCACGCACTCTACTAAGTCACGCTCTCATAGAGTACGACGTTATCTCCCTCATGAGAGGCAGTAGGTAGGAGGAAAGTCCACAGGTTCGATTCGCTATTGTATTATACCCAAGTCAATCAAAGACATAGCATATCGGTACCTGGCGTGGCGTTTTAACAAGCGAGGCGCGCATTTATCTTGAGCTATTTAGATGAGGGGTTGGATCAGTCCTAGTTTTGGGTAAAAGAACTGGGCAGTTCGAAAATTTTTTGGGTCTTGGGTGCTTTAACCCACGGCGCGCATATAAACTTCAATTCTTGTATGTACTGGATGCCAATTTTGAATGGATTTTCACTTTTATAGCGGTTACCATTCTTTTCTCGTGGCTCTCACTGAGCTTTTGGGGATATTTAACGACTATGCTAGAAGACTAGAAGTGTAAGACCGCAGATGGAGCTTGAAACGTAGAGCTATGATGAATTTACATTGATCATTGTTCATATGGATGGTATGAATCTCGTGACTAGATATTCCAACCTCTTCTACATAATTCGTAGTCGTATAGCACGCTCATGTCTTGGCACACGTATTAGGTTTCGGTTTATTATTGTCGATAGGGCAACCTCTCAGGTAATTCAATAGGAAGACGAAAGAGACATGGAGAACATCAAGGCGTGTTGGTGGTCGCTAGCTCTATTAATTCAGTAGTATAAAATTTTGAAAGCATGAATCAGGGTAATCGGAATCTATCATTATATTCCTCGTCTGGTAGCAGACTCTAAAGCGGTAATTGGTATGCACAATTAAGCAATAAACAAGTTCATGAGCCGGACGTAGGGCAACCCTATTACTTTAGTGTCTACTGGTTAGACACCTATTGCGTGCGACACTGTTTTTGATCGAATAAAGGGAAGGCAATTTGAATTCTGCGACTAGAAGCTACCTAGACAACCTTGTCATCCTGAGCCCCGAGAGAGTGACACTATCAAGATAAGCCTTCAGGGTTAGCAGAGCAGGAGCCTTCAAAGAACTACACTAAATCGCTTATACTCAGTAACTTAACTATCCTGCCCTCTCCTCGCTCGTCACTGTACACTTACTTGTTCAAAGACTACGACACACTTGGAGGTTCATAAATCCCACCCCATCACTCTCATCGTTAAAGTTGAGGGTGACTGAGAAAGATATTGATGAATATTCTTTCACTCTGCGGGTAGTAATAGCCCTTACGAAGTCTTTTAGTTTCGGCTCTACTAGTAAAATCGATAGGTTATGGAAGGCTAGGAAGTGGCATAGTATTGCTTTTAATACCAACATTCAGACAACTCCCAAACTACTCGGGCACAGTATTCTAGGCCCATTAACAACCTCCTATATTATATAAACCCTTACGAAGCATTAGATTGTCACATACGACCATAGGATCTGGAAAACGCGGGGTCCCGTCCGCTCCCCCTTAGCTAAGCCGGATACCGCCAGATCAGTAGTTGGGTCGGTGACGACCAGCGAATCCCTGGTGTTGTATGTTTTACTTCTAGTGTTTTTTTTTTCTTTGTTATTTCATTATTCTCTCCTTATTTTAAACACAAAAATCACAGGCATAGAAAACTAAGTGGCAGATGGCAAGCCCCGCCTAGCCACTTTCCCGCGCCACACTACATGCCCCCCTGAGGTGGAGTATACCCATTGCTAATAACAATAACAAAAACACCAGACCAGTCAAACAAAATAGCCCCCTTAATACCTACTATCCAGGGCCTAACATCTCCTACTACGATACCCTAATTATGTCGGCATCTCCAGCCAACAACAGCAGTCTAAATGCCGTCGTAATTCTCTCGCCTTTGTCACGGCCTCCGACTATCCATGGTGAGGGTGAAATCGAATTCCGTCACCCAGGGTACACTCCTCCGTGCGACACCTTGTTTATGCTCCCTCGACTTGATCACTCGTCGGCATCATCTCTTAAAGGTGTACACTACAGTACCGCCCTCACAGCTTGTCAGATCATAGCAAACAATGCTTTTAACGGCTACCTTGCGACGGACCGTGAAGGCCGCGAACGCGTTGACCTAAATGCTGATCATCTCCTTACTGAATCTCAATACTGGTTTTTTACCAGCTCTACCTATCAAAATCTAAATCCATACCCTATAGTCCCAAGCTTCCAGGACTGGGCATTTCCACACCAGGAAATTGCGAGGTGGCCTCTACCAACCGATATTACAACGGATCCAGACACGAGCGACCCTCGGTGTATTATTACGCAGACAGCAGCTCTGGTTAACAAAGCACATCTAATCCCGGCTACAGATGAAAAATGGTTCAAGGCTAATGTCATGTCTCGATACGGGAATCATTACGATACTAACCAAAAATCCAATAAAATTACCTTGCGACATGATCTACACCATGCCTTTGATTCTCACCTATTCGCAATTGTACCTAAACAAAACCACTATGTTGTTCATCAATTGTCTGCGACTGAAAGCAGTACAAGAGAGTTCGCCTCGATTTATCACAACCGCCGTATTACACAACAATCTAAAGATGTTGCACCGGTGTTTTTGTTTGCTCGATTTGCTCGTGCTGTTTTCATGCTCGTTAAGCCCTTTATAGCCCAGTCTCCAATCTCTCGATATGTTGCTCGTCTCCACGTAGGAGATAAGGAAGGCGGAGAGGACTACAACATAAAGTCGGAATGGCTTTCTCCTCAGCAGCTAGCCAACCAGTATGGGGGCAGGGGTACTAAGAGTGCAAGCCCTACTAAGCGGAAGCGAAATGACAAAGAGTCGACCGACGATCAAGAAAAGTACGAGGACTATAACAGCGATTGCAAGAGCGACAATGACAACAGTGATTCGGAGGGAGAGTGGTACAAAAAGAATGTTGCGGTATTGCTAGAGGACGGAGGCCGATCCCGAAAGCGGCGATGCGACTATTCGGACTATGACAGTGATACCTCAGCCCCTGACAGTGATACGGAGGGAGAATGGTACGAAAAGAATGTCGCGGTATTATTAGAGGACAGAGGCCGATCACGAAAGCGGCGATGCGATGATTCGGGCGTTAACAATCCCGACAATTCTCAACCGCCATCTCTCGTGACCTCTATTTCATCGATCCAGTCTTGTCCGAGATTTGATCAGGAGGCTAGCGGTCCCTCGCCGGTAGAGGTACAAGGGCCGGCTCTTTCAAAAGGAATTGGAACTGGCAACACCGTGGAATTAGAACCATTACTCTAGATAACACATATATGGAGAAACGTGTTTTGGTTACATTGTTGTGTTTGTGTGCCCTACGCCAAATATATGTCTACATAAATAGGTATTGTACCTTAGAATCGCCAAGGGTCAAACTATAATCGGTAGACTAGCACGTTTGCACATCCTATATCTACTACCATAACATGAAACAGCATTTGGTTCACTGCCCGAATAAGACCAACAAATTTTTATATGTCACAACCTCGGGGACAGTTAGGTGGTTCCGATATAGTCGCACCCAGTACATTTAGAAGCAAATTAGACAGCAGCATTTAACTTGAATTATATGAGTTTTGACTTGACAACTGTTCTAGCAGACGATGTTGTTGAGGGCTAGGTTCTTGATGGAAGAGCGGACGAAGTGGCAAAGCGAAAGAAAAATATAATAATAAATGAAAAAATAAAATTAATAAAAAATTGGTTGCATCTCTTTGAAAAGCGTGTCATCCTTAGTGCAGCGTTAGTTACGCAACCATAACAACATCTTGCTGTTGTGAGTCTACACTAGACAATTTTCCATATTTAGATATAGACAGCAACTTTTAATTCCAATAACCCCATTTCAAGAAGCTCATGCTTCCAGCATCCAATTCTTAGGAACGCCAGATCAGTAGTTAGGTCAGTAACGACCAGCAAATCCCTGGTGTTGCATGTTTTCTTTCTCTTTCCTTCCCTTATTTTTAAACAGTAGCTATATGCTTACGATATCAGTAATCTGCATTAGGGGCAACTAATAGGAGCCTCTATTGCCTTAGAAATTGTTGCCTTAATAACGGGCCTGTAGAGAAAGGTACGGACAGTGGAAATAATTAACTTATTACTTTTCCCTTCTCTTTTTTTACATACTCAGTTGCAAATAATCAAGTTTCCCTACTTGACAACATTCTACTTAAATATAAGTAAGGAAACGACATCCTTAGCGACAAGTCAGATTTGGATCGGTGTGATATAGGATATAGTCAGGGCAGCCTTATAACTGGTAGTTCGGAAATGAAAGGGGCTGAGCTATCAATATTCCTAACGAGGGAGACATTATGGCTATTTTACTGGTGAAAAAAACGATAGCCCATTTTTATATACTTTAAAAATACTCAGTGTGGCTCTGAGACGTTACTGGATCCTCATTTCTATTTCTTATTGGTCACTCAGCCTCATTCACTTTTCTCTTGAGAAGGGCTTCTGCTGGTAATAGTTAAGGTATTTAACTGTGGGCGGCAGACATTGGTTACCTATAGTCTACATTCGATAAATGTATTTTCTACCGCAGCATTATCCCTCACTCCCTCCGTCTCGCTTCGTTTCACATCTCATTGGTCTTCTATGAGCTCCCCCCACCACCTGAATATGCGGCCACCGTCGCCGACGCACGCCGGCAAAACATCAGATGCAGGGTGGATACTTCATTATAGTAGTTGTTGTTGATGCCAGCCGCGGCGGCCCTTTCGGTGAGGTGTTTGAGCTGCGCCTTGTAGTCGTGGGCGAAACTTTCGCAGACTGCTTCACTTATGCCGAGTTCCTCCATACCGTAGCGTAGATTCCCGAAGCTTTGGAAGACGGCGGTTATCGGGGGATGATTAGGGGGCGTATCGTCGAGACACGAATCACAGAAAGGCATTCCGATCTTGTGGCAGGTAAAGCTTACCACCACACAGTGGTGGGGAGGCGCATTAGATAAGAGGGGACATACCGTCCACGTGTTGTTCACTGACGTATATTCGTGGCAGCATCTATCGTAGCCCCAGTAGCTTGAACACGGACAAGGCTCGTGATTAGCTAGAATTACTTGACTTGTAAAGAAGGGAGGAGCAAATGAACTTACCTATAGTGGCACATACTGCGTGTCTTGGTCGGGTTAAAGGTCGGTAAACAGTCGAAATAGGGTAGTAGCATAGATCGTGATGAATCTCGATGATCTTAGTTGGAATTCGAGTATTGTGTCACCACCTCCTATAGAACAGAGGACATGTTAACATACGCTACCTATCGAGTAATTGGGATTCTCACGGAACAGGTTTATTCACAATATTATACTTTGACTATCATAGTTGAAAAAAGGGAGCCTAACATCGAAATATCTTTATAGTCGTCTTCGAAAGTACAGATGTCTCGATTTTCATAACCCCTTGGATGGACGAGACGCTGGAAGCTCCTAGAGACCAATCCTAGAAACGAAAGATTGTTGAGTCCTCAGTCTGTCTAGCTTGTATGGCACAGATGCGATATATTGTATGAGCCAAGTGTATCATTGAGGTGAAACGAGGGAGGTGGCCATCGCGTGATAATGATCATTGTTCACGGGGTAATCACAGATAGGACTGAACCTCCTTGCATGCTGATATATTGGTGGGTGATTGCTAGGATGTAAGACAGATGTTATGTTGAACAGAGACGAAGATGGGTATTTGCCACTAGCTGTACAACCACGCTGCCTTTTCCCCAAGACAGTACTGTTTGTAAGACTTTGACAGCCAAACTTTTACGCCTGATTGTATTTGTATACTTAAGTAAGGTCTTCTGAGGCTACGGTGGAACCTGTCCTAACATAATATTCTCCAATTGTTTCTGATCAAACTGTGGCTGCAACGTCGTTCTGAGTAGGGCGTGACTTTTTGCAATAGCTGGCACGATCCCGTCAATTTGTCGCAGATTCCCGCGCATACTCTCCATATGATTATTAATCTGTGCTGCAAGGTTAAGTAGTTCTTCGTCTCCGTTGCTAGCAAAGACTTGACCGGTAGCCTTGTCGGCAGGGAGCAAGTCAATGTTATTTGTAACTGAGCCATAGGTCGCTTCGGGCACAAGAACATGTACTTTTCTCAGCCGATCTCTCCATTCTCTAGCCTCAGCGCGGGCATTAGAGCTGAGCCGGTCGAGTGTCTTGTACTCCCGTTCAAGGTCTTTCTCGGCGCGTTCCTTTTCTCGCTTAAGTAATTCTACGCTATGCTGTAGAGGATCTAACTGAGATATAAGTACTTCGACGGCGGATTGTGTTCGTTCAAAGTCGAGTTCATCTTCACGGCGCGGTAGAGACGAAGCAGGCGGAAATGGGAGTCTGGCAGATCTTTTGCGTAGTCCCCTAATTACTTTCTCGAGAACGTCCTCGGCATGGGCATGCTGCTTTGGAACGACGTGGAGGAGCGTAGGTAGCGATACTGAATGTAAAAGACTTGCAATGTTGGCGATTGATAGGGGATCGAGAGAGGACCATTTAGCCTCAATGACTTCGTGAGTAACCCGCCGCGTTCGCTTTGCTATATGCCTATATGGTGGAGGAGAAGAATCGGAATCAGGTGAAGATGAGCGGGCTGGTGACTCATCTTGTCCTTCAGCAGACTGTCTGCGGCCCGCGGATTTCCGCCGTACTTTACTAGACTGAGCTCGCCTGCCTTCTTCTTCTTGTTGTTGCTCATTTGCAGGTTCTTTCCGACGCTTAGATGATCTATTTTGTATTCCCGTGCTGGAGTTCCTGCTACCGTCTCCAGGCTTAGCTGGACGGCCTCGCTTTCTTGGGGGCAGCACAGGCTCGGGTTCGGCTTCATCCCTAGGTGGTTGCGCGTCTTGGGAGGAGCGAAGTTTTTTGTTTTTTCTCTTCTGCGCCTTTGAGGTAATTTCTACTTCGGGTGTGGGTTCTGCTTCTTCCTCAGGCTGTTCCTGGTTTACAAGCTGAATCGGCCGTTTTCTCCCCTTAGCCGTTCGCTTAGATTTTGAGGATACAGTCTCTTCTCCACGTATTGAATGATTCTCCAAGATGACAGGTGATTCATCTAATGAGCGGCGATGCCGTTTACTGCGTCGAAGAAGGCTCGAGTTTCCCTCGTTCTCGTTTTCATCGTCGGCCTCTTCTGCTTCAGGGGCTGGTAGCTTGGCCCGCTGCCCCGCCCCCCGCGGCCTACCTCGCTTTGACATGTTGCGCTCCCCCGACGGCGCTGACTCAATAGCCTGTGCTACAGATCTATCCTCTGTTTGAACTATTGGAGGCTGGCGTTGCCTGCGCTTGCTAGGCCGCGTCTCTGACAACTCGGGTTGCGGCTCTTGCGGGATGTTGTCGTCTGCGGTGCGTCGACCACGCTTTCTCGGGCGTGATCCTTCATCCATAGCGCCTTCATCAATGTTGTCATCGACTCTGGGTTGGTTGATTCGGGGCACGACCGCTGTAGAAGAGTTTGACGCGTCTTTGACCTCGTTGTCGTCGTCGCGTGACGCGTTGGTGGGACGACCACGCTTGCGCTTCTGATTGGCAGCTAGTGGAGGATCCTGGAGGAGAGATTTACTTTTAGCAGTTGAATCGGATATCGATATCTTGCAAAGAGCTTGATTTAACTAACCATTAGATAGGAACTAACTACCTCTTTATTGTACTCCCGCAAACCTGCAACTGCTATGTTGTTCTTCTTTCTAACTTGATAAGTACCTAGGTAGCTACACACGTTGGGTGGTCGTGGCGGGCAATTACCTAAATAGTTGTGGCTTACGCACGTGCGATAATGGGGCTAAGATGGATATTTAGCCACAGAATGAAATGTGGCCCCGCCACCCTCCAGGTAGGTACCAAGACCACGGTATGCCTGTATGCACTTGCTTACCTCCCTAGAATCAGTGTTAGCTCTTGGCGGGACCACCCTTTGAAGCATCTTTATGTTATTGATCTTCTCCTCATCAAACAAAACATCTTCACAATCTTCTTACGGTTGGCTGAACCTCGATTAGAACCCGCTGTGCCTAATTTGATTCTGAAACGTGTCCCCTTTGATCTTTGGTCTTCACTATCTGCACGATTGAATTCTTTTTAGTTCTTGAGTCTCTGGATTTCTTAACTTCTGTACTGTACGTAGGAGTTACATCATATTTATTACCCCAAATCGAAGCTTATCTGGGTCGATACCTATGGATTCGCCCTGTGTTCTAGCTCTAATAACATAATCAATAGTCTCAGCTACCATAGAACCCTTGCCGCAACCATTGCTCAATATGCGGTTCAATTCAGCTTCTGCGCTCCTAGCGTTGCCTCTCTTGGCTGCTGCCGATACACCTGATTACCAGGCGCAGTTCCAAGAGTATCTGGGCCAGGCCCAGGGCCATTTTGAAAAGCTGGCATCCAAGATCCCTTCGCCTAACAAATATGATCCTATTACCGCCGCAGCAGCTAAGGATGGGCCCACCAATATGCATACTATTGCTCTGCATAATTGGAAAGATATTCTCTATGAGCCCGTTACTCCGGGAAGTACAACACCAGAGGAGTGGTGGGTTCTAATGACCGGCGGAAACAAGACCTGCTTCGGTAAGACTCCTTGCCAGCTTACAGATCCCAACAAACCATTTCGACTAATTGCTGCTTTTCTAGGTCACTGCGGCAAGGTTGACGCTGCGTTTAATGAGGCGGCCGGCAAGTTCGCCGCCGAATCAGGTTCTCCTCATATGGCATTTTTGAACTGTGACGACCAGCCAGTTTTGTGCAATGCATGGTCTGCGCCTGTTGGTACTCTTTGGATTTTTGAGATGCTACCCGAGCCCTCCCCTATCAGCATCTTCGCCAAGAGGCTGAACTTGACCACCGTTACTTCTGATGACTTGGTGCAGCTACAGAAGAGCGGCTACAAGACCGTGGCCAAGGAACACGATGGGTTATTTCATCCCTTCAATGGCCCCCTCGCACAGAATGGCTTGTCCATCCCTGTTGGCTACCTTCTATGGGCCTTCGGCTTACTCCCAAGCTGGGCTTTTATGATCTTAGTCTCTTTGTTCAGCCGGAGAATGATGTAAGTGAAGACTGGATATGTAAAATCTTGAAGCAAAATTTATGCTAACAATCTCATTTAGGACCAGTCGCATGGAGGGCCAGATGCAAGGAGGCCGAGGCGGCCAAGCTGCTCCACGCCAATGAACAGCAAAGCATAGCGGCAGAGTGTGAAGTAGCGAGGGTCGTGGTTGGGCGTGATAACACTGGATAGAAGTTATAGCCTTCCTTGTGGGAGGATAACGCGCCCCAGAGCTATCCAATCATTGTCATGTAAACTAGTAATAGTTATAATGAATTACCTATGTCTTTTTCTTAGATCACGCTTTTTGTTTGCACGTCTCTTGGATACCCTGGAGCCCCTCCACGACCTCGCTTGTCAAGTTAGAATTAGACAATCGGCCGTATCGTAGATCGCTCATGTTGCCCGCAGTTTGTTTAATAGACTCGAGAAGGGCAGCTTCCTCCTCTTCTAGCTTCTGTAGGCTACTCTCAACATCGAGTAGCGCGCTATCGAGATCAGGTATTATGCTTTGTAGAGAATGTTGTTTGGGCGTAATCGTGGTGGAGGTGGAGCCGAATAACTGGTGACATTGCGGTTAGCTTGCGCATATGAAGTCGCGGAGGAGGAAGCTAAGGGTCTTCCAACTTACTGTCCTCTCGATCTCGATCTCGTCGTCCTGCTCTTCAAATTCACTCTCCTTCTTTGTCCGGATTATTGTCCGGCGTAACGCCTTGGCCTGCTTGACTTCGGCATCGATGCTAGCCGAAACAGCGTCAACAACTGCATTGCGCTGCTGTTGAAGGTCTCGGTATAACGCACGAACCTGGGGCGAGGATTGTTGCGACTTGGGGAACAACGAGGTAAATTCCTGAAGGGATACGATGCTCGGCAAGCGAGAAGGGAGGAGGAGAAAATTGCGCAGAATTGTAGCCTCTGTCGGTGCCATTATCGAAATACCTACTCAAGTTGGTGATCGAGAGAGTAGAAATCAACAAGCGCATCCGCAAGTCAAAATACGTAATAGCATGGAAGCCCCTTGTGATAGGTAGATGAGGTATCCCGTGGCGGAGGCGTAGGGGCAGGTAATCTATACATCGGCTCAAGTTGACCCTAAGTCTTCTCTAAGGTGCCTAAATGTGATATGTACTTGATCAGACTGGTAATAAATACAAGTTTCATGTGTCAGGTACACAGCTCCTTACAAATAAGAGAAGGTGGGCACCTACTCCGCTGAAAAGTTGGGGAATCAATTAAAAAGAGCAGGCGCGTTAAAGAAACGCGTAGGTAAGTAGGAGCCAGTGAGCGAACATCTGGGCTCCTAACTTAAAGTCCGTGCGCCCAGGGCCAATAACGCCTTGGCATTCCATCAACCCTTTTTGCTACTTGGCCAACCTCTTTTATCTTAAGCAATCTACTCTGTAGTTCGCCTCAACAATCATCTTAGTAGCAACACACTAGGCAAACTCGTTGTTATAGGTATAGGTAGGTGCATTCTCTACGCATAAGCGTACCGACCTGCTTACCTTTTGGCTATGAGCTTATCTATTAAGTAGCCTATCTCGTCTTACGAACTACCTCCTAGATAGTCATCTCTAAGTCTCATCAGAATAACTAGTACTCATAACTATGGCACCGTCAAAGCAGGAAAAGGCGCCGCCTTACAGCAAGGATGAAAAGGTCCTGTGTTTTCACGGTGATCTCATGTATGAGGCCAAGATTATCGACGTCAGGGTTGAGGCAGGAAAGAAGGCCGACGATGCACAGTACCGTATCCACTACAAGGGGTGGAAAGCTAGCTGGGACGACTGGGTGACTCACGATCGTATCCGAAAGTTTACCGATGACAATAAGCAGCTTGCCTCCCAGCTCTCACAGGCTCGTATGAGAGCTCCTGGTGCTAAGGGTGGCAAGAAAGGAGCGAAACCGACCGGCTCCGAGATGAGTTCAGCACGGGGTAGTGAAGAGCGCGCCGCTGCTTCAACAAGTTTCGCCGGTAGAGGTCCGAGACGTGGACGGGATTATGAGCTAGAGACCGTAAGTTCCCTTCTTTTTTGTTGGTGTTTCTAGAGAATTAGGTGCCATCTTGAGGGTGGCCATGAAGTGGTGGAGCGTAGCTGGAACAACTCGGATATTGAACTCAAAGAATCCTGCTACAATGGCCTCCCCAATGCCATTGATTGAACCGGCCAACATTCAATTTGGGGAGTTTAAATCATTACCTACCAATGGCTTGGTTAATGCTTCTACATTAAAGCATATGAAAACGGCTGTACCTCTATACTTCGTATTGGTTCCTTGGGGATCAAGTATCGACTATTTTCCCTGGCAGGCTATCCTGTTCTTTCCTCAGAGCCAACCACTCTCCTGCTTAACAGCATTCTCGCAGCCCATATTGCGAGAGCCTTGATTCGTTGCTCGACCAGTGGCTGGGTATTGATGCCGGAGGTGTCAGTCTACCTATCCCGCCCATTGCATACTTATTACATAGGTCCGGCAAGCCGACTAAGCCGGTATCAAGTACTTTGGTTGTGCACTGCGATGGTGATTAACAAGTTTGCCCCATACCTTCCATACGTTCCACACGCATGTATAGTCGACAACTACGAAAGGCAATACGTCGGGAAAGGAATACTCATTACTTCGACCTACTCCTTCATCATACCCTCCTTCTCTCGCAAAACCATAACTAGGCCCAGCCTGCAGAACAACACGCCTGTCCTCTACTATATCGTGTCCTCTTTTTCAGCCTCCTTCATCAATTTCATTCCGCACAACTCTTTGGATTTTGACCGCACCATCAAAAATCTATCGACCCATAACTGGATACAATCATGAATCCAGGAGCCCTAGTCAGTGATTCTTATAACTTGACCCTTCCCTCTGAACCATCTATTGTCGGTTGCAATATGAAGTTACCAATATCACCTCCCTCAGAGTCCGCAGGCTTCGGTCGCATAGCACAACAACCAACTCTATTCAACCTTCCATCTACACATACGATTGTCCATAGTCAGTTCACTACTCACGATGGGCTATCAACTACACCCGCCGAAAATGGCGCGGAGGAGTTACCCGATCGACAAGAACCTATGGCTACTGTTATGCATCTTCGAAAGAGGCGTCATACCAGAACACCGAAGGATGTGCCCAACGTTATCCATCGTCTAATAACACCACCCCTCTCATCGGCATCACCTAGTGTCTGTCAAACTTCACGCCGCGGACCAGTCACGCGCAAGAGAGCTGCAACCCGCAAACGTAACCTACGAGCTAAGCTTGCGAATGAAGATCTCATGATGATCAAGACGCTACCAAATGAATTACGCACTTTTCTCGAAAAGGAGATGCTTTGGTCTAACGCACAGGCTGATTCAGACTACATGCTTAGACTGCCGTCGCCAAACCACAAATATGTGGACGCAAGAAAGCGATTGATGTTAGATGACTTGCGTTTTACTTCACCGATTGTAGAGAAGGGCAGACAGAACTTCCTCTCAGCAGGGATTCCTTCTGAAAAACGCTATGCTCCATACTACGAGGCCGCCTCTTCTCCTGTTCAGCTTACAACTTTGAGTTCGGGTGTGAACGAGACTGCTAACGACCCATCACAGGAAGAAGCCTTTCATGCTAGACCATCTATCAAGCTAATCATTCCCGATGCTATCAAGGCATTATTGGTCGATGACTGGGAGAATGTCACCAAGAATATGCAACTAGTCCCTCTTCCCCACCCGAAGCCTGTCACCAAGATTTTGGAAGACTATTCTGAATATGAGATGCCGAAGCGTGTTGCTGGCTCATCTCATGCAGATATTCTAGAAGAAACCCTTAGTGGTCTGAAAGAGTATTTCGACAAATCCCTTGGTCGCATTCTTCTGTACAAGTAAGTGAGACTGGTTGTCCCTAGTTTCGTAAATATACTTAACCACTTACAGATTTGAACGTCCACAATATGCAGACGTGCACAAGAAATGGAACTCGTCGGATCCTGAGTTCCAGGGCAAGACAGCAAGTGACATCTACGGGGCTGAACATCTATGTCGCCTCATTGGTATGTTACCTTCAATAGTTTGCCCTGCATGCCGTTCACGCCTGGTTAACTTGCTATCTAGTATCCCTCCCGGAGCTCATTGCACAAACCAACATGGACCAACAGTCAGTCAACCGACTTCGTGAGGAGCTTGCCAAGTTTTCTACCTGGCTGTCAAAGAATGCCACCGATTACTTTGTTAGCAACTACGAAACGCCTGCTCAAGACTACGTCGACAAAGCAAAAAACTGATTCAGTAATGCTTTGACTCTACATTGATCTACATTACTACTCCTATCACTTGTGTCACAATGGAAATCCTCTTGTTCAGAGGAATCTACGCATAACTCTACCACCACTAGCCATGACGCAAAGGCTAGATAAACGACTGTACCTAGACACAACTCGCAACATGTATTGGGGCCCTCGCCAGTACTAGTTTCTCGCAATTCCTCGACTGGTGATCCCCGGTGATTTCATAGCTCTGGGTATGTGCAGGGACGGTTGTGGGACTATGTCACAATCGAATCACCACCTTGTTGCTTCTTTTTCTTTGCGCAGGAGAGCCGAATCTACCTCGTCTCTTCGTAAGAAGGTAAAGAGCTATTGGCAGATGGATACAGATATTTTTCACCCCTGCCAAAGGACAACCGATCGAGGAAAAATGGTTGAGCACAGACAATGAGATTAATAACTACTCTTCATCACTGACTTGGTGAGAATAAGAGTGTATAATACTAGCCATTAGTTTAGCAGTTTAGCTAAGCAAATAGACAGTTGCAACGTCTGGTAATTCTCCTGGTGTTTGTGCCGCTAGCCTGTCCCATTTATATATACAAACCTCAATACCAGCTTAACTTATATCCTATAACTCCTTTTCTACTCGGATTTAACGCTGATAGGTTCAAATTCGTTCTTTAACGTTAGCAACCCGGTTCGATATTCTGAGGAAAGAATAGGCCTACAGTGCTACGGTAGTTAAGAGAAGGTTTGAGAATGTGTTTTTTTTCTCTCCTGCCATTAAGCAGGGTATCAAGTTTTACAGTTTTCATATACATGCCCTAGGAAGTAGTCTTCTAGACCGGGGCGTAGCTGATAATACATCCCACAGCATCTAAACAGCCGTCGACCGACCTGTACAGCCGTTTGTTGTTGACCGCCGACCGAGTCACAACCCCATAGCGGCCCTTTCATGCCACGACAGAGCAGCCGGCAGTTAGTTATCGTCCGTCTTCTGTGCATCCTCGCAACTGCCCCGTTGCGTAAGCAGCAGAAGCAGCAGCAACAACAACCAACTAGGCTTCGTCCACATCGTCTGCTCCCTACCCCGCCATTCCCAACCTTGCGTGGTTAAGTCAGACCAACTCATTCATCTCACCGCGGCACGGCGCGCTCGAGATAGAAGCCGGGCTCGGGGCGGCGCTCGGCGCGCAGCTCCTTGGTGGTGAGGGCTTGCGCGACCTCCTGCACGGCGACGAGCTCCTTCACCTTCATGATCATGCCGGCGGAGTCGGGGGTCACGGGGTGGAAGACGGTCTGGCAGCGCTTGCGCAGGCCGAGGGCGGCGAGCACGCCGCGCGTGCGCTTGGGGAGGCCGATGGCGCTGCGGTGGAGGGTGATGCGGAAGAAGGACATGGTAGGGTTTGTCTTGGTGGGGTTGTTCTGTCTTGTCCTTTTTCTCGTACGGTTGTGCCTGGGCTTTTCTTCCTCTGGCGGGTGGCTGGGTTGTGTGCTTCGCTTGTGGTAAGGGCTGTGTACGCCCCGACGAGGTATTGTTGGCTGTGAGGTATGCAATGTGTTTCCTGGCACAGCTCAGGTCGATATAGACGGGCAAGATCGCGGGGTTTGGTGGGCGCGGATATAGGCTCGACGACTACAGATACCCGGTTCAGAAGGGAATATACGTGGGTGTCGATCCTACAGGCGCCTATCGTTATTGCAGAGGCCAGGATAGGTCGGTTCAATCGTTGGTTGCGTTGGCAGTGTCGTCGCAGCGACTCGGGATTGTCACCGGGTTCGGTTCAGACGTTGGTTATCTTAAGAAACGGATGGTCAGTAATGAGGCAATACCACGCAAGCAGAACACAACAACTAAATCACACAATTGACGTAGTGCTATTCACGGGATTTCCAATGGAGTGTTAACCAATAGGGCTTCATACCTTTTGCAACGATTTGCAATATCGCGGCAGTACGTCGACTTATCTTCTAAGCTCCCATCTACCATGGAGGTTCTAAGTTTTATTTAATGTATGTGACAAATCGGGCTTAGCGCATTTTCTGCTTTTGCGCAGGCGCGGCTCACATCGTTAATTAATTAACGTGATTTATAGCAATTAAGAAAAACATGTTTTATTTAAATTATAATAACAATATATTATATATAAATAAACTGCCGAGCTTTTAAAGGGTTTATAACTCTGTTGTAACTACGAAATTTAAAGCTAAATAGCTTTATTATTACTAGGAGAACGTAAACGAGTCGACCTTCTAGGTCGACTCACTGATCTTATTCCTCTGATGGAAAGGTTTTACTGATAGCTTCCTCTCCGACGCTTAGCATCGAACGACTCTTCGCTCATAGCATCCCCGTACTCGTCGATAAACTTGACCCGGCTTACCCGAGAAGAAGGTGGTGGTGTTGCATCGGCTAAACGTTGCCGTTCCTCGGCATTAGTAACAAAGTCTGATAGCATTTCATAGCTCAAATGCAATGCGACGTTTTGAACTGGTAGCGTATGTCGTCGGTCGGGCGGAATAAACAATTCGAATGGAAGAACGAGCTCCCCGATCGAAGCCTGCCCATCGTTCCGAAAAACTCTTGCATTTACTGCTCGCTGGACAGTAACAACGTCCTCCTCTTCTCTTGAAGTCCACAAAGATAACTGACCACTATGAGAATAACTCTGCGCCCGACGCTTTCTTTTCAAGGCATAATGAATATCGACAAGAAGGACCGCACTAATCTCGCCTGGGTTTTCCGTCAAGTATTCACGGAATCTGTTCATAGCTTCTTTCTCCCCTTCACTGCATGCGACTTCTATAACAACTTGTGGGTGGGAGATTCCATCATATGAAAATTGGCCGTCGGGCGATTTGATAAAACCGTCTGAGCTGCCGTAATCAGCATGGGCACCTGATTTAATGCTGTTACGAAAAGGTCGAAGTAATGGGTGTTCGCCAACAATACGATCTAGTTCTTTTTTAATCGCGTCGATTAGGGATTCTTGGAAATACTCATGCAAGGGAGTAGGTATAAGCCGTAGTGTCAGTATGCCAGTTTTCGCATTCCAGTCTTTCCGTACCGACTCGTTAAAGTACAACAGCAGGTCGTCGTGTTTCGAAAATTTCTCACAAAGATTCGTGTACCCTTGCTGGTCTCGGAGGAAGAGGGTAGGATAAGCCTCTCGGGCACGGAGCCCGCGAAAGCTATCCCAAATGAGCTGATACGCTTGAGTTAGGTCGTCGGAGTTCTCGAGGTTAAGGTCACGGTCGCAGGCATCGTAATCGTAGGCATTTTCGCTGTCTGTCGATGGTGTGGGCGGGAGTATCATCCGGTTCGTCTGGTCGTCCGCGCAAGATCCGCTGCCGAAACTCGTGCTTAGTGTTGATGCCATACTAGGCTAGAGAAACAACCTTGGGATAAAAGAAGATGAATGCTCGGAGTGAGGGAAAACCTATCTCAGAGGTGCTTGAAGGCTTGGTGTTGGGTGTTGGGTGTCAGGCAATTGACTTTTAAGTGGGCCCATCATCGGCGGTATTTTTCCGCTGTGTAACAAGGTGTAATTCTAATCTTCGAATAGAAATCAAATCTTCATATTTTCCTTTCCCCCTTCTATGATAACACTATATCCAGCTACACGCAGTTGTTATTTTAGGATCGGCTGACAAGTCTACTAGCATATCCACCTATTACTGTAAACACCTGTAATCATCGGCTCCGCAAGCATCTACTATTGGTATATAAAACGCATTTTCTACAATTAGCTTCAACAGGTGTGTCCATGCAAATTGCTGAATGATTTGTCTATTAAATTTTCGGCTTGGACCAATCCTAGATCCCCTAAGTTCTTAGCATGCTTCATCGTTTCGTACAACCCAGCCATCTTGGCGAGATTCTATCATTACTCCGTTCCACTCCCTGGCCATCTGACTGGGCCGGGCACTTAATACGAATGGCCGGCATTGGTCATCTAAAGTGTCTTGAGAACATGGTGTCTAAATCTATTTCATCGAAACCTCTACCCGGCTCTCGCCAGTAGGCCCTGTAGTGGCCAGAGTAGGTAGGAGGTAGGTAATATCATCCCAAGGATGTCTGTACAAGCTAGTGCGCAGTCTCTTCTGGTCGAGGTAGTGGGCAATCAGACCAATGCTGCGGCCTAACACGAAAAGACCGTTTAGCACACCCATCTTCATGTAGTCTTCAGCCTCCTCGAGACTGAATGCACCACAGCTGCGCATCAGATCCACAAAGCAGACCGCAACGCAACCGTCTACGTTCAGGATGAGGTTATCCTTCTTTGATGTTGTCACCGTCTCCACAGCTAGCGCGTAGTCTAGCAGCTTGTGGGTAGGGAAGTTGGCTAGAACGTACTCCTTGACGAGCTCCACACGCAAGTCAGGGTTATTCCGCGACTTAATGCGGTGTCCAATGCCAGGAATGAGCTTGTTCTGTTTGCGCATAGTGTCGACGAAATCACGTGGGCTCAGGCCGTTATCGGCAGCCTTGCTAAACTCTTCGGCAGCGCCGTCAAGAGCACCACCAAATCGAGAGCCAATCGTTAACAGACCGGCTACCAACGAGCTGATCAAGTCCTTTCCAGCACGGGTTGTGATGATAGTGTTCATGGCACCAGACACAGCGGGGCCGTGATCAGCAGTGAGCATGAGAACCATCTCCAAGAACTTGGTAGCGTAATCCGGAAGACGCCGCCTGAACCACAGGAGTGACATGACACCACCGATGCCGATGTTCTCTCTGAATACATCCGAAATGGGCATACCGGCGTACAACAGTTCTTGGCCACGGTCATCAGAAATGGTGGAAATGAAGGCGGCAGGCTTTCGGATCAGACCAAGCTCCTGGGCCCACGAATAGTCCATGGGAATCTTAGGCACCACAGGCTCGGCAGCGGGAACAATAGTCTTCTCCTTGACAAGCTTATCGTACACGCTCTTCACGACCTGGGGCATGTCCTCGAAGGTGTCAGGCACGTGGATACCAGCCTCCTTCATCATCTTGTTCTTCATAGCAGCCGTCTCAAGCTGAGAGTTGGCAAAGGAACCGGCGTGACCGAATTGCACCTCGGTCTTAAACATGCTGGCGCAAGTACCGATAGCCCATGCAACAATGGGTTTAGTGATCACACCTTGCTTGACGGCATCAATCACCTTATACTCTTCAACACCACCAACCTCGCCTAGCAACACCAGGATCTTGCACTCCGGGTCCTGCTGGAATCGCAACATGTGATCAATGAAGGTGGTGCCGGGGTATCGATCACCACCGATCGCAACACCCTCGTAGACACCATCAGTGTTGTTAGCGATAATGTTGTTCAGCTCGTTGGACATGCCACCAGACTTGGAGACATATGCGACAGATCCCTTGCGGTAAAGCTTAGAGGCAACAATGTTATCCATCATGCCACCAGTGTTACCGATCTTGAAGCTACCGGGTTTAATACCACCGACAGTAGCTGGGCCAATAATTGTAACACCCTTCTTGCGCGCAACATGGGCAATTTCTCGCGCACGCTGTAGATCCTACCATCAACACATATTCACCATAATGGGTATGGGGGCTCACTTACGCGCTCAGGGACACCTTCTGCGATGATAGCAATGGTCCTAATTTGCGGGTATTGCATTAGCTCCATGGTGGAGCTGTAGACACTTCGCGAAGACGCGAAGTTAACGACGACATCGACATCGGGATGCTTTTCGATGGCCTTGTCTGTCTCCTGATAGACAGGTAGCAGGGTCTCGCTAGTTCCCCAGTACATCTTGCTGACGAACTGGCCACCAAAGGTGTAGATGATGCCGGCGACGGAGGGCGTGGATCGTTTGCAGATGAAGTCGAAGTCCAGCATGCCCTGAACGGCGCGATTCTGGAGACCGTATACGAAGCATCTCGTCTTGTTGTTGAACAGGGCGTGTGCGGGAAGAGGGCTCAGGGGCCGGCTGGGGGCAGAGAAGCGGGTGATTTTGTCGTTAGCAGATAGCGTGGCGCCACTGGCGCCGTTAGGGGTTGCTGAGGCCATCTTGAGTGCTCTTCTTTCTTAGCAATTCGTCGAAAATGGGTGCTGTAGATGCAAAGAGTCAGTTATATGTTCAAAAGAGCGCTGATAGAGGTCATCCATAAGATAACGAGATGCTCAAAGCACCCCCGCTCCTTGAAGTTCCAAAAGCTCAATTAAGAGTCTTTTTTGTCTGCTCTTGAAAGGCTCGCTAGGAGAATAAAGTAGTTGCGCCCCCCTCAATAGAGTAAGACTTGAGCAATTGACTCTACCAAGAAGCGGTGGGCGCTCTCCATCTGGAGCGAAGGCAACGTGAGTAGCGTCTGGAATCAAACATACCGTGACCAAGGTTGTATGTCCTCTTGAATACCCTCTGTCACGCTCAGCTTCTGCAATGACTACACTGATTCCAATCAAATGGATACGTAGCTAGGAAAACGCAGTCGTGAATCCAGAGGATAAGATGAAGTGGTCTGAAAGGAAGTCGAGGAACTGAGATGGATCAGGTGGGCGACAGAGGAGTTGGATAAGCTCTGACGATGACCGGGGGGATATTTTTTCTTGCACTCCCCGGGGATCCAAACACCTGTTGACCTTTTTGCTGAGGGAAGCTTGGGTGCTCCCTGCTGTTACTACCTATTAGGTACCTCGCCTTAGCGGTGTCTAGAGTGCAATGGAGGATGTTGGTGGGCATGGTGGGCATGGTGGGCATATCGGCCGCCGCCTGGCTGAGTGGTGGGTAGCACCCCGTACAGGTAGACATGTACCTATACAGCTCTATACGTACCTCGAGAAATAGACGACCCCGCCTTACCAAAACGGGTAATGGGTCGCAAGGGCGTCAGCACCACCACGGAATCCCAGATAACTCGGCCCCCCGACGTAACTTGTTACTATATTAGGTAGACGATCCTGATGTTATTTTGGTAGCTGGTGGCTTGCGCCTATGACCCTTTTTTCCGCCTCAGCCAGGGAGTTCTGCGATCGGTTGGTATTGAGGTTATTGAGGTATCACAACCAGGTACTCCGGTTGGATCTAAACCCTTTGAGATCGGAATAGTTGGGGTAAATTTCCTGCTGCGGACTTGTTGAATTGTCTCCACTTTAAGCCCCTCCGCTGAGACCAAACAGCCAGCACCAGCTCAGGAGAATAGTAAGATTTCGGCGACCTGCATACACTCGAAATGCTGCTGGTCCGTCATTTAGTTACCAGGTAATTGCCCCGACTATGGTCTGTGAATTGTCGGACCTCGACCACGTTCTCGGGGCACCTGTTGAATGCTGCGGGCAATCAAGCCCGACTCCCGAGAGCCCACGGACCCCGGCCGCTCCACACCGAGGACCCCTCTGTAGAACACAACAGTAGCGCACGACATAACCCCGGTAGCGAACACAAGCACCCGTAGAAACATCTGCACGGCGTGGTTGGTACTGGTACTTTGGTTGTTCATCAAGCCATACCCCACCAAAAACACGTAAGCAGAATAGATTGGATGAGATAATATGCGTGGCCGCTCTGCTAAACACCTGCTAAAATCTTGCGAATTCGTACTCGGGTACATAAGTTCTGTGGATGTGCTGAGGTATCCTCTATCCTATACTCGTTAGCGGCTACTATATTATGTACATCTATTAGCGAAAAATGAACTAATTGAAGTAGTGTAGGGCGCTCAGTATTTCTCAAACATGTTCACTCGAACGGATTCTTTCATCCCTGTTCAGATCGGACCATCCGTGACTGCTGCCCTTGCAGGTGGTGTAGGAGTGCAGACGATTGCGATACGTTGCGGGATGGTCCCCATGAGGCAAGCCCGATATAGGGTCCGTAAACTAGACCGGAACCCGGCCGCGCAGCCCATTCCTTATCACCAAGGGCGGGTGAGATGATCGGGGGATATCCCGATAAAAGATCATGTGCCACTTAACACGGCGAATTATCACACATCCCCAAGGAATTAGCCGTCAACTCCCACTATCAAGCAACCCCGGCAGAGTAAGCAGAGGTTGATAAACTGTAAGACTCGATAACGGGTCAAGGTGTATCAACGGCGTTGCATCCCTAGTGAAGATGATGTTTTCAAATCGCAGGAGGAAGCACGCATCTAGCGACTTGAGGGATCAACCACCGTGAGCAACCTAAAATTGGAATTGGCCGAGCCGAGCCTAGAAACTGGGCAGAATGTCAAATATTGCTGCTAGTTGAATATGCCACTAGCTCCACAGGACCGTAGAAAATAGAAACGCCCGGGCGGGGTTCCAAAATGTTCAGTAAGACGATATCGGGCGGTGTGTGCATGGCTAGCTTGCCGGGCTGTAACGCACCAACCCGTCTACTTGACAGTGGGCAGGCATGTCCATTGTGTCGGTGACGAGCGACGAGGGAGTCCTGAGTATGTTGGGGAAGTACCGGTACTTCAGGAATAACTTGGAAAGCCCACGCTGCCCCAATGGTTGTGTTTTAAATTCGGGCGGTATAGCACTGTATTCCTGCCGGAATCCGATCCTGGTTTAGCGTGCCCCTCGACCTCTGTGAGCTTCAACCCAATTATTACCCGCAGCACACTAGCGCATCGAGACTCAGGGATACACCCCGCCCCGCCTGCAGCGCCAGCAAAGAGGTGCTCAGGAACAGCCTGGAGCCAAAAGTTGAGCCCCGAACCACAGGCAATAATCGGTGTGGTAGGTACCTGGGAGACGGACTCGTAAGGGTCGTGAGGGGTCCTCCAGGCAAAGCGAGAAAAAAAAGTGAGCAACTGAGCACCACTCTGTCACTCACTACTGGCAGAAGGGGGGTCCGTCAACCAGTGGGAATCTTTTTGTGCTCACCCAAGCTAACATTTCTTGAAGGATCGGATCTCCATACCAGCTCGTCCTTGTTGCTTGCCCGTACAGCTGCCGCTCAATCGCCGCCACTGCACTACTGCACCACCACCACCGCCATCCATCTATCGCACCACCTGCCTGCTTGCTTATCCTTTTTCTTTCCACTTGGAAAGTCAATTCTCTTTCGCATCGTGACTTTACTTCATTGTCTCTACTTTCCCACTTGAGAGGACAATTGCGAATAGGTACGTCGCCTTTGATAGCTTAGCAGTAAGTAGGTGGCAGATGGCTTCAATTGCACCCATTGAACCTTGGACGAAGCAACAGTCTTGTCTACTGGCTGGAGCAGCCTGGCTGTGAACTACACGTGCCGCCGACTAGCAGCTGACATCTGTCTTCCTGTAGATATTGCCATATAGAGCGCCATTGGGAGAGATAGAAATTCGCACACGTACCTCTTCTCGTAAAGATCCCTTTGATCGATCACCATGTCCGCCAAGTCGATTTCCGAGGCCGACGGCAAGGCCATCCTCAACTACCATCTCACTCGCGCACCAGTGATCAAGCCGAGCCCTCTTCCCAAGCCAACGAAGCACAACCCTGCTCCCAGGCTAGCTTCTCTCTACTTCCCCGAGGACGCTGATGTGAACGCCGTGCTCGACCAGGCTGAGGTTACCTATCCTTGGCTTCTTCAAAGCGGTTCCAAGTTTGTTGCGAAGCCGGATCAGTAAGAAACCCTCGACATCTCACTTTCTCCCTTCTTTTGGCAATTTGTAGGCTGTAGGGCTTTCCTTTCGTGCCGAGCCCGCGCTCAAGAGGCATCTCATGCTGTCGAAAGCCTCGTGTGTTGCGCTCGAAATAGCGATAACTAACGTGAATGCGCAGACTCATCAAGAGACGAGGGAAGAGCGGTCTCCTAGCTCTAAATAAGACCTGGCCGGAGGCGAAGGCCTGGGTTGCCGCGCGCGCCGGAAAGACGCAAAAGGTTGAGCACACGGAAGGCGTCCTTCGACAGTTCCTTGTCGAACCCTTTGTGCCTCATCCGGATGGCACCGAATATTACATCAATATCAACTCCGTTCGAGATGTGAGTCATCCCAGATTGAATATCTCTATAATGCGACCCGATGCATTTGAGCTTTTTGGCGATGCAGAGGCAATCGCCCTTCTAGTCAGCAAGTGCATGGCTGGTGGAGTGGGCCTTTTCAAAGTCGAGTCGATAAAACGGCGTTTTACTTCAAGCGGTCCTATGAATGTGTCTTGGGTGCAAAAAGAGAAGGCATGATAGGACGGGTGCCAAACGATTTATGTTGTGGCTATGTTCTCGCTCGCTCTCACTCGCGGAATCTTTTGGGCATGTTCAGCCGAAATCCCAGTGTACGGGCGAGCGGAGGCTAAACCACTTGCAACCGAGTTGGCACCCACTTGATTATCTGCACCCACCCAGTTGCCCCAACAAAGACAAGACCTGGCACGCCTATTCTACTGCTTCACTTTGTGTCACGTGGTTCTGCCTACGTGAAGTACCGTGGGTATTGAGATAAGATGCTAATTGCTATCATAGGGTGACTGGATCCTCTTCACCCACGAGGGTGGTGTAGATGTCGGCGATGTTGATGCCAAAGCCGAGAAGCTACTTGTCCCTGTCGACCTTTCTGAGTATCCATCCAACGAGGAGATCGCCACCTCCTTGCTAGCAAAGGTGCCCAAAGGTGTTCACAATGTGCTGGTTGACTTCATCACCCGCCTCTACGCCGGTAAGCTCATATCCTTCCCCGTAAATGATATCATTTATAATTGCTTCCATGACTGACATGCGTTTTCCCAGTATATGTCGATTGCCAGTTCACCTACCTCGAGATTAACCCCTTAGTCGTCATCCCCAACGCAGAAGGTACCTCAGCAGATGTTCACTTTCTCGATTTGGCAGCCAAGATAGACCAGACTGCCGACTTTGAATGTGGTGCCAAATGGGCAATTGCCCGATCTCCTGCCAACCTTGGCACCGCCGCCGTTTCGTCGGCTGGGGACAAAGTCAGCGTCGATGCCGGCCCGCCTATGGAGTTCCCTGCTCCATTTGGCCGTGAGTTGACTAAGGAAGAGGCTTACATCGCTGAGATGGACGCGAAAACCGGTGCTTCTTTGAAGCTGACCGTTCTCAACGCGAGCGGCCGCATCTGGACACTTGTCGCCGGTGGTGGTGCCTCTGTTGTGTATGCTGATGCCATTGCTTCAGCTGGTTTCGCCGATGACCTGGCCAACTACGGCGAGTACTCTGGTGCCCCCACCGAGTCACAGACCTACTACTATGCACGAACCGTTTTGGATCTTATGCTACGTGCGCCCATGTCTCCTAAGGGCAAGGTTCTCTTTATTGGAGGTGGCATTGCCAACTTTACCAACGTCGCATCTACTTTCAAGGGTGTCATTCGTGCACTCCGCGAGTACGCTGGGCAGCTAAACGAACACAATGTCCAGATCTGGGTGCGACGAGCTGGCCCTAACTGGCAAGAAGGCCTGAAGAACATGAAGGCTGCCACCCAGGAACTGGGCCTAAATGCTCACGTTTTTGGCCCCGATATGCACGTGTCGGGTATTGTGCCTCTAGCACTCATCCCCGGCCGATTGGAGCAGAACACAGTAGCGGAGTTCCACGGTTAAGCATTTTGTTTTAAATTAATCATACAGCTCTCAAGAGGGCGTGGCATTCATGAGCGAATGAATGACGGTGGCCATGTATTTGGGCGACCACTAATCATGGCAATGTACGTTGAGAGCAGATATACAGATAGATAGTCAGCTCTATCAGGCTTGACTTATGCCAGGAGGGCATGGTTTATAGAGACATGCTCGCGAATCAAAAACACATTAGAATAATTCGCAACATTGACCAAATTTGGTTTTACTTTATATGACGTGTGACTCCTTGGGGATGTATTAAAATTCCCGACTCACGGGTAGCTGTTTTATATCATTTCTAGGAGCAATCACGCAATAACTAGGAGACATCCAACCACACTAGGACCACAACACCGTTCGCCTACTAAGCGACCCTATGTTACGATGGAAGGGGTTTTTTTTTTCTTATTAGTTCAGCTAGCTTTTAATCATCTTCGCGGTTCCAGTTATTATAGTATAAGAACTACTTCGCCATCTTCCCAGGTACATTCCTCACCTCGGGAAGGCTCCCCTCATTCTCGTAGTCCAAGGGTCAGTACCTATGGATACTACGTTCCCTTCACGCGATCACTGCTTCAGCATAAGAAAAGCAGCTTTCTCAAACTTGGTCCCGAGCTCGTTGCAAATAGTGTCCCCCCAAGGCTTCAAGTGAAAGGCCCAGATGGAGCAAATGCCAGCCTTGTCGTCAATATTCTATGCGCGAAAATTAGCAATCCGTGTTCCCAGAGAATGCGGAGAGCGCAAGAAGGCAGAGCACTTACCCAGATGATATTCGGGAGCCCGCTCCACGACAAGTTGCCCTCCCGCCGCCAGCGGTCCCCGTCGCAGTCCTCCAGCGTCAGCATCCCGCCGAGGCTGTGCGAGTGCTTGATCTCGACGGGCACGGGCACGCCGGGCACGAACGCCTTGAACTGCTCGCAGTAGGCGTCGAAGCCGCGCTCCGCCTCGGGCGAGAGCGCGCGCGCGAACAGCAGGTCGCGGGTCGCGGGCTGCAGTAGCCGGCCGTCGTTGGAGAGGATGCTGTGCATGACCTGCATGTAGTGCGCGGGCGTCGTGTAGATGCCCTGGCCGCCGTGCGGCGCGATGTCCTGGTGCCAGTAGCTTTCGTCGCGGTACTGCAGCCCGCTGCTGCCGGGGCCGGTGCCGGTGCCCTCGGCGGTGAAGGTGGCGTCGCCGCGGAAGGTCATGTCGGCGCGGCGCGCCTGCGTCGCGGGGTGCTGCTGCAGCTCGAAGGTCATGTTGTCGGCGCCGAGGCCGAGGGGCGCCACGATGTTCTGCTGCAGAAACTCCTCCGCCGTCAGCCCGCTGGCGCGCTCGATCAGGCGCGAGCACCAGTCGAGGTTGGGCCCGTAGGCCCAGCTCGTGCCGGGGTCGAAGAGGAGGGGGTACGTGAAGTTCTGGTCCAGGTTGTCGTAGTCCTGCTCTAGGGCTAGGCCTTGCCACTTGCGGTATTGGTGGAGGAGGGGGTAGGTGAGGGTGTAGCAGAGGCCAGAACTGTGGGAAAGGAGGTGTCTGGATTTGTGTGGTTAGTGAGGGTCCGAGTATACCGCATCCTCATCCCTTAGGGGGCATACTTCAGGAGGACGGGGGACTTGGGTTCCCGCTCGATCGGATTGCCTGCCTCGTCAAAGCCGGTGAGAACCTTCAAGCCGGCGACTTCTGGAAGCAGCTTCTCGAGAGTGTCATCGATATTTGCAAGGCCCTTCTCAACACACTGGAGGACCATGATGGATGTGAGGAGCTTGGAGCAGGATGCGAAGCGCATTGGCGTGTCCACAGTCATTGGAGGCCGCTTTGCAGGGTCCTCTTCGCGCAGGCTGCGGACGCCATAGGCTCGCGAGAAATCTACTTTGCCTGCAGCGACACGTTGTGGGTTAATCACGGCTTCATATTTGATATTTCATATGAGATGAGGGGTCGGTGTTTGCTCCCACTAACTGACCAGTGAGATCCTTGGCGAGCAAGACGGCTCCGTGGATGCGGCCATCCGCTACGGCTTCACGAAAGGCCTTGTCGACTTCTTCCATTGTGGTAAGAAATGTTCTTAGTATTCTTAATGGGCAAGGGCTGTTGTTCTCAGAGAATAGAAACAGGTAGGACCATGAAACAGAAGATGTCAAGAAACATAAGTCCGATTAAATACTCATTACATCGTGTTGGCTGTTCATGTTCAAGTGCGGACTTGGCGGGTAAATAAGCACTATAGGCAGCCAATGGTAGGTGGTAGGATTGCCTATTGTGGTCAAATATGTGAGACATACGTCCCTGCATCACCAAAACACAGCGCTGATTCGATGCGTTGTGACGGGATAGGGACAGCCTACATGTACCTACCTACGGTAGCTGTGAGATCTGGGATCTAGCACCTACCCGGACACTAACCCCACTGAACTCCGCTCAGTCCGCAAATTGTCGGAGCTCCTACGGCAGACAATTAAGACATAGAGACGCATACTCGAACGATAAAGTATAATCCAACGTGTGTGCCTTTTAATACGAATTACGAGTGACAGTTTAGCTGTTGTAGTCCATCTAAGTAGGAGAGCTACTTAATAATGATGAGACATTATTATCATCGTGAGTCTTGTATATTAGTGGTGTATTTAATCACTAGTCATAGAAATAGAGAGAGCACTCTTGTTTTATACCATTAAAGACCGTTGGTTGTTAGATAATCTGTGGTAGCTAGCGCGAGAAATAAACTCTGACTCGGACATCGTCGCAATGAATGTCGTCTGTCTGCATTATCCACACCGAACAACAAGCTCAGACACGCAACAATTGTCCGCTAATGTTACACGCCAAGAACTAGACATATACGTAGCAGAAAGCGCCGCCGTTTCCACCAAGCTGGTCATGTGTCTCAAGTAGCTTGATCGGGGGGCCGAGCCATTCCATATCGACTGTGACATTATGGGGGTCAACCGCCCGCTTCATGGGCATTGTCATGTTCATGTTGACAAAGGGGATGGCGTAGAGGCGATTCTCGGGGTCCTGCATTTGCCAAATCCACCAGAGACGGTCCAATGAGGTATGGTGGAAGTAGAATAGGGGGTCGCCGGGAGAGGTCATCGCATCACCGCCCGGGTCTACGGCAGCAACGTAATGGCCAGCGGTATGGATCTATTTTAAACCGGTCAGCTTCAACCGTGCTTTTTACAGACTGACGAGGAACTGGATAACTTACGCCCCAGGGGTACGGGTCGCCCTTCACGGGTGGTGTGCCTAGTAACTGGTTGTAGAAACTATCCATATTGTCGTTTTTCGTGAGTAGATCATAGGCGCGATCAGCTGTAGCGCCCATAACTGCGTTCCGGTTCTATCAAGCACTCCGAGTTAGCTACTGTTAATTTTTGCCCCGGCAAAGGAATGAAAGGAAAAAATCTAATATGTACTCACCACGTCGCGGCGTAAGCAACGCGGGTTCGAACCGGTGCCATCAGACCTTGGGTTCTTAGGGAGGTTCACGCCCGTCGCCATGGCAGTTGGGCCAAGACTGACGATCATGCTATTATCTTGTCAGTCACATTTCCCCCCAGAAAGAAAATAGGCAACGAACTCTGAGAAGGGCCCTTCGGTAACGCAACCTCCACCACCGCCTGATGCGATGATGTTTGGTGTGCGCCCTGGCTGGGCAACCCCCTTATACGCCGGATCTAATTTACCATTACCTCCTAGACTGGAGGCGTTGCCGTTCAGTAAAGGCGAGTTCCATGGATCCTCGGAGTAGCGATCGTAGTTCATGTACTATTCTATTGTCAATAGTTATACAACATTAAGCCCGTAGGTCATGAGTCTCGTACAGGTTGGTAACCGGTGTATCCGCATTCGTTTCGGAGCGCTTGCTCGAAAAGCCAGACATAGTACTTGTGAGCTCCAAAGAGATGCATGTTGTCGTGTAGTTGCATGGCATGTGTCATGTCTGGGACACTTAGAGTCAGTTACACTCGTCTTGAGCTGGATCTAAATGTGGTCCGAAAAGGGGGCCCCTAAGTATATTCCAAAAAGCAACAAATCAGGGAGAATATAATGTCGGGAGCTGCTCACGGAATGCGACGAAATCATCGTATCGGCTTAGGGCTCCTGGGAACCTGGTTTTATCTGACTGGGGCGGTAGCTTTAGTAGGCAGTTGATGGCACCGGTATATTCTTGTCTTTGCGCTTCACTCATATCACTCCTGTCAATCGTGTCAGCGTGATCAAGGGTTCAGAGAATATTGCCATTCCAAAACTAACCATTCCCTCCGCACAGCTGCTGTCTCTAGCGTACACTTGTTGTTCTTGTCCGCAGCAATCTTCTTAGTCATGTATTCGTCGATCTTAGGCATAGTAGCCTCTTCCAACTTGTCCACGACATCAAGTGGATAGACAGGATTGCGAAAACTAAATGAGTACACTTTGTCAGCACATGCAGCGAAGTATATCAGAGGGGGGAACTAAAACCTACATTTCTATCTTTGACTCCCATCCATCTGAAGGCAACAAGGCCGCTGCTTGAACTCCAGTAAGGAGTGGGAGCAAGACGAGAGCGCTCCCGATGGTCATCATATTGAATCAGCTACCTGCGAGGCGACGAAAATGCAGATGAGGGTGACAATCCGAAGAGCATATAGAAGGCAAGGGACTTGTATAGGTATATATAACGTACATTTGCTCTACCGGCTCAATAGATGGCCCGTACTTTAGAGCCTTGCCCCCCTCCTCACGGCACTTACACCCAAAGCCGTGATAGGAGGTTCCCCATCCACGCGACCAATGATAATTGTGACTAATATATACCCGTATAAATGAGCCGCAGCAAGTCACCGCAAAAGTGAACGATCTACCGTCAAGAGGATGCGCCCGAATTGGTAGAGGTCCGGCAGAGAATACTAATCATTTTATTGCATATTATCAACCACCCACAACAAAAGGATTTCTCTGGTTTTGAGTAAGTAATCATGTCATTCCGGATGATATGAGATATTATGTATTAAAGTTGGTAGATAAATCCTTGTAGTAACTCTGGGAATTGATGCTATAGGGCGAAGTATCTGATTGACGAGTAGAGACATACGGCCTCGCGCGACACTAACGAATAAGGTCATGCCAGTTTAAATCCATCTGCAAATATAATGGTATTCATATTAATTTGAGAGGGAGTTTTCAACCTCACTAGATCTAATATGAGAAACTGGTATAATATGATTTTCTACCCCCGGAAGAGAATAGGCATTTGTCGCTATCTGATCTAAGAATCTATTGGGATGAACAGGATCTAGAGTGACAGGGGCTGAGCTTCAGGCTATCACTTACCCCAGACTGTCTTTCGAATTATTCAGTGCATTTTAAATTGCATCTCCATTTTAAAAACTTCTTCGAAATAGCTTTTCTGTACGGTAGGGCTATCCTCATCGGCCTCATTTTTCAGCTGAGTGAACTCAAAGTCCAGGAGTGCAGTAGCACCTTAGACTTATATCTACGTACTGCTGATCATGCTTCTATTCTAGCTATACAGAGAAAATAAATATATTTAGAGTTGGTGGTCTTTTAATTGAGCCATTGAGATACATAAGTAGTGTTTCTTCTACAATATTTGAGCTATTAGCTACCGACATCGTTGTCAAGCCAAGTGAGACCATTCATGGTGAATTTATGATCATTCTGAAAACCTAGCAAGGGCAATCGAACCTTAAAGCATCATTGATACGCCGGCTGAACTCGAAACTAACTGCATGATCAAGCTTCATCTACTGCTAACGCGAATACTAATACATACCTGTTGTTAACTCTCATTGTTAGATTGACAGCCGCCAGAATGTTACCATGAGAAGTCGACAATGCCCACGCTAGCAAACAATTGACCATGATTAAAGAATTATACTCTAAATTAGTGCGAAAAGGTCCTGAATCAGTCTGAGAGCTTTTACAACTTGCTTAAACTCGTTGTTCCCTAGCGAGTAGAAACACAATACTCAAAATTAAGAGGGGCCATAGTTCCTCCATGAAACCAGAGATCCACGGCTGTAGCATTTGGTATGTAGTTTCACATCGAAGCGTATGATGTCATGATAGCACACTATGCCTAAATCACGATCTATGAAGGTATCTTAATGTAGCAGATTGAGAATCGCTCCCAATTTTCAGTTGCCACTCACTACCAGCCAGCCTGATGAGAGAGACACGATCCGATAAGACTATGTGTGAGTAAGGCCGAACAATATGCCTAAAAAAAGTATAGCTGTCAAGCCGAAACACACTATGCTGTTAGATTCACACTTAAAACATATTGACGTGAAACTAGGCCGCTAACCTTCTAACGTCATGACGACATCGCATAGGTTTCAATCGAAGGTTTAGGTTATTATTGAGAGACTTCGATTTATAGGCCGTTCGAGCTAACTTGAAATTTAGATTAGAGTTGATTAAGACAAGCTGTTATAGACCTTGAGTTCGGGACGGAGCGACCTTTGTCTACAGGAGGAGTAGGGCTGTTTGGTGAGTTTAAACTTGAGATCTGTCATGGTGATTGCATCCCGCAACCTTTACTGAATGAAATTTAATGAGATTAGAATGTTCTAAAAAGTTCCAAATAAATGCAGCCTGTGCTAATCATTATTGCTCACCTATAGGCTGCCATCGACAGGGGATTTCTCTAGTAGATTAGTTGTCGGTCATGCTTCTCCCTTGAATCATCGTCATGGGTTTAAACTCGTCACATGCACTGTCATCCAAATAGGGATTTTCGAGTTTATTTACGCACCTTGCAGCTGCGATCCCAGATATAACGGGGTGATAGATAAGTTGCTAGGATACCGATGCCTGGTAGCACCAAGCGCTTTATACGGCTACTAGTCCCAGCGCCCTCTCTTGAGTGTAGGACAAACATCACTATATTTTAGGGCCAATATATGGGGGACTTCAGGAACTATTAATACGTGCTTTATTGTACTCTCAGTGATAATGCAAACTATAGTCTATAAGTAGAATCGATGATGCTGAGAAGTGAAGTAAGAGCAAGTAGAAAATGTGAATAAGAGCGCGACGACGAAGCTGCGGCAATTAGCGGTATTGAGGCCCTTTTTGAATAAATTCACAAGAACGAGATGATCATCCTCTCGAATAGTGAATCGAATAATCGAACTCGGCTTAGTTTCCCGCTTGGTTTCCCGCTATGACTGACTAGCCTACCGTTGATTTATCTCAAAGGAATGATAGGTTTCTGGGGATCTATTGAGACACTAGGAGAGCTAGGCTCTCTCCGCGCCCTACGTAGATAGCTCGGCATCTTCAGTCGATGTTATCTAGTGGCACATTCCGATAAAGAGGTGGCTTGCCAGGGGGATTGCACGCCTACGCGTACGCATAAGAAGACCAAACAGAAGAGTTGGAGATAAGAGGAGGGGCAGTCCCCTGTTCTAATTCATCACCTATCTAGATAGATAGAGAGCGGTCGATAAGTAGATACTCAATCCTGGATGACGTATAAAATGAACTTCACTCCCAGCTGCTCTCAGTACCGTTTATAAATTATTCTTCGGCCATTACAGGTGACAATGGCTAGCATTAAGGAGAAAGGGCGTAAGCCCAGCGATTCGCAGCTTGGGGATGCCCATGATCTCCAAGACTTGACTTTACTAGGGTACACGGCCGAGCTCCAGCGGAATCGGTCCATGTTTACCCTTCTTTTTCAATCCCTTGCTATTGCCGCCGTAGGTGCGCTATATCACAACTCACTTCGAAGGCTAAAGTTTCCTGCAGATACCGTATGGTTTTGGCAGTCCGTTAATTAGTGCCGTTGTTAGTAATCCTTGAGAGTCTTTTGATTTGTTTTCTTGTCTTGGCGACCTTCACAGAACCTATGAAGGGCTCCCTTTCAGAATTACCTACATAGGACGTTCAAAGTGGCGATAACTGACTCCAAGTGTTGTAGTATGGCGGAGGTACGTGGTGATAGGAACTTACCGGACTTGGCGAGCAGAGCTCACAGCACACAGGACAACTCCCCATGTTTCTGGGGTGGATAGTAGTGCTTATTCTCGATGAGTGCATCGCCTTGTCGCTGAGTGAGCTGGCTTCGAGATTCCCGACCTCAGCCGGCCCGTATTACTGGTCATTCCAGCTCGCGAGCCCCAAGTATCGTACCGTGCTCTCTTTCATCACTGGCTGGAGTTGGCTCATCGGTAACTGGACCATCACTCTGTCGGTGAACTTCGGCTTCGCATCTCTCGTGGCGGCTACCGTCAACTTATTCCAACCGGATTTCGTTGTCGAGCCTTGGCAGCTTCTCCTGATTTTCTATGGCCTGTGTTTTCTGACTTTCTTTGTCGTCGCCTTTGGGAACAAGATATTACCCATGGTAGATACTATCTGTGCCGTTTTTACGGCCATCAGCATCCTTGTTACGTTGATTTTTCTCTCGGTCAAAGCAGAGGCGGGTAGACACTCCCCCAGCTATACGTTAGTATGTTGCCTTGATGCTGTAGGTTGTTAAGATCTATACTCATATGCACTCTCATAGGGCCATTATGATCCGACCCTATCGGGTTGGGGTAATTTCTCCTTTTTCATCGGCATCCTACCAGCCGCTTACACGTGAGACAGAGATCCAGTGCAACCATTCCCGATGGCTTCGCTAACCCCCCGCGTCAGATTTTCCGCGATTGGTATGATTTCCTCGATGGCTGAGGAGTGCGATAAGCCGACCACCAAGTTGCCAAACGCGCTATCGCTCTGCGTGCCCATTGGTGGAATTGCCGGGCTTTTCTTCGTAAGCCAAGCCGTTTTCCAGACGTCTCTTGGTGTCTCACGCTTTAATAGATCATACCCATATGCGCTACCCTACCTGACTTGGCGGACATTCTCCAAGCGCCAGTCGGTCAGGCGCTGCCGTATATCTTCGGCCGAGTGACGGGCTCGCCCGGCGGCGGGCTAGCACTGACGTTACTGGTCTTCATCATCACGTTCTTTTGCTCCGTATCCATCACCGTCGCCGCATCGCGCTGCACATGGGCTTTTGCTCGAGACAATGCGATCCCTCTAGCCTCCCTTTGGGCTAAAATCGATGAGCGCCATGGGACGCCGATTTGGGCGCTCGGGTTGACGACAGTGGTCCAGCTGCTTTTGGGTTTGATCAACCTTGGCTCATCCTCTGCATTTCTCGCCTTCGTGTCCGTAGGCGTTATATCGCTTGCTGTCTCTTATGGCATACCCATCGCCATCTCACTGGCGTACCGACGCAAGGAAGTGCAGGTGGCGCATTGGAAAATGCCAAGAGCAGTTGGTTTTGCCGTCAACGCTATCGCGGTAGTTTGGATCGTGTTTGAACTAGTGTTATTCTCCTTGCCAACCGTACTTCCGGTTACTGCCGTTAGTATGAACTATGCTATTGTAGTTTTTGCGGGCCTCATGGCTTTGAGCGCCGTTTGGTATGGTATACACGCTCGAAAAGGTAAGTTGATCCTTGCCCGAATTCATATGCACTTTGACTAACCTCGATCAGTATATCGAGGACCACCGGAATCAGATGGACTTATTGTTGATTCGTGATTAATGGTGGGAGCCTCAGTTAGTTTGGGCCATACTGTCGCGAGACTATCTTGAAACCTATAGTTTCGTTTTAGCTTAGTAACACGGACGAAACCCAGGACACTGTATCACCTTAGTGACTAAGTTCCGTATTACACAAAGATATATCGCGTTTTGAAGTACGGTGAGTTCCGAGAACGCGACTTCGAATCAATAAGGTAGTCAAAGATCAAAGCTCATGGGTAAAACCCGGGCATGCTCCTCACCATTTCCGACCGATTCCTAATCTCGCTAAGCTTATGCAGTTCCAAGGAAACCCTCTCTACGCATAGATAGTCTCTTGCCGATTCGGCAATAAGTTTGTGTATTGCTTAACGAAGAAACTTCGGGATCTTTCGGCAGCTCTCTCGTCGAGAAAACTCTAAGCACCTATGAGACTTGCAATCGGAGCCAGGGGTGTGTGAATTTCAGTGATCCTGCGTTGGAATTTCCCTGGCCCGTAAAACCTGCGCTTTAGTGCCTGTAGGACGCGGTTCGGCAACTTCGAGAAGGGGTGGATGTTTCCGAATGGGTAGCATGTAGTTCATAGCAGCCGGGGGGACTTATCGATCTTATGTTTCACTCCCGATTTGCATGGCCTTCATCTACCGACGGATTAACAGCCGCCGTATAACCCTACGTGCTATTAAGCCTCCTCGTCCCTACGCTGGTTGCATCTTGCGCGTGCTCGGTCGGTAACAGACTCCTTCAGCCACCCTGTGCGCAAGCAACTCCAAATGCAGGTGTCGGACCCCCTGGGTGCATTGCATAATAGTCACCAGTATTATGCATAGTTAACATGGAGCCCGAGGCGACCCTTGATAGGTAGCACGTAAGTTACACTTTCTATGACATATGTTGTCGAATGTACTCAGCATCATTAGAAATCCCACGGACTCAAAGAGTGGCCCGACCTACTATGTATGTCTACCTATTCGTTATCATGATCGTCATGATTGGCCACGGACTCTCGGCCAAAGTCTCAACACGTTCTGAGACGCAGGAAAACCCCACGCCGATATCTTCGACGGCCACGCACTGTACTAAGTAGGTATGTAGGTATGTGGGAGGTTTCGGAGAACTTCACGACGCCAATCTTCCTCCTTCTCTTTTTCTTCTTTCTCTTCTGCTTCCTCGTCTTCCTCTTCGTCCTGCTCTTTTCGGCACAAGGGTGCCCTCTACATACCGGGTATCCCTATCTAGTGTACTACCTATGCGTATCGTACACTACACTAGACGGATGCAATATAGTGCAGCCCCGTTAGTCCCAATCGGAAGTTTTATTTCCCTTCATTCACTGTGGGGTGGGAGAAGCTGCGTGCCCACAGACATGCAGCTTGTAAATAGATCCCGTCTTCCTTGTAAATAGTAATTCCACATGGATAATTAGTGGGTTTCTCTGTAGTATCGCTCTCCTAGCGACAACGGGTAGCAGCTTCTCCCGGCTTATCTGCGAGTCCAGAACCAAAATAGCTGAACTATTAGCCTCAAGTTTGCTAGGGCTGTAACACAAGGGAACCTTGCTCGCGAGCTCCAGGGCACTCTATAGATGCTAGGTAGGCCATGTTTTAGGAAAAATATCACCCTGCTAGCGAAATTCTCGCTGCACAAAGTAGGAGATCATGTCTCGCACTCGCCCACAATGAACGCCAGCGGCCAATTACGCTTCCAATAGGTAGGTGACTGCTGCGCAGCGAGTCGAGCTCTAGATTAATGAGAGTTCGCATGGCCAGACTATTCGTTGAAGGCTCCGGCCCTTTCGACGAAGTACAATTCATTCTCGAGAGACACACTCATCGCCAATGGCTTGCTATCTTTGTGTTGAGCCACCGCTGTCGATAAACTACCTAGGTAGGTATCAATAAGCGCCCCGGACAATGCACTGTCGAGCAACACGACGAATCAAGCGGAACGCCTCTCACAGACTTCTGCTTGTTTCGGACTACCCGTAGCAGGCAATATTCCTCGGACTGCATACTACTGATAGTTGCGTCTCGCCAGTTGCATTCCTCGTCTAATGTACGAGTGCGGTTACACATACCCGCTTCTCGGATGGGTTGATGGGATGAAGTGGGATGGGATGGGATTCTCATATGATTTCGGCGTTTAGCTCATTATTGCCTCATTGCCTTATTCCCTTATTGCCTGCATCTCGCGATGTCTCGCGCACACCTTAACCAGTGAAGGATGTTAGATGGGCCATGGGCAGGCTTTGCCCATCTCCAGGGTCCGTGTGTTTGCTTCACCTCATCCTCACATCAAAGCGGCCCGGTGAGTATGCGTTGCATTCAATATCTGAAAATTGGAATGTCTCAGTCTTTCCACACTTCAACCTATATCTGAAATGATGGGAAGGGCGTGTCGATGTCTTATGCTGGAGCGGTGAAGTCGGAAGATCTTTCGGCACCAATGGCTGCTGCTGCTCCCTTCAGCATAGTCGAAATTATTGCCTATTGTCCATTGCTATTGTAGGTATTGCCATTCGGACATGTTTGCGAGAAGAGATAGTAGTGGGACAATACTCAAAGAGCACTATCATCTCGAAAAATAAATACCGCCCGCTGGGGCTCTAGAGGATCCCAGCCTCGTTGATATAGTATATGTAGATGGAACTTCTGTTCAGGACGTGGGCATCGAGGCGATCGTCGACGGGATAAATGAGGCTATTACCAGGGGACTGTGTTGTCATGAGTTCCCAGGGTGTAACACTCGTTTAGCTAGATCTCAGGCTAAAAGAGGCCGCGTAATGCGCGATGTACGACATTGCTGTTTGCGTACAATATGCTGTCGTGGTACGACTGGCTACATCCACTTGCCGGCTTCGGAAGCTTCCCTTTCTCTTGGGTCTGTCTGTTGTCGACTGTCTCGGGATGACTAACCGTGCAGAAACCTACTTCCTTTCCTGGTGACGGACAGTACCGTTTCGTCCTCCGTATAGCCGAGATGAGCATCACGTCACTAAGCAGACAGACTGTTGGGCATTCTCGCGCGCGCAGGAGATTAGAGGTCTACAGAATATAGTCCTACTTATTTGGGCCTGATAAATAGGAAAAACCCCGAGATTGAGGGTCGCTGGGTAGTACAAGCGACCGGCTGAAGGCGAGCACGGTTCGCCCTATCTTTGGCGACTAGGAGGTCCCCAGGCACACATCATTCACTGCATTGTGGGCAGATGCGAGTGATGTCTGCCGCCGCCAGGATCATGATATTGTTCTCGGCTCGTATAACCCCGATTCAGAAGCTTGACCTAAGCGAAGGCGATCACCGCATCGGCCGAGCACATCACAGCCAGTCATTCTCCCCTAAGAAGATATAACGGCGATGGAACCACTTGTCGGTGGTGTTCTGACCGACTGTCATTGGCTTCGAGGCCCGGAGGCGACGGGAGATGTCGGTAGAAGGGCCTATACTGTACATACCCCACAACGGGAGAACCCCTCAAAAAAGAACAGCAAGCCCCTGGCCATGTGAGGTTATATCCGCACCGGAATTGTCACTCGCGAGGAGATGGGCGAGGTGGAGAAGGGAAACGGCCCTACAAAATCAAGTGGCCCCCCTGTTCTCTGGTCTGTTTAGCCAAGTTTAGTTTAGATAGCTCTCCCATGCTTCCCTTGCCTCTCTCTCACCAAAAGAACCGTCTGCCTCCCACCCCTATCCCTTGGCTTCTCTCCACAGTCGCTTGGCTGCTCGAGCGAGTGCTGGGTGTGTTATGAGCTTGTCCTGCGCTTCTCCAACCAGCAGCAGGCACCTCTTCTTGTCGCAAAACACCAAGCCCTTCGCTCTCCAAAATAGAGTTCTTGTTCGTCCACATGGCCGAGAGGCAAGACATGGACCAGTCCCAGACGCGCCGCCGTCGACGAGACGGATCGTCCTCCAACGTCCAGCAGCGCCTGTGTCCACACTGCGGCCGAAGTTTCAAACGGTCCGAGCATCTCGAACGCCACGTCCGCACGCGTCCGTTTTACCCCAACTTTTTTTTTTGACTTGTTCTCTCTCTTCCGCCCTCCTTCTCTGCTCCACCAAACGGCGATATTTCAAGATCGCCAGGAGGAAGAAGAAGGATGCGTGCGGCGCTCGACTAACGACTAACTCTTGACTATAGACACCAAGGAGAAGCCTTACATATGTCACTGCGGCTCGGCCTTCTCCCGCCGCGATCTCTTGACTCGCCACATGCGCATCTCGCACGAGACAAACGACGGAGCGTCTAAGTCGCCAGATGCACCCGTCTCCGACGAGGGCCAGCAGCCAATTTCTGAGCCGGCCACGCCCAGCGATCCTACGTCCTCTTCCAGATCCAACTTTGCCACAGATCGCGGTGTACCACCATCCCAGTATCTGGACTCCAATCATGACCTAGGAATGGTCGCTCACGGTGGTAGTTCCTACCACCAGCTTTCTCCACGCCAAGACTATTATCACCAAGGTTAGCCACCTAATTTAGAACTATGACACTTAAAGTACTCTATTCTCAAAACGATGCATCATACAATATTTCTATTTTTTTCTATGTTACTATGTTACTATTTTTTTTTACTCTTTCGATTTCTCGTAGGGATGATGAGCTGATGGTCGAGCAGGTCACCAGTATTCAACTTATGACCAATATACCCCATATTCCAACATGTCAGATGCATCAGGCTTGCAGTCAGACTGGAACTCGTACTACCACGACCAAGGGGCCGAGCAGGACATGGTAGACCCTGCGCTGCGAGGCTCGATAGGTGACCAATCGTCGCATCTTCACAGTGAACTTCCAAACCACCATGCGTATAATCCGTGGATGTCTGCATCCCAGCATTGGGGCAATTAGAAGGGGTGTAAGCGCGCAGCCAAGAAAGAGGGCCCGGCCGCTGGGCTTGGGCCTGGCACTACGCGCTAAAAAGCTTATTGTTCATTGTAGAAGAGGCCGTCAGGAGTTCTCACATATTGACTTGAACAAATCCCCGTGGCTTGGATATACATGATCAGGTCACGTTTTCCCCTATCATTATATACTGGGTTTGTTCAGCACGGCTTGGCGTCTAGAGAGAGAGGCTCTGGTTCGAAAAGTGGTGGTATCAAGTTTTACCTCTTATAAAAGCTTATATGGCTCCAGTTGAGACATTGGACGACGTTGTGAGCCGACTATCGCTCGATGCAGCCATACAGAATCGGTTCATGTTTATAACAGATAAACATATCAGGTAAATTCGCAATCCCTTTGAAGCCTGCACACTTTCGCTCGCCTAATGGGTTGATCGCCGGGTGTTTGTATTCGATGAATTAGCCACACAGTCAGACAGACACTGATTAGATATAGACTCACTCACTCTTTAGCTCTTTAGCTCCCGAAAGTGGCAGACAGACCAAGGAGCTAGGCTAGATTGTCTCTAGCGGAACGCCATCCCAACCCAGATCCCAGATCCCAGATCCCATATATTCCCCATAGGTACCTATTCCTATTCCATCATGCCGATCTCACAACTCGCAACTCGCCTAAAAAAATCATGTACCTCGGGCATTACGTGCCCCTTGACAGACAGACAGACAGACAGACAGAAAGTCATACGGTATGGAAAATAGCGGAGGAAATAGCAGAGGACAAACCGGTGATAGAAACCGTTTAGGTGCTACGCCTTCGTCCAGGGTGCGCGAGACCGAACAATGCACTCGCAACGCAGTCAACATCCATCCATCCATCCATCCATCCATCCAATCCATCCAATCCATCCAGTACCGCCAAGGACGCAAAGCAGTGAAACCATCCATGTCCTGCCTCTTGCAGCCTAGAGCCGGAACACCGATACCATCATCTCAATGGCCAAGCCTTCCTCTCAACCTCACCATCAAGTATCCATAGATAATCACAGGCGGGAAACAGGAATGTGCGAATGCACAGGGCCCACAAGCACAGGTAGGAGTGAATGATCTAGCAACCCAAGATCTGCTTTCTGCGGATTCGAACCAAGCATCAGTCAGATACCCGAGAGAGAGTGCGACCGATGACGCGGCAAAAGGACTGAGCAGGACCGCGCGTGCGCGGGCAAGAGTTGGCGTGCGTCTTGTCTTGTCTCTATGGCCGGCGGCGCCCTTTGGTGCACTCGGGGTCTGGCGATTATGCTGTTCCACGCCATGATCCCGACATCATTCAATGACTACCTAGTTTGAGTAAAACCAATCTTACCAGTACGCGTACGTGCCTCATGGCACTTCTGTGGCAGCGGCCGAAGAAGGCGATTCTTTTACTTGGAGCCGCGCAGCCAGCGGCGCTAGACGAAGTGCGGCAAACCGGCCGTCACGCGTTACTCCATCTGCCATCAGCCATCCACCATCTGCCATATATGCCATATGCCATATGCTACCGTCGACGACGACGGCGGGAGTACCCCGAGCGTGTGGGGGAGCAGGAAAGCAGGAGCAGGAGAGAGAGGGTTGCATTATCTGGATCGCGGGTTTACGAGGGTTGACAGCGTAATCGCGCCCCCGTTGTACAAGAGTAGGGTTGCAACCCAGTCCGGAGGCGAACCGAGAGCTTCCAGGTAGGGTAGTGCCCCGTCAAGTGTGGTACCGTCCGTGGCGTCGAATTTGGGGGGGCGGCAGAGGGAGAGGAGAGATGGAGGGCGATGGAGGGAGGGAGAGAGAGAGGAGGGGGGGGGGGCGTGTATGAACCAAAGATTATGCCTATTTCTCCGCACTTGGCTCACACATACATGCATGCAGCTCAACCCAGGCCTGTCCCAACTGTTACCTCTTTATCTCCTCTTTTTGCCCCTACTTACTCCCCGAGACTACGGGCTGAGCCGTGATCCCCGAACCGTGCTGCCGTGTGACCTTCTTCTGAAAAGCGACCAAACAAACGTCTTATAGGCTTCTCTGTCTCTCTCTCTTTCTCTGTCTGTCTCGCTCCGCCTACGTCTCTCTTCGTCGAAACTTGTACGCCCGTAATTGGGAGGTGACAGATGACCTCCTGCCAAAACATGCTCTCGCTGCCGTAGCTCGTTCAGATCTCCTTTGCTAGCTTCCTGACTCTGCTTATCACGAGAGGGGAAAAAAAAAGGGAACGACGACTTCAGGGCGTTCATTTGTCAGTGCTATCTCATCATCGGGTGCTATCTGCGGCCTTGCGGCAAGGAATGTCCCGTCTGCGTGCTTTCTATGATGCTTGTAGACCTGGATTGTATCACCCCGTGGAAAAGCAAAATTCAAAAAGATCCAGAAAAAACAATAATAAATAATAATAACCAAGGTCGAGCGTCGAATGCGTGGTATTCTATCTAGACCCTATTGAGGATAGGCGTACCGGAGCCAATAAGGGCACATACCGAGAGGGCTAGCCACCGGTTTCCTTCCCAACAATAAGGCGTTATATCTCCGATCCCAAACCTGAGGAGCACAGCATACAGCACCGAGCCGGGGTAAGTATGCAAGTAGGGCAAACGACACTCTACCCAGAGCCAACAGGCATGATGCGTCGATGTTCCCTTGCCTATCCCGTCCGTTCCCTCCCTCTTTTTTTTTTTTTTTTTTTTTTTTTTTTTTGTGGTTTGCTGGCCCCCTAGGGTTTCATTTTACTAAAAGTACTTCGGTGAACGAGGTGTCATAGCGACCAAAAAGAACCTGGCTCTATATCCCGTCTTCCTCCGCGTTCTACCACGACGGCACGGGACGCGGCGCGGGACGACCATCGCATCTTGCCAATCATTGCCCGTTTCGGCCATGTTCTCAAGCCAAGCTTTCTCCTCCCAGACGAAATCCGATGCATATTCCGCTTACTTTTCGTGTATCATCACTTGCAGCACCTTGGATGCAAGTGTGGTTGCGCACGTATCCCACGCCGCAAAACCTTCTAGAAACCAGCCCCGTGGTCGGTCCCGAATATCAAATTTCTTCTTTACTGTTTGCTGCTGCTGTTGTTGCTGCTGCTGCCGCTGCTGCTGCTACTACTGCGCTGCGCTGCGCTGTGATCTGCAGGAGGAAGGCGAGTTCGTAAGGAGTTCGATTTCGTCAGCTCGCTAAAAGACCTTGCGTCCTTGGTAAGCCATCTTGTCACGAACGCTGCTCTCCAATCACGTTCCTGAGGCTGGGCTGGACAGTCGTCGAGAGCTGAACACGTCTCTCGCAATGCGTGCTTTCTCGCACTTTTATTTGCCTCATTAGGAAACTAAGTATGCAGTATCAGAGTAGGTAGGTCGATGCGAACTGAATGTCTGCTTTGGTGTTTAGCTTACGAATCCTACGAATTTTTGTTTTTTGTTTTTTGACCTTTCGAAACGTGTGCTCGCCCCCGGGTCGCACTACCTAATCGATCATCTGTTCGTCTGCTCGCCTTGCCGTGTGATAGTCGACGCGTTTCGTGTTCAACTACATACATAGGAATCCGTCCGTGAACTGGTATTTTACCTGATCTGCACGACCCAACCCCCTTTTTCTTGCACTTTACTGTTATACAACGAGGCACATAACTCCCGCAGTCATAAGACTAGAGTACGCCACTGTCAAGGGCCCCAACCTATCGAGTTCATAATACCCTTTGACTAGTAGCCAAGACGCCCGCCATGATAGGTGAGCTTTTAAACGACTGTTGACACGTTGATTTGTGTTTGATGAAATGTAACTGGAGCCCGCTATATGCTACGTCTCTACGGATGGCTGGGTGACATCTTATAGCTCAATGAGGGTCAATCATATGTCCGCACCGCTCCTCACTCTAAAAAGACACGTTGATAGCCGCCAGTTTCGCGTTCTAGATCTCGTACCTAAGTAAGCAGGTCAAGAATATGTGGTGGTACTGAGATAATGAGGTGGGAGGAGAGTAAATGATATTGACTTGCTACTCTCAGCCTGGGCCATTCGAAAAGAAGGGAAAAGAAAGCAGACGTATGCAGCACTTGCTTCTGTATTGTCACCTCGAGTCATTTGACGCTGTATAGATTCGAGATATTTGGTACACTAAGAGATGAGTAAGTTTTCTCATTGAATAGGTAGGTATGTATCCTTAGTCTAGGATCAAAAAGGTCCAATAATCAGACTGAACAACATCAATACCACTACGCAGTATAGGAGCGGCCAAATATTGGCCCTGTTGACATGAGTCCCGTTGAGATCATTCAAAACACAGGGTCAATATCTACTCTTCATAAAACAAAGCTTATATCGATGACTTCCAAGACATTATGCGCCGCATTTTATTCGTCTACCCTCCCTCATCTATAACATTTAGACTCGATGGGTTGCCGTCTGCAGTACATTGCATGTAATTCCTGCTTGAAACGCTCTTAATCACAATAGTGTTATTCCCATACAGCCTTTAGACAGCGACGCCAAGGCTCGGGGAAAGAGAACAAGTGCCTTTCCATATATAGATATATATATACAACGTGTAAATATATCCGGACTTGGCAGACGAAACGGACCCTTCTACCGATATTAGATCTTTACATATCGACACTTTTCTGTATTCGTTGACCTATATGATTTATAGTCTGATATGAAGTAACAGCAAACATCTATCTAGAGCTTACTGGCACATGATGTTATGCCTCGACCGCCATTTATCCATAGCAAATGCAAAGTCCTCTTTCCGTATCCTTTTCTCATAACGCCAATATACACACGCAAGTTTGCTGAAAGGCTAATCTTAGCATCATCATTAAGTTCTTCTTTTACTGCCGTGTCGCCGGCATACCCTCTTCAGGCACCCGTGGCTTCTCGATAGAAGGTCAAACTTCGATTGGCACCAGCGGTACAAAACATCTCGTTCCGTACGGTCTTGGGAATCCACCGTACGGCCCATATCGCCTTGTCCGTCTCACTGTGGGTCGCCACGCAGGCTGACCTCTCAACGGACCATACCTTAGCCTTGCCGTCGAAGGCGCCGCTGAGGAGATACTCTCCCGTGTCACTCCAGTCAAGGGACGTAATCCAGGCGCTGTGGCCTGTCAAGTTGCCCACGTGCTCACCATGCTTCGTGTCGTAGATGGCGATAATACCCGAATCTCCAGCAGCGGCTAATCGTGTGCCGGCGGGAGAGAATGCCACAGCGCGGACGGGTTTAACTAGTCCTGTAGGTCAGTTAGTATATGCGTGTTACATATCTGAATAATTAATCTGCGTGGAGATGGGGGGCGTGGACGTACCAGGTAGAGAGTACTGTAAACGCCCCGTATCGTTGTTGAACACGTAGACCGCACCGCTCTGATGTCCGCTCGCCGTGTGCTTCCCATTCCTACTTAGGTCAACACACAAGCCAAAGCTGCCAGCGCCCGCGGTCCCCGTCTCGTACTCGCGGAGCCTCACCCCGCGGTCGCCAAGGAGATCCCACACATTGATGCGGCCGTCGTAGGTCGTCGAAGCCAGGTACTGGCCGTCCTCACTTAGCGCAATAGCCCAGAGCTCGCCTGCGCCGCCTTGGCCCTTCTCCGAGTCCTTGGCTGCGTCGAGCTCGCCGAATGGCTCCCATTCGCCGGATCCCGACTCTGAGACCTTCCATATCTTGACGTCACCGCCAAAGCCGACAGATGCGGCGACCTTGCCGTTGCGCGAGGCGGCAATGTGGTGGCAGCCGAGTTTATGCGCGCCCGGGAGGGATTGAACAAGCGGAGAAGAGGGCTGGTTTGTTGCGTGCACGTGTATTGTCGAGGAGCCGCTGGCGGAGAGGAGGGTAGTGGGGGTTGCGGCGATGGAGAAGATGTCGGTTATGTGAGCTTTGAAAGATTAGATGCTTAGAGCTTAATGCCTTCCATAAGCAGGTGTTACAAGGGGAAGGTAGGTGGGTGATTGTAGCGTAGTTTCAAATCTTGCAGGAGGAAAGCTTAATGGGAGACAGGTGAGGCGTGCGAGCGAGGAAGCAAGGGAGTAAGTAGGCGAATAAAGCTTACCATTGTCGACGGTATGCGTGGTTAGGTATTGCTTCGACTACGATTACGAGTGTCAGTCTCAGTGGCAAGCGCAAGCAGCAAGGACAGTAATTGAGAGCTATACCATTGTCGCCGATCCATTTGTGTACTGGGCGAAGGTTTGGTTGGTGTGGGGATGCTTGGATGCGATGCCGAGTTGTTGAAGTGGGAGAGTGAGAATGACAGCTTTGGTGGGGTTTGTAGCTCAAACGTACGAGGTAGGTACCTACCACACGAGTGCTCCTACCTACCACGATATATGTACCTACCTCCTATCTTAGGGCAGGTTAGGTACATGTATTATAGACCTGTTGTCGCTCTCAAAAATTATCTACAGGGAGATGACGATCGCTTCCTAGTCTTAGGTACCTAATTACGTAGAGGCAACCCACCTCCACGGAGCGTAAATAGGAATAACCTATCCAGGTATCTGATACTAGGTATTAGATACCAGAACCTCCGCATACACCTTACAGATGTTACGGTTGTTCGTTTCATGAGCCGGTTTCAATATACATGGATGTGGTATATTTTATTATATACAATTGTTTTACAGTGCTCGATCGACTGTGGAGATATCGATGTCCATCTTGCATCCATCCGTACCCAACGCCGTTCTATGCATGCAGACATTTTGAAAGTGAACTCCGAACCATTTAACTCTATTCTTTCTTCGTCCGCCCGAGTAATCCTGATATCTCTGGTACTAATGTTAGTTATACTATGTAAAGAATAAACGCGACACCGAGGACAACTCACGGGCTGTACAGAAGGGACATAATGTATGCATCCTCTTAGCGCCTCCGCAAGATGGACACTTGTTGAGGTTTGTTACATCTTTCAGGCCTTTTCCTGCCATCTGCCTATGTCTCTTCTTCATGTGCGATGTCTTTTTCTTGGGCACGGCTCTGAGGATGCCTTCCCATATGTCGCCAAGTAGTGAGGGGATGCTAGAAATAGCGGCCGGAATCGCAATGGCGAGGGCAGGTATCGAGGGGAATGGCGATTGTCGCAATTGCTGGGATGATAAAATTGCTGATTTGAAGGAGGGGCCAAATGCTGGCGACGAAAGCCGCGGGAAAAGAGCAGAAAAAGCCGAGGCTATTCGCAACGGTTGGATGGCCGCCATTGTGTCTCTGCGTGTGTCGGACGAATCTCGAGCGTGCGGTTTTGTGGCGGATGCCAAAACTAGATCGGGAGGCAGCAATTGAATGTGCTCTTTTCAAATCTCCTGCGGGAGTACCGACCTAATGATATGGAGGCGGGTGCGATGTCTCTCGTTCTGCAGAACAAGCGAGACTGCTATCTAGATAGTGACGAGATGTTCAAAAATCGTCAAAAGCTCGGACCTTCCATGCTACAAGGGCCTTTAGGTGGGCAACCGGCAAATGAGAGCTTGAGGGACCCATTTAATGTGCAGATAGAGCTCTGCAGCCAATCAGCACGCGTAGACTTAGTGCGTCTAGTACAGTTGTAGGTACCTGGCGTATCCATTTCCCCCTTTCTGGCCCAACTGGCTCCTTGCAAGCTTGCACCTTCTGGGCGGAAATTATAGTTTGGTCGGAACAAGTCGTCGCTGCAGGAAGTTCCAAACACGATCTCCTTCACGTCAAAATTCCCAAACCACACCTTCACCACTCTCCACCCATCCTCTAACAACATCAACGACTCACAATCAACTCGAATCACTCTCTATCTACCCTCACACGTTCGTTTGATTGTTCGTTCCTCCAATTGCCGGATAGGCTCCTTTTTGGAATAGGAACCCAACACCAATACCTGGGAATCTTTATTCAGTGCCCCTTGACACACGAGTCCGAAGCAATGGCTGCGCCTACTGTTTATCCCAACGCCCATGTTGGTTTCGATAGCATCACCTCTCAGATTGAGCGCAAGCTGTTGAAGAGAGGTTTCCAGTTCAATGTCATCTGCGTTGGTACGTCTGCACACGCCATCTCAGATTTAATATGGCCTACCGATAGCTTCCTGCTTCCATATGTTCTGCAATAGGCTGCATGCACCGAGCTAATATAAACATATCACACAGGTCAAACTGGCCTGGGCAAATCAACACTGATCAATACCATCTTTGCGTCTCACCTGATCGACTCAAAGGGTCGCATGCTACCCGATGAGCAGATCCGAACCACTACCGAGATCCACCCTGTGTCGCACATCATCGAGGAAAACGGTGTCCGTCTACGGCTCAACATTGTCGACACACCGGGTTATGGTGACCTAGTCAACAACGACCGCTGCTGGGACCCCATCGTCAAGTATATCAAGGATCAGCACTCCGCGTATCTGCGAAAGGAACTCACAGCACAGCGAGAACGTTATATTCAAGACACCCGCATCCACTGCTGCCTTTTCTTCATCCAGCCATCAGGACACTCTCTCAAGCCTATCGATATTGTCGTCTTGAAGAAGTTGTCAGATGTTGTCAACGTCGTGCCTGTCATCGCCAAGGCTGACTCCTTGACACTTGAAGAGAGACAAGCTTTCAAGGAGCGCATCAAGGAGGAATTTGTCTTCCACAACCTCAAGATGTACCCGTACGACAACGATGAGCTTGATGATGAGGAGCGTTCAATCAACACTCAAATCAAGGTACGCCGCTGTTCGTTCCCAGATCTTTCAGGCTAGACTCGCTAACAAATTTATAGAGCCTTGTTCCCTTCGCTGTGGTCGGCTCAGAAAAGTCAATTATCGTCAACGGCCAACAAGTTCGTGCGCGCCAAAACCGATGGGGTGTTATCAACGTCGAGGACGAGAATCACTGCGAATTCGTTTACCTACGCAACTTCCTGCTTCGGACGCATCTCCAGGATCTTATCGAAACTACTTCCCAAATTCATTATGAGACTTTCCGCGCTAAGCAACTACTGGCACTCAAGGAAAGCAGTGCTCAAGGCCATGGGAGCAGGCCCATCAGCCCTGCTGCCGATCGCGAGATGAGCAGAAGCTCTCAGCGGATGACTATGAACGGCTACTAAGCTGTTGAAGTTAGTTATATCTACTCCGTATTGTCGACCTTTGCTTCTGCTTGCGGCGGGTTCCCGGTTACGGCATGGACTAGAAATCACAGGGTGCGGAATAATCTCATGGTTCTTGTTCCGTGAACACCGAAGAATCATATTCGAACTCAATACCAAGAACCTGTATTGCTGGTAATGTACGACGTGGCGCTTGGGGCTGGAGAGCAGTGCCCTGCATGATACCAAGGCCGAGACGTTAGCCTGTCGAAGTGCCTGAAACTTTGTTATGTGTATGTGAATTGGCGGTTGAGCAAGCAGTATTTGTGTCAGTGCATTCCGATGACCTGGCCTTCCTATTATTTCCTTTTAGTATTCCCCCAGAGCTCTCTTCATCTTCAAAAAGATTAATCCAAGAACTGCGCCTATGCTGTGCTCTAGACTAGAGTCAGTCTCGATAACTAATGGAGAAAATATGAAACTCATGATGCCCGTATCTGTGTCAACCGACTAACGGGTTAGTCGGCCTGCCAATTTGTGCATGTGTTCTATTATGGGTATAATCTAATTCAAATGATCCTCATCTACTCGTATTAGTACCCACCATCTCGATTCATCTATGTCTAGGTATTCTCGTTATATATATGGCCCTATGTCCAATGCGGCCGCCCCACTTGACGGCTTACGGGTACCTTCTCACAATCGTTTCTCATTATTACGAGGTCAGACACTAACTCGTGCCTGTCATACGACAGGGCTATATACGAAGTCCTCAAGCTCCTTGTACGCAGCATCGAGGTCGTCATTTACGATGATGATGTCGTGGACACCAGGGGTGTCGGCATACTCGAGTTCCTTGATAGCTTGGTTTAGACGCTTCGTTATCGCGGCTTCATCCTCGGTGGCGCGACCCCGGAGCCGCTGTTCCAGGGCCTCGAAGCTAGGCGGCTTTACGAAGACGAAGCGAGCCTGTAGGTCGCTGTTTTTTATCTGCTTTACGCCCTGTTTGCGTATCTATTAGCCTGCCTATCTCGTTCTGCTGGGTTTGGGTGTAGTTATGGGGCCTGATAATTCATGACATCGCGCAGCGGTGAAGAATCTCCTCCTAGGGGCCAGGAGGAGAAAATGTGTGGTGATTCCGAGCCTACCTCCATCTCAATGTCGAGCACGACGACCTTGCCCTTGGCGGTCTGCTCCTTGATGGTCCCCTTGCTCGTGCCGTAGCGGTTGCTGCCGAACTGGGCATGCTCGACGAAGCCGTTCTGCGCGATCAGGGCCTCGAACTCGGCCATGGGCACGAAGAAGTAGTCGACGCCGTGCGCCTCGCCGGCGCGCGGGCCGCGCGTCGTGTGCGAGACCGAGAGCGTGAAGGTGTCGGGGTGCGCGTCGAAGAGCCGCCGGATCAGCGTGCCCTTGCCGACGCCGGAGGGGCCCGAGATGACGAGGGGGCGGGCGTTGGGGGGCGGGGCTAGAGGGCGGGGCGGGAGGTGTTAGCATATTCGGCGTGGTTCTCTTCGGCGGCGCGTAGGGGCTCAGGTGCTGACTGCGTCATGTAGCCTGCAAGGGGTCAGATGAGATAAGAGGAGATGGGCACGTACTGGGTGCCATGGTGCTCGTGAATCGGTGGACGCTGTGGTAGGTCGAGAGCTGGGGGAAGGGTTTCGCGTTGGGGACGCAGCGGCGCAGAGATTGCATAGGATGTATATGGAGTTGAGTTCGTGAGGCAGGACGGCGGATTGTTGCGGCCGACTACTTTCTATGTAGGCAACCTCTTTTTTTTTTTTTTTTTGGCTTGCAGCTCGCGCCGCCGTTGCGCTCGAGGCGAATCAGGTAGGATACGAGAGGGAGGGCGCCTCAAGACTCCGCCACACTAGGTAGCCACAAAAATGTATTAACCTATCATAGCTGCTCACTAAGTTAGCGATTGCAGGCTTGATCAAAATGGGAGCTTCACCTGGGCCATGCCGCTTTTAGCCTGAGCCTAGTCTGGCCCAGGTCTCGCTTTTGCACAAGCTAAAACTTGCATAACTTCTATGCACATACTTAATTACTGTAAATACACCGCAATAGGACCGTTTTCATTTTAAACCGGATTTGAAATATTTAGTATAGGACTATGCAACTGCAACGCCTTCCGAGGAAGTCGCTCCACGAACAAAGTAGCTAAAGTCGAACACATGCATAAAGATACAGAACACTCACGCAGGGAAGCAGAGCATGCACATAACAGAAAAGATAATTATAGGCAATCCAGACCATACTACGCGTAGCGACACTGACAACGCTATACTTTGCCCCATGAAATGCCTCTCATAGTTGACTGAGGACCCTCTTCGCTGCTGCCGAAGTCTTCGCTGGTCCTTTCCTGCCCGTGGAGGCCTGCTTGAGCTTTTGTAAGCTCCTTGTCTCGGCCTCTTTGACAGTAGTGGCCTAACAGAAACGCCGTTGTGGATCGGCGCGTGCGATCGCGAGCAGTTTGGCAAACGTAAATAAGAGTTGGTTCTTCAGGCTCATAACCATCCGCACGAGCGCGGAGCACTTCTTCTGTTTTGGCGCTGCAAGATTGAGAAGGCAGTGAGGGTGAAAGGCCCTTCACAGGTAGCATGGTTGAGGGAGACGTTAGGACCACCACACCGTTACGATAAGTCTGTAGATATTGTTCCAAGTCTTTGATATTACATAAAAACGTTAAAGGGGTCGATTTGAAAGCCTCCAGGACTAGAGGGGAGGTTCTAGCATCCGAATCCAAAAGCCCCCATAGCACGAGGTGGTAACTAATTCCCCGATGTTCCCTTACATTTCCACTCGCCCTTGCGTCGGACATAGTTTTCCAAGCACCCCTCCTTGTCGCAATTACATTTCCTTCCGTGTATCTCATCATGGTGCCGAGCCCAGTTCCCACTAGAGATATCCTTGTTACAGACATCACAGTGCCTTTTCGGGCGTATTCGGGGACATCTGGGCTCCTCTTTCCTCAAGGATCCTTTATACTCGCTGTGTACTGGTGTCTGTTAGAGGTTATCGGAGTAGGAAGAGAGGGTGCCGCGTAACCACCATTGTGATTTTCTGGGCCAAGTATTGGGATATCCTCTCTGTCCTGATTGATCGTGGCTCTTGGTGACGACGTGGAGGGATAGCCTAAGCTGCCTGGGTTGTTTGTAGTGCTCCAAATATCTTGTCCTACCCGGGGTTTCTCAACGAGCCAGGAATAATAGAGGTTTATTCTATTAGCTTGGTGCACACGAACGGCTACGTCAGTGAAGTCAATGGCTCCAGCCGTCCCCCTGGAGATGCAGGATGCATACCCGACCGTGCTAGCTGCCTGAAAATCTGCAACCCCAGTTAGCACTGCAAGGCTGATCTCCCGGGGCAACTCAACACCATACTTACAATCAAGGAATATGGTAAAGATGAGAAAGATAGCACCAGTCATCAAAACGCCAAGCAAAGGGTGTGCCAGTTTTCATGAGTAATCATGCTGGTACATTTCTTTGCTACGAAACGGCCAGGTCCGATGATCAAGTGTTTCTCGTAACAGGAAGTCTGGTATGTTATGCGCCCTGTGCCCGTGCAGACCCTCAACGCCGAACAAGCTGTCACCTGGCGCGAGTATCTTGCCCGCTTCTTCAAACATTTCCCTGGTCGAACTCTGCATGGTGGAGATGAGATCATTTATGCCCAATATTGAGTCGGTACTTTGGGCCTTGTCGACACTCCATATGTCCCAAATAGCACTCCAGAACATGCGTTCATCTTTCGGAAAGAGCGCAGCCCAGCAAGGTAAACCAAGTAAAAATTGCCGATAATAATAGTTGTCGCCTCTGCCCATGAGAGTGTTGGCATCGAGTGTGCAAGCAGTAGCACAACATAAACAAAGGAATGACTTCCGCACCTTGTTATAAGAATTGAGTTGTATTTTGCACATGAGAGTCAGAAGATATCTTTATATTCGGTGACTGGGGTAAGCTATCTAAATTAAGAATACGTAATATGGTAGCAACCACCATGTGGAGCTCATGTTGCAGCACATAGGCTAGGGTTAACCGTTTCTCGGGATGAGGATAGGTAGTCTTGTTATAAGAATTGAGTTGTATTTTGCACGTGAGGGTCAGAAGATATCTTTATATTCGGTGACTGGGGTAAGCTATCTAAATGTAATATGGTAGCAACCACGGGGAGCAACATGTTGGCGACAACTACCTAAAGGTGGGGGCCTAATTAGGGGACCAATGGGCCGCCCCGGTCGACAGCGGCCTTGGCGCTTTTTTTTCATACTACATAACTTCACCTAAAAGCTAGATAGTCTACAGAGTAACCTGTATGCATATGACTACACATATCCCGACTCTATACTGATCCATAAAAATATCACTTAAATACACTAGCTAAGGGTAAATAACCAATCAAAATCATGATTTTATCATCACTCTTGTGGGTCAGTCTGGGGTTCGGTGCGAAAGGGGCAACTCCAAGTTTATGCTTGTATTGTGGCTTGTGATAAAGATGGAGGATGCCACCGAAGGTACAGGCGACAGGATAGTCCTTATTGTGTCATATAATGCTGCCGCAGAATGCAGGGGCTTCATTGCGCGGTTGTAAGTGTGGACACCGACTATTCGTGTGCAGAGGCGAAACTTTTCCGCTCTCGAAAGAGTAAGGCCGCGGCTACTTCGCTGAAGACTGCCGCGAACATGGGCTGTGTGGGTGCCAGGACCTTCATCGTATCAGCCGCGAGTTGCCTGTCGCCCCGGAAGCATAAATTATCGAGCTTCCCTCTTATGGAACTGCGATAGCTATGAATCGTCTTAAACTCACGCAACACCGGTCATCTCAACCGAACCTTGGGTGATACCCCTTCCCGGCGGAACTTCAACTCTGTTTTCACGCACTTCCAGAAAGCCGCAGAGCAGAATATTATTCTCTCATCATGACTGGTAAGTGATATTCGCACTAACTCCCTATGCCACCCGCCATTTGTTGCAACTAGAGCATTAACTTTGCAGATAGTTGGCCAGGGCTTTGTCTCTGACCTCCCCAGCGTTCTATCGATGACATCCGGCACTGCTAAACCTCGCCTCGCAAGGCAGGACGCTGCCAACAAGGGACCAATCAGTAACCAGCCAGTTATGGCCCACTGTTTTTCACCATGTATTACGCAGGATGTCATCATGGATCACCAGGCTCAGAAGCGCGCGGATGGAAATTTAACCTCCATCCAGGTCGGTATCAACAATACTGCCTACCGTTTTCCTGATGGTTGTATCCTCGTCTTTAAGACCAACCAGGCTAGCTTCCCAAGTCCCGAAGATGCTAAGTATGCAGAGGAATGCTGTATTGGTGGTGCTAAGCTGTGGGAAGACACCGGTGTCACTGTGCGCTTCGTGCACTGTTCAGACGCGGGCCAGAAAACGCCTCATATGTTCTGGCTCTCCTATAGTGACCGGCCGCCCTGGGAAAATGAGAATGATATCCCAAGAACTCTGGCCAGCGCCTTCATGCCGCACCCAGACCTTTCGGAACGCACCGTCTTTGTGTATGCACTGTGTCTATCGGAGCGTTATCGGCAGCAGATGCAGGTGATTTTAGGCCACGAATTTGGTCACATACTGGGGCTACGACATGAAGATGCGGAGGGTGAAGCTGAGACGTCCCTATGTGTTGGGAAGAAGAATCAGTCGTCTATAATGATGTCTCACTTTCATGGCCTGAATATTACTCAGAGCGATATTGACGGCGCTCGATCATTCTACAATCGCGAAGGGAACGTTGATGGTGGATGGCAGATCAAAGTAGTCCAGCCCAGCAACATCTCGACGGTTGATCCAAACTCAAACTTAACGGCGCCGCTTATTTAAGGCTCACAGCTCCCGAGACAGCTTGTCAGGCAATCATTGTGTTGTATTGTAGAATGGTTGTAGAGGTAATGAAGGGACCTAGTATCTTAGCACTGTAGCTACTTTATATATATGCATAGTAGGCCATACCTGCCTACACAGCTGGCTATTTTCTATTTAAAAAAATAAAAAAAACTTATTTATGTGGTGATTATTATGAATAGCATAGATATAAGAAATTTCAAACGTGATTAATTATAATTTTCAGCCTAATAAAAATGCCATCTTTTACTTTTTATTACAAATATGGGCAGGATTAAACGGCTGCTAAATACTCGCTCGTTTATAAAGACGCAATAAATAAATAGATGTGTTAATCATAATTCGTATTGTAATATCATTCATGGGCAACTAATGTAGAAGCGACCTGGAAAGCCATCTCAGCTATCTCATGTGCAAAATTCACGTAAGGCGAGTGACCAGACTTCAGCTCTGAAACACTAATAGACGCCCCAGCCTTCTCCGCGTTAGCAAGACAGAAATCCTGAAACTCGGGCGGTAACCAACGATCCAGAGTCGAGCGAACATAGAGCGTGGGGACATCCTTCCAAGCCTCGTACGTCGTATTTCCTTGCAAGATGGCCGAGTTGCCCCATTTGATCAGCTTCGTCTGCTCTTCCTGGTCTTTGGGTGCGAGGTCGAAATAGAGGAGCCATACGGGATCGATTGGAAACCATGTACCATCGTTAGCAAACTGAACAAGTGAGCCCCGCCCGGGGAGGTTGACGGCCTGGACAACTGTTCGGATATTCTGTCCCAGACCGAGCATGAAGGCCGCCACATATATAAGATGGACCACACCGCCCGGGAGGTCTTTCACCTGGCGGTCTTTGCGGGTGAGGCCCTCGAGAGCACTTGTTCCGGCGATGCCTCCGTAGGAGTGCATCAAAATGACGATCTCTTTCCCGTCGTCGACGAGCTGTCGCACAACTTCACGGACGGCGATGATGTCGGCATCCACGGAGGAATCGGGAGGTCGCGTGCCGTCATTGGTAGGCAGAGCTGGGATATGAACGGTGAATGCCTTCTTTTGGAGGGCACCGATTAGCTTATAGTATGCTGTAGGTGCCGTCCAAGCCCCTGGCACCAGCACTACCGTCGGGAGGTTGGTAGACATACTTGCAGGGAAGGCGGCCGATGATAGACGGCAGAGACCGGAGAAACGAATTAGTGGGCTTCGTTCGTACGTCTTAGTTGACGGTTAGAAACTGTTGGCACCGTTTTGGGGCTGGAGCCGTTTTCATTGTCTCTCTGCATAAAATATTGCATAAATGGCCACAGGGAACCTGAGCAAAAGTGGCAAATGCGCTAAACCGAATTTATTGCACGTTAATAAATCGGGTTAGAACGTTAGAACCGCATCTCATCTTTATCCACAACAAAAAACAATCGCGTATATAATGGCGACAGTTCAATTAAAAGCTCCCAGAACAACCGAAATAACGGCCACGGCCCCTAAATTTGTTTCTTTTCTTCATCCCGCCGAATCAGCACGATATAATGTGATCTTGAGGCTCCCGTGCCTCGACTCGCAAGAACCAAAACAGCAGCATCTCGGTCTACATCATGAGACTGCTCTTTTAGCATGCCAAATAGTCGCCAACAATGCATTTGATGGATACTTGAGCCTAAATATTCAGGGAAATCACCGGGTATCTCGTACCACTCTTATCCTCACCGCTGCCGAATGTAAGCGAGTTTCGGCGTCATTTTCTTCTCTTTTTGACAACAGACTGTTTCTAGAAGCTCCCGAAAGTCTCATAAATCACATTCAAATGTTAATAACTGACCCTGAGTCTCTAGATTACTTTATCGTTCCTGGTGACCCCTTATACGCCATTGTGCCGGCATTCCAAGACTGGGAATTTCCCCATGGCCGTATACCAGATTCCTTTCCATCACTGACAGTCTCTCAGCAACCCGATGAGATGAAACGCCATCAGCAGGCAAGTCGCCATCCCCGCTGCGCCGTCACTAACTCGGCATATTCGTGTCAGCAAGCACACCTCATTCCCAAGGCACACGAAGCTTGGTTTAGTAAGAATGCCATGATCATGGCCCTCGACCAGAGCAACCGCATGCGCGGCATCGATGGGTCTGGTAACCTCTGCCACTTCCGTTTCGATATTCATAATGCCCTGGATAATTTCGTCTTTGCGCTAGTCTACAAGGCCTCCTCCTGGGTGATACACGTCCTCCAAACATCCAAGGACGGGGCCTGGGATGAGTTCGCCCAAGAGTACCACAATCTGCGGGTACTGCCGCGACACCTTGCTCATATCAGTCGTGAATGTCTCTTCGCCCGCTTTGCACTGAACGTATTCATTCTCGTGAAGCCGTTCCTTCTCATTGCCCCCTTGAAGCGTCGGGTTGCACGTCTAGTTATCGATCCCGACAGGAATAGTTTCATAACCAAAATATCGGATGTGTCGAGTGGCGAGTTGAAAGATGAGTATGGCAGTATGTCGAAAAATGCTAGTCCGGCTAAGAGAAAGAGAGCAACCGACGAATTTAGCACCCAGGAAACTCAAGACGCCGCTGTTGAAGATTTGTGGTCACCTCCGTGTACCGAAGAGGATGGGAGAAACAGCAATACAGATACGTGGTATAGAGACAATGTTGTCCATGCCACCGAAGACGGGGGAGCCAGCGATAAAGATTCGCTCGCAGATACATGGTATAAAGACAACGTAGTCGATACCCGCGAAGAAAATGAGAGAGGGATATCTCTCAAGAGAGTCAGAGGAACAATCGATCAAGATGACCTCTGCAGCGGCGGCGACAATGGCGGCGACAAGCGTGTCAAGCGGCATATGCACATGCCATCGTCTCATAGATTCATTCACCGCTACTGATATGTAGTCCTAGGAGACACCAGTCCTCGGGTCACGAGTGCTGAAATGTGGGATATATAGGCATTAATTCTGTTGTCTGGCCGTCTCCACGGGAGGTTGCAAGACTTGGAAGATCTCACGTACACAATACGTGGTGCAAGCATACTGAAGGGTCTACTGAAGCTTCTCGTCCTCCGGCTTCTTGTTGGTCACGCTAAGCTTCTTGACGCATTATCCAATGCTTGGTATAAGTATAACTATGGGATAGGTAAGCTAACTACATTAGCGCGCCGGGGGAGGGTATAGGAAGCAGTCACGATGATTGTCCCGACTTTCAAAACGGTCATAAAGGCTAGGTATAATTATCACTTGAACATTATATGTTTAAAACAGCAACAGAAAGATGAAAAAGTCACAGGGAAGGTACGTTGGCAGGTAACTGTAATAGTTATCGACCGGTGACCGTCTCGGACAGAAAAAAAACCATAGAACAGGCCGTGATGGAATCTTGAAAAGGATTTCTAGTATGTAATGATTTTTTATAAATAAAAGGTCTCGAATACATCATTATCACTATGATTATTTTGAAAAAAAAAAAAAACCGTTTTCAACCCATCTAAGATGATGACAGTCGTACAAAGTAGGGGTGGTGATAATCCCCGTGATCAAACCCCCTTCGTACAAGTCTACCTCGTATCCCCAGCCTTTGCTTATTTACAGTGCTGTACCGCTTAACATCTTTATGCATAGGTAGGTACATAGTCTATGTAGTGTATGCATATCCCCGCTTCTGTGTAAGTACTAGTCTAAATCGCTGCTTAAGACGGGCTTCAGGGAGTCGGTTCTCCTCTCAGTGGTTTTGCTTGCTATATACACCGGCTCCTCTCTGGTTCTAAACAAGGTATCACACTCGATAGATGGGCATTTTTCATACATATTTTGCCCTTTGAAACCACCGTTAACAAAGCTCAGACCCGTTTAAGCATAAAAGTGGCACCTAAAACCCGCCCAGTACCTATTTGTATGCATTACCTAGAATCCATTAGCCTGGACAGTACCTAAGACTAAAAGACAGCACGATGGGCTGGGCGGCCCCTCCGCCCGTATTATTGGTTGTACATTTTACGGGGTCGGTTATGCCGGGTATCTGGGTACCTATTTAAAATTACACGGTTGGGTTTTGTTCGTTTGTTGTTCCTACTTGGGCAGGTTACCTGGTTTAGAAGGCGCTGATTTGCCAAGCCATCGCCAATTCTCTTTGACCCCTGGTCCACCCTTTGCCTCCCGCCAATTGTTCAGGGGGTCGTTATAACTCCATTCGGTCCAAACAACCTGTGACACTCATCCTCCTGTTGTTTCGATTTGTGTTGCGCCTTTTTGACTTTGTCCATCGTTTGCAAATTGCTCAGTCACTCCTTCTCTACACTTATACTTTTTTCCTGCCAATTGGCATTTCAAGTCACTCTCTTCACACGACATTTAAAAACTAAGAATTTAGTATACCGTATTCCTGACCATTCCTGACCGTCCCTGAGCAACGTGCAACAGCAGCAACACTTCGATAAAAGCCCGCCGCCTACTTTTTACCCATCCAAAAATGCTCTTTCGAGCCGCCCTCACCGCGGTGGGCGCCGCCGCTTCCGTGGCCGCTGTGACCACGCTTGAAGTCCAGGGATCACAGTTCGTCAACTCGAATACAGGCGATGCCTTCCAGATTATTGGTGTCGCGTATCAGATCGGCGGCAGTTCCGGCTACGACCCAAGCCACGGCAAAGATCCCCTTTCCAATGGCGACGTCTGCCGTCGTGATGCAGCTATCCTGCAGATGCTGGGCATCAACACGATTCGCGTTTACAACCTGGATCCTGACCTAAACCATGACGAGTGTGCTAGCATCTTTAATGCTGTAAGTTTCTGCCAGGGCTGATTCGAGCCGGATCGATCCCCGGCACTCAAAGCTAATTCCTTATCCTTATTTCTCTAGGCTGGAATGTACATGCTCATTGACGTCAACTCGCCCCTCGTCGGCGAGTCTCTAAACAGTCTTGAGCCTTGGACATCGTACTATGAGGCTTATGTTAACCGAACATTCGCCATTGTCGAGAACTTCAAGAACTATCCTAATCTGCTCGGTTTCTTCTCTGGAAACGAAGTTATCGATGCTGTCAAGACTGGTGCCACTGCACCCCCTTACATTCGTGCCGTCACTCGTGATCTAAAGAACTACATTAAGAACCATGCCGACCGCGCGATCCCGGTTGGTTACTCCGCTGCTGACGTTCGTTCCGTTTTGGAGGACAGCTGGAACTACTTCCAGTGTGCTATTGACGGTAACGCGAATGACATGTCTCGTGCCGACATTTTCGCTCTGAACAGTTACTCCTGGTGCGGTAATAGCAACTTTCACGACTCTTCATACGACCAACTCGTTGCACTTTTCAAGACTACTTCTGTCCCCGTATTCTACTCCGAGTTCGGCTGCAACACTCCGTCCCCTCGTATCTTCACTGAGATTGGTGCTATCTACGGCTCTAATATGACTGGGGTCTTTTCTGGCGGCGTCGTCTACGAGTACTCGCAGGAGGACAACAACTACGGCCTTGTCCAAGTCAACAGCGACGGCACTATTGACCTACTTGCCGACTTCCGCACCCTGCAGAACCAGTACGCCAAGCTTAACTTCGAGTCCGTGCAGAGCGTCAAGGCCTCTGGCAAATCCATCACGCCCCCCACGTGCTCGGAGAGCTTGATCAAGGAGGATGGTTTCAACAACAACTTCACCTTACCCGTCCCCCCTCCCGGAGTCCAGAAGTTGATCGACAACGGCATTTCCCCCAAGCTCAACGGCAAGATCATCGACATCAGCGACTGGAAAGTTGCCCAGACGGTCACCGATGTCGACGGCACTAAGCTAACCGGCCTTGCCGTCAAGCCCCTGTCCGATACAGAGTACAACAGCCCCAGCAACAGCACCAGCACAAGCAGCAGCGGCAGCTCAGACACCAGCGACAGCGCTGCCCCACGACTGGCGCCTTTAGGATCTCTCTCCGCGGCCCTATTCGCTGTCCCGGCGATACTCGCCACGTCGTTTGCTGTTGGGATTACCCTGATATAGACGGATACACCCTGTATCCATGGCGTCCTGGCTGTTTTGGGCAGTGGATAGAAAGAATGCGAGGTGTTTTTAAAGTAATGCAGTGATTCCCCTTTGATTTTCGCAGGCTGCGGACGATAGAAAAGTCCTTTGTTTTTTATTATGAGACACGCATCCTGCCTGTTGTGCATGGACTCTGCCTGGTTGGCTGTACATAAGCTGGATAGCCGTAGACGCGTTGAGCTCATTTATATTTTATTACGTTAATTGTGTTTTTCGTTCGATTACGTCCAATACCATCTCGCGGGCATAACTTCTACTAGAGTACATATGAGTGTCCAGTTTGAGTAGTTAATGAGCTCTTGCGGACTCTTAATGATTAGAGTACGCATCTTGGTTAAATTTACGTTTATCCCCTAGTCGCTATTCCGCTAATCTCTAGGTGGTTCTTTCGTCTCATACTTTTCCTCTGCCCTCTGCTTTTCTACCAAATGTTTCTCGTGTCGTTTTGTCCCTAATTCGATCTCAAGAACGTAAGTACTATCTATTGTAATCATCCAGGGCCCCGATCAACGGGTCGAAGTGCTGATTTAGCAAGGGCTAGCTAGCTAGCATATCAAAGGCTGCCAAACGATAAACGCCGCGTAGTCTTATTCAGACTCATAGTGTCATCGTGGGCAGAGCTTCTTCACGCTATAGTAGGTGGCACCGCCCCTACGCTAGCATGTGAATGTTTGTGTAGTCATCTCGAAGATGATTTCGTAAGGCTTTGATTGCGTCGGACTCTCATTTCTCGGCCAGTCTTGTTTCACGAAATGCTACGCAGCTCGGCCCTTTGCCGCCCTAATCTCGGCGAGCAGTATCTCTATCCCTATTACGACCCGAAACAAGCCTCCTGTATGAACAAACTGTTCGAGGGCTCTATCGAGTCTGAGTGAGAAAATGTGTTGCGTACATGAGCGACTCGGCGGGATTATGAAACAGCTGTACTTCACGATCCTGATGCATTCAACTGCTTAGGTTCGGGAACGCCAGGCGCATCGGCGGGAACTTGACGATCGAGACGTCATATTCCAGTTTCTCAGCCCGCCACACCTTAAGAACCGTTCCCGTCCGTGACAGAAAGGGCAGAATAATCCACCGGGAGCGGCCTAGGGCGCTCGCGTGACCACTTTAGGGCTCTAAGTCGATCAAGTTCGCTTTTAATAGGCAATCCCCGAATCGTGGTAGCTATAGTGGCTTTCACCACACCCCAGTCTTAAGTTGGTCAAGAAACGCGACCAGAGCGGCATCTGCCTTCTTATCTCTAGCAAGAAACTCACGGAACCATTCGTAGAGGATCACCATTCTACAGTGGCAGACAGGGAAGCCAGTAAAGACGTGCATCCCCCAGTTCGGCAGGCCCGCGCCCTCTTCCAGCCAGTGGTCCAGCCGTTCACAGTCGTCGGTGGCCCCGAATATATGGACAAGATCGACGGGGCCGCTCCCCGTGCAAAGCGGGCATCCGCGCGTGTGGCGGGCGTAGCCGCAGACGACGGTCGCACTCAGGAGGAGCGCGGGGATGAGGAGGGGGTTGAGGCGGAGACGGGTGCTTGCGTCCCCGAGCTCGAACTCGCTGGACACGATCCGCGCTATCTGCGCGCTGTGCCACACGGCCGTGCGGCCTATCTTGGAGGCTTGCCAAGGCCGTAGAGAGTTCTGGGGCGACTGCCCCGAAGGCGTACCAGCTGGTCGGAACTGGTAGTAGTGCTCCTGAAGCTTTAAGAACTCGGGGGGTGCTTGCAGCTTGAGCGCCGTCATGTGCCAGAGCAGTAAGGTTTGAGGGGCTACATCATCCCCACGGGAAACTGTAAAGTACTCATTGCGAAGCCTATATGGTATCAGAAGTAAGTATTCGTATAAAGAATCCCAGAACCACTCATCGAGGCAGGAGTATCTAGATGGGGGTGATAATGTACTCACTAGATACTATTAGTATAACCGACTAAAACGTACCACGTAGCATGGGGGTGGCGGTGTGTTACTTACCTGGCAATCATTCTCTAACCCAGACATCCAATTACTAAGATAATCTCGCCAGATAGTACGGAGATCTTGATCATGTGTCTTTGAGTGCATGTCGTCCGAAACAGTACGGAGAGCTTGATGGCATGCCTCCCAAGCGCCGGACTGTATCGCACAGAGAATGAAATGGTAATCCATCTTGGTCCAAGGCGAGGCTAAAGAATTCGAACGCGGAGCGCCGAACAAATCGTGGACGCGGAAGCTAAACGGGGTTTTCTTCCGCAGCACAGACTCGTCTTCCAATAATTTGCATCGCTCCTCTTCGCTGTCCACGCTGATCCAGCAGGTAGACTGAGAAACAGGCATGGAGAGCTCTTGATATCGGATCAAGGGTGGGAAGTCTATCAATGTTGAGAGGTATGCATCTAGACGTAGCACGGCAAAAGCTAGCCTAATCGAATATAAGCTTTAATAAGCGTTGTTATGCACACTGATGTCTCACCTATGGCGTCCTTCTTGGACCTTTTCTTCAGGGGAAACTGGGCTTGATGAATAGAATAGTCCCCTCTGTGACGCGAAAATACCAGAAAATCTACACGCAGTGACTAGAGTATTATGAAGTCTTAAGGCCTTGAATGCCATGCCCTCTATGGACTAGTCGAGGGTCAGCGGCGGTGATACGGTTGAATATAGGAAGAGCCACCACTTACTAGGTAGCATGTACAATATAGGACACACAAGGCCATTGCCTGTAATACAGGTAGTGGCGGGTTTGGGTCCTGAGATAAATTAGTCACTCATGTCATACTTAGACGGCTGAACAGATTATGGTGTACGAGCTGTCTCTCCGCAATCTCCTCCAAGACCAAAGGAAATAACTCCAAATGTTCAAGATCTCCTTCGAGCCAACTCGCGAGCATCATGATTGACGCTATCAAAAGGGCTGGGCTTCTAGTGGTCATGACCATGGAGGGTTGGAGTATGGGCCAGCTCGGGTGAATCTCATTATAGTATATAACAAGTCGCCTCTGCGTAGCTGGCGGGTCTCTTAAGACGTATTCCCCGAGTTTCGACTCTTCAGGCGTGTGTATTGGGCTTGGAGACGGGCTCGAGAGGCTACGAGATGACTCCAGAACCTCGTTTTCAGTGTTTACGCTGACCGAGCCACTATTCGCTCGAACACACGGTAGCCCCCTGCGGCTACAATGCTTGCATGGGTTATCTTCATCACATCTCGTCTTGTTCTCCCGGCAGCGGGCACAAGCAACGAAGTTCCGCTTCGTCTTGTAATACTGCGGATGGAATTCAACGTGTCGCTTCAGGACATCGCTAAAAGACCATTAGAGATTATACAATTTTACAGTTTTGCTCTTTGCCTCGCATTACGCCACCGTTATCCAGGCCCGGTACATCGCTCACTCACCTTCGTGCGTACCGCCTACCACATATGTGGCATGCATACTGGAGTTGAGCATCGTGGGACTTGAGATGTCTTGTCAGATGCTCTTTTCTTCGAAAGAATTTATTGCAGTTTGGTACGTCACACTCAAACCGCTTCGAATCTGAGGACGGTTCAGCCGTGGCATCGCGATGTAGTGTCATCCTTGACTGGCTCATCATCGTATTATGTCTTGCCCATTTGTTTAAGTGTCGGCAATGTGGGATGAGTAGTGGGCTCTGAGCTGGGGATCGTGTAGGTCCCAAAAACCACTGGACTGAGCTGATGAAATGAAACGACAAGGATACCACTTTTCTCTCAACCGGTGACGAGTAGCAGTTATAGGAAAAAAAGCTTACATTCAAATTTCTGAAGATATTGTTCGTAGGAGAAGCAGCAAATGTGGAGGGCGAAGTAACCTACCTATGCTTACAAAATATCCCACCGGTGAACAAGGGATTAAATCCGTATATGGTTTAGCGCCATAATTATCGGGGATCTGTGTGGGATGGAATGTGGGATGATACATGAGGTGTCATTATGATCTATCTAGTTTAGTCTAGATAATAGCTACCAAAATAGGATCCAACCAGAATATCATCGAGTGATCTGATTTCAGTCGCGAAAAGTTACGAGGTAAAGAAATCGCATTTGTAGTACTATAAGTTATGAGAATTGAGTTCTTTAGAAAGGAAAAGGAATTGCCATGTCGCCGACTACTATACAGAAAAGCATCCTATCATACAAGACAACCAGTTTAGCACATCTTCTATCAAGCCGCCTAGCAGATCACTGTTGTATATCCCAAGTTTCGTCTCGGAACAAATTAGACTACCCACCATGAGCGCTCTAACAAACATCGTCCTCGCTGGTGCTACCGGCAATGTAGGGCCTGCCATTATTGAGCAATTACTCAAGGCCGGTTTCCATGTCACCGTCTTGACCAGGCAGAGCAGTTCTCACAAATTTCCGGCATCCGTCGAAGTTAAGATGGTAGACTACGATTCTATCGATTCTCTCACAGCTGCTCTTCAGGGTCAAGATGCCGTCGTTTCTGCTCTCGGACTCGGAGCTCTCGAGAAGCAATTCAACCTCATCAAGGCCGCCGTGAAGGCCAACGTCAAACGTTTCATTCCCTCCGAGTTTGGGCCCGATACCACGAATCCCAAGACGTCTGCATTGGCCGTTTCCGCTGGCAAGGTTGCTGTTCAAAAGGCGCTAGTTGAAGAGGTAGCGAGCGGAAGAATTTCCTACACTTATATCTTCACCGGCCCGCTCTTTGACTGGTGTCTAAAAGCTGGCTTGATGCTCAACATCAACGAGAAGAAAATTCCGCTTTATGACGGCGGCGAGAGGCGCTTCAGCACCACGACACTCGAGAGCGTAGCCAAGGCCGTCGTAGGCGTGCTAAAGAATCCCGAGGCGACCAAGAATCGCGGAGTCTACGTCCAAGACGCAGCCCCGACCATGAAACTCCTCAGGGCAATGGCTGAGAAGGTTACAGGAACCGTCTGGAAAGGAATCGAAGTGTCCATCGAGAAGGACGTGCTCGCTCCCGCCTTGGCCGAGCTGGAGAAGAAGAACCCGGATCCGAGGAAGTTTATTATGCCCCTGGCTGTGGCATCGATCTGGGGAGAGGGATACGGCTGCCACTTTAAGGACTTGGATAACGAGCTTTTGGGTCTGGGTGAGTTTACGGAAGCTCAGGTTGAGGCTGTTTTGGCTGCGACTGTGAAATAGGTCGTTCTGTTGTGCTATGAATGGGGTCCATGTTCGGATAACACTACCTACTGTATTCTTCTTGAAAACCCCATGTAAATGGGTTCTAGTTTCTCCAAATATTTAATCATAGAAATGCAGCTGATGTCGCATAAATGTACTACGGTATAAAAATACGAATTCGAATTAAGGTAATAGTCCGATGAATTTTAAACCATCTACTTAATTATGTTAAAACTAAAATTATTCCTATCTAGGAGGTAGATTTCATGTGTGCTAAAGTCCTCAGAGTAGAGGATGACGTAGTGGCTTAGAACCTATTACATCATACATGTAGGTAGGCAGGAGGTACCTAGGTAGTTGCTAGAAACAAGCCCTGAAGGGAATCTGCCCAAGGCAGGATTGTCTCGTGTGCAACTACCTAGAACTATATAATCCTCAAATAATTAACAGAATATCTATCTAAGAGATCTCGTACTTAAGCACTAAATATTTTATTTGAATATGCATCCGTTTCCTGAAGCTCCATATGCAGGTGGTAGAATATCTATGCGTCGTAGAATCCTATCTGTCCTCCATCCCAGGCTAACCTGGCGATACGTTCTTTGTGTGGTTGCTGTGCTTTACTTTGTATATTGTTCTCTCTTTTCACTACCGCTTTTTGCGAGCCCGCTGCCAATGTATAGCGGGCCGTATCCCGTCGGGAGCGCCGACATTGAATCCCCCGTTTCACCACCGATCCTTGTGGATACAGCCCAGTTCAAGGACTCACACAAGAATGCATTCGAATTGCAGACAGTCCTGTTCACTCTGTACTACCCAGCTGCCTATGGGAAAAGCCAGAATAAGCACCACCATTGGATGCCGAAGCCAATCTCGGTGACTGCAAGGGGTTATGCCAAGTTCGCACACATTAGTAATTGGATCACCAATGCAATCTTTACGGGCGCTCTGCGTGTCGTCGTTGGTGGGATCAAGATTCCAGCCAAAGTTGATACACCGTTAGGGGAGTTAGCCCCTGCAGTAGCAAGCCATCCGGACCTCCTCCAGAGTCAAGAGCTAGAGAAGGTGTTATCGATTGAAAAATATGGGCATCCCATTGTTATCTTCTCTCATGGTATGGCTTCCAGCAGGACAGATTACACGCACTACGCCGGTGAGTTGGCGTCGCGTGGTTATATCGTCGCCATGCTCGAGCACCGAGATGGTTCATGTCCTGGCTCGATCATTATGAGGCACGGCGAGTCAGATGAGACGAAACTGACGTTCAAGGCCTCCAAGGTTGAAGCGACATCGGGCCAAGATATAGGAGCCGACGAATTCAACCAAGCCCAGCTCGATTTCCGCGAGGCTGAAATCGAAGGCGTTGTGAGAGTACTAAGGCAGATTAATAGGGGGCAAGGAAGCCAGGTCTTCAAGCAGAATCCTAGAAAGGAGGGTAGGGAGTTAGAACAGTGGACTGGGCGGCTCAATGTCGACGAGATGATCATGGCCGGTCACAGTTTCGGCGCGACTGGAGCGCTGCAAGCCTTGAAGGGCGGTCCAACCGAGAAACGACCCTTCGTTGGCGCCGTCATTCTGGACCCCGGAAAACAGAGTGGCAGGTTAAATCATGACGTGAGCGTACCGTTGCTAGTTGTGCACAGTAATTCGTGGAGCAGCAAGCACAGCATATTTTATGGACGAGCCCACTTCGACGTTGTTCGCAATCTCGTCGAAGAGAACAATCAGCGTGGAAATCCGTCGTGGTTTATGACCTCACTCGGCACTTCTCACCCTTCTGTGACAGATGCGCCGATTCTCGAGCCAAAGTTCTTGAGCTGGACCACTGGAGCCAAGATCGACGTTTATGAAGGCTTAAGACAGTACATTCACCTATCGGAAGATTTTCTATACTTCTTGAGAGAGGGAGAGAAGCGAAATCTCCTCGCCGAGCAGGCCGAGTTCCCTGAGTATGACCCCGGCAAGGGTTTTGGCATCTGGCAGCCTGGACAAGGAGACAGTGAGAAAGAGAGAGGACAGTGGGGGGATTGGAGAAAATACTGGCAAGTCCATGTATCGCCTGATGTCAAGACTTAAGCTGTCTCGGTTGCAGGTAGCACACCGTGAAAAATGGACGGCGAATACCACCACTTGTTCTTCAGGCCCTTTAGGACAGTACCTATCTAGGTCTAGAAGGGCTCTGTATCATATTGTACCACATCGGGTATATAACTACGCTGGTTTTTACTATGATATAAGCATTGAAGATGGCTATATCTATGCAATACATATTTAGAAAGCTGTACAATAAATCGTGGTCCGGAAAGGCTACGTCATACTCTCTAGATGCTCCAATAGAATCCTCTGAATTACACAAGACAGTCACGTGAGCCCGCATTCCTTTCGTGTTGCCCCGCCGATGGAACCCGGGATCCCCCTGCTTGGATACCTCAGAGACACCCCTCGTTCTTTCCCAATCGGAGTTAGAAATCTAACCACCTAGGTTGCAGGCTACACCGTTTCTCCAGTCCGAAACGCCAAATTTACCAATTGCTAACCAACTCATTTTCTCTTATTTTCCCGTGTAACACTCACGGTCGTGCAACATCGATTACGATACCCGACCAAAATTCTCCTCGTTTACAATGCCCGTGACCAGACGATCTAGCGGAGGTGGCCGTCAGGCCACTCTGTCCTTCAACCACCGGGTGACCAAGTCTGTACCGAAGTCGGTCAAGGACCTCTCCTCCACTACCGCGCCAAGCCCCCTCACAACCCACGTCATCCATGCCGAGCCTGATGTCAAAGACGAGGCGGACACCGACGTCGAGGAGAAAGTACAGGTGGAAGAGCCTAAAGAAGTAGTGCCGGAGCGGGAAAAGACTGAGGCAGAGTTGCGCGCAGACAAGATCACAGATCGTCGGATCAGCCAGTATTGGCGCAATATAGAGAATGAGCGCAGGACTAAGAGACTTCACCAAAAAGACCTGAGCCTGGCCGAGAAGATCCTTCGGTATTGGGATGTCAGTTCGCAATATGGCGTATGTATACACAGGGCTCTATCTATACCTCAAAGAAATACTAACAGTGTTTGTTAAGCCTTGCGTTGGCATCGATCGCCTCAAACGCTGGCAGCGCGCCGATAGGCTTGGTCTCAACCCGCCTATTGAGGTCCTCGCTGTTTTGATGCAAGAGGAGCAGAAGGGCACCGAAGGTATTGAGCGGGCGCACATGGATGAGGTTCTCAACTCGATTGCTGTTGGAGCTGATTGATCGCGTGTGTATACGCGAGAGATCTGAGATATGTATGATTATGATGAGGGCTTCTGTTTGCATATGATGAGATCTGGCTTAGGAGTACTTGGCTTTTACGGATTTCTGCGATGGCGTTTGGGGTTAAGGGAATTGCTATCACTGCCAATGATAACGTGGCTCCGTTCATCAACTCTTTTTTTACTCTGCCTTTCAATGCCCCAAGCAGTAGTGCTATATGGCTATTCCAACGCAAACGGGCTATACAAATCCCTTATTTGGCCAACTTGGAACCTCTGCGCATAGTATTGCTAACCCCTTAATACCAAATACTTCTAGTGCGGTGATGCGGCATCGTTTCCTTTCCTTCGGCTTCCATCAACTTCATGGTATCATACAAGAAAAAATCTATCAAGATCGCATTGACCTTGGCCTCGGGGTGATTACGCTTGATCTCACGCCTGATGAGCTCGACGCACCAGATGCTGCAAGCTACATTCCCACGTGTTCAACAAACGGACCAGTCGGGGGCTACAGGAAGATATGACTCACCTCTAAGCTGCATTTCATACTTGCTTCCACTCTCAAGGGTTTCTTTTCTCGATATCAACGCTTGCAGGGGCGGGCTGTATCCCATACAGTCGAGCGTGGCTAGAATCTGTGGGACGCGGTAATCGGCGAACATGGTGATCTTGTCGATATCCCGAAAAGCGCCATAGCTTTCGCCATTGAAACAGCCCCAGATATCTGCGACTAGAATTTGGGCGCGTTTGAGGAAGCGTATAGGCCTTTTCCGACCTTCGAACTGGAACTCGTCTCTAAAGCAGGAGAAATCCCGCGCGAGGAGGTTGACCAACGCAGCGGCCGAGCCGTTGGCGGCCTCTATGCAGTTCGTGAAGCTGCAGTTGTACTTCTGCAAGTAGCCGTGTTGTGCGTTGGCGACATGTCTATTTGTGACGTAGGAATTGATGGTGTGGGGGACTCAACCTACTTCGTAGAGAACTTGACCAGCCTCTCGCAAACAGGCAAGACGGGCCTCAAGGAGCGGTATTTCTTCATCAGTGCACGAGCGAAAGACATGGCGCAAAGACTCCAGGTTGCATTCTTCTTCGTTCACCCAGAAGTGAGGGTCGGTAATTGGTATATCTTAAACAATTGCCGAATTAACGAGGTCGATCTTTTATTCTTTACTATTTAGGATGATCATGTGAAAAAGCAAGTGAGGCGGTACGGCGGCTCCTTGTTTGAACCTACCTTCGTTTAATGCCCGCTGGAGTGAGGCGACTAAGCTCCAATATCCGGTCCACGTTTTGTCTCGGTAGGAGACAGCGAACCGTTCGCCCTCGGGACGGAGGGACCAGAAGGAGAAATTGAGGAGGTCCATGATGAAGATGAAAGCGACGGTGGACTCATCTTTTGTCTTCGGGTGAAGTTCGTGTTCTGCCCACGTCTCGGTGGAGTATTGCTTCTGCTGCATCTGATCGTATATAAAAGCAGCCGCATTCTTGGTGGCTCTCATGTCCAAGGCCACATCGATTGCGTTATCGTAGACATATTCGGCGCCTTCTAAGACCCCAGTCTCGGGTTCCTCGTTCAGAGTCAATCTTCCTTGTAGATGTTGTCTGAGAAGAGCAAGAAGCTCCGGGTCTGCCTCGTCATCCGACATTTTGGATTTTTACTCAAGGAAGCAAATGCGCTTTTCTGCTGTTGCTTTGGGCCAATCCTGTGAACGACTATCCCGTAGGGTTTCGGGTATAGAGTGGAGCGCAAGGAAACCCGCGCGAGTGCTGGTATCGATACCTTAGAAAAGATAGAAAATAAGCGGAGAGTCATATAAACATTATCTACAGAGTAGTTAAGTATCCAAAGCAGACTAAATAAACTTATCTTTGAATAATGAAGCCTGCAAACATCTGGCAATATGTAAATTATTATCCCGAGATAAGTATGTTATACTCATCCCACTCCATCTAAATAATGCCCCACTACTCTGTAGTGCTCCCTCAAGTACCGATAAGTACCTAGGTATCTAGCCCACTCGCAATGATGCACAGTTTGTAAGAGGCATTCGCCAATCGCGTCAGCTTCCGCAACCCACCCCCCATGCGCTGCACTAAGAAGTACCTATCGATCCATTAAAAACCTGCCTACTGTACAGTACGGCTACCTACATTAGGTACGCAGTATTGCTTTGCGCAGCGCGTATCATTGGTATGTAAGTATGTACATTGAGAGGCATGTAGGTAGTAGATCCTCCTGTTGTAGTGACGCAGTGACCTCTGAAGCTCTGACATCTCTCATCTCAGGTACAGGACTATACCTAGGTACCTACCTATCTTATGTGAAGCTCTTAAGTATTCCAGTTGCTCACCCCAACACTTTCCAGCTCTGTTCCTGTTCCTTGCCCCGGTAACGCTTCAAGGCTGAAGGTAGCACATACACACCCACCACACGTAATGTGTAGGTAGGTATTCTAACCCTTCCATCCTTCGACTTCGTATTTTCGACCCCATCCCTTACCTGCTGCCACTAACCGTCCCCCGAACCCCATCTCTCCTGTATGCTTATCCGGAGTCTCGTCTTCTTATTCATCGAATTTCCTTTCATATGCATTCGCAACTTACTTCGCCGTGACGACATCCGGATCGCTCTTCACCATGGCGCTGGATCGTGACACCTTCAATCGCAAGTCTTTCGGCCCCTCGCTCAATGCGAGCGTTAAGCAGGTGTGTGTCTCGCATTTCTTTGCGACTCCATTCTTCTCGATCGCATTCGTATTACGTCTGTTCCAAGTTCACCACGATACTCTGCCACCTCCCATCTGCGATTGCGACTTCAACCAGCGATTTCACGTTTACCCTCTTATTGCGCGCACACCTCCTACTACGTTCCGACCACCGCCTACACCCCTTCTCGCCTTCGTTACGTGTTATTACAATCTACAATTTTGCGAAACAAGCTACAGCAAGCCTACCTAGTTGCCACATAGACTAACTCAAGCTCTGCAGGCGCAAGTCCTCATGGTTGGCGCCGGTGGTATTGGTTGCGAGCTATTAAAGAACCTCGTACTCACGGGCTTCGGCGAAATCCACATTGTCGACCTCGACACAATCGACTTGAGCAATCTTAATCGCCAATTCCTATTCCGACACGAGCACATCAAGAAATCAAAAGCTGAGGTACGGCGCGTCTAGAATCACAAGGCGCTCATCCTTGACACTTCATTATACTGATCCCTTGAATAGATAGCCAAGGAGGCGGCTCAGCGGTTTAATCCCAACGTCAATATTGTTGCCTACCATGCAAACATCAAAGATGCGCAATTTAACCTGGAATGGTTCAAGGCATTCAACCTTGTGTTTAATGCGCTAGATAACCTTGAAGCAAGACGGCACGTGAATAGGATGTGCCTAGCAGCTGACGTTCCCCTCATCGAGAGCGGCACTACGGGATTTAACGGCCAAGTACAAGTTATCAAGAAAGGTGTGACTGCATGCTATGATTGCACGGCTAAAGAAGTACCGAAGTCCTTCCCTGTTTGTACCATCCGAAGCACGCCAAGCCAACCCATACATTGTATTGTCTGGGGGAAAAGCTATCTCCTCAATGAGATATTTGGCGCCAGTGAGGACCAGGCCGTCCTTGACACTTCCGAAAATGGCGACAATGCGAAGGAGATAGCAGAACTGAAGAAAGAATCAGAGGCATTGAGAAAGATTCGGGAATCAGTTGGCACAGACTTGTTCCCCCAAATGCTATTTGACAAAGTTTTTAACAAGGACGTTACGCGCTTGAGGTCTATGGAAGAGATGTGGAAGTCCAGAAGGCCGCCCGAGCCTCTACAGTACGAATCGGTTCTGCGCCAGGCGAGTGAAGCTAGTGCTGCAAAAGAGTCGATTATCCAAGACGGACAAAAAGTTTGGAGCCTTGAAGAGAATTTGGTTGTGTTCAACGACAGCTTGAGTCGATTGAGTAAACGCATCTTGGATTTAAAGAAACAGCATGGAGATGGTTCCCCGCAGGCTATGATAAGCTTCGACAAGGACGACGAGGACACCCTGGATTTCGTGGCTGCTGCTGCCAATATCCGTTCACATGTCTTCGGCATCGAGGGAAAATCCCGCTTTGACATTAAGCAAATGGCTGGCAACATTATTCCGGCGATTGCAACGACAAATGCGATTGTGGCGGGCTTGTGTGTTCTTGAATCCTTTAAAGTACTTCGAGGAGAGTTTGATAAAGCACAAGAAGTGAGTATCATATAAATCGCTATAGAACGAAAGCACTAATTATGTAGGTCTTCTTGACACCCTTCGCTGGCCAGAGGTTGCTGGCTCCAGACCGACCTCGTGCGCCTAACCCGAACTGTCCGATTTGCAGCAACTACCAGGCCAGTGTATGCGTAGATCTCTCTCGAGCGACATTGAATGACCTAGTAGAAGATTTCGTCAAGTTGCAATTAGGATTTGGGGAACGTGACTTCGCAGTCAATAGCGATATTGGTCTGCTCTATGATCCCGACGAAACTGATAATCTGGGCAAATTGCTCAGCGAACTTGGTCAGTTCTTTTGTACCGAGTCCAAACATTATCTTGCTAATATTACATAGGTATCAACCAAAATAGCTTCGTGACCATCGTCGACGAGGAGGAAGAGGACACGTTCATCAACGTCGTCCTAAACATACAATCATCGTACAGTGCCTTCCAGCTGCCCATCTGCAACGTTTACTAAAAAAATTTCGTTCTTAGGTCTATTGACAGTACGGGGAAACCTATCAAGGGTCTCGAGCCAGATAAAGCACCGGAAATCCCCCGCAAGCCGAAAAAGGAGCCTATTGTGGAGACCAATGGAGATCGCTCCCTCATTCGAGGGCGTGAGCCCGACTTGGAGGCGCCTCTGAAAGATCATAAACGGCCGAGAGAAGACGACAATGATATGCCTTCAGCAAAGAAGAAGGCTAAAAGGGCCGTGGATGATGAAGTGGTAATAATAGAGGGGGACGATCTAGACAACGGTGCGATCACCATTGACGATGATTAGACAATCATCGTAGGCGACGTTGATGGGGCGCTTGTAGGTTCCCACGGAGACTGACGTAGGTTTACCTATTAATTACGTGGCACTCAACCCCCCATCGATATTCAGCACACAGTTGTGTGCATATGAATTATTCACAAGAAAGAGCGCAGCTTCCGCAACTTCTTCTACAGCCCCTAGACGGCCCATGGGGATAAGAGCAGCTAGATCATTAGGGTTCATAGCTTCACGCGGCTTGTATATTAGTATTGCTGAATTGTATGAAAAAGGAAATACCTAGGTGGTAAATATTGAGGGGAGGAGAGTAATGAGATTGAAGGAGCATAGGGATGCGGCACCTTTGGTCATGTCAGTTTGAATGTAACCAGGCTGGATGACATTTGCCCGGATATTAAACCTGCCAACTTCCCAGGCAAGGGATCGAGTTAGACCTACACACACGAGTTAGATAGGCTACCTTTAAAAACAAAAAGAAACTTGTAATTCATCATACCGATTATGCCAGCTTTTGATGCCGCATAGACGGATGCGCCACGCCCTCCATGTGTTGCTAGGAGGCTCGATACGTTTATAATGCAACCTTTCCATAGGATTTAGATTATCACTCTAGCTGCTCGTAGAAGATTTGCCTACCACTTTTCTGCCTCATCATTTTTGGGATCACCGTGTGGCAGCCGAGGACGGTGCCCTTGAGGTTGACATCAAGAATCTGGTCCACCTCATTGCTCGGCATATTGAAAAGGAAAGAATTCTGAGAAATACCGGCAGCGTTCACCAGCACGTCGATGTGCTCCTAAAGTCCAGGCCGGTGTTTCAGTCCACCACGTCAAGCACACACACAACGCGCCAAACTCAACTATTACAGACTAAGTATCGCGACAGCGGCGGCTTGCTTACAGCTTTCATTCTACGTAGTAGGAGCTTCCAGCCGTTCTCAACGGACACGTCGAAGGCGTGCGAGTCGTGGGGCAGCGAGTCCTCCGTCTGCTTCAGGGACTGCACGGCCGTGGCGAGGGTCTGCTCGTGCCGCCCGATCAGGGTGCAGCCCGCGCCCTCGGAGGCGAAGAGCTTGGCGATGGCTAGCCCGATGCCCCGGCTGCCGCCGGTGACGAGGCAGCGCTTGCCGCGGAGGGAGAGCATTATGTTGGTGGTATTCGGAGGGGCTCGAGGGGGGGATACAATTAGGGAATAAGCGCGTCATGAAGGCTTGTTAGTTAACTTTTTAGATACAGATTAGTTAGAGGGATTGTGAGCCCTCTTGCCCGCTGGGATCAACTGTATACCTATTTAGTACTAGTAGACAGAATATGCTTAATACAGTATACGTGATTGAGTTTATTATCGATACAAACCTTTCATACAGCTTATAAAACTTACGTACTTTAAGCGTGTGTGTTTCTATCCAATACTACAGTTGATACTAGCTTTCCCTAGGTTCATTTCCTTATGTATCTACATAGGGTAGTAACCTATTATACAAGGTAGGTAAATAAGTACCTCGGTAGATGAAGGGTACTTATATTAACCGGCCCTTAACTGCGTACAATGCACACAATGCAGGTTTACAATTAATTACCTACCTACATATGTACCTACTGTTACGCAGTACTGAGAGGAGGGCGGGTTCCACGCACTGCGAGAAGGGTCTACTTACACTAGAAAATCTAGGGCTGTTCAGAGTCCCCCTGGAGACGGCAGGCTCAGGGGTCTGTTAAAGTAGGTACCTCTTATTTGGCTACCTACATGTACCACGCGATTGGCGGCAATTGAGGGCTGATAGTGTGTGCGTGGTGGGGGAAATTGGTTATCAAGGTTCACCTATTAGATAAAGTTACGGTAAAATGCGTAGGTACAACCAGCTGCGACTTCGATTACCACTCACTTTATTCGTCGCATTCTGTCCTTCGACGCACTCTCGCACATTTGACTACACCTAGGTAACTCTCTTGACATCCAATTAAGGTCAGGTTACAGGCTAGCGATAGTTTTACTTCGTCTTGACAACTTTCTTATTTCATACTTACTTATCTACCATATATATATCGATAGCTCTCGACCGATCCTAGCCTCTCCCTCTCCACCTCCACCTCTAGATACCCAATAGTTACCTACTTAAAGTACGCCAACCTTTTAGAGAACGCGCCGCACAGAGTTGTAGGGGTTCTGAAACCTGCCACCTGCCGCATCCCCCGCGTGGCTATACGTATTCAGGGCCTCCTATCTCGCTGCGCGATTCGATGCGCCAACTGGCTAAGAAGCGCCCACCTCCGTCACCTTCATCGCCACCTTCTCATTCCACCTTGATGCCACGTGTAGTCTCCCCGCGGCCATGACTACCGAGTTTCCACCTTTGCCCAACGGCGCCGACTTCAATGCCAAGTTCGACGATGCGACATCCGATCTAAAGACAAATGGGTCCGCCCTCGGCGCCACCAAGGACACGGAGCAGAAGAAGGCTGTAATCGACGCCGGACTGAGAAGTTTGGACCATTGTGCGTCCAACCCAAAATTCCGCGGAAATTGGCCGCACGAGGTGCTAACTGGCTGGTTTGGCAGATAAGCGTGCTCTTCCAAAATGGCGATACGATTTGCGACAGCGAGCTCTGCCCCTCATTCGCTGGGAGACGCCCTACTTGGCCTGGCTCCAGGTCAAGCTGCGCTCTCCTGCGCTCGATAGCTACTTCGCCATTACTGCCAACCTCGGTACTCATACATTTTTTATGATCGGGCTGCCCATCATGTTCTGGTGTGGGTTTTCGTCGTTTGGGAAGGGGTTCGCTTACCATCTCTGTATCGTGTATCGGTCTGCGCGACTAACACCATGACAGATTGGTCCATATATTAGCCTCGGGTGTCTTCTTCACTGGCTTTATCAAGGACTTCTTTTCCCTGCCGCGCCCATTGTCTCCGCCTCTGCATCGAATTACCATGTCTGGCTCCGCCGCACTCGAGTATGGTTTTCCCTCCACGCACTCGGCCAACGCTGTCTCGGTCGCAGTCTATGCCATCTTGTGTCTTAAAATGCCAGATAATCCTTTTCAACCTAACACGAAACTGGCACTCGAGGCACTGTCCTATTTCTACGCCGTTAGCATCATACTTGGCCGGCTCTACTGCGGCATGCATGGCTTTGTGGATGTCATTATCGGGTCGATAATGGGCGCAGTCATAAGTCTAGTCGAGTTCTATTATGCGCCGCCATTGGATCTTTATATACAGCAGAACGGCTGGAGCGCTGTCTTTACAGCGGTGCTGATCATCATTGTACTCGTTCGAGTGCACCCTGAACCCGCTGACGATTGTCCATGTTTTGACGACAGTGTCTGCTTTGCTGGTGTGATGATTGGCTTAGAGGTAGGAACTTGGCATTTCGCTCAATCGCCATTTGCGGCCATACCATTCGATCTCCATGCTCTCGGATGGGTAGCAGTGGTTCTGCGCGTCCTATTTGGAGTGTTCATTGTCTTCATCTGGCGTGAAGTGGCCAAACCGACTCTGCTTAAGACGCTCCCACACATTTTTCGGCTTATCGAGACGTGGGGTCTTAGTTTGCCGCGACGATTCTTTATGCCTGCCTCAGAGTATAAAAATATTCCGCTACATTTGAAGGTCGATAACGTGCTGCCTAGCGTCAGCGACTTGCCAGGTTTGATCACGGCTGTCCGCCACCCGAGACGCGGTAGGTCCGTGTCGATTGGTCCCCAGAGTGCTGCAGATGCGTACGAAACTCTAGCCTATCGGGAGAGGAGAAGGAAGGAGAGCAATGCCAGCCTACGCTCCAAAGCCAGTGTTCAGGAGCTCGGAAAGGAGCGGGCGGGGCACAGCTCCGGAGTTAATTGTGGGCATCAAAAGCCTAGCGACTTCGAGAAGCAGATGGGCGAAGGTATCGTGGTTGTTTCACCCGCCAACTCCAACAAAGCAAATGGCGACCCGGAACTATATATCGGGCAGCAGGACGAGCTAGGCGAGAAAGAGGTCTTTTCTAAGCTAGTAAAGCCTCGTGTCAGATATGATGTCGAGGTCATAACGAAGCTCGTTGTGTACGCCGGTGAGTCATCCTTTACCCCCTCTAATGATGAATTGCGCTTTCTTACATAATCTTAGGTATTGCATGGTTCGCGGTTGAAGGCGTGCCTATATTGTTCGAGTTCATTCCCGGTCTCGGCGCCGGCCATTTGCAGCCGAGATAAGACATTCCACCATCGTACGTTATGTGAACACGCATCTGAGGGTTTGGGCATCTAATCATATCCCCTGGATTGCGGATAGGCCCCGGGGTCAGGCGTTGGCGGTGTAACTCTACTTGTGTGCGCTTGTGTGCTCTTCTTTGCCATGCTTCACTTTTTAATTCAGCATGCGGCATGAGAATCCGTTCTTGTATATATTCATACTTTGATACTCTTCTCTTCGTGTTCCTATGTTTCCCCCTACATCATGGTTTGAACTTGTGGGCTTCGGGATTAATTGGCACTTTGTGGTTGTAACGATGTCATGCTGTCTAGAGAAGAGGAGTCACTAATAACGAACCAGAGACACGGGATGTCGTCGACGACAGCCTGTTGCTTCACTGCTCACTATTGTTTCGTGCTGAAAATGGCGTGCCAACAGATAATAGAAAGACAGCCGAAGTGAGGTTGCTCAGCTTCCGTGATAAGCTCAAGTGCTACTATAGATAGATGCTGCTGCATCTTAGAACATGATGTTTAACTCATCGCTATGAGCCTATATAGCGTTGCCCCTAATTCTTAAACTTAGATGAGAGAGTCGATGTTGCAATAAGAGCCACTTTGTGTAGTGACATCAAGGCTTGACTTGTTTGGCCCTACATGATGGAATCTCCTCGAATGGCAGTGTCATGATGGTTTTGAGTGCGATGGCTATGTTGTTTAGTGTGCACTGTTGACGATTTGTTTGTTAAATGCATACTCTAACTTACACAACATTTAGTGAACCCTAAAGGAAACTACAGCAATACTAATATTAAAACCTCAGTTTACGCAGCGCTGCGACTACAGTCATCACGCATATTTCGCCCTCTTAAAAAATAACAGTGCGTTATCAGACTTCCATTTATGGAAGCTTAGGTTGCTCATCAATTCATAATAATTTAGGATTCTCGACCTAAATTACAAGGTGGGTTATCCAAGTGGATTCAACCACCGTCTCCTTTATATCATCGCTTCGCAATTCCAGAAAAAATACAGTTCCGCAAGAGCCATCTGCGAACAATCAAGAGTCTATAATTCTAACGCAGGATGTACCACGCCTCTATTCCTCGTCGGTCTTGTTGACCTTGTACTTCTTGCCGAGGGCGCGGTCGAGGTAGCTGGCCTGGACGTCGGCCTTGGGGACCCAGTTGACGGGGACCTCGAGGCCGAGCTCGCCCTTGGCGTCGAGGGCCTCGAGCACGGGCTTGATGTCGTCGGCGAGCTCGAGGCGGGTGGGGTTGGGGAACCAGCTGGCGAAGTGGATCTGGGCGAGCATGATGCGGACGTCCTGGGTCTTGTTGGGCATGCCGGCGTGCCAGATGGTGAAGTCGCGGATGGCGAAGCTGCCCTTGCGCAGCGTAGGCTGGCAGGGGGGGCCCGCGAGGGCGACCTGGGCGTCGAGGCGGTCCTGCGGGATGTGGCCCGTGGCGCGCTGGCCCTTCTGGCCGCCCTCGCGCGCGATGGTGCGGTTGTGCGTGCCCAGCCAGCTCTCCGTCGACCCGTTGTCCGGGTTCATGCCGATGAGGGGCACGTTGGTCACGAGCGCGAAGCACTTGGGCGGGTGCGGGAACTCGACGTCGTTGTGCACGGGCTGGCGCTCGTTCTCGATGCCGGGGAGGGGCGGCATGGCGGCGTTGCCCGAGGCGAACGTCCACTTGGGGCGCGGGCCGAGGATGGCGGAGGTGATCTGGGTCGCGATGGGGTCTGCGGCCGGGAGGGGATCGTTAGGGGACGAGGGGCCAGGGGCGAGGGGAGGGGGAGACGCAACTGCAAAAGATAGAGGGGTGGAAGTACTCGGCCCACGGGGGAGCATCCTGCTGAAGGTTTCCTTTGTTGTAGTTGAAGGGGCTGTCTTCGCCTCGCGATTGTAGGAGGGCTGAGTCTTGGATCATCTTGGCGTTGAGGTGGTCGAGGTCCTCGATCGGGATCGCGTCCTCAACCACGACAATGCCATCACGGTTCAAAGCTTCCACTGCGATCTTCAGGTTCTCCTCGCTCAGGCGCTTGTTCTTGATCTCCTCGGCCGAGGGCGTCACCGCCGTGGGCTGTCTGGGTGCTATCGTCACAGCCATTCTTATATGATGGGCTTCCCGCTGAAAGCCGCGCGAGCACAAATCAGGGTTAGGTCTTTGTAAACAACTAGACTAGCCGGGAAACGACTAATACAATCAACGAGATCTGATAACGAAAGGACTCCCGAGAATGACGAATGGGCGGGTGATAAGTAGGCTACCGTTGGTGATTTATATCAAGCCTTCACCACGCATTGTCCAGTCGATTGGCCAATCAGATAAAGGCGTGGCTGCTCACGGAGTCGTCTCAGGGTAGCCCTCCATGCAATTAGCGGCATACACTTGAACGGAGTAGCCATTCCTTTGGCTGGGCGCCCCAGCTAATGGGACACAGGTAAGCTGACGCTATTTCCAATGCGTCGGAGACGGTATAGAGAGTGGCGTGGTGCGTCCATTGCGTGCGAGCCCTCGGAGGCTCTTTTGGGTTCGTGGGAATGTTTCAATTCGAGAACGATTACTAAAAACGGATAATTATAGCATCGTCTAGCACCAATACCGACTGGTGTGACCACTAGCTTACTAAATTGGAGACTCCCTAACTGCCCAGCGGCATTGGTACACGGTTGGAAATGGTAGGTAACATGGTGCATTTTGTCTTTACCCCCGTTGGCTTATAATATCAGTTAGGTAAGTAACATCAGGGTCTTGCCTCGTTATAGTCGAGGATCGCGTGTTGAAGGGGGCAGGTATGAAATACCGACGCGGTCCCTGAACAATGACGGCCAGTAGTGCTGATAGATTAGATGTTGTAACTCAAATCGCCTGTTTTACGTCGAGCATCTGTCAACAGCCTGGTCAATTTCTTACTTGAGGATTGATAGATAACTCGTCAAGAATGCCGGAAGATGCCGCCAGACCCGTTTCGTTTCTTATCAATCTCGGCCAATATGCATTAGGTTAGTTAACATGCCCATATACCTATTGTGTGCACTATAAACAGAACCAAACTTATTATTAGTATCCAGATGGTATATGCTAAAACGGACACGAAGCTTGAAGGTCGGACGAAAGGCTCTATCAAAAGTTTATTTGAGACGACAAGCCTTGAAACACCGTCTTCGTACGATTCACTATAGTTGCCTGAAGTAAGTAACTCAGCTCCCTCCTAATAGATATTTAGTAGCCTCGAACTCGGCGCGATGTGGCAATGCCGATAAGCGAACGGTATGCGCACCCCTCATGATAAGCTATTGTCTATAACTTGCGTGGAATTGTTGTAGTCTATCAGAGATTAGCAATTGGTCGTCTCCTAAATCGCAATAGGCACTTCCTTGTTGCGTTGCTAGAATCTCCTATCAGGGGAATGAGAGCAGAAGTAATTATATACAAATATACAGGTTCGCTCATGGATCTCCGTAAGTGAGAGGTAACCATAAATCCCCATAGTTATAGCAAGGAGATAAGGGCAAGTAGTTCAACCTAGGCGGTATTTGACTACCTAAGTAATCAGTGCGGCTATCATCATGTTAGTCTCAACTCCTTTTCAAATTGTTTCAAAATGTTGTTGAGGCAGAGGGCCTTCATGAAGACATACCTCCTATTTGACTATACGCGGGCTAATGAGCTTCGCTCTTCTCGCCTACCCATTCGAGGTCGTCGGATCAGATACCGAGAGAATGCATAAGTCCATTACCAACCCCGGAAATAAACCCCACACGCCAACTGAATCCAATGTTACGGTCGAGTCTAGGCGTGCCGCCTTAGGAAGTAGCAGAAGTCGAGAGCCAAGGGTACCAATGGCTTCTAGCTCATCATTCCATGGCCACGTGCTTGGCCGATATCGGTGCCATTATAGTGAAGTCGCTCGGAGAAAAAGGATATAGAGCATAAACGCTTTACGCCCTTCCTTCATAGAGCTTAGAATAGCGCAGGTGAGAATTGTTGACGGAGCTCTCCAGTGAGCCGTGGCGACGTCTGACGCACGTCACCAGACTTGCCCGTTTTGATAATCAGCAGAGAGATGGGCATGTTTGGCGAGAAAGTTATGTGATATGCTCACAACCAACTATCAGATTAGAAAGGAATATGTCGGAGCTGGGGTTTGGGAGTGAAGTTGACTTGACTTAACCGGTCCGCCGGCTAGAGACACTATAAGGGGGTAGATGCGGCACCGACTAAAAATGCCGGTATACTGTCTAATGAGGCGTGTTCTAATCCCCTCGCAGGTGAACTAGCAGCAGGCATAAGTTTCTGTGATATGAAAAGCTCCGTAGTTAGCACATTCGCTAGTAAAGATACACCTTCGAGGGAGTGGTAGTCACAATGTGACTCAGCAGCGTCGTAGTACCTAGATGCAGTGTAATCAACATCAGCACCGGAGTATAATTATTAGGTCGTCGGTGTTAGCGAAGGCAAAAAACTCATAGGTGCTTAGCCGCTGTCAGTCTAATTCCGGTCTACGTAGTCTGACGTCACGGTTTTAAAGATACGGTAAGAAAGAGAAGTAGTCTATAGCATTATTTCCTTGTCTCGGACTGTAGATCTACGAGCTATCTCCAGACTTCTACCGAATTACTACTTATGCTAAACGCGATCAACTATCAAGTAGACTAAGCTTTGAAGAGCTTCCCTAGTTCTACAAATAGAAGTAGTCTAAAAAGGAAAGAGAGAGAGAGAGAACCGTTCACTACTCACACATGCTGAGCGCATTTAAGGTTTTACCTACTGGCATGATTGGTTCAGCGGGTTGTTTTCTATGGCTGAGCTCAATTCAACTTCAACAACCTCAATATACGATGAATTTCAGTCAAAGTAGCCCGAATTGCTTGCTTTATAAATCTGTATAATAATTCTAAGCACACTAAAATCTATGCATAGAGTGAAGCAACGGGAGGATGATCTTTACGAGATACAAACCTCATGCAAGATCGAGCGTCTCAACTTCCATACTCGGTATTTTCGAATCAAAGACCAATGTGCTTTTATCTCAAAACGTCCCTTTAAGATATAATACCTAACGTAGGTAGGTACCAAAATTCAAGGTCTATTCAATGCAGCTTGGCGCCGATTTAGTATCCTGCAGGGGTGCATGTATGGTATGTATGTGGGGATTGTTGCATAAATGTTCCTTCGTCCTCAAACGACGATGCTGACAACCCCTCGCATGAACCTGTGATCCAGACCCTGAAAAGAGTAAATAGATGAGATAGTTTACCCCCAAAAAGTATACACGAAGAGAATTCTCCCTTCTATTGTAAATAACGCGTTCATAAGTTAGTCGAGATATCCATACAGCGGTGGGCTCAGGATGTCAACAAAAAGGAGTCTATCGGATCGATTCTCGAAACTACTTCATCGAAGTTCGGAACGTCGTGATGGCGAACCTCATAGCGAAACTAGCAGCGGCCTTTGCAATGTCTGCAGTACTATCGGGCTTAACGACGACGGGAGTGAGAGGGGAAATGTCTTCAGCCTTGGACTTCTAGGCGATATCAGAGAGCGACCTTCATGCCCCTTTTGCAAACTTGTTTTAGACTCGATGCAGGATGAGCGCATCACCCATATGCGGCCGATCGACCATTACAATACTCATGAGGTACGCGTATTTCGGCAGGGCCCGAAGGCATTTGCAATTCAGCCTTTACCTTCATACTCGAAAGTCCTCTTCGAATCGGAAGTAAAAGGCTTCGAAAGAGTAGTCTCTTCTAGCCAGATTGACTTTGAAATGGTTAAAGGCTGGCTCAAAACCTGCGAAGGCAACCATAAAAAGTGTGTACCGAATGCAGGACCGTTCAACATTGACCTCAGCTTTTTCCGATGTATAGATGTGGAAGACATGTGTATTGTGCCCGTGCCCATTACATCTCAATATGTCGCCCTCAGCTACAAATGGGGCGAATGCAAGCCATTTCTTCTTCTAAAGCCTAACAAAGACGATCTATTTGCCAAAGATGGCATTAAAAGAAACTGGGACTTGATTCCTAAAACCATTCGAGACAGCATCGACTTCGTACGCAGCGTGGATTGTCGGTACGTTTGGATCGACCAGTTGTGTCTAGTACAAGACGACGACAATGACCGAGGCACTGGCATCAATGCCATGGACTTGGTGTATGAGCAAGCGTACTTCACCATCGTAGCGGGAAGTGGCAGCGATGCCGACTCTGGATTGCCTGGTGTTAGAGAAGGAACTCGTTCATCAGTGCAGCAGGTCACTAGCGAGGTTCTACCTGGGGTGAATCTTGTCCTTCGCCACACAATGCTAGACATTGTCACTAAATCTGAATACCACCATCGAGGGTGGACGTAAGTTTTACCGCATGCATACATGGCGAGACGGAAACGTGACTAACGCCGAAATAGCTTCCAAGAATACTACCTCTCAAGGAGGAAGATTATTTTTATAGATAATACGATATACTTCAAGTGCCACGAAGAGTCCTGGCAAGAGCTCGAAGACGGGTTACCTGTTCGGTCAGACCCAACTACAGAGCGAGGCCAAGCACTGCAAAAGCTGAGCGGCGATGTATACCATCTCCTCGGGCAGCTGCTGAACAAGTATACGACGCGTGAGCTAAAAATGCCGACGGACTATGTCTTTGCTATGGCGGGTGTCTGCCGGCGAATAGCAGACTACGAGCAGTGTAGCCTCCTCTTCGGTATACCTGTTCCAGCCCTTGACTGGTTCCTTTTATTCTATTCGAGTAAGGATGGCCTCAAGCGACGGGATATGTTCCCGAGTTGGGCTTGGTCAGGATGGTATGGCCAAGTCTATTACAACTATGGATCCGGAAACGTAACAAAATGGGCGGCGGCGAGCACATGGATCACCTGGCATAAGAGAGAGCCCTCGGGCGAATTGGCAATGGTTTGGGATAAAGCGGACCGCCAGACTGCGAGAGTACATGAACTCTTCGGAGATTTATGCGATGTATCGCAGACCGAGCTTTCGAGAGAACCTGCGGGGGAACGGATCGATAAGAAATACACCATCCTGCAGTTTTGGACGATATCCGCGAACCTCGCACTTCGTAAGATTGGTCAAGAAGAGGGAGAGAAGGCGATGGGGTCTTGCGGGCTTTACTGGACGCCGACCACTTATGAACTGCTGGATAGGGATGGGATGAGCTGCGGTTTCGTCACGTTGGATGATCCAGCACTACCGAGTGAAACCCATGAAAACGCAGAGTTTATACTACTCTCCTTGTCGGCAGAGGGGTCCCAAGGCGCGGCCGGCTCGAATCCTGCAACCCAAGAAACCAATGCAGGAGGGCGTTTCTTCTGGGTGTTGATGATCGAGTGGGAGAAGGGCGTGGCCGAACGAAAGGGCATCGGAAAAATCCATCGAAATGCCCTCGCATCTACACTAGATCCCGGCGTTGCATGGAAAGAGATTGTGCTAGCTTGAGAAGAAATTGACACACGTAACATCGACATCAGAAGATACACTCGTAACGACTTACGCGTGACCATGACTACGTCAATGATCGAACCGCTCCTACAGTCCTATGCCGTACTTTATGTAGATCGCCACGTGGACGGGCCAGGCTCGACGATACCTACTAAAGTGCGCGTTAGTTTAAGTACTCACTTACAAAATATACTGATGTCATCGGCGTCGAGCATAGCCCCTGTCTATACTGAGTTTATACTGCGTACACTTAGTGCGGATATGATGTTGACTTCCAATGTTGACTTCTAATGTAGGCAATAATCCTGTCATCCTTTTGGGTCGGTTGACGGGACGGAAGAGGAAGTTGAGTCTGGAAGTGGGTGTTCTCGCAATGCCGGTAATTTGTTTTCACGCATGTTGTACATGGTTGCATATGACTCAGCGCTTATACAGTGGACACTTCCGCCACATCTTCAGCCACAAATGGTGCTTATTTTGGCACACCTGGACAGCGACTCCGCCACGTCTCGTTTTATGCATCCCGAGAATATTGAGTAATCATTCCTAACCCTTTTGAAATCAATCTTCCTACTAGTCTCGCCTTCTGCGGGTATAACTAAACGCGACACGGGCGACGTCAACGATCGAATCAGCCAAGACGTTCCTGCTTCACCCTTGTATCTATCTAGCTGCTTGCCTGTCTATCTATCTATCTACCCGTCTATTCGTCTATCTATCTATATATCTCAATGGCATCGGTTCGGTCTCATGTTTATTAGCCTCAACAAGCGTGTGGTCTGAGTGCAAGCCACCTGGGATTGAGACACATCCCTCAGTAATTGCGTCGCCAGCTTCTATGGTATTAGCGATAATGTTGTTTTACCGTAACGCCTTTATCAACAATGAGCAAGTCAAACTCGAGTGAGCCCGAAGGGAGTCGCAGCATCTTACATTTACCGCCCTCAAATCCGCAATTGATAACCAAAATCCCCAACATCTTACCCCATGAGCGTGTTTTTCCGGTCCAGATAGGCTCTGAGCTGTTTAAACTCTCCGGGGCTTCTCTTTCATCAGACGGTATGTAACACTAGCCAATCCATTGCTTATGCCTTATTGTCTTATATGCGCTCTATCTCCGGTGATCTCATACCACTGTGGGAGCAGCTAGGAGCCTCGGCATCCGATCTCGGGACCCTCCTTATGCTGAAACTGGGTCGCTAACTGGACTGCATAGCACCTTCGTACTTTTCACAGTACTTCTTGTGCCAAATCAAGAGAGCTGAGGAATCTGGCGAAGACTTATCAACTGGTATCCGGACACTTTACATTGACCGGGATCCAACCACCTTTCGAGATATTGCTCTCCATCTACAGGGATATCATGTTACCCCCCGTGATGGCACGCACTTCGTGCGTCTCTTTGCAGATGCGCAGTTCTACACTTTACCTAAACTGATGTCTCGGCTCTATGAAGAGTCGATATTCATTTCTATAGGGCATCGCGAGTTCCAGATTCCTCGTGATATGTTCACCGGACCCGGTAACACGCCTAACTTCTTCTCCCTCGGCTTTGGTCTTTTCTTCTCGTCACCGAAAGACCTATATCCTGGTCTAGATCGTAGTGATTTGATTAGGCCACCCTCTATTATGCCCCCATCGGTTCCGAATCGTTCAGCCGATACCTTTGCTGAACTCGTGCAGGTTCTGCGCGGTTACCCCATCCATATCCGCGATGAGGAGCATAGAGCCTCACTTCTCCAAGATTGCCGTTATTTCAATTTCAAGGCTCTCGAGCAGAAGCTTCTCCCTCACCACATCAGTTACAACCAGGCACGAAGGAAACATGAGATCTTGATGCGGGTCGAGGACATCTTTAAATCGGGTATTTCAGTAGCGAGCGATATCTCGGGGGATTTTGGGCCCAGTTTAGGAGGGTTGTCATCGGGATGGGTCAACTACATGAGACCCTACGAGGACGATAAGCAGCGAGAACTTGTGCTCGAAATCGGAGGGGAAGCCACCAAATTGCACCTAAACATCATGCGTGCAGAATTTTTTGGGCAGATTAAAACCAGAATTGCAAGGTTATTCGAGGTCATTGCGGCAAAATTAAATCTCCCTACGACGCAACCTCTAGGCTTGTTAATGGCTTCAGGAGGAGCTGATAGCCAACCGCCCACTCCAGGAAACACCGCCCTAAGTGAAGACCTGGTTCGCATATCGCTCGACCCCGAAGCCCATATTACACTTGACGGTAAACCTTATATAGGTGAGACGGACATTGAGGAGCTAACCACTGTAATGTCCACGTCTCCGTCTATCGGCATGGGCGGGGAGCAGGAGTCCCCAGTATCGAGTATGGCCCCATCTCTCGGGCCATCACGGAAGAGAAGACGGGTAGATACATCAGGCCAGGCCACCGAGGACTGGGTTGTCCGGACAGGACAATGGAGACTACGCATACAGAGCTCAAGAAGTGGGAAGAGCCCAGTCGAATGTGTGCTTGTCGCAGTCAAAATCGATGCTTATAGTGCAGAACAATCCCGCAATGCCCAGCGGGGATTTTTAATGGGCTGACGCCAGTGCGAAGAGAAACAGACGAAAATTACTCATTACGATGCAACCTTGAGTGTTAATATTCTGTAAGTATATTTAACCATTAACTCTATATGGGTATGGTTGGATCAAATCATGTATATCATTTCAACATAATATATTATCGTCTCATTTATAAGCTGTAGCTAAGTCTCATTAGCAGATAAAACCAAATACCAATACCTGGTCATACTAATAGATGATGTTCCATGGCTGGCCAGGATGTACATACTTTTCCGTGTTGGGTGTTCTAACCTAGATATTAGAGCTTCGTAGCACAGACTAGAAAGAATTGGAGTTCACTATATCCTTAGGCTTTGTGACATGTAATGCGACCATGCGCAGTAACGTTGGTGACTTATACTACCTTCCAAATACATCTCAGCGCCTACCTCTTATATTCGTAGGGCTATTGAAGATTCGTACCCCAACTATTCTTGAACGCTTTCCCCTCAGGTCCTATGTCACTACGGCGTCGTATCCCACCCCGTACCGGATTAATACCCAAATGGTACCATCTACGACTCGAGGTATGTTGCCATAGGCACGTTCGTGTGCATGCCTAAAGAGAGTGAGGCAATGATGCAATGCATTGCCGCGAAGGACGTCAAGGCTCACACGAATCCTTTTCAGAGCCTGGGGAGCGGGATGAGGCGGGGCAAGGCGGTCATCATTATCGATCCTGAGCAGATCGAGGCGTAGAGGAGGATTGGGGCGGGGTTCTGAGTATGATGTAAGATGCTACTATGGTGAACTATGCTATCTAGAGGATGCATTGATGCTGTTTGTATAGGTTGCGGTAGGTTTGAGTCTTGGGTTTTCTATTTTCTCGACATGAAACTGGGTTGCCTGTCTACCACACATCCGATCCTTTTCATTGCTTCCTATTATTATCTTTTAGAGGTGAACTGATTCATTTATGATCTAATTTATGATCGCTGATGCTTTTAATCATGTATGGTAGCACTCTACTTCATATGGTTTGCAAGCCAACAACTACTCGACCAGCAACTGGTGACTAGCTACCTTAGTCTGCAAGATGTTTATCTTAGGCTGTTCTACTCGGTTGTTAAACTTCAAACATGATTGTTCGCATCCTACCTATTTTTGTAGTCAAAATAGTGCCAAGATAGTTGAAACCGGATCGTAGGAGCGAAGTGACACATAGCTAATTGGCAATTATCGAAGCATAATAAGACTTTCTACCGACAATGTTGCTTAGCGCTCTACCGCGCGTGTAACATGCTAAGGAGCCGACAGCACTTAACCGTCCAATCCAGCGAGGCCGAAAAGTATTACGCATTACAGGTACCAAGAGTATTTACTAACTTCCTTTCGGGACACCGGCAACTCCGAAATCGAGCGGGCCACTAGACTAGTTGCTGGTCTGGGCACCCCGATGTCATCAGTCACCTCAAACTGCTTGGAATCATGTGTATGTAAACAGCACTCTGTGCTAGTATCCATTGTATACCTCGGTAGATGGAAGCCCCTTGCGCCCATTATACTACGTTACTGCGAAGAGGTGGCACAGCAGCTACCGCATGTATATTTTGTCCGTTGTCGTTGTAATTACCCTCCACTCTAACTAGTGTTTTGGTAAGACGTTATCCAGAGTACGTGGGTATGTAACTTGCTCAGGGCTCTTCATCCCGACTAACATGGTAACATTCAATCACGGAAGAGAAAATAGAGCTAGGGATCTTAAATGTCTGTGCCGTCGACAAGGTTGCAAATTAAGCGCGACGATATGTTTGCTTTTACACGTGAGCTGAAGTTTGAAACTGTGCTCTGCCACACACTCCTTAATACGTCGGTTCATATGAGCTGAGCTGCCATCATGCGACCTCATATAGTGTACAGTAAAGTAGACAGGGTTTTCATGGCTTTCAATGCAAACGGCTTAAACTACGATAATACCTATTACACATAGCAAACTAATTATTAGGTAATTTCTTAGGACACAGATATTCCACTTTAACGCGAACATGATCTAGGGTAGGATGCCATAGTTATGTGTGTTTTGCATAGACAACTGTAGCATATAATGACATTTTTTAGATTGGCGTGTTCATAAGTAATACGAGTCAAGTGCCAAGACCCGTGTTGACGATCTTGGTATCTCGACGGAAGCTAGTGGTAGCACGCGAGGAGGTGCGAGTGGATAGTTAGATAATAAGTACTGTATAGCGTCAAGTGCAAGCTGCTGATCAACGGGGGGTCACTACACTAATATCTGCCGGAGAGCTACCACACTACCTAGTATCATGGCTCCTTTGAACGACAAAAACACTCAAGCGGATGTAGGAAACAGAGAGTTACGGATGTATCTAGGGTCGAATTGTAGGACTTGCCAAGGCTGATTACCCTTTGACAACTCTAGCCTCTCGTGGTAGGTAGGATGTGGGCGAGCCAAGCTGTTTGACTTTGAGCCTTCCTGATATGGCTACTCATAGTATGTTCACATAGCCTCGCGGTCCATCGAAGCTGTGTCTATCATCATTCCCTTTCTCTTGGCTCTTGGCAGTCCAACACCGGACCATGCTACTATATTTGGCGATATTTGAGTTGCACTCTGCTATGGTTCTGCAAAAGTCCATGCATATATGTCACAGCTTGAGCTAAGAACTGGTCTCGCCGCCTCGCCATAATCATATATAAGACGGATCTGGCGTGCCTAGATTGACCACTCATGGGGACCTACGCCCAGTCCTGCCGTGCTCTCACATTAGCGATACAACATTCAAGATGAGGTCAACAATACTTTATAACCTCCTAGGCGCTTCATTGTTGGCTGATGCCCATCCGACTGCTAGGCCTGGCAATAGTGTCCATCGACGAGCTGTTGATTTGAAATCGTTCCGGATGAACACGAACTCTCAATACATCAACCACAAATCCTCTAAGGCTGATCAATCACTGAAACTCCTGAAACGTGGGACCTACGTCGAGACTGCTACTGAACTTGTCAAACAAGTCGTCCCTAACGCTGAATTCCGACTCAAGAATGATCACTATGTCGGAACTAACGGGATTGCGCACGTCTATTTCCGTCAGACAGTGAATGGCCTTGATGTTGGCAATGCTAATTTCAATGTCAACGTCAGCAGTCCCTATATATAATGTTGCTCTGTTTTACAATTGCTAACCCAGTATAGATCGGTCCTGATGGTAATATTCTATCCTACGGACACTCGTTCTATACCGGCGAGGTGCCGAACGAGAACCCTCTCCAGAAACGAGCGTATTCTAGCCCTGTTGAGGCCCTTTCAGGAGCCATGGCGGCACTAGGACTACCAATGTCCGCCACTGCTGTGATTGTTGAGCCGCTAGAGGACCTTGAAGCATTTGTTCTCAAGGGTACCTCCGGTGCCGTCAGCGACCCGACTGCTCGCCTGAACTACCTGATCAAGTCGGATGGGGAGCTCGCTTTGACGTGGAAGGTAGAGACGAACCTTCATACCCACTGGCTTCACTCTTATATGGACGCTCTCCAGGGTGGAGAAATCTATGGCGTGATAGACTGGGTATGGTCCGCTACTTATAAGGTCTTGTAAGTACTGTGGAACACGAGTCTTGTTATGATTATTTAGTACACAATACTAACATGTAAGCAAGTCCGTGGAGCGTAGACGACCCGACAAGTGGGAAGCGTGAGGCCGTTACGGACCCGTGGGACCTAGATGCTTCTAAATTTACTTGGCACTCGGACGGCGAGAATAACTATACTACCACCCAAGGCAATAACGCTGTTGCAGTGCAGGACTACTCCGGGGAAACTACCCAGCTATACCAGCCAAACAGTCCTAAACTCGACTTTGAGTACAATCTTCACCTCAATGAGAGCGACCCCAACGCATATAGGGATGCATCTCTCACACAGCTGTTCTACACGGCCAACTTTTATCATGACGTCCTCTATGAGCTAGGATTCAATGAAGAAGCTGGTAATTTCCAAGCCAACAATAATGGCAAAGGCGGCAAGGATAACGATTTCGTCATTCTGTCTGCCCAGGACACCTACACGACTGATAACGCTCTCGTGAGTATAAAGTCTTTATTCCAAGCCATAACTATGTGATAGAAGTTTCTATTCGAAACGCACTCGTTGATCACACTCAAAATGACAAGAGCTAACTCTGAATATCGTAGTTCATTCCTCCACCCGACGGACAGAACGGTATTATGCTGGTAAGTACAATTCCAAGAACTCAGCACATAGTTCCGCATCTTCGTCTCGTTTGGAACAGTGTTTGCTAATCGCTGTACACAGATGCTTCTTTGGACCCAGTCCAACCCTCGAAGGGACTGCACCTTTGAGAAAGACGTTGTCGTTCACGAGTATACTCACGGCTGTAAGTCTCCCCCACTGTAGAAAAGCGAATCCTTGTGCTAAGTGTCCGTTATAGTATCCACGCGCCTGACCGGCGGCCCCGACAACTCGGATTGTCTGGACTCGATCGAAGCTGCTGGCATGGGCGAGGGCTGGAGCGACTTCTACGCCATCGCCAACGCGCTCAAGGACGAGTGGACGAGAGACACCAATGTACCTCTCGGCGCCTGGGTCTACAACAACCCGGACGGGCTCCGCAGCGTGCCGTACACCACCAACATGACCGCGAACCCCAACACCTACGCCACGCTGAACAACCTCAACGAGGAGCACGACATCGGCGAGACCTGGACTACCATCCTCTGGGAGGTGCTGTGGAATCTGGTCGACAAGCATGGTCGGAACGCTGGGCCTAAGCCGGTCTTCGAGAACGGCATCCCTAACGACGGGAACTTCCTAACACAGAAAATCGTAATGGACGGAATGGCCCTGTAAGTACCTGCTCATTGACCACTCATCGCCGAGGAGAAATATGTACTGATGAGGTGTCTTATAGTCAACCTTGCAATCCAAACTTCGTCTCGGCCCGTGACGCCATCATCGATGCCGACGAGGCGCTTACGGGCGGCGACAACGCCTGCGAGCTTTGGACTGCTTTTGCGAAGCGCGGTCTTGGCGAGGGTGCCAAATATGACTCCAAAATGAGGACGATCAGTTTCGATGTCCCGGACGGAGTTTGCTAGATGTGTTATGAGTTATGTGTACGAGGGTGGGCTGCTTTATCTAGGGAAAAATATTAACTTTAATAAATTCTTATTTTCATGAATATATTGTAAGAAGTTAGAAGATGTCACAGATTCATCGTTCCTATCAAGTCGAAGCTCGGCCTTTCAAATTCCTTGTCGATAGTTTAGTGCGACTCGCGTCCTCGTAGGCTATCTCTTGGACACCTAGATATCCTAAGTGTTATACAGTCCCGACCTAAATACTCGTGATTTCTTCAAGGACATTTTCATGATGTCTCATAGTATTTGCCTGATGATAGCATACATTTTCACGCTACGACGGTTCTTTCCTCTAACTCACAGCTTCCGAGTCTTGTCGTGGTCGTTCAGTTTCGTGGCGTTCTCGCAAACGTAGTCTACCGAGAGCGTTGAGTTCAGCCCTCGCTTGATCACGAGCTATCCTTTCTCTACCGGTTCTTAGCGCAAACCTAAAGATTGCAACTAAGCCCCTATCTTCCTACATCGACAAATAGGCGAGATCTGAGAGCCCCAAACTAGAAAAATGGCTCTCTCGTTAAGCTCGGATATTTCGTCCTTCAGCCCCAATAGGTCATGCCGGATGACGAGTACATACAGCCCAAAGCGGGGACTAGGCGCTCCCTGGTACTTGAAAAGAAATATTCCATGCTGTCAATGAGGGTATCTCAAATGGAACGCATATCGTTACCCTGTCTTGTTGACATTGGGGCTGTTGTCGGTGCTGGGAAAGGTAAGGATACTCCTATTCACGCATCGGCCTGTAATGAGTAGACTTGGTATGTTAAGATTGTTGTTGCAAGGACGCTAGGAGTCGCATGAGGGTCAATCTCGAGAGAATGAGACGCGACAGCATGGACGTTGCAATGTCCAATAGAAAATTTCCGTTCTCCAACGGTTGCTCTCCCGCGCGACCAATCTTCGCGTAAAACAAGAATCAAGATCGTCGTCTTAGCTGCTCTTATATGATGCTAATTAGCCCCGAGAGCTATAGTGCTCGCCCTGGAATATATCTACTGCGTATGCATAGACAGACATGTTGTGGAGATCGGGATCTGCTGAACCACAAATTCGTCGAAATTCTGAGATGGTGCATGCAGCACTTCACTTTTCTCTTGTTCTTCTTCTTGGGTCAGAGAGCTGGGAAGGGATGCCGGCAAAGCTGTTCATGTGAGCACATGCGCCATTGCGGACCCTAAGCTACCTAACGGCTGGGACGGCTAGTTTAGGTAGCTAGTCTGTAGGATAAAAGGGGCCCGGTAGTGTGAGATCTGGCTAAGAGTATCCAAGATATTGGTAACGAAGCTCTTTGTAGAGGGAGAGTAGAGAGATCTGGTGGCATGATGATAGATCCACTAGGCCCGGATTTATACTTGCCGTGAATTGGCGATGCTAGCACTCGAGATACCTATACGCAGTACATAAGGTCATAGTTGTAAGTAAGTGGCTTGATCGTGCTCTGACCTAGCGCGTCTTCACACTATTATGGAGACAATTGCCATTGCGCTCGCTCTAAGCCAAGCCCAAGAGCGGTCATGCGTGTGGAGGTGGAGTGAGAAGAGTGAAAAAGGTGCGCTTGAAAAGAAAACGACTAGTCGTCTCATTACCAGACTCGAAGCTGTTGCTTTTCATGTCTCGGCCATTATATCCCGAGACACTGTCGCCGATGACCGAAACTACTGCGGATCATTGGTATCACATGATGGAAATCTGTATTGCGAATGCTTTCAACACAGTTAAGTATTGTAAGCTTGTTGGTGGTTGTATTCTGGGCCTATCAACATGCTATACTTGTCCAGGCTAATAACGCCCTTGGGCGAAGTACCTCTGTGCACACAGGTCCTAGTCTAGATAGCGTAGTTACCCAAAGGGATCGTGCGCAGTGGATAATATTAGGTACGGATATACTACTACAGAAAATCAACTTTTACTTATATGTTTATTTATTTTGTAAAACTTCATATAATTTAGTGATGACGTCCGCTATAAAAGCAGAGTTGGTGATGCAATTCCATCGTGTGCGACGTCCCACGTTCTATAAGCGGCATGCGACAGGAATACCCAGAAATAGGATGGATGCAATCGAGGGGATATACGTGCATGTACATGATATGCGCCAACCTTCGGCTGATTCCAATGGGAACTGGGCGGCACACAAGCACACTACCTTAGGTATGTATCTACCTAGAGTCTATCTAGGGATGATGTTAGATATTGCAGTGTACATAATACAGAATACACTTTACATTAGGTATTCCGTATGGCAAGCCCTTTCGTTCTACCTACTTGATGCTGCACAGTGACGGCAAACTTGGCCGTGACCAAAAACCCTGCTTACATAGCTCTAGGTAGCCTACATACATACAAGCATGCTGCATCCTGAATTAGTGAGTGCTACATAAGTCTAGATAAGTGGCAGGGAGAGGCGAGACCATAACATGATTAACATGATTGATTGGTGTTGCATGTCGCATGCTACCCAGGCATGCCTGCTTGTTATATTATGAGGAGATAGTTAGTGTATGCGACGCGACAAACTGAGCACGGCATGAGCCGCGAAGGCAACTCTGATGGCTGTCACACCCTTCGCGCCAACTGGTCACGGCCATTCCGCGTAAAGATGGAATAGGCATGCCTTGAAGGATGGAGGCGGTGAGATCATGGGTTGTATTCGGTGGTGGAGGATTTGGCCTGCCATGCCATGCCATGCCATCCATACCTGAATACTTCCTAGTGCAGAGCACCCATCTACCTGGTATCGACCGAAGTGTGAGTCGTTCGTAGACCGGATATTCATGCATCGAGAAACCCCTCGAGGATTGGATTAGTTAGACCCCGCGTTGATGACAATTTGAGCCCCGAATGGCGATTGCAATCATGCAACCTCACTTGTAATCATGGCAGATCTCGGCGACATTGTGTTATGTTATGTAGGCTGGTATTAGTAAGTACAAGAGCTGTTGCGACAGGACCCCTCTTCTCCTGGAATGGGCTAGAGAGGGCCAGCATTGACGCGACTGGAATTGACTTCCGTCCGATAGCTATGTACCTTAACTCAGTTTAGGATAGTACCGACTGACAGTAGATAGACGCAATACGATACCTTGCTATTGCTATCACCTCTATGCACATATGCAGGCAAGCTAATGCACATATGTCTGTATTTGTGGGGCAGAGACTAGGACTTGTATGTAATGCATGTTAGAAATGTCGAGCTGTCAACGTATAGTAGAACTCAATTTCTGGTAAATAACACGGATGTGACTGTTATTTCATTAGGAATTCGATTGTATTCTGAATCGAGAGCCATTAGATGTAAGTGACGGAACCACAGCAAACAAGGTATTCAAGGGAAATTAAGAGAGGCTGTTTGGAGACTTATCTACCACTGGCTGTTTGGTGTAAGACGTATGTAAGTATATAGCGTACCTACATGTAGGTACCTACTCTGCGATAATTAACAACAATTAACATATTGTTGTATTTTCTGTATAGGAATAGACATATACATACCTATAGTATACGTTCTTATGCCGTATGACACGATGCGATACCTACAGTACCGCCACCCACGCCTGTTTGATTGCTAAGGAAAGTGATGGAACCAAGCACATGGCATTCTGATGCACGATTTGCGCCGGGATATCTTGATATGACGTTAGTCAGGCACCAGGTTGCCGGTTGCCTCTGTGTTATACTACTGTATGTTGGCTTGTGCTTTGCTATTAATATTCCCCTGACATCATTCGTTCGTACTGCTGAGACATACAATAAAAACCGGTAGGTATGAGTAAACTACGCAGGACCGTCCCTAGATACGGCTTGATAAAGGGATCCTGGACCTTTATCACCCTTGATTGTACATAGATTGACAGGTCAGGTCATTTATCGATGAGGAATACCTACCTACTGTAGTATTCGGTCTCACGTTAGCTGCTTACCATTGCAAAATACACGTCCTATCTTTAACACGTACTGCGTAAGACTCTTCCTGCCATTCTTACAGTAGAGGATTATAGCCGCAATGGGAAAAACTGTTCTTCCCAGCCGGTATATTACTTCGCTATCGTGAGATCGATCGACGAGGTTTAAAAGGGGTCGGCCGGTCTTTTGATCGAGAACACACTGATACGTACCCATTTACATATATCAACAAAACAACAGAACTGATTTCAGAACCCATTGACATGCGTACGGATATTATGTATACCACCCAGGGCTAGGTAGGCATTACCCTTCAAACGGCTTTCATGTGTGTTGAACGAAGGCAGAGATTAGCTACTTTGGGAGGTACTACCTAGATACCCACCTTGGTGTACAGTACATGCCTATAGTAGATAGCTATATGGGTACAAGTGCTGGAGTTAACCCCTGTTCTCCGGGCTAGGGCGGTGCTCCGGGTATCCTGGGAACCCTGTCTATCTGCGCAAGAGCGGGCACCAGATCCCTCCCAATGCAGTCTACAGTTCTTGCCCAATCAGCATTACCCATGTTATTGCCTAGCACTCTCCCAGCCATTGACTTTCTACAGGCCTAGAGCGCAGTTGGGTAAGTGTACCCCCCTAAACTGGCCCTGCCCCCAAACAGGTCAGAAGTAACATGGCTCGCACCCAAGAACGTGTGATACCATCACCGCAAGCTCGAGGTACCTGTGTTATTAGCAGAGGGAGGTAGAGTACCTACTGTACGCACATGGACTGCTGTGATCAAGCTGCCTGCCCCCAATCCCGTTGTCCCAGGCTCCCTACCCCAGCAAACCTTTATTTCCCATCGTCTATCACGGGTTGACACACTCTCTTCCACTCGACGCGGTCATTAGGAGTCGGACAAACAGCCAGGCCTCACCTCTGCTTTTTTGCCATTTCGGGCAGTCGATATATAGACCACCAGCTGGAGGAAATATCACTTCTTCACTGCGCCTTTCGGTAGCGCGCATGGTGCCACAACGTACTTGCGCCTGGTTCTTGATGACTGCAATCAACCTCGCGGCCTTTCGACTTTCTCTACAGAATATCGGGTTTCTTTTCCACACGCCGTAAGCTCGTTGCCTGGTAATTGGGTTCATTCCGTGCCTTCAATGTATTATTCAGTTATTCGCCAATTCAGTAGGCTTCGTTCTGCCGTGCTGTAGAAACATGGAGGCCAACCCACCCGGATTGCACCCGCCACTTCCTATACGATCGAACCAAAGCCTCCACGAGAGCCCCAAGAGAAATGCGGCGGCGAGGAACCAGAAGCTGCGGAGAGTGCTAGGGGAGGAGGTGAGAACAAGGCGATCACCTCCATTAGGCGGGGTCGCCGACAGGACTCAGCCTGGAGCGCGCACATCTCCTATTACTAGCCCTAGACCTCTACTCCAAGCGAGCGAGCGTCGATTAGCAGAGCAGGGCCGAAGCAATATTAATAAGAGTCCCGAGGGCGACAAATGGAGCCCCTCTGTTGATGGAGGCGCTGGTGGCCGTGAGGGAAGGCATTTTACCGTTGCCAATGTGGGCAGCAACGGCCAGATATTTCTGAGGTGCGTTGCAATAGACTTATCCGTTGTGGTGGGTGGACTGGTTGTGGCGCTGAAGAATTTGAAAATTTGGGATGAGCATACGTCGCGCAACAGGTGCTAATGATCTCAATGCAGGCCTGCCATTCGCCCTGATAATCAGAGATATCCCCAACCTCCGGTCGTGTTCCCAATCACCCCACCAAGCACAGCGGGCTTGGAAGCCCTCACTCCTCGGAAAACACGACAGGTGGAGATTGGCGGATCGAGCAGTAGCCAGTGGACCCCAGCACTCATGACGGATCCTCCTTCGCCGAATGGGATACCAAAAAGTGCCTATTTCGATTTCAGATCGCCTGCTACTCGGCATCGTCGAGCTGTGTCGGACTCAACCATGCAGGATGTGACTACTGGACCAGAAGCAACAGACGCGGGTGTTTTCAAGGTCGTGATATCGAAGCCACAAAACGAGGCAAAGTCACAAACGGTCGAGGACTTACATTCAGGAACCGGGCCCTTTCTCCAAGTCGCTATCCCATCCTGGAAACTGGGCACTCCAAGGTTTACGCTAAGAGGAACACCGCTAATACGGGGGTCTTCATACGCGCCTACCGAGGACATGAGGCTCAGCCATACCTCTTTTCTTAAGCCTTCATCTACGGCGAAAACTATTAACTCATCCCAGGCAGATACATTCAGCTCGCGCATGGCAAGTCTGCGTTCGTCTAAGTCTCAGTACCCTCCAGCCGCCTGGCTTATCACAGCTGAGGATAGTCCATCTTCTCCGATGGCAAAGTCCACGCGCCCAGCTTTTATGCCTGCAAACTTGGTCATTGAGCCCTCCATGTTTGACGCCCTAACTTTCAAGCCGGCGTGTGACGATAGGTCGATTGTGCGCTACTCACCAACCAACAGGGCTGTCACAGCCGCTACTCCGCCACGGCTCGTTGCTGAGATCACATCACCTAGCTTCCTTGACTATGATCTCATATCCGACTTCTTCCTCACATTCCGCTCGTTTCTCAACACTACAGACCTTCTCCATCTGCTAATGGCCCGGCTTCGATGGGCTCTATGCCAGGACGACGAGTCGGGTATGATCGTGAAAGTCAGAACCTTCGTAGCGATACGCCATTGGATTTTAAATTACTTCGTAGATGACTTCGTTGTAGATCATCACCTTCGTGTCGATTTCTGCGATCTTCTAAACGACTTTACAGATGAACTGCCTACTTCACAACCTAACCCAAAGGTTCCCTTTAAGATTGTGGGCGAATTGAAGAAATGCTGGAGGCGAGTATGTGTACAGTACTGGGATGGGCCCGAATTCGACGCGGAACTTGGGCCTGATGTTGCCATTACACCTGGTGGGATAGCCGGCCACCGTGATCCAAGCCTAACGCCCAGCTTTTGGGAAACAGAGTCTTCCGAAGCGCCGCAGATTAATGACGGTTCTATGCAACCTGTAGGTCCCCGTCAAATAACAATACCCCTAGCGGATGTAGCTAAAGCTAGCCAGGTGGATTCTTCACCGCGGAATAAGGTACGGCCTAGCACACCTGAGGAGGGAACTATTCACTTAACCCGGCAGCCCACATCACCGATGAGTATAGCGAGCCTCGATGTTGTCTCGTGCTCCTTTCCCACTAAGGCGTTACGGCTAGGCGACCCAAACATGAGTATGCATCTTGGAGCACATCCTGCAGACCCTAGCTCGATCTACACCAGCACGGATCCTATTGCTTCTACGCCTGCTTTAATGGCCAAACGTATGCGGCCACACACTTCTCACCGGCGTAATAACAGTCTTACCGACTCGTTGAGAGAACACGGCACCATCACAGAAAAAGTCTTATACAAGAACGCCGAATTTCTGCTCACACTCCCATATGCTGGTAGCCTCGTTCGCGGGAACCTTCTACCTCCTAGTCAACCGTTTGTTGGCCTGGATAGTACGGTTAGTAAAGGGGCTAGTCGGCAGACGACCGTCTTCGAGCCACAACCAACCGTTGGTTCAAAAAGAAAGCCTTCCGCTTCGGCCATGTCAGGTCCGGGTATGCGGAAGCTGCTTGGGAGTGTGCGGAGAGCCCTTAGCACCAGAGGCCTCGGTATCTCGCATCCACCAGGTACCTTTATTGACCTTGCGCCCATCGGTCCTCGGGGAGTGACGACGAATAGACTTCCAGGTACCCCTGTTGTACCACAAGCGCGCTATTCGCCTCGTAATGGTATTAGACCACCTTTCAGAATTGACACGTTAGGAGCTCAAATCGCGGAAGATTTCAATCAAGCTGTTCGTGAGGATACGGCTGAGACCAAGTCCGCAAGTTCGGCCAATAGAAGCCTCGCAGAGAAAGTAGCTGAAAATGTCGAGTACAGTGCTGCTCATCTGGACTCTTCGTTTGATCTTCGGCCACGGAGCGATGCTGCTATTACCACAGGTAGCAAGTCGATCGTTATCGTCGATGGAACTGCGCCTTCCGAGCAGTTCGTCATGACAGGGGCCTTGCCCCCATTCAACCCATCGGTTGAAACATTCGCTGACAGCATGATCCGGCTACATAACAGGAATCCGACACCACCTATGACCCCTCCTAGTGATGAAATCCGCGGAAATACTCCTAGGCGGTCATCCTATATTCTTGGCCAACATGTCTACGGGACCTCCTTGAGCATGAATCCTTTGCCACCCCTGGATACGACTAGAACCATAATCGAGGATATGAGCGATAAGGATGTATCTGGAAGCAATATGGACAAAGCAGCCAAGCTCCCTGTCAGCTTCATCGGCCAATCAGTTAGTAAGCCGCCGTCAGCCTTTTTCAACCGCCATAGGAGACAACAATCCAGCCGTAGCCACAGGTCCCGAGGTTCCCTCTCCCAGCGCCGCTGGGCGTCATTCCACAGCGGCCTAGCAGCGCAGTCAACGGTTAAAAGCTTTGATGCAACGACTTTCTCAGGGACCTCAATAAAATCTGAAATCATGCCACCACCCTTGAGGATGTTACGAAGAAAACCGGGAGGGGATCTAAGGGGCGCGGCGAATACTGTCCAACATGAGCCTTTGCCGCTTCGCAGATCACACTCTATCGGCTCGCTAACAGTGTATTCCGACTCGTTGCATAGCTCTTACATTCGAAGTCCCATTCGGGATTCCGACGGGTTCGTCGATGTCGTAAGTAGCGATTATTCCCAGCACCGGGGTGAAGCGTTTTCCTTGGGAGCTCTAGCTGAGCAAGGTACGAAACGACCGCTCTCCCTCTTCAGCACACATTCATCAAAGCCAGCTATGCGGCCATCATTTGAGGCTGAAGCTCAGAAATTAGCACAAATTCCCGATGATGTGGATGATGATGGAGGCGTCGAATCGGCATTACTTAAATTGGAAGGCAAGTACGAAAGAAGGGCAGCTAAGCTCTCGATGGAACCTCTCAGGGTACTAATTAAAGACAAACGGAACCTAAGTACTGGGTCCTTGCCATTAGCGGGGGTTGGCCAAGTCGAAGAGGAGAAGAAGAAGCATCGTCATCTACATATCGCAGAGGATGAGGTGCCAGAGATATCACCAATTGGCGAGGAATCTGTTGCGGATAACTTTACGCAAAGTCATATTCCACGTCATTCCGAGATCAGCTCCTTCCTGTCGGAGGATTCACTAGAAACCTACAACTCAGTGCCACTTCTCGACAGAGGATTTACGGACGAAGATCGCAGTAAAACAGATACGCTTGAATGGACAAATCATTCTATCCTCGAGGGACCTGATACTCCTGTAGACGAATCGGAGGCTCCAGTTTCAATATCCCCCCAAGATCCTTCATTTGAGTTCATCAATAGGACGGATAGCTTGGAGGGAGCCACGGGGCTTGCCCTCGGAGTCAATCTCGGTGAAGGCCATTCTTTTTTGAACGTAGAAAGCGACAATGACTCGGAGCTTTCGTCTGAGTTATCTGCTGAGATAATTGACGAGAGTAACTATATGCCTCGACCTCTCTCATCGAACCAAGTTGAAGCACATGACCTGCCACCATACACACGTCAAACCTCCGAGCTGAACTCATATCTGGATGATGAAGGATCCTCTATCAAGATGACGCTGGTGCAAGCTCTCCAGATGTCACCAGAGTTGGTACACACCCCGGAGCTTCACGAACATCAACTTTGGTCCCAGAAACCACTGCCACCAACCCCCGACACCACACCAACTACTGCCATGTACCATCAAGCTCTAGGGTCACCGTTAGGTTCCGCTAGTTCGCCCAAAGCTCCTAACAACTCAAACAAGTTGCTAGAAGAACTAACCGACCAGGCGCCTATACATCTTCCCTTCATTCTAGCATTCGACTCGGAAATCCTTGCACAGCAATTCACCCTGATTGAAAAAGATGCGCTAAATGAAGTAGACTGGAAGGAGCTTATCGAGATGAAGTGGAAGGACTCTCACAATGACTCACGATCCTGGGTCGATTTCCTCCGTAATACTGATGCTCGGGGCGTAGAGGTTGTCATTGCGCGATTTAATATCGTGGTTAAGTGGGCTATTTCCGAGATTGTGCTGACACAAGAGCTCGAGGAACGAGCTCGTTGCGTCATTAAACTCCTTCATATTGCGGCTCATTGCAGGGAATACCGCAATTTCGCAACTATGAGCCAAATCACGTTTGCTCTAACGTCGAACGAAGTTGGACGACTTTCAAAAACATGGGCCATGGTCCCCCCAAGCGATATGAAAACCATGAGGGATCTCGAAGCACTAGTTTCGCCAACGAGAAACTTTTACAACCTCCGAGCAGAGATGGAAGCCGGTGGTAGCGAAGCCAATACTGTCTGTATCCCTTTCATCGGTATATACACTCACGACCTGCTCTTGAACTCTCAACGAGCATCCGAAATTGCAAGTTCGCCGACGAACCCCCCGCTGGTTAACTTTGAGCGCTGCCGGACTACCGCTTCCATTGTCAAGACTTTACTCCGCTTGCTAGAAGCCAGCACACACTACGAATTCCAGCCTATTGAAGGTATAACTGAGCGCTGTCTATGGATGGGTGCGCTCAGCGATCAGGACATTCGAAAGAGATTCGAAAGTCTAGAGTAAACACGCCACCCACAGGCATTGAAGTCTCAGCAAAGCCCAAAAATTAATATGTCGGAACCACGCCGATATTCCAATTGTATAACATGTACTCATGATGGAGTCTCCCACGTTCGCACTCTGTATCTCATTACAGCCATTTCATTCTAGACGGCGTCTCACAGGGGCAGAAGATAACCAGCCGCCTATTTAGGCAGGCTTATCACATGATGATTTTGATACCCTATGATACCACGAGGAACATGTCAGAGAATCCCTTTTTTTTTTTTTTCCCTAAGCACCTAGCATATCAATCTTTTCAAGGGGAGCTCTTTTACTTGTCATTTATTCTATTGTCCCTAATTTCTTTGTCTATTCCCCCGCCCTGCCAGAGTGTTCGGCGGCTATGGGCCACGTCCTGGCATAGCAAGTAAGCAAGCATGGAGGTAAAAGAAGTCAATTTACACATTTCGCGGGGTGTTCTGCAGTCAAATTTCTTCTGTTCGACTTTATACCACGAATGATGCATTGGAAGGGGAGTTGGGAGCATAGCTGGGCGGGTCTCGCTCCTATATCCAGGACAAGAGTTGTAAGCAGACAGGCGTCAGCCTCGAAGTCTATTTGAACTTGATGGCAATGCTGTGGACTAGCTTTGTATTTAGCTGCAATGAAGAAGCATGTGCTTTATGCTCGACCCTTATCTGACTTGTACCCTCGCTTTACTTGGTGTATGTGTACCGTAGGTGATGGTTCGCTCCCGTATGTAAGAGACATATGCCGTTGCAGGTTAGAGCCTGGTTAGCTTGGCGCCTGGACTGGAGCAAAACGTGGAGCGGATCGTCACGGGTACACCAATCGCTTAGAAGGGCTGCTCGAAGGGCTCGCAGGGCTCGCAGGGATATTTGGAATCGGCAAACGATCTTCTGCACGTCCAGTCTTGAACAGTACACTACTTTAGGTCGATGATATACGGCGGATGATACGAACACGAGCGTTATCATTCAACTCAAGATGGCCAGTAGTTAGATAGATAGACTAACAGACTGGATTTGGTTGCTTTCAAGCAATAGTAGCCAGCTCTAGCTCCGCGTTACTGCCCAAGTCCCCGGAATATATTTCTAAGAATTTAGCGGCGCACCGCTAGAATACCTACCTACCCTCGACATAGTATGTATCTTGGCGTACAGTATGTACAGTATGTACAGTATTTCAACAGCTCCAGCGCGAAGCGAAGTCTAGATTGACGCGGATACCTAGTGGTAGGGTAATGGGCAGCATGCTTCTGTTTGTCATGCAAGCAAGCTGGCGATCTCGCTTAAATAGGTCTCGCCTAATGATCAACAAGAGAAGCAGGGCCAGGGTCAGGGATGTGGGCACGCACTGCCGAGCTCATTACGCCGACTAAGACGTATTCGGCACGCGCGCTCGAATTCGTTCTGCTTTCCTCACTTGCACATTACATCCATACATACATACATACGTATATCGACCCTCTAACCGAGCGATTACGGTTACGCTTGAGGCTACTCTGGGCGTTTCGAAGGGTCGCTTGCGGCAAACCGGCAGCTCGCAGTAGATAGGCAGATGCGTTATCGCCCGTGTCTAGGAGGAATATACCTACTGTACGCAGTATGCTCTCTGTACAGGCCTACCTGGTATGCACGTGGGCAGCCTCTTCTGGTTGTAGTGCACTTTGCGAGCACGGCGTCCTAAGCGATGTTATAAAGACCCACCTTTTTCGATGTGAAATCATGGCGATGCCCGATAGCTCGGTAATGTTCAGGGTGTCATAGGCTGAGAGAAAGAGAAAAAAAAAAACATCCGAGAGGTACTGTAGGTAGATCAAATCATCTAGGTATATAACCCATATTGTGCCGTATGCCCTACAGGCATATTTTGTATGTACCGGTTGCGGGGTAAACAAATGACTTTACGCTACGGTTCTGTACAGTATATCCGAAACTACCTACGCAGTTAGTCTACTTAACCTAAGACTAGAGCTAAGGACGACCTAAACACCGGCCGCCTCCCTCTCTCGAGTCTAACAAGACCCTACCTAATTATAGACAAAAGACAGCAGCATAGGTACAGGCAGCTATGTATAATAATTATTCATGACAGCTACATACGTCATGCAACAGATTCAATGCCGTTCTACGTGTGTAAGCCTCTTCCCCTATGGTGGCTTACAGTATTGTCTCTGCCTGCCTCCTATCGCCGCCGTCCATCCGTCTGTCTGGTCGTGCTCTTCTCCCTTCCTTCTTACGTATTTATTTGGATGGGTGTGGACCCCTTCCCCCCAACCTCATTACTTGCCTCTTTAAAGTAAGTAAGCGTGTCTAGTGCAGCCGGATCTTGGCTTCCCGAGCAGAACCAAGCTTGGGCAAACATCCACCGGCTAGGGTTGACCTGGCTGCCCTCGTCCCGTCAGTTCATCCTTGGGTCGTCGTGGCGATGTAAGTAGGCATGAGCTATGTAGTTATGCAATGTATGTATTTCTATATGCCTACAGTGCCTCGGCAGGTACTGTAAGTGTCAGGTAGGTAAGCAAGCCTCCATTCTCTAGTTCCCGTTTCTCTAAATAGGTAACTTGGCTACATATTAAGTACCCGGGCCGGGATGTAAGTACGTACATACATTCCAGTACACAGAGATAGGTAGGCAGTGTGTATCTAGGCGCAGAATTACTTCTAGCTCGGTTAGAGACAAAGACCTGCCTGCCTATTTAAAATCTATATGTGCTGCTCCTTTTTCTTCGAAGTAACCTATTAAGCAACGGTCTACTCGTTAATTACACTGGCTGCACTCTCGAAAGTCGACGAGCTATTTGACGTGTAGTTGGCGCCTCGCCTCGGATACTTAGCAACAATAAGGTTTACTTCAATAATCGCCGGTCTATTGCGTTCATCGTATGAGCTTGGCCTATCCCGGGCACGTAAATCGCGCTGTGCTACGGTGTGTTGGAAAACCCGCTGAGAACGGCGAATCGATATAAGTCAAGATGGGCGCCATCTTGTCAACGGCGCTCCGGCCCCTGGAATGGTCAGCCACCGTCTGGGTCCTGCTTCTCACAACAGTCGCCACCCTCTTGTCCCGGGTATTCTGGAGGCCGGCGTTCCCGAAGAATGCGCCGAAGTGGTATAAGAAAGGAGACTGGCCCATCCTGGGAGCGTTAGAGTTTTATTACGGCCGCCGTGCCGATTTCACGAGGGAGGCGCTGCAGGCCTCGAAGACGGGGAATTTCAGCTTCTACATCGGAAAGAAGCAGTTGGTGGGAATATCGGGTGCCGAGGGCAGGAAGCTGTTTTTCGAGAGCAAGGATCTCAACTTTCCCCAAGCGTATGTCGTCCTCTCCTCTCAATAATTAGCCGCGGCCGGTTTTAATAAACGCCGCGTGTGGTACAAGTGCTAACGCCACCATAACCAATAGCTTCGCAGAGCTCCTGACAGGACAGCCACAGGCGCCAAGCCAAGGCCACGAGGACAACTTTGCCCAGGTCTTCCAAAAGGCGCTCATCCCGCTGATGAAGAAGGACAACTTCGTCAAGAACCTCGACTTGCTGACCGGCGACACGCGCGCCGCGTGCGAGGCGCTGGCCGCGGCGCCGCCGTCCAAGGCCGACGCGGACTGGCGGGTGACGGACCCGTTCGAGAGCCTGTACGAGATCGTCTACCAGCTCACGATGCGCACCGTGGGCGCCAACGATATCGCCGAGGACCCCAAGCTGCTGCGGCACACGCTCTCCATCTTCGACTGGTTCGAGAAGTCGGACTCGTTCGCCAAGGTCATCTTCCCCTGGCTGCCCACGCTGAACCACTTCCTGCGGCTGTACTACGGCACCAAGCTCGCCCTCGTCTTCCGGGAGATCATCAACAAGCGCGAGAAGACGGGCAAGAAGGGCAACGACGCCTTGCAGTTCCTCATAGATCGCGGCCTGACCCTCAGCAACATCGTAGGGGTATGTTTCCTCCCCCCCCTCCCCCTTTTCCCTTCTTCTCCCCCTTTTAGACAGCTCGTATCTCAGCCCTCGATGTCGCCGCCGGGAACTAAGCGAGTCAGCACGTATGTGATGGAAAGCTAACGACCCCCGGCAGTTTGAGATCGGCGCGCTGTTCGCGGGCCAGCTGAACAGCGGCATCAACGCGGGCTACCTGCAGATCTTCCTGACGCAGAACCCGGAGTGGATGGCGCGGCTGCGCGAGGAGGTGGACGGCGTGATCGCGCGGCACCGCACCGGGCCGTCGCAGTCGCGCGCGGACGTGCTGGGCGGGCTCACGATCGAGGAGTGGGAGGCCGAGTTCCCGCTCATCGACCTCGCGCTGCGCGAGACCATCCGCTTCTGCCTGCCCGGCGCCACGTTCCGCAAGAACATGTCGGGCCACGACATCCCCATCGGCGAGTCCGGCGAGGTCATCCCCGACGGCGCGTTCGCCATCTTCCTCGTCGAGGACAGCATGTTTGGGGACTGGTATAGCGATAAGTGGAAGTGGAACCCGTCGCGGTACTTTGAGGAGAATGCCGAGGACAAGAAGGTGCCGCATGCGTATATGGGCTGGGGCTCGGGCCGTCATCCTTGCTGTAAGTGACCTCTCTTCTTATTTTACCTTGCCATTGTCGCCGCTTGCCGTCCTGTGATGATGGCATATGCTGACGGACTCGCAGTGGGCATGAAGTTCGCGAAGCTGGAAATGGCCCTCATCACGGCCTACTGGGTTGGCCTGTTCGACTTCGAGTTCTCCGACAAGGACGGTAATAAGATCTCCCCGAAGAGGCCGCTCATGATGAATCGCAATCTGCACTCGGCGAAGAAGCCTGAGGAAAATATGTATCTGCGGTATAAGCTGAGGGAGGACTAAAGATGGGTTCCTGCAAGAAAGACCGAGGGGTCAGTAGAAGAGGAGCAGAGAGAGATGAGGACTGTGTATATTGGAGCTTTTGAGTTATGATATCCGGATGAACCTATATATATTCCCCATGGGCAACTATAGTAGACTGATCGTAGCGATATACCAAACCCGGCACTGGACATCCCTATGTCAGGTTGAATTTAAGTATTGTAGCAAACCTACCGTCTATACTTGTGAGAATGTGTCGCAAGAACTAGAGCGAGGCTCCCTGCAAGACTGACCACAAAAGCTAAGAGAACTAATGAATCCGAAAGAAGAGCGCCTTACACCCCAACGACGGCGAAGGACTATTTATACCAACCTCAGCCCCATCAAAGGAACCACGGCACGGTAGTTGCCAGACCGCAGCCCTCATTACGTACAATTGAAAGCCATGGACCATATGTAATATGGCGACATGCGCCACCTACGTACATGAGGCCGTCGAGCGAAGACCCCGGTAATACGGCCTGGTCGTGCCCACTGTCCGGGGCGACACCTTCGTATTGTCGGCATCGGCCCGGTTTGGCAGGGTGTGATTCGTCGCTCTGCTTACAACACGAGGAGGTCTGGTGATAGACGCGTCCTAGCGGTCTGGGATTTGAATTGACACCACATGGTTTTAGTCGCTATGTCAGGTGAGGATACTCGTGATGTTTATCTTCTAGAATTATATTTGCGTAGGAATCTGACTAGATTGAGATTGAGATGGCTGGTTGAGTGTATATTGTGGGCAGGGGATGAAGATGTATATAAAGATCGCCTTGTTCGATCTATTACTGCATTAGATAACGTCCTAGACAACTCATCGCCATATCACCATATCGCCTTGTTAGTTTAATACAGATAATTCGAAGTTGTCATCTCAGCCCGTCTATCAACCAGACCTACCAACTCGCCCATATCTCTCAAATCACACACCACTCCCACAACTCCAAAACCGCCCAAAATGCACTTCAACCCCCTCCTCACAACCCCCCTCCTAACCCTAACCTCCGCCCTCCCAACCACCCCCCGCAGCAACCCCATGCGATCCCTCACCCCTTCCACATCAACCGGCTTCGCCCTGCGCGCCACCCTCCTCGATCCCACCCGCGACCTCACCCCCACCATCCAAAACCTCTACCTCTCCGACCAACGCACCGGCGCCGGCACAGCCCTCACGATCCTCGGGACCTCACCCACCCCCTTCTACCTAAACGGCACCGCCTACAGCGCCCCCACAACAATAACCCACGACATACCCGGCGTGTACCCCCTAAGCATCACCATCGCCAGCCCCTCGACCTTCGACGCCCCGCTCTATCCCGCCGAGCACCCCATCACCACCACCGCCAACGGCGCCGCTACCCCCTTATCCCTGCGCCGCTCCCCCTCGCCGCCGATCCTGCTTCCGCAGGCGGGGGACGAGGGAGGCGTGTACGCTGTGTGCCTGCGGGACGTCGTGTTCGGCGGGGAGGAGGCCGCGGTGCTGACGGCGCGGTATGTCTACGGCGGCGAGAGCGTGCCGGCCGACTGTGCGCCTGTCGAGTTCGTGGTCGAGTGCGCTGTGCTGCCTGACTTGCCGGCGGGGTCGAGCTGGAATCATGATTCGGCGTTGGAGGTTGCTTGCGTTGCTTGAGGGGTTAGTTAGTTAGTTGGTTAGGGCGGGTTGTTGTTCGGAGATGTGTGGAGGCGCGGAAGGGGTAGAATGACTGAGATACTGAGCGGGATAAGAGCGCGCTTTATGATAATCGAATTTGGCTACGGGGCTTCAAAAGCGCTGTATATACTTCATTTTACAAGGTTCATATACATACATACACTGTATATAAAATTTAAGCAGGGGACTTATATATGGGGAGCCTTATGCTAGAGATAGTTACGTTGTTAGCAGATGGTATTTTAGACCAGGCGTTTTAGTTAAGCGTCAAATTACGCTACACTTGATGCCATGGCCTTGATGTATCACAAGGACAAAGATTCATTTTTTTCTACTACCTAGGAGCAATGGGCGGGATCACGATCAAGTCCACCCCTTTGAACGTACAGGGCATTCCCCGTCCTCAACTGACAGAGACCAACAAGACAGTCACCTACAGAAAGCAACAAATCCGATCGACCCATCAACTAATTTTGGTATCTTTCCCTCATTAGTACGCTCAAGTTGACCCGTACCCCAGGCTATACTGCATTTCGGATCGTGTGGTATCCGCCACCAAGCAATTACCATTCCGTATCCGTAGGGGGGTTTTCCTGTCCTTGAGGCTGAGTCGAAACCCATTCATCCACTACCGTATTACGTTCCTGCTGCTGTGGCATCGTGGTTGAGGAACCATCAACAACAACGGGCTGCTGGAAACTACTAGGACTGTGGTCCTACCACTGGCTCTCCTTGGCGTCCGTAGCACCCCACTCACCGGTGGTAGGGGCAGCGGTGCCGGCAGCGGCACCGGCAACAGCACCAGCCCACTCATCGTTGGCGCCATCCCAGCCGCCTTGGGTAGCAGTGAAACCAGCAGGAGCAGCCTCCCAGTCGCCGGTGCCAGTGCCAGCGAAGGTGCCAGCATCGATGGCCGCAGCACCAACCTCGTCGGCACCGGGCACCTTCTCCTCCTCAACCTTCTCCTCGGCCTCGGCCTCAGGGTCGCGGTCTGCAGCCATTGTTAGTAAGTAAACCACGAAACATCGTCTATCGGCATAGCACGTACAGAAGTATAGATCCACCATGACGTCCCAGGGAATGTCACGGCTGGCAATAGTGCCACGGATACGGAGGACCTCACGGGCGAGCATCCACCAGACGCAGCCAATGGCGTGGCGACCCTTGTTGTTGGTGGGGATGGCAACGTCGACGTACTCGGTGGGCGAATCGGTGTCGCAGAGGGCGATGACGGGGATGTTGACGTAGGAAGCCTCCTTGATAGCCTGGGCGTCGGTGCGGGGGTCGGTGACGATGATCAGACGGGGCTCCTTGAAAGAGCGGGTGATGTAGTTGGTGAATGAACCGGGCGTGAATCGACCGGCGATGGCAACGGCACCGGTGTGCGAGGCGAACTTGAGGACAGCACGCTGGCCATAGGGACGGGCGGAGATGACGCAGATGTCGGCGGGGTTGTCGACGGCGGCGATGATGCGGGCGGCGAGGACGATCTTCTCCCTATTTCGCGCGAAGCAAACCGAGGTTAGAGATATCGCTAACGTGCGCGCGGGGTCATCACGGGTGCCAATTACCAGGTCTTGCCAATGTTGATGACATTGACACCATCAGCACGGGTCTTCCAGAGGTAAGGCTCCATGTGAACCTGCAAGTTCTTGGAACCGAGGTGGCTCTGGGCAGCCAGGAGCGTCTCGATATCTGAAGAGGTAGCCTGCATGCAGGCGGGGAGGTTTGCGGGCGCCATCTTGAGTTGTAGTTGCGCGTGAAGGGAGGGGGAGGTGAGGCGGTTGCTTTGCGTTGAGCGCGAACTTCGTGATGTGCAAAGAAGGAAAAGTTCGCGATACCTGCGGAAAATCCCAAGAATTTTGGGGCTCGAAATCTGGTGGGCTAATTGAACCTAGGGTAAGCGAAAGTCACACTTACCACTAGTGGGGTGCCATAGGTACGTGCATTTGGTGGGCTGGCAGGTAATGAGTACGTACCACTTATATCGGAGAACGGAAAAGGCACTGGTTTACCCGGAGAAACCCCGTGAAAGCTCATGGCTATCCACCGGGCCGCAGGTCATACAGTGGGACCGATGCTTGAGCTCACTGTGGACCAACTGGCATGCCTCTGGCACTTTCAAGGTTCTCTCGTTGCTGAAAAGTTGAGATCGCTGCGAGACATCATTAGGTGAATTGGCTACAGCCAAATCATATACGCCATGCCACCCAGAATACCGGGCGTACAACGCCTAAATACCTTTTCACGTAAGCCATAAAGGGTCTAGACTCTTCTCTCTAGCTAATTGGAGTACAATAGTATGTCTTCGTCCTGTCGTTAAGCCACCTACGCCGCCATCCCTCCTCCCCATAACTCAGACCGCATCGCTGTCGCAAAAAGAGAAGAAGCGCCTCGCAAAGCAGGACCCCTACCGATGGGCTCAGATGCAGCAGCGTAAGAATGCGCATGTAGAACGTCGCGACGAGATCAGAGCGGAGCGAAAAGAGCGGCTAGGCGACCCCGTCCGCGGCATCACAACCCCCTTCATCGAGTCCTTCGACTCCGCCGGACAGGCGCCGCTGTCCACGCCCCCGGTTGACGAAGACGGAAACCCCTTAGAAGAGCCGCACGCTCTACCCACGTCACCTCACATCCTGAACAACATGATCGCCAAGGACGAGCTCGATGCGGCCGTCGAGAATGCTTACGCCTTGACGAAGCCTATGAACTCGGAATACACCCTTTTATACCCCGCGGAATTAGAAAAGAGGAACCAAGAGCACGAAGAGAATCACACGAAGGCAGTGGAGGCATTGCGGCGCATCGTAGACTTGGAAAAGGGCTCTTCTAAGGATCGACGTCATGCCAACATCCGGAGATGTGTCGAGACCTTCGGCCGGCACGAGACCGATCTGACGCTGCCGCCAAAACCCCTTTCGAGGGGGCAGCTCAGGGAGGAGCGGCCGGTCCGCGGAGGGCCGGATACAGGTAGCAGTGAAGTGCAGATTGCCATTCTGACGACCAAGATTCGGGCTCTGGCGAATGAGCTGGAGAGGGGCAGAGGATACAGAGATAAGGTCGGAAAGCGAGACCTGAGACTGATGGTACATAAGCGCCAGAGACTCCTGACCTACATGGCGCGAAAGGAGAGAGGTAGCGCTCGGTGGCAGCATATGGTTGAGCAGTTAGGCCTGACTGAAGCAACCTATAAGGGCCAGATCACCTTATAGACATAGAAGAAACCGAGTGTATGATATAGGTGGTTTCGAGAAGCATGTACCTGTAATGCTGTCTATATGTAATATACAACAACGCCAGGGGCTGAGGGCGATCCACCACATGTCCATACCAATCAGCGTCTTATACCATCGCCACGCTCATCGCCATTATGTGAGAACTTGCCGCGTTCACACCTTCAGTTCATTCACATGGTATCCTCTTGTATTAGTACTACAGTGGTAAAAAAGAAAAAGAGCAGTGCCAAACCAAAAACCAGATTTCTAAAAATCTACCATGTACCTTAGAACACACTAATGTAGTTGCCGATCCGCTCTTTCTGGTTCTGTGCTATGCACTCGGCAATCCATGTGATGTTGCGGATTTCCTAGGAAATAATTAGACCCCATAGAGATAGGGAAAACATTAGGTACTTGACTCACCTGCTCCCGTAGCTTCACCCATGCATATACAATGGCATAGGTGAATTGTCTCGTGAACGCATTCTTCGAGATTTCCATCTCCTTCTGGTAGAACATGTCTTCCAGACTCCTTCCATTCCCGCCAGGGCCACCGGCCATGTTGCCGGGTCCTGAGGGACCACCACCCAGCCCCGCAGCATCAAAGAAGGTCTTGTAGTCGGATACGCCATCAACTGCGAGCCGCACACCCTCGAAATCATCAGCCCGAGATAGTATCAAGGTGCCTTCGGGATAGAGTCGGCCAAAGCTCGGGTATAACTTCTTACGGTCTGCCTTGCTAAGCTCCGTGCCGAACGAGTTGAGCGTGATGTTGATAGACCGTCTGTCCGCCTCGAATTCCAAAATCTCGCTCATAACCTCAGAGGTCGGAGTTCCGGCCATGTCCGGGTGCGTATTGACGAAGTTGTGGAAGTCCTCAAGGTAGTTCTTGTATAGGGTATTCCGTACAATCTCGATGTTCAGCTCGTCGAGATCCTGGTGGCTCAGGCTGCCTTTGAAGTAGGGTGCCAGCGGTGTCTCTATCAAAACGCTGTTGTAGAGTTCTTCAATGTTGGTGGCGACGCAGAGGACCGGCATGGTCTCGAACCATCCCAGGGGGTGACATCTCTCCAACAATTCGCGGGTGTCTCGTTCGTGGAGCGTGCCGGTGATGAGCAGCGCAACGTTGTCGATCATGTAGCCGTAGGTAAGGTAATCCAAGAACTGTGCTAGCGACCCGACTGCATTTGCACGAACGTATCTAAACTCGGAGACTAGCTTATCGGTTGTTTTCGCGGCCAGGCTGGAAGTAGATGGATTCGGCGGCAGAGAGGCGAGGAAGTCGCCGTAAGCAGGGCCGAGCTGGAGCTTGAGATCTGTGTCTTCAGTCAGAATTCGGTTTGCGCATCCATATGTGGGTAGATAATCACTGACCGTCGATGGTCTCGCACTGCGTTAGATTGGAGTAGTTGGCACCAGTGAGAAGGCCGTTTCGATATCCCCGAACGATGCCCTCCAGGTAGCTATGGATTGAGTGTTAGCATGCTCTTTGAGGACTATAGTAGGGTAATCAGTGTACTTGCCCGTTATTGACGTTGAAAAAGAGCCCCTCCATCTTGGTAGATATTATGTGAGTGGTAAGGGGAGTATTTGATGCAAATATCTTGATGCCTGCTGCATCAACACCAGTAAACCGATCTAGTTATGATGTGCTAGTTATGCTGGACTGCCCGGGGCTCCAAGAAGGTATGCCACCTACCGTCGTCAGAACCTATACCCTTAACGCCTTGAACCTATTTCTGGCCCATTATATCGACCTAATTCAGCCTAGACTGATCTTACCTAACCTAACAAGGTTTAGTACACAGCTTTATTAGGCTTAGGTTATTATATGCAGCTGTTATTTTTTAGCTACACATTAATGTTTTAATACACATTACATTACATATATATTGCTTAATAGTTCACCTAACTACGTTTAAGTAGGTTTGTTAAATGCATAATGAAAAGGGCTATTTTTATTTAATTATAGAAGTGTTGTTGGTGCTGGATAATTCGCTTTGAAAGCTAGAAAGTTGGTTAAATCAAGAGACACGCCCCGGTTACTCGTAAACGACATTCTACATATTATTCCTTTAAACAGTGCTAAACCCCTTTTAGAAACTAATCCGCCTGATTATCATTATTTAAATATACGGTCATCTAAAGCTTGGCCACAGTTTTAAGTACTTTAGCCACATTACCAGCCACTTGTGCTACACTTTAACGTCGTTGTTTTTCAGGGTTTCTGCGAAGCTCTACAGTACTTACATAGGTACTATTTAAAGTTGATACCTCAATTTTAATAGTAGCTATTGCTAATATTTTGTATCTCGACCCAACTGTTAGCTTTTCAAGCGCCCGGCTATTTCCGGCCTTTATTCCATTTTTCTTACATAGGGATCAGGGTTAAGTAAGCGCCATCGCCACCTACTAGGTAGGTACCTATTGACACAGCTTCAACGTATCTATTATTAAACATGAATCTTAGTCTGGTTTGTCGGTTGATTATGCGTAACTGCATACGTCTCTGTCACCGTGATATGGTCCACCTGGCCCTGCTTCCAGTGCTGCGAGGTCGTATCATTATGTTCGTATTGGATAAACGAGGAGTGATACCCACTCGGATGTTCGGGGAAACGACTCGCATACACTTTGTTTAGTTCGACGTCGGAGCCACCCTCGTCTGGGCGGGTTTCGGACTTGGAAAGGTTGACCTGAGTGCCTGGCCAGAGCCTGCTGATCACTGAAGCCAAGGACGAGGAGATCTTATCAAAGACGGGAAGTTTGGCGATAACCCTGAGCTTGGGTATACTACCCAAGATAATAAGCAGCGAGATCTCGACTGACGCCAGTAGCGAGGTAACGCCATAAATGACGTATACCTTGGCGGGATTCATCCCGTCCTTCGCGCTGGCGTCAGTGCTCTTGTTTAGGCTCTCGCTCACGATAGCTACTCGGCCGATAGCGATGCCCATCGTGATCAATGTCCCGGCCATAATTACCATGAGATATAGTTTCTGCTGAAAGGGCATGTGGAGCTTCCAGACGAGAAGCGGCGGGAGAATGCCGTCAATAAAATCCGAGAGGACGAATAGAACTGGAACACTTAGTAAGGAGACGTCACTCTGCCAGCGAAAAGTGTGTTTTTCCTATCCTGTAACAGTAGGTTACATATTATGGTCCATTGAAAATGACTTACCAAGTTCGGTGAATATCAAAATATTGTGCGGCTCGTGCGACAGTCGCCATTTCGCAGGGATGCGAAAGTCCCAGCTAGCTGGGAAGGGACTCGCCTGAAAGAAGACAAACACAAAATTGGCCAGGCCGAGTGTAGTTAGGAGTGCGGTTTTATTAATGATGAGCCACTTGAACCAAGTCCTCACGCTAAAAATATGGACAAGCAAAATTGCGATCGAGAGTCGGGATGCCATATTCGCTAGAAGGTTGACTGGCACAGTAGCCCATGCCCATTTGCTCATATCGACAATCTGCTGGATCGTCATGGTTTCTGTCTCGTAACCGAATCCGGCGATACAGTTAAGGGTGAAAAAGACCTGGAAGAGAATGTGCAAGCCCAAGGCGAGGAGCATGACCCAGTCGTCGAGCGTGAACGGGCGGCGGAATTTTCGTGTCAGGTAGAAGCGAAGAACTAGAGCGAGAAAGGCAAAGACGAAGAAAGTCCAGGTCACACCCAATACGATCTTCGATCTCTGCGAGAGCCCACGATCCAGGGGTTCCGTAGGAAACGCAGATGCGGCATCCATGATGAGGCAAGATGTTCCTACGGTAGGTAGTGAATGTGGGTGACGAGGTAATATCGGTAGAAGGTGTTAGAAGAGTAGTATTGAAGAACGATTATCGGTCAGTTTAATGGCATGTGGTCGAAGGGAGGACGAGGAAGACTATAACATAAGGCGGTATTATTACCACTCATTGTATCGGCGAGGCGGAGAGAGGGAAGGGTTCCTAGCAGGCTCTCTACCGCCGCCTAGGTAATTGGAGCTCCAAATCAGAGAATGCGGCTTAGGAATGGGGGCGAAAGTGCGTAACGTAGCAGTCAGCGCGATAAAATCCCCTAAGAATATATAGATGCATAATCTTATTGCTGCGCGTATACCATGGTTACTGTAAGCATGTTGGCGGGCTGCATAAGCATGTTGGTGGCGCCGATGAATGTATTAGTGATTTATGTGACCGTCGTGTTTGTTGTTGTGTGGTAGTTGGGAACCTAGGTAGTTGGGGAGTTAATGTGACTCTGAGAAGCAGGCTGGCGCTTGGCACATATGCGAAATCATTCAACTCATGCCATTTGCATACAACACGTCGCTGGCTAAGACGATTACCTAAACCAACTAGTAATCGCGCCGAGAAACCACCTCTGCCCGATCCCCGTTCATAACAATCGATTCTTGTATAGTGTGCAGAATGTCTGGCTTTCTACGCATCTATCGGTCATTGCTGGGCATCTGCCCCCAAAATCCCCAATAACGATACAGTAGCGTTGTACTAATCCTGTCCCTCACTACAATGTATGTCGGCCCTCCACGAAAGGCTCTGGCTCATGTAGTCCGGCTTCACACGCTAATAATCTGACTATGGCGCCCTATTCAGGAACCGAAGTCTCTATCGATCATTCACGACGCAGGTGCTCCCCCTGCCGTACCCTAAGGAGGACTTCACGGGGAAGACGGTGCTCATCACGGGAGCTAATACGGGGATTGGGCTGGAGGCAGCGCGACACTTTGTACGCCTTAATGCCACGAAGGTAGTCTTGGGCTGTCGTGACTTGGAAAAGGGGGAGATCGCGAAGCGCGATATCGAAGTCACCACTCATGTGGACATCAACATCGATCCGGCACGGGTTGAGGTGTGGCAGGTTGACCTCGCCTCGTTCGCCAGCGTCCGAGATTTCTGTAGCCGCGCAGCGTCGAGGTTAGACCGCCTCGACGTCGTCATCGCCAATGCCGGCACGCTAGGCATGTCTTTCGCTACTGCCGAGGGCTACGAGCGCATTACCACTATCAACGTGCTTTCGACATGGCTCATGGCGCTACTTCTGCTCCCAGTCCTACGCATCACGAAGGAGCGGTACTATGGGAAGGACGGCAACCCCTCGGCCAGTCGCAACGACGTCCCGCATCTAGTTGTGGTGGGGTCTAATGCGCATTTTTATACCGTCTTCGACGGCTGCGATGAGCCGTCCGTCTTTGAGCACCTTCGCTCTGACTCGGATATGTTCCATCGCTATGCCAACACGAAACTTATTAGCCTATTAATCGCAAGGGAGGTTGCGGCCCAGATACTTGAAAGAAAACGGCGTGGCTATGAGAACGAGGTCGTGCTCAATATTGTTGAGCCGGGCTCTTGCCGAACGGGACTACTGCGCGAGAAGGTGTCGTGGCCGTGGGCGTACAGGGCCTTCGTTACGGTCGGATTCGGCATCGTCGGACGCACCGCCGAGATGGGAGCGCGGACCTACGTCTCAGCCGCTACGGCCGGGTGGGAGAGTCATGGCGTTTATCTTGAAGATTGCAAGTTGAGCACGCCACACCAATTTGTCGACTCGGCAGAGGGCCACAAGCTGCAGAAAAAGGTCTATGGGGAACTGCTCGAGATCCTGGAAGGCATATCGCCGGGTATCTCACAGAATATCTGATTATATGGTCAAGGGATTTGATGTAGAGGCACTCTATATCATACTCTCATACACTAAGTAAGCCACAATAATATATGAAGCCGGATCGAAAGGCTCTATAAGTGTACTTGTTGGAATATGAGCGTAGACACGCAAATTTGACTAAATACCGGCTTCGCTAATCGACTTGCTACTCCTAATCCCCTTCATACCCTACGGTGTCCTCTTGCTCTGAGACACAACTGTCCTCGAAGCAACATATGAAAATCCGCGCTGAGGTGCGCCTGTCCTGCACATCTTTTATCACGGTCACCTCTCCTTGATGAAGTCTGCGCATCGCTCGGCTATCATGTAAACTGATGCCATAGGATGAGCTGGATGGGCAGTGGGCAATATGCTAGCGTCTGCTATTCGCAGGTTTGAGAATCCATGGACTCGTAATTGCCCGTCGACAACACCACCATCACCCTCCTTGGCCATGTGACATGAACTAGTCAGATGATAGGCGGAGGCCATGTTCTTGCGAATGTAATCATCTAGATTAGCATCCGACACCGAGCTCCAAGAACCCTCAATCCATTCGCCCCCCATGCTATTAGCCGCCGGGTGCCGAAACATACGGGCGGCTTTGGAATACCCAGAACGGAAGACAAACTGCTCAGCCAAGCGAAGGGTGAAACGCAGTGCCTTTCGTGCCACGCGCTGATCCTCCTCGCTTCGTAGCATGTTTAGTCGTATCTGAGGACTTTGCTTCGCATCCACAGACTGGACTGTAACATCCCCAGTCGATGCTAAACTCGGCTGGGTGAGGCAAAGTTGAAGCGTGATCAGCCCTCTACCGGCATTCTTGGTCGGTGCTGTACCGATTGGTAGCACTATGATCTCTGCATCTGGAAGGTGGCCTGGATCGAAGGGATCCATGGTAGCCTTCGTCTCTCGTAGCAACCCTGTTTCGTCGTCGATGTGTGAGGTACTGAAGAAGATACCACGGTCCAAAGCGGACTTCAGCCAGCCTTTACCGGCTATAGCGTAGAGCAAGACGTTTTTGATTACAGATGTAACGCTGACCTGCAACTGTTGCAGCGAGTCCTCAATGGGGACCTCGAAGGATATCGGTAATAGAACGTGGTCACTTAATCGAGAGCCTACGCCTGGGAGGTTTCGTGTGATAGGTATACCCACTCTGTTGAGGAGCGCCTCGGGACCTATTCCGCTGAGTTGCAGTATTTGCGGAGTACATATTGCGCCGGCAGTAAGTATGATCTCCCGTTTAACGGATATGAGATGAGAGATCGGAGTAAGTTGTTCGGCCTTCGAAGAGGAGAGGTAAACGCCGCGTGCGACACCATTCCGCCCGTCCACATCAAGGTGAGAAATGATGACATCTGTGCATATATGCAATACACTCTGGCGCTGGATAGCGACGTCCGTTGGCAAATACGCACGGAATGCTGAGTGCCTATTACCTTTTTGATCGATGGTAAGGTCGAAATTGAGGTACCCAAGAGCCAAAGAGCCATGCTGGTTAGGGTTTTCCTCGGAGAGGAGGCCTAACTCATGAGCCGATTGGGCGAGGAATGGATATACAGCAGACTCGAGATGGCTGGTCTGACGCAACGACACAATTTTCTCGACTTTCTCAAAGTACGGCTTGACATGTGCCCAGTCCCACTCGAAGCCACGCTGTGACCATCTATCAAAATAGGTAGGTGCGCCGCGTGTGTATATCATCCCATTAATCCTGGAAGTCCCGCCAAGCGTCTCGGCAGAGAGGAGCGAGACGGGCTGGTTGCCTGTTTGCGGTTCTGGGATTGACGATCGGCTGACCACATAGCTGCCACTAGCGACTGATGCGAGAGGTATTCGTGATATCATAGAATCATCAAAAGAGCCCCTTTCGAGGAGAAGCACCGTTGTCTCGGGGCTTTCACTAAGTCGCGATGCCAAAGCCGACCCTGCTGTGCCACCGCCAACCACGATGTAGTCATATTCCCGGCCAATGACTTCCGCTAGACGTCTGAGCGGGTAGGCATCTCCATAGACCCGCATGGTGCTGCGTATCGAGCTTCTAAGAATCGGGGTTTGAATCTGATAACAAAGCTATTCAAGGATGACTAGTCAGAGGGGGCGTTCGTTGCTGCCTATTAGGCGCCGGTCTGCCTTGGCTTATCTTCGACGAATAATTAGCAAGGACTTGTATGCACAGTCTTCGCAATGTTTTGCCTTTTCATCGTAGCTGACTGCTGAACTGATGCGGTACGATGTAACTAGACTCGCGGGAAGACTTGACAATAAGAAGTGGGATGGTGTGGTCGAGGGCACTATGTTTAGAAGGCTTGATCTCGGTAAGAGGCACATACTACAGTATCTGTCAGACGAGCCATCCCTACTCATATAAGAGGTACGCTGTGTAACAATACCTGCTGTATAGTTCGTACAGCTGTACCAGATACATTTACACATTTTGCCTTCACGTCCGCCAAGTAAGCGACGCAGCAACTGCTTAAACTCGCATAAGCTTACAGCCTTCTTATAGACGAGGACGTAGAGTTGCACTCGGGCTACTGGGCGCGTAATGCTACTAACAACCTACTAATACGCCGGCCGATGTTACCTGCCCAATTTACTCTATAGGTAGGTAGTCATGCAGCCGCACGATTCCCTACATCTAACAAAAAAATACTGCCTCGTATACATGCATAAGATATACGGAAACGGCTAGAGTGACTTATGGCACATCTGACCAAAAATTTGCCTAAGCACTTAGTGGCGAATGACTAGTATGCAGTCTTAAATCTAAACGATCGTCATGTCAACTGAAGTGGTTATGGTATGAGCTTATAATGACTTCAGCTCTCAAGGGCTGGCTATGATTATATCAATACGATCTAATTAGGGGGTTGCACATAATAAGGATAACATAAAGGGTATGTTTGACAGTCGGTATTGACACCCATCGACGTGTAAAGCATTGCAAATGACTCCATCGATCATGAATAGTACGTTGGACATGAATGAGAAATTGTAGCATCGAATTACAGGGTTCTTAAATTCCCTCTCGCGCCTTAGTAGGCGGTCGAGTATTATTCTCTAGACCAAAATCGGTCTCCTGCTCCTTCCGTAGTTTAATGTGTTTAAGGACAAATACAATGAAAAAGCCCAAGCCTGTGATCGCAACGAAAACAAGCCACACAACACTCAGTGCTCTCTTGTACAGGTCTATCACCTGGCCCTTGCTTGGTTCAGCAAGTGTCTCGATCGAGAACTGACCGTTACTAGTGCCAGAAGTGAACGTGTACGCCCGACCGTCTTTCAAGAAACGATATAAATCGGTATCCTCGACGCGGTATAAGTTTTCCTGGATCTGGCCGTTAAAGATGATGGAGGACATGGTAGCGCCCCATACAAGCCCAAAGGCGCGTATGAAGGCAAATGTGCTCGTGGCAGTGGCCACCATCTTCTCGGGCAGTGCAGCGAGAGTGGAGGGGAGCGATACCGTGAATATGCAGCCTGCTCCCCACGACGTAATAATCTGATAGCCAATCCATTCACCAGTACTGGATGCCTCGTCAAGAGTTGAGAAGAGCCCCAGTCCTATGGTCATCAATGCGAAACCAGACCAATGTAAGGGCTTGTAGTGGCCGGTTTTGGACAAGATAGCTGCGGCGATGCCACCAGAAGGCAGAAGCGCCAGTGCGAAGGGGAGGAAGTAAACACCGGATGTGAAGGGCGAAGCATCCTTGAGAGCCTGGAAATAAATTGGTAGAAAAAAACAGACGGCTTGGATCGTAATCGAGGCCAAAAAGATTAGGACAAACGCCGCGGCGGAGGTTCGGTTTTTAAAGAGCTTCGGGGGAACGCTGGGGTTGACACAGAAACGAGATGACTGCTGAACATGGAAGAGGGCCCAACCGGCGACTCCTAGAACGAGGGGAGCAACGGTGCGCCCAGAGTTCCAGGGGTAACCGCTTGTTCCACCCATAATAAGACCAAAGAAAAGTGATACCATCGAGGGAATGAAGATGGCACTGCCCAGGAAGTCGAGGCGACGTAGCGCTGCAAGCCACGACTCATTGCGCTTATGGCTCACGTTGACAAGTGTGATGATGCCTATGCCACAAGCGCCAGACACTGGGAGGTTCAGCCAGAAGACCCAGCGCCAGTTGACCTGGGCTAGCGCGCCACCTACAATAGGGCCAATTGTACTCGCTATGGCGGCAGTTGACAACATGGTGCTGAGGTACGCGCCACGATGGCAGGGGGGCACCAGATCACAGATAATGATCTCGGGGATGACGTTGATTCCGCCAGTACCTAGACCCTGCACGAGACGCCCGGCGATGAGGGTTGGTACGTTGTGCGCCCCGCCTGCGATGCCGCTCCCAACGAAAAACAATATTACAGAGACCAGGAGAGGGGTGCGGCGGCCGAAGATGTCGACGATCTGACCATAGAACGGTTGCGGGATGGTGCAGGCGAATAAATAGGATTGGGCAATCCAAACATACTCGGTGGCGCCGCCGATCTCGCGGGTAATGGTCGGGAGGGAAGTGGTGATGATGGATGCGTCAATTCCGGAAATAAATGTCAGAATAGAGAGAATGGTAGTAATTAGCAGAAGGCGCCATGTATGTTGAAACTTGGGGATTCTGGCCCCGTCCTGGTCCCTGTCCCGGTCCTGGTCCCGGTCCCGGTCCCGGTCCTGATGGCCGGCCGCCTGCGCCTGCGACTCCTTCTCCGGAGGTTCCGTACCGGCAAGCGCCGCAGATCCCATGATGGGTTGAAGGGTGAGCCGGCTATAAACGGCTAGGTACTAAATGAGACAATATGGATGTAAACCAAAGGTCAGAAACAGTTTGGTACGTCTACGGGTAGCTAGCCCACCCCGTGCACATATTATATATTAGGTACCTACGTGGTAGGTATGTGCCCGCCTAGTCTTGGCATAAGGGATAATAACACTTTTGAGGTGTTCCAATGTTGGATGTCTGTTGAGGGTCATTGCATGCATGCGCATGCATAAATGACATGAGGCTGTCACAGTAGGATCCAACCGGATGCCTAATGTAACCAAATACTAACGGTACCTACCCCTTTGTATTTATCGATGTGTCATGTCATTCATCACTTGCGCAGAGCCCCAAAGTGTGCCTCTCGTTTTCTGCTTTTCCCCTCAAGGTGGCCGGCCCTGCTGCCTCTTTCACACTATTCCCTTAGACTTTGACAACCACTGCAGCCAGCTAGCCACAAGTACAGACAAGACAATACGAAAATGGATAAGAGATTCAGCCTCCGGCACATCCCAGCCCTCTATTTTGCTTTCGCCAACTGTGTAGGGCTGGTTATGACACCCCTCAAAGGCAGCGGCGCCGTCATGGAGCTCTACGGCTTCCCGCCTCACATATCCACGATCCCCGAGACCTGGCCCGTCTGGCAGGCAGGCCAGGGACGAACAATCCTGCTCGGTCTCATGATGCACTACTTCTACTGGCGCGGCCAGTACGCCGAGTGCGATGCCCTCTTGATGGGCGTCGCCGTCTTGGGCATCAACGACTACTTGACGCTCCGTGACCATGGCAATCAGCTCTGGGCGTGGTCTCGCATCATCTTCTCCATCGCCTTTGCCTCGACCGGCTACTTTGGCTGGACCCAGGGTAAAACCCGCGCCAAGGCCGCTTACACAAACTGATATCCTCTGCTTTTCTCCCGTCAGATAAGCCAGACAATGGTGGTCCAACGGGGGTATGGGCGCATCACATGCAGTTACTGCTGTTCGGCAGCATGTGATTCGTCAAGGAGGTCATCAGTCTTGACGGACATTGCACATCAATTTCCCGCTGGTTGTAGCAAATTGTTCACAGGCGCAGAAACATGAGTTGCCTTGCCTCGCCTTCAATATAATTTGTGCCACCTCAGTTTGCGTTCAACCGCTCTTCTGTATCATGAACATCCCTACTCTGTTAAGATGAGGTAGTGTGGGTTTTTTGGTCCTTTTTCTTTTTCTTTTCTTTTTTTGTAAAACCCGCCTATAACAGTAGAGCGAGGTACATACATACTAGCTTAGGTATTCCCCTCTTTGATCCTTGCCCGCGCAAAGTCCTAGGAGTATTTGTTATTTGTGCTACAGAAACTTAGGAATGTAACAGATTTTACACTTGATCCAAATACCTAACAGCATCATACTGCGTAATTGTCTCCTTGCCAGCTACTTTTAGTCCTGTGTCCATCTCAGTGTGTTAATCGGTCCACAGTGGCTAACTAAGTCTGTCTAAGCACTTACTTGTGTCTGCTAGAAGTAGCTACTTAAAGTACTTAACCCAGGCAGACGCATCAGATAAGGCCCTGTTAGCTAACGGGTACCTGCACATATAGATCGACTCCTACCAGAGGTGTCAAGGTAGTGTAGTAGTAGCATTACAGGTGCTTGCCAGATACAGTAGGTGAGGGCCGGTGGGAATGGAACTCCACACACACGCAGCACTCGCTGTTGGTAGGTAGTGCATGTTGGCGAAGTGCCTCTTCTCAGCACGATTGCTACACACACGCCAATAAACCGCCTTCTCTCTGCTGTGATTGGACAGCCAGATACAGACACGCTAAGTCTACCTGCCTGTCCACGCAAAAGTGACGGGCTCTACTTTCGCTTCTCAATACACTGTGATAGTAGACGTCGGGCATCCTTGGCACACATCTTACCAGCACCCCAGCGACGCCATCAGCCCACTCGCTCGCTGAATAACCGCTCTTCTTGATCATCACCCATTCCAGGCTCCGCCAAGCTAGCACCAGAGAATGGCCTTGCAACCAACTTACAAGAAGGCCAAAGAACCTATATGCGCGTTGGGGTGATGCTTCCAGTTAGTTAAACGAGACGGAGGCCCGCTTGCAGAGTGATGAAAACAGTACCTGTATATCACTGTCTTCTGTGTAATATTGTGCATATATCCCGCCGGCACCGCTAGTGCGCGGCGTGCAACTGATGGTTGTTCAAATTTAATATACTCTGCAAAATCGCCCGGCAGGTCGCGACGTGCAATACTAGCCTCGAATCATGTCGCTTTCTTCAGTGCTTCCTGGCCTGATCTGGGCTACCAGCGTCGGCAGTCTGGTCATGGTGGTCTGGACAATATCTGAATGGGCTCTCGCCATGTGGAAAGATGACATTAAGACTAGACGTTGTACTGCCTTGTCCAGTCCACTTCTAGTCCTGCAGTTCCTCAAGTCTCGATTGAGAGCAATGGCCTTCGTCTTTCAGGGGCCAGCAATCATTCAAGCAGCATACCAAGAGGTAGTCGATACCTAGTGATAGTGCCCAAGCCATCTTTCCAGCTCAAGAGGATGAATGAAGGTAGACATGATAGCTAATCTTTCTGTTTCGTCGCAGTCCAATGGTGCTCCCTTTTTTGTAAAGACTCCAAGCAACACCATCGTCTTGGTCTCAGACTGGGATCGCATCAAGGAAATCAATGCGGCCCCGGAAGGCACACTCTCCTTGCTGGCGGCGGCTAAAGATATCCTACAACCAAAGCACACAATGAGCGGTTTTGATTGGAATGCCACGCGCGGATCTGATGGCGCCCCGTTACAAATGACCCTACGAAGCCGTCTTGCTGGCTATCTACCAGTACTCCTCCCTGAGATACGTCGTGACCTAGCCACTTTCATTGACCAGCGCATCGGCTCCCTACCGACGATGAAATGTAAGTAGGGCTACAATGGGATTAGGAGGGAATCAATTCTACTCATCTTAAAAGCCCTCACTACTATTCCATAATACACCCAGCTGATCGTGGTATAGCGGGCGAGGCGCAAGGGCCGATTTTCCCCATCATCTTAGAAGCTGTGGCCCGGTCCAATGCCCGCGCGTTTTTCGGGCCAGAACTATGTATGAAATTTCCGAGCCCGGGCCCCGGCGTGTTGCATGAAATCTCATACACTCAGTTACTAACAATGGCGTGCTGTAGCGCAGAATCAAGAGTTCTTGATAGCCAGCATCAAAACAATAGAACAGACTTTGATTATGGCCGAGATCTTACGGGTGGTTCCTACTCTCCTTTTGCCGTAAGTGAGAACTATGTTCTTGCTTGACTGACGTTGGGAAACCCCTCGGTATTAGCTCTAAATCTAACACAGCTATAGCTACGTAGGACAGTTCTTATCAAACCGCCTGAACGCTAGTAAAATCATGAACGCGGCGTTGACAGACTTGGTCGCGCAGAGATTCCAAGATCGAGATCTACGCAATAGAGGGCACAATGCTCCTAAATACGACGACTGTATCCAATGGATCATGGACCATTGCCCGAAGCATAGTCCATGGGGTGTGACTCGGATCGTTCACGAGCTAATCGCCGTCTGGTTCGGGTCTGTCCATATCGCATCAACCACAGCATGTGCTGCGGTATTTGATCTTTGTGATCACCCTGATCTAGTAGATATCTTGCGTCAAGAAATCGAACACACGGGGTGGGCTAAGTTCGATGAGTCAAGCGGCCAGATACTTCCGCTAATGGACAGCTTTATGAAGGAGTCGGCCCGCCTCAACCCGATCGAATCAGGTACGGTAGAAAGATACTCAAAATTCCCGTACATGTCTAACCAATCTCACAAACTAACCATGTTAAAACCTGACTACTAGTTAGCACCCGCCGCAAGGTTTTGAAGCCCTTTCACTTCTCGGACGGAACTACGGTGCAACCGGGGGATTGGATTTGCTCCGCTCCTGGGGCAATGAATAGGAATCCCGTTGTCTGGTCCGAGCCAGACGAGTTCTACCCTTTCCGATTCGTCTCGCAAGAAGCATTTCAGCATGCCAAGACATACTTGAAAGACCCATCCTGCACCTCGGCGTTGCCTCTGTCAAGCGACCAATTCAAGATTCCCGAGGCCGGAAAGGCGACCCCGTACACCGACATCTCGGACTGGCAGCAATGGGGAACTGGGAAAGGATCATGGTAAGTCGGCCCGGGCTCAAACACTATCGTTCAAAATGCATTCTCGATGTTGACGCTGGACATCTAGTACTGGGAGGTGGTACGCATCTGCGGCTCTGAAAGTTATTATAGGTTTGCTCATTATGGAATACGACTTCACACTTGTAGACCCCGCGGCTGAACGATACTTTTCTTGGCGCACCTTCAAGTATCCCTACGCAAGCACAAATGTTGCCATCCGTCCAAGGGAGAATGTTTCGAAGAAAGGCCGTAACGAGTCGTGCAATCACTCCCTATGATTCGTATTACGGTCACAGCCAAGTGTGGGGGAAAGGTTTAACCAGTGTAACTACTCCAAGCAGCAGTGCCCATATAACGTAGCCGAAAATAAGGACTTTTTATTTAATGAATATCTCTGAATACTGCTTTTCTCGGCGGCTAGGCCCATGTTAGTCTTTTTTATAGCTAATCGGGCAAATGCCGGTAAATCTGGCGTCGAAGTCACTTACTAAACCGCTAGCGATACTTAACCTATGCGTAGCTAAAACAACCTCTTAACTTCAATACATCAGAAATACATCAAAAGTGAAGCTATCACGATGCCGTTTTATAGTAAAAAAATGCCTATTGAATGGCGTATTTGAAGTAACTGGTAATTCTACGTTCTTCAGCAAGACCGCATAGAACACGGCATACTAAAAACCACCCTGTTCTATAGACTTGATAGAAGACCTTCTCGTGATGAGATCACCCACTCTTAGCAAATTTTAACCAAGGAGCAAAAAGAGGGGATTATATACATCAAGAGCTCTAGGACTTGCTCCTTTGTATAATACATCTAGCTTGTAGCGTAGCTAATAGTCCAAGGGAATATTTCGCACTGTCTGTTTTTTTTCCCTCGGGAATCTGATTGATCAGATTAAGCAAATCCAAGGGCAGCATAGAACTTGAAAAACTTTAGTATTTCTAGAACTAAAGAAATAAGCAATGTTTTTTTTCTAAACCGCGCTAATAATATAAAATAAACATTATTAATAGTATATAATAATAAAGCACGTTTACTAACAAATAAGCACCTTTACCCTTCCCATCTAATCTGGCATCTAGGTAGGTAGTCTGGGCCATTAGTCTTTCTCATCGAAACTACTACTATCAACCACGCTGTATTTGTTTTGCCACAAAATGGCCCTTACAGAGCACCAGATCAAACTTATTTCGGAACACCCGCTCGATGATACGCTTGACCACGTTCGAGACAAATTGCGCGACGACGCCGACGACCTGCGGCAGGAAGATATCACAACCCTTTTAGGAGCTCTTGTTGTATCTTCTGCAGCATTCAGCCTTCCTTCTCCCGACGGAAGTAGCAACGTGGCATTTAAACTATTGCCCATAATACAGCATGTTCTAGGAGGCGTGGTAAAGCTCGACCAATTTCGTCCTCTCGTCCGCCATGTTGTCGACAAATCCCCCGACGCCATCATTTGGGCTGCAGTTTTTAGCCTTATCAACGTTCTCGGTTCGTTCACCCCCCCTTTATTCAGCATTCCCCCGACATTCAAAGGAACGATTATTAAGACTAGCTTGGATAGCGAAACACGCGACATCGTCGAAGGAGAGCTCTTCGAAGAGATAAAAAAATGCACGTTCCGCAATGTGGGAAGATTTTGCGACAAGTTCTTCGAACCCAAGAGCTGGCGCAAAGAACAGAAAGCGATGCTGGAAGGGATTATGACAGCACACGACGGAAAGAAATGGACAGATTTTCCGACTACCCCTGACGAAAAGCCGGTCTGGGACTGGCTTTGCTCTCTGGAAGAGCACTTCTTGGCCGATGCACCGTACAAGCTTTATACCACCAACCAGTTCAAGGAACGGAAAGGCCAGATGGATCTCTTCTTGCAAACGCCAGCTACGGAAGCGAGCAGCACCTTTTGGTACAAGAACGTCCTCGTTATTGGAGAGCAAAAGAAGTTATACGATACTAGCAGGTTCAAGGCGGATCTCCTTCAACTTACGCGCCATGTGCGAGGTATCTTCGCCGACCAGCCGACACGCCGATTTGTCTACGCGTTTTCCTTCTGCGCTTCTAAGATGGAGCTCTGGGTTTTCGATCGGTCTGGGGCGTACAGCTCAGGGCCATTCGACATTCACGACGAGCCAGATAAGTTTGCGCGCGCTTTTGTTGGGTATACCACGATGGATAACGATGCGATGGGCCTGGACACTTTCATTAAGCGAGAGAACGGTCATTGCTATGTCATATTAGATGACGTAAACGGCAAAGAAACAAAGGTTAGGCTAAACGAAGCAATGGTCAGGCAGAAGGCCATCGTATGTAGCGGGACTACGTGCTATAAGACCCAAAATAGCCACGTTGCTAAGTTCTCTTGGACGTCGGATAAGCGGAAATTAGAAGTTGAACAACTAAACCTAGCAGAAGGAAAGGGTGTCAAAGGGGTAGCCAGAGTGGTAGCGCATCGTCAGATCACTACTATTGCAGAGATGCGGCAGGGACTGGAGTTCCCAAAGCCTCACAAGTTCCGGGATGACGCCGTTCACTTTGACGATCCACGATCGGCCGTGGTAAGCTCGAACACATTAGGCAACAAGCGCAAGTTATCATCCGACCACACGTCCGATAACGTGTCCGGACCTAAGAGGCGGCGGTCTAACAGTCAGAAGGCGAAGCTGGCTACGGGGTTCAGTGACCAGCTGTCGATCGGCAACACCAAGCCGAGCCGGTACACGCCTAGCGAGGACCTATGGGACAATAAGATCTATTCCTGCCTCGTTATCTCACCGGCCGGCCGTGTCATTAGCGACTTTAAAACAACTAAAGAACTGTTGGAGTCGATGCGAGATGCAATCAAGGCACACCAGTCTCTCTACATAACTGGCAACATTCTCCATCGGGACATCTCTTCAAATAACATTATTATCACGGAGCCAGAAACGGCGGATGGCTTCAAGGGCATGCTTATCGACCTTGATCTGGCGAAGGCGAGAGACAGCGGCCCGAGCGGAGCGCACCACCAGACTGGCACGATGCAGTTTATGGCAGTAGAGGTGCTGTGCACGGCCGACCACACCTACCGCCACGATCTCGAGTCGTTCTTCTACGTCCTGCTTTGGATGTGCGCGCGTCAATCATGGAGTAATGGATTTGCCAATGAAGAGAGGCCTCCCAAGGAGAGCCTTCTTCGGAGATGGGAAATCGGCAGCTTCGAGTATATTGCAATGGCTAAAGAAGGCGACATGACTGTGAACGGGCTAGAACGCATTGTGGGCGAATTCCCAGAAGCATTGGATGTTGTTAAGCCGCTCTGTCTGAAAATCAGGTCGATATTGTTTGGTGATACAGCGAGACTGAGCTTTGGAACCCCGGCTGGAGATCCAGACCAACTTTACAGACCCATGATAGCCGCCTACGATGAGGCTATCAGCAAGATCTAGAGGATAATTGGGTTCTCTAGCTGTGGCGAGGGGTGCTGTGCTACGCATTTGACTACAGTTGAATGTAGTATCCAAAGACAAAATCCCGGGGTGAGCTGCGCTTGAAGCAGGTGTGACGACCTCTATATGCTAAGACAGATAGATCCTGGCCTATACTGGTAGTAAAAGGGGTTGGGTTTGTTCGACAAGAATTATAAATCGTATCTGATACACTGAGCAAAGAATTGTGCGTTCACTAAGTCGTCAGGAGATACGTCCGATACAGTTAATTCCAACACACATACCTAGAAGACAGAACAGACAATCAGAACAATTGCACTCAATAATCATCTTGACTGAAATCTGACAGGTTGTCTGTGGCTATGTTCACGTTTTATATCTTTGCGCTTATATTTTATTGTTTGTCGAGCGGCAGGTCTTGCAAGCTACTATCTAGGTATGGTGTGGCTCAGGTTGCGTTTCCTTATTTAGACTAGATCTACTAGATAGAGTTTATTGGGGCTTATCGGTACTTAGATAGGTACCCAACTACACACCAGCCACCTATGCCCCACTGTTATCTAGCTTTACTAGCCTCAACCTAGCATGAAATTTTCTTTTCTCCAGCAAAAAAATTGGAAGCTTTCACCCAAGCAGTTTCCTGGTCGCAACACGTTCAATTGGCGAACCAACATTCTTTCCTGCCACAAGAGAAGCTACGCAGGGACTAGGACCGACATTGGAAACATCCTGCAGTTATGCCTCTATTCGTTCTTGCCGAAACGCCTGCGGGGTGAGCTCTTCTCCAGCTGTTGATAGTGTGACTTAGCTAACGCGACGATAGCTACGGTCTGTTCAAGGCCAAGGACAAGAAACTGCTCTCTCGCGATGACATCGCCGACCAGCTCTCCAGCGCCGAGGCCATCAACTCTATGTGAGTCCCGCGATACGTCCCGCGTTTTTTTTATTATTATTTTTTACCATCGGTTGCTAACTACTTGCAAGGCTATCGCTAAAGAAGATGGTCAAGTTCGAGGACTCGGCTCAAGCACTAAGCGAATACAGCTCTTTAACCGAGGGAAAGGTCACTCCTTTGCTACAGCAGCTCCTTGATGATATTAAAGAGGAGAGAAAAGCGTCCCTTGCTGTGGCGGACCCGAAGCTGGGTGCTGCCATTAACGTTCTCCCCGAACTTCAGATCTCGCCCGTATCCGACTCTTCTACAAATGACCTCTTCCGAGCAGTCAAGACATACCTCCCCGAGTTGTTCCCCGAACTCGATCCCGATTATCTCGGCAATATGGCACTAGCCCTATCGCACTCTATCTCCCGCCATAAGCTCAAGTTCTCCCCCGATAAAGTCGACATCATGATTGTGCAGGCTATTAAGCTACTGGACGACCTTGATAAAGAGCTAAACAACTACGCTATGAGAGTTAAGGAGTGGTACGGCTGGCATTTCCCCGAGATGGACCGAATTCTTAATGATAACTTGGCCTATGCTCGTGTGATATTGCACATGGGTATACGAGAGAACGCCGTCAACACGGACCTCTCCGAAATCCTTCCCGAGGATCTGGAGGCCCGGGTCAAGGCCGCTGCCGAAGTTAGTATGGGCACTGAGATTGGTGAAGTCGACCTGGTAAACATCAAGCTCCTGGCCGAGCAGGTGGTCAGCTTTACAGAATATCGACAACAACTCTCACACTATCTCACATCGCGCATGAAGGCGCTCGCCCCCAACACCACCGAAATCCTCGGTGACCTGGTCGGTGCTCGTCTCATCGCCCATACTGGTTCCCTGATGAAGCTGGCCAAGAGTCCCGGTAGCACCATCCAGATTCTAGGTGCCGAGAAGGCTCTTTTCCGAGCCCTCAAGACGAAGCATGACACACCCAAATACGGTCTGATATATCACTCCTCACTCGTTGGGCAGGCCACTGGTAGAAATAAGGGCAAGATTGCTCGTTCGCTCTCCGCCAAGGCTGCCTTATGTCTCCGCGTGGATGCCCTGTCCGATCTTAGCACTGAAGGTCTCGATGGAGCTGAAATATCGATTGACGACGACGAGAGAGCGGACATGGGTATTAGACTACGCGCCAACCTTGAGGACAAACTCCGGAGATTAGAAGGGAAGCCTCTTATTTCTAAAGGCGCCAGGATTGCACCTGTCGGTGCTACACCTTCTAAATTTGAGGTGAAGGCCAAGCGAAACTACAATGCCGATGCCGATGCGCCCGCCTCAGAATCCAAGAAGACAGCTTCAAAACCCTTAATACAAGAAGTCGAGGACACGCCAATGGCGGATGATGAGAGTGAAGAGGAGGAGGAGGAAGATTCAGACGCCGAAATGAATGGCACAGAGAATGGTAAAGCTACCACATCCCCCCTCCACCCCTCCCCCATCATATATACACTTTCCGGCTACGCCAAGTCTATCCCTTTGGCCCCTAGGGAACAGTGGCAATCTTGGATTGTTGGCACAACAACTCAAGAAGACGGGGAAACACACAAGCAAGAGAATCATCAGAGAAATGTACTATTAGCTAACAATCAAATAGGAAACCACAAGGCGAAAAAGGAGAAGGAGGCCCGTAAAGAAAAACGGGGAGCCAAGAAATCCCGTGATGCCAGTGATGCGGCTGCACCCAGTACACCCGCTCCAGGCAGCAAACTATCCGAGGCGGATTATGCGCGGCTAGCAGAACAGGCTGGAATTTCGGTCAAGAAATTCAAGCGGAAGTTTGAGCGAGGTGACGTCAAGCTCGGCTCCGATGGATCCCCACAAGTGATCAGCAAGAAGGATATCAAGAAGCTGAAAAAGGAAGAGGCTAAGGCTGCTGCTGCTGCTGCTGCGGCCGAAGCCGAAGCATCTTCCCACAAGAAGCGAAAGCATACTGATGATGATGGCGAGAAGAAGAGCAAAAAGAAGTCTAAGAAGGAGAAGAGCTCTTAGACTTGATTAATACTCTCATCATGTATTATCTTGCTAAAATGATGTTTTTGATCACAGTGGGCGGCGTTCCGGATCGCATACCAGATGGTGGTTATCGTATAGGAGTTGATTGGGTCTGTTACTAGTTGGTTGTTCAATTAAGCTACGCCTGGCAATACTTACATTAGTGAGGCTGGATACTTTGCGCAATACATTGCCTCCCATTCCGAATCTTGCTACCTAGTTGGTCAATTCGGGTTGGAACGCATGAACGATGTAGGTAGAATGCGTCCTTTCATACGACGTAGTACTGAGACAGGCATAATGTATGGTTGATTAAAGCAAGCTCTAGCCTCCCTGGACTGCATCTGTTCATGCAGGCTCTGAGAGCATCCTCTTTACGTACATGATGTCAATTAATCCCACAACTTGACTTATTGACGGGCTATATCGAACCTGTTATAATAACAGGTTCGGGTTTTTTTCCGCGAAAAGCAGTTTTCCCGTCAGTCCACTGACACGGGCCACGTAATGCTTTAACCTAGTCAAGTAGTTACGAGAGGGAAATGTTGAACGCATGACCGGCCAGAGACCCAAGGTCTCCGTGTCCTGGAACCCGAATTACAATGACGAGCCGGCGCTTCTAGACCATGGTTTTCTACGGAAAGCTTTCGCTTTCCCGGCAGTCATTGACTGGGGCTGCAGGTGTATGTATCACCGAGCAGGCTAATATGAAGAGAGAGGTATAGTTAAAAGCGACTTACTGTCTGCCACGTGCACCAAACTCTATGCGCACCTCTCAGAGACAAGCAACCCCACGGGGCGATCGCCGCTAGGCTCGTTATGAGAGGCATCGTACAACAGGAAGCAGAATGAGACCGAGCAGCGCCTCTCCCGTCCGCGGCTAGTCATGTTTCGAGCGCGCACCTCGGGTTGCCATCTGCACTGCTACTCTACTACGTAGAGCATCCCGACCTGCCATTTCCGTCGCCATGGCCCCAAAATTCTCCGTCCAACCGCTCAAGTCAAATGCTGAATCAACAGCGAGGAACTGGCCACTAGCGCTCGCGGTTTAGGAGCCGGACCGAACCCCTTGCCAGGGCGCGGCCACGAAATGGGGCGTCATGCCAGGGACATCTCGACATTTTCGGAGAAACCCCAGACTCTCCGCACCTCTGTGGGGTAGAGAGCTGTTGTCCACCCTCGTGAAAGGCACGCTTGGAGCTTGAGAAAGCTTGATCGAAATTACCGCCTCGGATGACAATGTCGCCGCGGCTCCAGATTCTCGCCCCGCACGCCGTTGTCGTGGTCCAGCGTTGCACGAATGAGGCTTCTTCCCGCCCACGGAGCTGTCCAGCTTCGGTGGGTATCCGAGGTCCTGGTCGACGAGCATAAACACTCGCAGGTATTGGTCCATTCGTATACCTATATAGATATCCATCGGTATATATATAAGTACAATGCGGCAGCCGAGAAAGAAGAGCCCACAGACGTGCCCCGTCTTACCACCATCTCGTCTCGTTAAGCAACCTGGTCAGACATGTTCTCGCGACCTCGCCTCGAACGCGCCCGCGTCTTCGCCCTAGGCCTCGTGGCCACGGGCTCCCTCGTCGCCGCCGGGCCCTGCGACCTCTACTCCTCTGGCGGCACGCCCTGCATTGCCGCTCACAGCACCACCCGCGCCCTCTACAGCGCCTACACTGGCTCGCTCTACCAGGTGAAGCGCGGCTCTGACGGCGCCACGACCAACATCGCGCCGCTGTCGGCCGGCGGCGTGGCCAATGCCGGGGCCCAAGACACCTTCTGCGCGAGCACGACGTGCCTCATCACCATCATCTACGACCAGTCGGGCCGCGGCAACCACCTCACGCAGGCGCCCCCCGGCGGCTTCAGCGGCCCCGAGGCCAACGGCTACGACAACCTGGCCAGCGCCATCGGCGCGCCGGTGACGCTGAACGGCCAGAAGGCGTACGGCGTCTTCATCTCGCCGGGCACGGGGTACCGCAACAACGCGGCCAGCGGCACGGCGACGGGCGACGGGTCGGAGGGCATGTACGCGGTGCTCGACGGCACGCACTACAACGGCGGGTGCTGCTTCGACTACGGCAACGCCGAGGTCAACAGCCACGACACGGGCAACGGGCACATGGAGGCCATCTACTTCGGCGACAGCACCGTCTGGGGCAGCGGCGCGGGCTCGGGGCCCTGGATCATGGCCGACCTCGAGAACGGGCTGTTCTCGGGGCTCAGCGCCAAGAACAACGCGGCGGACCCGTCCATCACGGCGCGCTTCGTGACGGCGGCCATCAAGGGCAAGCCGAACCAGTGGGCCATCCGCGGCGGCAACGCGGCGACGGGCGCCATGGCGACGTACTACAGCGGCGCGCGGCCGTCCGTGTCGGGGTACAACCCGATGAGCGAGGAGGGCGCCATCATCCTGGGCATCGGCGGCGACAACAGCGTCAGCGCGCAGGGGACCTTCTACGAGGGCGTCATGACGTCCGGGTACCCCACGGACGCGACCGAGAACGCCGTGCAGGCCAACATCGTGGCGGCCAAGTACGCCACGACGTCGCTCACGAGCGGGCCGGCGCTCAGCGCGGGCGCGTCGGTGTCGCTGCGCGCGACGACGGCGGGGTACACGACGCGGTACATCGCGCACACGGGCACGGCGGTCAACACGCAGGTGGTGTCGAGCGCGAGCACGGCGGCGCTCAAGGCCTCCGCGAGCTGGACGGTGCGCGCCGGGCTCGGCAACAGCGCGTGCTTCTCGTTCGAGTCCAAGGACACGCCCGGCAGCTACATCCGGCACTACGACTTCACGCTGCTGCTCAACGCCAGCGACGGCACCAAGCAGTTCAACGAGGACGCCACGTTCTGCCCGCAGACGGGTCTCAACGGCCAGGGCAATGCTGTGCGCAGCTGGAGCTATCCTACGCGGTACTTTAGGCACTATAATAATGTGCTGTACGCGGCGAGCAATGGGGGCGTGCACACGTTTGATGCTGCTACTTCGTTTAATGACGATGTGAGCTTTGTTATTAGCGCTAGCTTTGCTTAAGGGCTGGGGGTCGAGGCTTTTGGCCGGGCGACGGAATTGTCTTTGGAAGAGACATCGCTGGCTGTTTCCGATGTGTTATCTCGTTGAAGCAAAGTGTAAAGTCACTTGTGTTATGTATTTAAGTGCCGGTGGACTCTGCTGTCCGCTTGTTGGTGTTTAGGTTTGGGTTAATCAGGAATCGTGCAAGCTTTGACGTAGCAAAGATTATGTTGGATCCCGCCGACATGGCTATTTATCTATCTAAATATTATATTAAGACATCGCCTTAAAATGTGCCCCATATGTGTGGTACTGTGTAACCTCTAACAGCTACCTACCTAGTGAGGTAGTTATAACACTGTAGTAATGCCTATCATTCCAAACACTCACCGAACTTGAGGGTTGCAATCTATAGAGTTGTTGAAGGCGTCTCCTTATCCTCCAGCAGCCATATCTATAAACAAAGGTGCACAGCAACAAGATTGCTACATAATCTCTCTCTACACCTATTCATTCTAATTACCAGAGCGTAACATAAAGAAGAGGTTTACTGCTTCAAGATAGCCTCTCCTCAATGCTCCCGCTTTGAAGAAAATGATTTTCCTCTATTATTTAATCCTACAGCTATCAACTTACTCAAACTCCTAGCCACGGAGTAAGTGGATCAGTTACATTAATGCTCCCATATCTAAGTGCATAAAGTACTTACTTAAATCTTAGGCCACCTCTATTGTATTTCGGCCAACTTCACAACTCATCAATAATTGAATCTACCCCCTAATACCTCTCAAAGTTATGAAAGATTCATAAAAAATAGATAATAATTATACGCCTCAGAACAGCACTTCTTCTTAACTATTGCGTGAAAGCTTATATGAAATATTAATCATTTTGAGGGATGATGCTGAGACTTTGATTTTTCTGACCAAGTTGGTATAAGGAAAAATGGTTCCTAGCAGTGGGAGATCAGTATATCCCTATTTGGTTTAGCGCATATCCCCAGTTATCTCACCCGCAATGATCGATGCTGTCCAACGACATCGCATTGGTATATGAGAATTCACGAATGTTAGCTGTCCATTTGTAACAGCCAAAAATAAATTCTCAATACTTAATATAAAAATCTTTTTTATGGGTTAGCCCTGTTATTCCATTTTTGAGAGATAAGTGAAAGCGAGGTCAACAGCACCGACAACAACATTACAACCAATCCCTAGATAGATATTCTCCCATTCTCCTATATAGAAAACGCACGAGCCTAATCCTTGCTCTCGTAAGCCCGAGGAAACAGGCACGTTTCACCGCCACCAAAAGCAAAGCTGATGAGGTCCTCATCCTCCGTCCGCTTCAGGGTATTGCCTCACACGGGAGACAGACCAAATGGAGGACTCGGCCGGCGGTGCACCAGACGGCGGGGACCCCTCGTCGGACCCCCCGCCGCCGCCGCCCTCGAGCGCCGGCACCGGCGGAGAGCAGCAGCCTGAGGTCGTCGTCATCGCCGAGCACGGCGACGTGATCCTCGACGCCACCTTCCAGAACTCGAAGGAGACCATCCGCGCGGCCCGGAAGGCAGCCGCGCAGGCACAGCCGCGCCACGCGAGTCGGGGCGAGCCGCCGCAGGCCCAGAGGCCGCCCCCGAGAGCGCGGGTGCGCCTCGCGTTCCGCGTGGACCTGGCCGTGCTGAGGCGCCAGTCGAGGTACTTCGACAAGCTGCTCGGCGACGCGCACTTCAAGGAGGCGAACGATGTCGCGGCGGCGTTCGCGGCGCTGTCGCTCAGGGGCGTGCGGCCTGGCGCGGCGGACGCGACGGACCTGCCGTGGATCCGCGTCCATGATGATGATGGCGCGACGGCGTACGCGTACCGCGAGGTGGCGTTCGCGGACCTCCTGCGCATCCTTCACGGGCTGGAGGCGCAGACGGCGCCGGCGCAGGTCACGCTGCCGTTCGTGACAACGCTGGCGGTGCTGGCTGATCGCTTTGACTGTGCTGCGGGCGTGGGTAAGTATGTCACTACGGGGCTTAAGTTCAAGTGGCCCGCGACGAACAATAGGTCGCCGCCTGCCCGGGATGATGGCGCTGGCGGCTTCGGCGGCATGTCCCGCGCGACTGAGAATGTCCTGCGCCAGAAGATCCTCGTTGCGTGGCTTCTCGATCAGCCAGGTAGGTTCCAGGCCGCGACGAAGGAGTTGATTATGTACGGCTCGTGCCAGTGGAGCTCGTTTGGCGAGCAGGAGGACGAGACGACTAGTGCTACGTGGTGGTATTTGCAGGACGGGCTTGAGCGTGAGTCTGACCCCCTTTTCTTTTTTTCGCAATACATACAGACCATTACTATTCCCCGTATTTTTCCTTTTACAGGGGATCTCTTCTATACCATAGTCCCGTCCATATTAATCGTAGCCCCCCTACTATACAGAAGAACTACAGTACCGGCGCAACTGCATCCTCAACACCCTCGCCTCAGTCCCGCGGCACTTCCTAGCACTATACACATCGGCACGCAGCGCGCGGCAATGCCAGCTAGGCTACGACTCGAGCGTGGCGTGCGACTCGTACCAGCTAGGGGAGATGGTCAAGTTCTTGATGAACAAGGGGCTGTTCGCGCTAGCCGACTTCTCGCCGGGGTCTCTCGACTCCGTGGCCGACACGGCACGGCTTCTCCCCGTCGGCGCGGCGGTCGCCGCCCTGCGCCAGTGCCCCGCGTACCAGATCGACAAGAACCACGCTAACTGCGGCCTGCGCACCCGCATGCTGCCCATCCTCGACTTCGTCGAGGGCCTGCTGTCCGCCAACTCCGTGCCCGTGTCCCGCGCGGCGTGGAAGAGCAACCGCGCCGCGCACGCGTGGATGCCGCTTGGGAGTGGGGAGACGGAGACGCGCGGGAAGATGGATGAGGAGGAGGGCGAGAGGCCGTTCCGCTTTACGCGGGCACTTGCCGGGGACCAGAGGTTCCGGTTCGAGAACGCCATGGGCGCGGATAAGTTTGCGCGCGACGTGTTCACGGCTACGAGCTGGGACTGGACGGCGGAGGACCAAGGGCCGGACCGCAGCTCCACGACGCCGAACTTGTATTTTAGAAAGCCGTTATCTAAATAGGCCACGTATACCATCTCCCTCCCTAGATCAAATTCATAGATTAGGGACATGCCATTTTTCTAAAATGAAAACACGGAATTGGATACGGCTAATCGAGTTGCCAACTTGAAATGTGAATGGACGCAAAGAGTCGCGCTCTTGTATATATGTGCCCAGTTTAGTTCTATATTTACCGTCTCCTAGCTAGACAACGACAATGACAATGCCAAACAGAATACAACCCAACCATGAGATGCTATTTCATTAACCCAATGGCTCCCCGCTCCTAAACGCCGCTGTGAAGATGGACGATCCGAACAAATGGATTGGACCGATTTGCATGACCAACAATAAAAAAAAAAGGGAATCCGGCAGTTCCCAAACTCGATTAACTCCTTAAAGCCTCGAGTCTGTTCCTCATCTGATCCATCATAGCCTCCTGGTCCTCCTCCTCCTCCTCGAGCTCGGCCGGCGTCGGTTCCGGCGCGACAGGGGCCGCAGGCGTGGGGCCAGCAGTATCCATCTTGCCCCTGAGGATCTCGCCCAGGACCTTATCGACCTCCCCATCGGCCTCCATCTCCTCGTCCTCGAACATGGCGTCCTCGTCCAGGGGGAGGGCCTCCCCGACCATCTCCTCGATGACGCCGGCGCGCACGAGCTCGACGCCGAGGTCGCGCATGGTGCCGGCGAGCTGGGGCAGGCGGATGAGGGCGTTGACGTCGCGCATGATGCCGACGGAGGCGCGGATGCTGCCCTCGATGCGGCGCACGGCGAAGGCCTCGTTCACCTGCATCTGCACGGAGCTCAGCTGGGCCTTGGACGTCACGAGGCGCGCGGCCGTGCGCCGCACGCGCAGCAGCTCGCGCGCGTAGTCGCGGGCCTCGCGCTGGGCTTGGGCGCGGCGGCTCGGGTCGCGCGCGCCGCGCTTGTCGGCGGCTATGATGAGGCTGCGGGCACGCTGCTCTGCTTGTCGCACGGTGACGATGTCGCGGTCGAGCTTACGGAGGTTCGAGCGGATGAGCTGGTTGCACTTGCGCATCTGGGGTGGAGGTGTGCGTTAGTTTGTGGTTGTATATATGGATTGTTTATGTTTTCTGATTTATGAAGGCAAATATTGTGTGGAAAAAGGTGTAAATATTCCAATATATCCCCCAGTGTTTTTGCAATCCTTCTGCTGGTGCCTGGAAATAGGCGGTAGAGGGATGAAAGGTGCCTACCTGGGCATTGGGATCTGGCTTGACGAAGAGAGCTTTTAGGCTCTCCATCTTGGGGTACGGTCTGTGTTGTAGGGCAGCGCGTGTGCCGGTAGTAGATTGTTGTCTTTCGGCGGCGTTTGGGCGTGGGCGTTATCTGACGATGCAATTTGTCTAGTATCGTGGGGTTCGGCGATGACGTTGCGGGATGAATCGTAGGATGCTCCCGAGGCTGGGTTCCGAGATGCCCAAGGCTGAACAGGGACGGTTGACAGTGGAGCGACTCACGCCAAGGGGATTTCGTGTTAGTCAACTGAATACATAGTGGACCGCTGGTACCCATTTAGTAACTACCCCGCTATACATCACTGGGTACCTAACCTAGATACCTGTTCTAGGTAGACTATCTCCATACATGCGTCCATAAATCCATGTATACCGCACTATCTACGGCCCGTATCTAGGTATAGTTATACCAACCGTCATGATGGAAGGAATCTTTCATAAATTCTCCTATCCTACTTGCTTACTCAAGTTTATCGATTTCTTTTATCAAAAAAATAAAAATAAAAATAATAAAATTTGGTGTTCTGTTGGAGAAAAGCCAAGCAACTAGAGCGGGAAAAGCCCCTGTGCCGCTACACTACATTAGTCGATATAAAAAGGGCAGATCAAGGGTTGGATGGAGGAGACAGAAGTCTGTCGAATGCAGATGCAGATGCATGCAGGTTCAGGAGACGCCATCCCTTCCAGCCGTATCAGCGAAAAGACAATAAAGCCGAGGTACAATATAGAGGGTATGTTCGTTAGGTAAGTTGTGTGTTAGTGCGCTATACATAATGCCAGGGGGGTTTGTGGCTACCATGGTAGAAGTTATATGGTTAGGTATATTGGAATACCTAATGTGGATGGTGCTGAGAGCAAGCGAGGAGAAGATTCTGACTTGTAACAATTTATTATAAAATGCCTGTTATAGTCGGATGACGATCTTTTTCCGAGTGATCAAAAAAAAAAAAAAGACCCCCAACTACCAGGGAGATGAGATTCTATCTAGATAGATAGAATCTAGATAGAAGCGGTCAGCTTCTGATGGTGAAACCCTTTTCGCATCAGCGGCACGCTGCAAGTGCCCCTCAGCCCTGCCGAGCATAGCTAATCCTTCATTGCAAGTGTACCTAAGGTACAGTTGGAGGTCAATTAACGGCAGGTTAGGTACCTTACTATTCTGTATGCCCTAATCATAATATGTACCTATGTGCCATACCTTACATGGTAAGTATTATTTGTCTACTTACATATAAAGAAATGTCTGGATACTAGAGAAGGATAAGTTAAATGGTTTTCAGAGCTGTCTTATCGACATGCATACTTATAAACCTGGTTGAAATATTTAAAATTAGTTGTCTTTTTTTTCTATTTTCTTTGCTGCCGTGATTGTGACAATACATGTCAAATTTCTCGAGGCGTGGGGGAAAAGTAAGGCGCTGCAGGCTGCCTCTCTACAGTACCTGGTAGGTTAGGCAGGTACCTAAGAGACCTAAAGAAGAAAAGACGACTTCAGGGTTCTATAGCATGCCGTAGTGCTTCTAAGAATTTCGTAGAATCAAAACGGGGCCCCCGGCGGCTTTAGTGGGGTTCCACGCCGGTTGCATCACCAAATCCAATTTCTCTGCCGCCTTCTCTAGCAGGTGCTTTTCGACTGCCTGCCTGAAGACTCAGTTCCCATCCTCCCCCAGCCTTACCTACCTTGCAGAACCAACACGGTTTTTAACTCTCTACCTCCTCCCTAAACACTAAACAGCAGAACCTCGACCACCACCAAACAACCTGTTGAGTGTGATTGTGTCTAGTTCAGGTACTTAAGCACGCAAAGCACGATCCCACCCTCTATCTATCCATCCCTCCCTCCTCTCCCACATCTCTCCCTCTGTCTGTCCATCGCCCACCTCAAACCTCAACTTGCCCGTTACCCCAATTTTGCGCAACGAACAAGCGAGCTACTTACTTACACCAATTGTTATCAGCAGCTTAACGGCTACCCAGTTTACACCCTCCCCCACCAGCTCCATCTCTCATCAACATGGCGCAAATCACTCCCGAAGGTAAGCAGCCTCATCCCATGTACCCCGCGATGCCAACATCCCAACATCCCAACCCACCCTCTCGCCCACGCTCCCCCATGTCCATAATCTCCCAGCTCCAGTCCTCTTGGCCAAGCATCCAAGCTTGTCTATGTGGCACTAGCCCTGGCATGGGAAATGGCACTGGCCCTCGCATAGTGCTGGAAAGCTAACGTGTTCGCTTTTTCCCACACTCGTAGTTCTATGGGCTCAGCGCTCCTCCAGCAGCGACCCTGAGAAGAACTTCATCTATCTTACCATCTCCGTTCCCGATGTACCTAAGGAGAACTTGAAGCTGGATCTCCAGCCCACCTCGCTAAGTTTCAAGGGCCACTCGGAAACCCTAAAGCGCACATACCACCTCGAACTCTCATTCTACGGCGAGATCGACACTGAGAAGAGCAATATCCATCACACCGCTCGTAACGTCGAACTTAAGCTCCGCAAGAAGGAGCTCAAGGAGGAATACTGGCCTCGCCTGCTGAAGGACGCTGCCAAGGTCCAGTTCCTCAAGACAGACTTCGACAAGTGGGTTGATGAGGATGAGCAAAACGAGGCTCCTGAAGATGACATCTCTCAGTTCGGTAATGGAGGTATGGGTACGTGACCATCTACCACCCCAGCGTCGGAATCCATAATATCGCAAACATGGAAAAGCTAACCCGCTTATGCGTATAGGTATGCCCGGTATGGGAGGCATGGGAGGTATGCCAGGTATGGGTACGTACTCATGTGCCTAATTCTATACACCCGCATTTTCTCAAGCTATCAAATATTCGTCAACGAGAAGCATCAACTAACAATTTTACGTCGCAGGCGGTGACTTCGGCGGAATCGATTTCTCCAAGCTGGGCGCCGGTCCCGGTGACATGGGCGAGGAGGAGGAAGACGAAGACGAGGAAGACGACGATGAGATGCCCGCGCTCGAAGGCGAGGAGGAGGTTAAGGCCGATGCTGTTAAGACCGAGGAGGCTAAGACCGAGGAGGCTAAGGCCGACAAGTAAGCTTGGAAATGAGATTGGACATAACAGCTTTATAAGAAAAACTCCCGGTTCCCCCTACCCTTGTCCTCGAGACTACCCGCAGTCCGAGAGATGTTGTTTCTATCTTAGTCAGTCCCCATTTCTATGGTACAAATCGGCGGCGGCGCATAGAACAGAAGTGGGAAACGGCAACGCGGTCTCGCTTGTAGGATCTTCGAACTTTTGAGATCTTCCAGGATGTCAGTTTAGGCGAGTAGGAAAAAGACCTGATGGTCCTTTTCTCCCCCGAAATTAATTCGATTACCAATAGGACTCCTTTTTTTGTCTGAATTATCCTGTGCCTACTGCTTTTTGTGTGTGCCCTCGGACAGGCAGGTTATGTTAGTGATCACCTATCAGCTAGTGATCTGATTAGGTATCCATGGCCGGTAATTCGACCGCCAGGTCGTCCCAGATACTCTTGGCCGCCTTCATCCAATGTTTATGGACCCGTTGAGTCGGTAGCCGGTCTCCCGCTGCTGTGGAACAAATGGGTGCTACGGAGACTTTCTTCTGATGATTGAATTAACATCCCTGTTTGAGCTTGGCCGTGGTGAGGGTAATGGTAAGTGACAGGTACTGCAAACGACTTGGACTTCCCTAGGAAATGCCACTCCTAGTTGTAGTTCCTATTTCTTTTCTTTCTCTTTTGTTTTCTCTCAGTTGTATGTTGTACGTAGTACAGTATTGTAACTTCCATGTGTACGAACTTGATAATTAGGCGAGAAGCGGTGGACCGGTAGCTCGGTTTGGGCATGGAAATGTACTTAGGTCTTGTCCGTTCGTTTGTTCGTTTGAATGCGTCGGGTTCTCTTTGTAGCGAAGTGGGAGATTCCGTCAGGTTTGCCTCGTACACATAATTGTCGCAAATACCTTTTTCGGGGTTTGGGGAGCTTGGGGACTTTGCATTTTGGGATCAGGGTTGATGAGTTACTTAGTGCTCATACGATAAATATACTTGTATATATACGACCCTATGTTCTGTTTGGAATTCCTTGGCATTGATCTAAGTTGATTGATCCTTTGTTGATTTACAGCGCTTTCGTTGGGGGATATCTCAGACTTAAACATAGTGAGAGTCTCTTGCCGTCATATGACAAGAGGTCATCTTTTAATATAGATCATACCTGCGACGTGCCTCGGCTCATTCTTACTGCCACTACATCAAGAAAGCGGTCGAATGACTAGATGTTGGGTAGTTAGTTAGTATCCCACCAACGTAGTAATCCTAGATGGAATACTGACATGAGATAATTGACGAGGTCTTTAAAACTAGTGTAGAGATCGTGCTTCGTAGTTAGAGGTACACCGGACCCTCACAGGAGTTGTTGTGTGTAGGTGCCGTTTGTGGTACCCCGTCTCTTGAGAACTGTCTGATATAAGAGAGTTCGTGTATCCAGGAAGACTACACAGTATAGATGTTCCGAATATCTGCAGATTGGCTAATTTTATAGACTGATTTATGATTTTATACTTCAAATGTCTAGTGGCATGAGCTCAGGGTATGAGAGCTTAAGAGTTTGATTTTGTAAGCACCAAACACATGAGTGATTAGTTTCGACTCACGTTATCCGCATTGGGGCTTAATATGTCAGCAAGCCTTCACGTTAGGTTATGCTCATTACATGTTGGAAATATTATATAAGTATCGTGCCTAGCAAACATTCATTGACGTGTTAGGTGAGTCCCCGTGACGGTCCCCTCTGTGGTATCGCCATTTGTTGAATTATACACTAACTGCTCAGGCTTTCAGGTGAGACTGTCGACCGGAAGGTGGGAGGTCAATAGTAATCCAGCAGTAACCTTAGTTTTTCTCATATCATGAACAAAATTGAAGTAAACCTCTTAGTGCTCTGCCAAAATACGATAGGTAGCCTAAGATGGTATGTGTTCGTCTTAACCTTGGGTATGAAACGCCTTTACGAGAATATAGCCTCAGTCAGCGCATTCATGGAGTGGTGAAACATGAGTCGTGTTGATTGTATAAGGGTCTATGGCATCTACGTACGTCCGTTAGAGTCCCGTTTATTCTAGTTACGTGTAATAAGATAAGAATCAACAGGGGAGAGTAACAATATGCCTAGCTAGCTATGAGAAGTGAGCTCCGAGTTTACGATGGAGTTTTGGACTATTAACACTTCTGAGGGCTTTAGTTAGGTACATATACCGCGCTCTAGGTCTGTGAGTGTCGTATAAACTTATGCTCACTTGTAGCTAATTATGAGTATTGGTGTTCATCTGATGTTGTCGCTGACTGAGACTTAAGATGAATTAATTAGGTGGGTTAGATTTTCATTCTCACGATTAACGACCTGCTTCAGAGCTTAAGCAACAGGTATAAAAAGGAAATAAACACTCGGCTATAAACAGCTCACTTGAAGGCCGCTTATATAGGAAATATAATTGTATTTGTAAGATATGTTATTATAACGAGTGGCTTGCAGAAGCTTGATGAGTGTGGATTCAATATCCCTACCACTAGAAATTCAACTCATGATTGTTGGATTTAAGAAAAAATAAAGAATATGATAGTAAAGGATATGCGGCTAATTAACGAATGGTTAGGTTATTATAATTCGAAGGGCTCTCCTTCATGCAAGATGATGAGACTGTATTCTCGAAGCCTGGAAACTCATCCCTATGTGTATCAAACGTCGTTGTCAGTGTCTACTTCAGAGGATAACTAAGCCAAATCTTGGGTTTAGAATTCGACACGAGGCAAATTTTCCTCTTACACTCAACAAATAATTGAAATACACCTTTTCCTTGTGAGGTATCTCAGACCGCGATTATCCGAGTTGCTGGGCCGTGATCCCGCCCAATCCGTCCTTTAAAGCCTTTAGTAGAGAAAATTTTCTCATGAATTAATGAGTCACCGTGTCGTTGTCCCTTATATCTATCCACTTGACCTCGAAAGTAGAGATAGTGAACCACAACTACCCCTCAGCAGTCGGTAGAAGCCTACGCGAGCCGAGAGGGAGCATATTAGTGTCAAGTCTACGATCTTTTGATGCGGATACTAAACTAGATAGGACATGCCTTTATTTACTAGCTTGACCGAGAGCTACTGAGAGAGAGGGGGGTCTGGCGTGCTGTTAGCCGGGCCGGTCTATGCGTATCTCGAGATAAAGCCGTCAAGATTCGGCAGCTAGCGAACTAGCTCCAACGGCACTGCATCGAATTCGACGCTGGCGGCACGGATTTTTACTACGTGCACCACCACGCTAAGGTTGGGTCCTGAGTAAAGGACTGATACACCAATACACCGGCGCTGACTATCACGGCAGTTTCAAAGCGGATGATGTGCGCCTGCTGTAAGCACCTACCTAATTAATTATCTAGTTGGTAATTAAAGGAGACTGGTTTGCTCGTCTCCAAAGCTAGCATAGTATCAGCGGCACGTCACACCTGGTATTTTCCACAGCACTCGTGGCATCACCTGCAGCACACGAGCGCGGTCGACGACGTAGATTGGACAGATGAATAATCAGGCGCGCAAGCGACTGTCTCTACGTGTACGAGTTGTTGTTACAGCTCTCGGGCTTTGGAGGTGTCGCAGGGTCTTGCCTAATTGACAAATCGCCGTGGAGGGTTATCTGTCTAATGGGGGGTTTTTGATGGGGGGTTGTTGGAGGGGTAGCTGGCATGTCCTGGAATTTCTTCATCGGTATACTCTGTTGAGTGGTTGGGTGCGCTTACACTGCTACCATCGGTGCTTGATCGATTCGGGATTTACACATGGCTACCCGCTCGCCTTGGAATGTGCTCATCACTATCACCATTCTCCATCACCATTGTAAAACGGCAATCTGGTTTCGAAAATTTATCGCCACGGTAGATACTTGGATAACTACAGAATACCTATGTTTAGTATATAGGGTGTGAGACAAGTAAAATGTTGCCAAGTTTTTAGACGCACAAAAAAAAAGCCACTATGGAGGAAATCAAGGAAGAATAATAGACGAACAAAATCAAGCGAGGAATCAAGCGAAGAAAAAAACCAGGAAGAAAAGAAAGCCACTGCTGGCAAATTATGGTCGTGATGATTCAGATGTGCCTTAGCTTGCATGGCGCCAACAGCAAAGACAGCGACAACATCGATGTCAAACGCACAGGATCTCAAACATTCACTAATGTCGAGCCAGGAACCGGTCGTGAGCAATTCCAGCGTGTCCCATTCTCTCGGCGGCTACGTGGATGTGCATCTCACCTTATCACAGACCGGTGGGCATCGTGCAGCAAGCAGCAGCAGCAGCAGCATATGCAGAACCTACAGAGACCGACTTCGGGACCAGCCCTACAGAAGAATATTCTTCGTGCCCAAGGGAAAGAGAGGTAGGTAGATAGATAAATAAATGTTATGGGGGATGGGTGAGCGTCGCTGTTATTCCGCCCATTTTGCCCACTTTGCCCACTTCCCTTGCATTATCAATCGGCGATTGATTGATAATGGTACATCTGTCTGCATATACTGCGGAAGCACGTCATGAAACCACCACCGGGCTCAGCTAGTTGGACGAGGCCGTAAATGCTGCGGCCGTGAGGATACAAGCGAGCAGGACAAATTACTAGGATGTAGAGAGTAGGACGGCGGAACTGCATGTACAGACAGATAGACTAGGGTAGGTATCTACCATACTGTCTACGATTGGGCGTCAATGCTTCTTCTTCTACCATTGCCCTTGTTATATTTCTTTTACCCCGACGATTTAGACAACTCCCGGCAGGAAAGAAAAAAATTCGGAAGAGAAAGAAACCGAGAACGAAAAAAAAATGATAGATGAAAAACCGAGAAAATAATTAAACTAGAAAACCACACCGTTTCAGCATGCGTTACGAGGTAACTACTTCGCTGTCCTGGGTCCGCCTGGGCGTCGCGATATATTTACCAAATTCCCTTAGCATCCTTCCTAAAGCGGAAAGAAATCTCACCTAGGTATCTATTTTTTATTTATCGTCCCGACCGACCCGTCGTGCCCTAGCTGAGCAGGCGGAACTGTTATAATTAGGGCTCGGATCATATACTGCAACCTCGTGGCTTGGGGTAGGTAGGGGAGGAGGAGGAGGAGGAAGGCCACGGCGCAGCAGCAGCAGTGTTTTGTAGTGTACCGTAGGTCTTAAGCGAGGTCGCGGCGTGGGGAAAGACAAGGAGGAAGAAAAGGACCACGGAGCTGGAGGCGTAATTACCGTTCTGCCTGTCGCGTATCGTACCGAGCTGCTATGGCTTCACGTACTGCAACGCTCCGGTCTTGGAGTTTACCCGTTCTACGTACGATAATTTCTACATTCATTGAAAGCTGAGATACGAGGTCACCATGGCCTTCAGCCTAGACGCTTGTTTCGGGCGGGTTGCGAATAAAGGGGTGGGATTATTGGTTTGGTGAGGGCTTCTAGAATCCGCGAAGGAAATGGATATATTGTCGTGAGGGTTGCGCTCGGCAGACGTTGCGATTCGGTTTTTGGGGATGCCTTTGTGGAGGGCATCCAGGTAAGCACCTAGACTATCTACCAACTGTGCGCAAAGGGGGATTGCTGAATAAGATCACGACGCGCGAGTGGAGGAGGGCCGAGACCCATCGTTCATTCGTTCACTCGGGATGATTAGCGAGCGAACGAACGGTGTCAGTGCCATGTTGCGCGCTGCGACGCAGCTCTGCGAGGGATTTCTGATAACAACCGAAGCCCGACGCAACGCAACGTCGCTCGCGACTCGTGGAATAATCAGCCTGGCAACTAACTCCCTACTTAGATACTTGTAGCTAGGTAGTTAGCCCTATGCCCTATGGATGGACTGCAGCGCTGTTTCATCGCTTGATAGGGAAGTCTTGCTGATTTTGAAATCCATCTCATCTCACACACCTCGCTGCCGTCATTCGGTACTGGGGTATGTGCGTGTGTGTCTGTGTGTTTGTGTGTCGTCTCCCGACTCATCTCCGGCGGTCAGACGGGAGCGACGCGATTTCATCGTCTATTGCATGCGCCGACTTACCATACTATGTAGTTGTCTTACTCAGATCAAGCTCAACACCTACTCAGACGTGCTTCCGGTCCCGAAAGTCGTGTATCAAGCATCCTTCACGATTACAGATTGCTGGCGACATCCTGTACGGCCAAGAAGCGCTAAACAATTTTTTTTTCCTGCGATAGTTACCGATTTCGCTCAAGGTGATCATATCCAAGATATTTTTTTTCAATGTTTGTGTGTTTTGTGTGTGTGTGGACCAAATATGCCTATCTACGTGTCTACTGTACGTGTTAGGATATGTCAGGCATGGGAATGCAAGTTGTGCAGTTCCGCACCAGCAAGAGCAGAGGAAAGCATGCTAGATGATGGTCGGCTCGCCGCTACAGCAGGTTCGTCAGGTTAAGTACGCAGTAGACTTGTTTGGCTGCCATGATAGCGCCGGTAGTGATGGCCCGTATGCAATGCATATCATGGCGGTGAGTTTCGCTCTATGCCTACTTGGAATCACCTGCGAGGTCAACAAAGGGCGGTTTACGGTGTATGCAGGTTATTTGTGTCTACATACTTGGACTGTAGGTACGCTACGCAGTATGCTATGTGCCCTTATGTGTTAGTGTGGCATGCAAAGGGGGGAAACGAAAAGGAAACACCACCAACACCGGTATTCTGTCCCGGACGCCAACGTGCCTCTATGCATTCACACCGCCCGTTTGCTATTTCCAGATCAGGCATATGCGTACGCCACAGCGTCTTTCGAGAGGAGGGGGAGGGCGGAAACAAATACCTACTTGTAGGAATCAGAAAGGTCCCTGCGTGGGTGCTGGACGCCAGCTCCTTTTCGGCCTGCTCTCCTCCTTACCATGGTACACTATCTCAACCTGGGTTAAGCAGCTGCACCATGTACCTCTCCCGCGCTCTGACACCCCCATTTCGGCCGTTTCCATCTTGCATCCGCTGTCCGTAGCGCAGTAGCGCGCAGGTCTTCTCTTGAGCCCCCCTGCCTTACCTATTGCGAATTAAACGTGCATTGCATGCCCAGCTCTCAGGGCTGGTACATACATACATACTTACATAGGAAAGGAAGCAGACGCATACACTATGTTGCGATCGACTAGATATGTGGCCAAATCGAGCAACCGCGTAACCTGCCCGTTAACCGTTAACCTTACTACTCTCTTCGGGGTAGCGCACCCTCACCGGCTAGAGTGAGGTAAGAGGCTTTGCGGGAGCAGGTCCCTGATGATCCTGAAGCCCTTTCCGCGCTTCCTTCAACGCCTCTATTTTGGCCGTGTGGCGTCCGGACTATGCTGTATAAGGGTATTCTATCCCGTATACACAGTAATGCTATACCTTGTGCTTCGTGTATCTATGTGAGCACAGAGTAATGCAAACCAGAAATCACGCATCATAGGATTGTGCAGGCCGTACACCGTATAGATGTGCGAAATCGGACCTGGTCACAGACAGGTTTGTCGGTGTGTTACGAGCGTTGGAGCCGCGAAACGTAGGATCAGCGCTGAACGATAAATCAAAAAAGGCCATACATGCATCTTGTTTCGTCGGAGGACGAATCCTACCAGATTTGACGCCAAACAGTGACAAGTCGTTTGTGGTGGGAGAAACGTTTCGCGCACACTTCGTTGAGACACTCCGTACCTATTGCATGTAAGTGGTTTTCTTTTTTAATTTTTTATATGTTCTTTTTATCATTGGTCGTATTCAGCGTGGCTTCAGATATTTAGATAGACACTTCTCCAAATAACCCCATACTCGATTCTCACTGGATCATTGACGCGGGAGAGGTCCCGTCTAGCTGGACCAATGTGGAGAGTGGATAAACAGAATGATCGTCACAAAAAAAGCCTTTGGAGATCGCACGAACCCCGCGTCTCATGATGGATCTGCGAGTTCTAGAGTTCTGGGACTTATGTGGATGAACTAGGTACTTCGAGTTCGAGGCTGGTGAGTGGTCATTGTGATCCCTCCAGTTGTGGTCTCGCCACGGCCATGCGCAGTACCTGTCAGACTGGGGAAGCGCGGCCTTGCGCTACGATCGATATGATAGGTAGGAAACGGCCCTTTTAGTCGCCTTCTAGTCGCGAGTTACGAAATACTAGGTACTTCGGCCTTCATCCGGGGAAACACACGAGCCACAATACAGCCGAGCGTTGGTATTCGCCTCGCGCGCCGCCTCTGCTTTGCTTGCGTCAGCCCCTTACTATGTACACTTTGAGCGCTATCCCGCGATTTGTCTGCACGGGCCTGTCCGTGAGCTGGGAGGCTAACAGCACAACAGGGTTATTCTGTTTAGCCAACGCCGCATTGAATGCCTTGGTCCGAGGGTAGAATGAATACCTACTTGTCCTACCAGTACATACACACACAAGCACCATCGCAAGTAATTCAAAGCGGGAAGTGTTCGTGATTTTCAATACGGCAGATCGCGACACAGCTCCGAGGTTGAAGTGTTTGCGCCGCCACCCACGAGAAGAACAATGTCTCGGCCGTTCGGGTGAAAATCAATAAGGTGAAGATCAGCAAAGCTCTAGCCGAACAATCAGCTGCCAGCCTTTCAAAAGAGGTCGGCTTAAAATTAATCTACGTAAAAAGTCCAAAGCTCGGCAGCTCGGGACAATACTGATCGTCGCTGTCCCGATTTTGTCAAACCGCCTGGCTTTCCGGAAGATACGGGGTCGCGCTGACATTATGTACCAGCATAGTAAATGAAGCATGGGGAAGATTCTCATCTTTGGGAAATTACAATACCCGAGCGTCGGTTTCCTTTATCCACAGCACATGGCGCATGGGTGAGGATGAGAAAAATAGGTAATCGGTAATAACAAAAAACGTGGTGGATGGGGTCTTTTTCACAAGGGACCGTTTGGAATGGCTTGCTTGCCCCGGAAAGGCAGGCAGCGGAGCCCGTCAAGCCTCTTAGCCACTAAAAGTGGCAGGGAGCTCGATAAACGAACCCCTACGATTACACGCTTACACGCTTACACACTGATCGATTTGTGTTCGGTGTTACCGCCGTCGGGTCCAACGTGTTTCCCCGGTCCAACGAACCTATAAGTAGTATAGGCCTTGGGCCGGTAACGTTTGATCTCCGGCAGTAGACAGCACTAAGGAAATGAGATGTCTAGTGTTCAGAGTACGTACTGCCCTATCTAGGATAAGTATTTTCCTCGAATAGAAGAAGCTTCTGTTGCTTAGTACACCTACTGCATGTAGTGTAGTGTAGGATAATGATAGAGCACGGCATTGTAGTGCACAGGCGGTAAATAGCACACTAGTAACGGCGAGTGGGTATACATATGTTCTAGAAAAAGGCAGTTCGGCGGTGGAAGCTTTGGAGCCTAGGCGAGCTGCCTATTGAAGGCTAGAAACCGCGCTGCTTTCTGGAGACCGATTAGATAGGCAGCCGTGTGGTGCCCGAGGGAGACATAGTTAGTTGCTGCTATTGGTACGTTTGGTGCTACAGCTATCCAGTAGCTAGCTAGCTGTATTGGCATGTGCTTCGATGGAGAGTAATTCATTGCGAAAAGTTAATCGAATAGGACGTCAACAACGTGGCCCTCGTGAATTAGCCCCCGGGCCATCGGTAAACTAGCAAGGAGCAGCGCAGCGACTGTTGGTAGCCATTCCGTCTTTCACAGACACATTTACAATATTAGGATAATATATCGTTGCGCCACTGCGATCTATGACATGACTGGGGCGGCACGGCACATGCTCTCCGCGCATTGGGGAGATTGGGGAAGACATTGGAGAGGCGGTGTTGGAAATGGCGTTGCATCTGAGTCTGAGTCAGAGCACCGTAGGGCACACACATATGTATTATACCATCCGCACACATTCCTTTGCGAGCAAACGCCGAATCGGTAAAGGAGGGCTCTCACTGGCCAGGACAGGCCACCTATACGAGCAGGATGTCGTCGTACGGCGGGCTGGCTGGCTGCGGAGGACCGACTTGCGGTCAGGAATGAATCCAACGAGGAGAGTTTGTGTTCACACACACCTGTCTGGCTCTTCAGACGCCGGAATTAGAAAGACAAAGCAATAATTTGCGACGGGTGGTGCATGTTATGCGTATGCTTGTGCCGAGTTTTGATTTACGCGTAGCTTGTTCGTCATGGCCGAGCACTGGCTGCGTAGGTACGCATACGCAATACCTACTGCAATCAATAACTCTATGGCTCCCGGCGAGCAAGGAACAAGGCAGAGACAGCACAAGCCGCCACCGATCAGGTACACACTTACACTGACTCGCCCATGACCAGTGGCCTGGGGGGCGGCTGGTAACACCGGGGGTGGGAGGATTGCCCCAGAAACTAAAACACTCAAATGTTACCTCGTCAAAAATAGCACACTGGAGAGAGAGAGAATCCCATCCCAGAATCCTGCCATCCCACGTTTCGTTCGCGCGTCCACGGGCCATCCGTCCCCCTTCAAACCCCCCATGCTGACGGAAATGACGCCGCAGCACAGGCGAAATCAGCAGGCAAAATAGAATGATGATGACAAACAGGCTGCGATCGGTAACGAATCCTGATTTCTAATACCTGCAGGCCTTGCTTCCAGCACCTACTCTCCCGTGTACAGTAGTGTAGGTAGTGCAAATGCCGCTGCCATGAAAATAATACCTACGCACATTCATAATGGTGGTGGTGTGAAGCGATGGCGCCGCACATTAGGGCCGATGACGGCAAAGTGCCGCTGGCTGTACTGTAAGTACGTACGAGACCTGTCTGCTTCGTACATACACTTACGCACACACTATGCGGCGCACAATCCAGTTTAGAATGGAATAATGAAAACAGGCCTGGGGGGAGCAGATGGGGAATGGAATGCGTTGCATATGATCCGCGACCAGGGCTAGGTGGAAAAAGCACCGAGGAATTCGTTGCTAGGACAAAAGAAATCGAGGGACTTACCCGAAGAGGGAATCTCCATGCCTTGGGGGGAGGCACTTTTAGGCTTGTCGCATTTATGGCGGAAACGGACCGGTTACCAGCCCATAACGGCGAATAAGCATTGTGATATTGGATAGTTAGGCCGGTAACAGCATATGTACTTACAAGCCTCTTAAGTATGCTACGTGGAGTAACAAAATATCCCCTGGTGCGGCGCGGTAGATTACCTATGGATATGCGTAGGTTAGGCTTCGGAGGAAGCTCTGTTACCAACACGCCCAAGAGACTGGCATACAGCCCAATCTCAGTGCCCGGGGAGGTAAAATAAGCTCCTTTTAGCGTGGAAATGGCTACTTTTGCCAGGAAACGGGTTCACATCCGGCGAGCAGGGGCTTACTGTAACCAAGGTCTGGCATCGGCGTAGCGTCAAATCTTGGTATAACCGTAAAAGCCATCCTGATAATTTGGTGGTTGATTACCCTGATTAAGGCGCTGCTAGTGCTCCCCGAAGCATTGTATCAAGTTTGGCCGGCCCAACTACGCGAGCTTCTTGTTTGGTCGGAGCCCTTTTCCGACGGAGGCCACGCTCGAAGCTACCTACACTAGGAATCTGCTTTGGCTGTCCGGCTTCCCTTAGTCGATACGTAGTGTAATGCCACGTTATGTATTCTGGCGGTAGACATGTACAGAATAGTTGTGTGTGCCGAGCTATATGCGTACGTAGACACACATCCCTCTTCCTCGGTCTGTGAACTGTTCACTTTCAAACCCCTTTCGACCTTAGCGTAGGGTGGTTCGGGGTGGGAAGGGCAGCACTACGCGAAAAAGGAAACACGAACAAATATATTTATTTTTCGAAGAAACAAAAGGGATCGGGTATGACTTTGTGACCCCCGAATGCCATTGGCCGCGGCAACGGTCCCGGGCGGGAGGAGGAATTATACGCAGCAGCAGCAGCAGGAGCAGCGAGCAGCGAGCAGCGACAACCAGAGCGAAGCTGACTTTGTCACTGCTCAAGGCGGTCTGAGCTGACTAGTGCTCTGGTTACATGAGAGGTCTGCGACCATGACAAGCGGTCAGCCAGCGAGGATGGGAGGGCTTGGGGACGGATTGGACGGATTTGGGGGGCACGGGCGTGGGGAAGGATCATGGGGGGGTGGGAGATTGTTGTGTCAGACGCGGCGAGACGGGATGCTGGGGGACGATGGGTCAGCCAGAGATGCCACGGGGAAGGGAAATCTGGAAAATTGTCAGAAGCCAGACTGCTGTCCACACCCCCCTACCCCCGGTCCTTGTGAATCATGGATCTACCCAGTCCACGAACCCTTGCCTTTCACCGCACACTCCCTATCCACCGGTACGTACCCTCCTCGCTCCGTGGTATTCATAGCTCACATATATATCAGCACTCGTCTCGATCCCACCAGCTCGGCTTTCGTCCATGACTTCATATTTCCACCATCGTGATATTCATATCTACTCAAACGCTTAGCGTTGTCTATTCTAAGACTCTTAATACCAGCAACCTATCCCGCCGAGCACCTCCACTTATACACACTACCAGTGTTTTGTGCTATATCGCCCTCACAGCGACCAAGAGGTGGACACGAACGAAGACGCCTATTATACGAAGGCTTAACTTGAACTTTTTGACCAACGACGAGAAGGTTGTGGTCAGTATCACAGAAAATCAACCAAGATGTACAGCCCATACGGTTCGTACAGCTCTATGGGCTCAAATTCTCAGCCCCTCGACATCACACCCAGCAGCTACTTCTCTCGCGATGCTGCCTACCACGCCAGCTGCGCATTCCCCTCGTGGCCTCAGCGATCCTCGCTGATGGACTCTGCCCGGGATGAGCGCGCCACATCTTACCTCTCTGACGACGACCTCTTCCCCATCGACCCTATCAGCGACGACAACCACAGCATCTCCAGCGGAAGCAGCACAGCCTCCACCTCGCCGTTTGTGAGCGAGGAGGAGCTACTTGAGATCCAGCGCCAGAAGATGGCCATGCAGCGGGAAGCCATCAAGCACCTCCTCAACGAAAAGGAGCGCCGGCGCCAGGAGTACAAGCGCGCGAAGAAGGCCAACAGCAGCAGCTCGAAAAAGAGCAGCAGCAGTCGGAAGGCGAAGCAGGAACAGATGACTCCCATCACGGAGGTCGGTGAATGAGAGAGAAGGCGAGGATAATACTAACGACGATACGACAGCAATGACTTGTAAGTTGGCGCCTCACTGGTCGTGTATGCTCAGCCCACTAACACGTCTCGCCACAGATTACGACTGTTTTCACAAACAACATTGATACCCCGGGCATTACAGAACACGGCATTATACACCATTATACACAGCATTTTTACCATGATACCCCCCCCAAAACTATGATACCCTACCGAGTCATAAGACTCGAGGATGCAGCACCAGCGGCCTGCGCCCGGATGACATTTTTTACTACAACCTTTTTTAATTCGTGCGCAGCCGGTGGCTTTGACGCGGTGCTGCGACTTTAATGATGATACTCATGACGGAGTTGGTCTTAGTAAGCGGGGATGCAGCGACCATGGCTGCCTTGCGTATGCGACGTTGGTTGGCACACAGGACTCAGACTACTACCTATGAGTCACGATACCAACGCCGACAGCTGGATAGGGCAGTTGATGCCTAGCCTTGTTCGGACATATGCACTTACACACACACACACTTAGAGGCGAGTTGTCTCAGGGCTACTTGGCCCAAATTAATTCCGAATGCGACAACACGCACACAACGCACACAAATCCCTACACACATTCCACCTGCCCGGTACGGTGTGTTTCTTTTTTCTTCAATCTACTAGACCGGAAGCCCTAGTGCCTGTCCCGAAGCAGGGGTAGGAGAGGGGAAGCAGCCGCCGTGAATCGTCCAGTTGGGATGATTCCTGATGGGCGGTGAAGAGAGCCCTCTGCGCACGCTGCGATTGGGCAGGAGGGGGGAGGCCGACGATGTCGGAGAGCCGGCCGGACCACCGCCTTGGGCGTGGCGATAGCACGGTTGCCATTGGGCAGGAATGGGAGTTGGGGGAAGTGGTGGAATGGGGGGAGGGGGCCGCCGCCGCAGCTATGTCGAAAGAGGAGGAGTGGTAACACACCCGGCGTGAATGGCCTTATTGGCTATCTCGGGGTTCGGTGACATTGCCAGGAGTGTTGGCAACTCGGTGAAGAATGAGAGGGGAATTTCATTTGTTGGGTTGCGTGTTTCGATAGCAATGTCCAACACAGCAACGGGTAGCCAATACCCTATACCCAGGTGGAAGAAGCGTGCACACAAAGACGGATTAGTCGAAAATACCTAAAACATAATAAACTTAACCCATACCTACTCATTATTACTGCTACCTGCTCCATTCTCAACTGTGATGTTATCTAATCTATCTTGAAACCGGGCGTGTACAACATGATGCATGAACTACCGGCCTGGCGGAATTCGGTCATGATGAATCGCTATATGATTTCTATATGATCTGTTATATTACCACCACCCACCATCTACAGAGTACCTACATGCCCGACGGGATGCTATAGTGTGTGCGTCAACCGGCGGGCCCCCGCGCGCGCACTCGCGCACTCGGTGAAATTCGGATATAGCCTCAACGACTAGGTTAGTTCCGATGAAGTTTGCGTTTTTTGTCTCGGTTATTGTCATTGCCAGAACAGGCGGTCAAAAAGCCAGAAAGCAGCACCAGAAACCGGAGCGGGCGATCACCGCCAGTTTATTCTTCTTCCTTACACATTCATCCGTACGTATTCCGTACGATGTGTGCACGGTGAGGGGGGCAAAAAAAAAAGAGGAGTGTAGATGCGGTGAGTGTCCGACAGGGGTTTTTTTTCAAACCATTTCAATCTCGACGTTGTGCTCTCCGAGGTAAGGACGAACATCGAGGAGGGGGTGAATGAGGGGTGATAGCAGAAAAGAAAACCTTGCCCTATTCTAGTACGCATATCTCCCGCTGTCCCGTCGATCGCGGGGAATATGGTTTGTAAGTGGGGGTAGGTGAGTGAGTGAGTGTTAGATAGCAAATAGGTCATTTTCATGTCTTATGCTGGACGCATAACTACGTAGGTAATGGTTGATTTACAATATCTACTGACACAGTTGTGCGAAGTGGGCAGTTTTGGCGAGTGTGGGGGATATACTAGTCTACTTACATAGAAACTAGGTTGTAACATGCGTGTATCGGGCATTATCAATATCAATGTGATGGTTTGATATAAGCTGAATAGTATAGGCAGGCCAAGCTCGGCAACCCTGGAACTCGACTTAGGCATAAGTAGAGAGCTCGAAAGGATGGATGGATGGATGGATGCGGTTTGTTAGGTATTATGTATGGCGTTATCGCAAACTCCTCCCCTCCGTAACGTTCCCTTTGCCGGTACACTTTGTAGATCGCGGGATTTATAGCCGGCGAGGATGGTCTAGAGCGCCAGGTCTCGGACTCCCTAGCTGTCAAGCTTACAGTAGTCTAATCTAGGTGGCTCAAAGCTGTTTGTGGAGTTATTTAACGTTAGACTAGTCTGATTGACTAGATACTACACTACGAGGTTTGAGGGGGCAAGCCACCTCGTAGCTAGTCTACCGTCCGTCTAACAGCTATCGTTTTATTAATAACACCGACATTGCCTTGATTGGCTCTTGTTCACCGTCGAGCGCTCAGTTGACCTAAGTCTTAAGTACTAACATGCTGAATAGGAGACATTTGCCTACAGTACGGGGCCAATATTCCTCCTCCTCACCTCGTTGTGAGAAGCTAGTTGGTTCTTACTGCGTACGTACCTAAATTTGGAAGTGTTTGAGCTGCGAGCATTAGTACGCATAGCAAGGCCCGAATGGAAAAAACAGACTGTTGCCATGTTAGGGTCGGGGAAGATCGACGGTAGGGCTCTTCGAGGCCTTGCCATCAAGGAGGGGGGATGCACCCCACACTGCTGTGGCGGCGTGCTCATCACACGCTATAGCTCTGCTAGACCAGTGATTACGACAGTGAGGCGTTCCGATGCAACCAGTGGATTGCTTTGCCTGCTGTGTCGCTGTGCTTCGGATAGATTAATACATCGTATACCGGCGCCTGTCCAGTCGTGAGGACCAGAGCAGGTCGTCCCGTGCCGCTGCTGCGCGGAACTGGCTCTGGGAGATACGCACGCTAGATTGCTGGCCACGATATCCCGCCCGGGACCGAATTTGTCAACGGCAAGGGATAGAATCTCAGCTCCATTATCGGTCGCAGCCGACCGGTCAGGCTTACGAGTGATATCCGAAGATAAAGAACCGCACCGGTGAATAGATGTGAAGGGGAACATCCAAGTAGATAACGGGGAAAGGGATGAGGCCTTCGAGTTACTTATTTCGTTATGTAAGTCCAGTCTAGATATAGATAGTCTTATAGTCGATGGATGCACTATCCCCTTTTCCCTCCAGATAGTATGTATGTAATTTGCTCCATGCCTGCGGTCCGTAGCGACACGGGAGCCAGGGTTCCCTCCCCCGTGCCTCCCGCGTTACTTTAAGTAGGTTTGTTAGGTATATGCATGTTGGTATGTATGTAAGTAGGTGGCAGGCAGCACGAGAGAAGTACGGCGCGACATGACGCCAAGAATAACTAACGCTAATTGACTATTAGTATAAGGTGATGGATGTGGTGATGCACTACCCATCTACCTAGTCTAGATACATACAATCCAACCCATTGTGAATGCCAAATAAGCGCTTCTTTTGGCGGCCTGCCTATTGTCGCCGTAGTGCTGTGATTAGTAGCCTTGCAGGTCGTCGCATCTGGCCTGTCAGCCCAACGTAGCATTTATTCATTTTATTTTATCTCGTCTCATGCCGTTGGGCCGCATCTCGGGGTACCATCACAGCCCGGGTACTTTTGTGTCGTGGCCGATGTTGAACAGAACAGGAGGGTCAATGCACACACGAGGTAGAAGTGGTACCGACGGCGAGGTTGAGGGATACCACGATGGCATGACAAAGGGTGGGAAAGGATACCCTATACCAGACACCGACAATCGCATTTAACAATGTCAATCCATATTCTCGCTTTATACCCCCTGGATTGGATTCAGTTCTTTTGGGTATGACAAGCAGGGCCCCGTCATGCAAGGGCCGGTCCTGGTCATCTTGTTGGGATCGTCGGCAGTATACCTACTTGTACTTTAAAATCTACTACATACGTATGTATGGCGTTAGGATGGCTATAACTCGCATTGAATTGCAGAGAATAGCAATTTGGGGGTGGCTTGTTTCCCGGGAATACTGCAGAGGCCGAGCCGGCTGCGACCTTTGACCGGATATAGAGCGTGCAGCAAGTACATAGGTATGTAAGTGTAAGTGTACCAAATTCAAGCATGTAAGTTCACGTGTGTCTCAGAGGCTTCGACGTCACCGTGCAACCCATTAAACGATGAGTCAAAAGCGTGCAATGCGACCGCAGCGCAAGCGAATTGGCCGTGTAATCGTGCAATTGTAACTATTTGCTGAGCAGGGAGTCCAATTGGCATCAAATCGAGACGAGTGCACAGACTTCATGTGAGCAATGCTGCGCGACCCGCGATCCCTCTTTGTCTGTAGATCTGTACATACAAACTCGTGGAAGCGCTTCGCCTCAGGGGTCTGTCTGGTTTTTTCTCAATGCGCGCATCTATCCAAACACGGATTCCAGCATCAATTCCAGGGGTTCCATAGGCTACCCGGTAATCGTCAGCGGGTCCCAGCCAGCGATAGGTTATGTACGTATAGAGCAATCATCTGGGTAGGTAGAGCAATCATTCATGCGCGATAATCTAGTAATCATCCAAGCTGCCGGCCGCCTCGACCTGCCCCCGGATACTGCTTTGTTCATGATACTGCCTGGTTTTTTTGTTGTACCATACCAAGTGCGGGACCATTCGTATTAAAAGTTAAGTAAGTAGGCAAGCGGTCAAGTAGGTAGCAGTAAGGTTTTGCGGTGTCTCGCGCAGCATCGAGCACGGACATGGCGCGGCCGTAGGAGGTTGGTAGCTACTCTCTATCTACCTACTTCGTGACGTGGGAACCACCCCCATGTGGTAGTTGCAGGAACTGTTGAGCATGCCAGCAGCCGTCCGCGGACCGCGAAGGCTAGGATCCAGGGTCCGTGAGGTTTAATTCTAGCGCACAGCTGTCGTGTCGGTTGTCCACGTCGTCGAAGGATCGGTCAGTCAGATACGACAGCGACAGCAACACCGACGACAGCAAGACAGTAAGTACATACGCATACAGTCAGTCGGTCGGTAGGTAGCAACGAGGAAGACAAGGAAGACGAGGTGGGGTAAGAATGCACGATATGCTGCTACCCCAGCCCCAGACAGACCCAGATATAATAGGGAATTGTGGACGGAATTAGAGCTGCTGGAGCTGGAAAGTGGAGTTCGAGTTGCAATCATACTATCGAGACCCTGCCATGGAGAAGCCGGATCGGGCTATACTGGAAGGTAGCTATACTGTAGCATGGTATGATGCCTACATAGACGAGAGAAAACCGTGGAACTTTTCTGCAGAGCAAAAGCAGAGGCAGAGGCAGAGAGGCCAGAAGCAGTATCTGTCTAATGCAGCTACGCATACATTCATCACCATGCCATATACCTTACATATATCACGGTGATCTAGATAGGTAGATATATAATGTAGATAAGGTATGTAGTAGATATAACAGAAATAGAATCCCTAGTGTAAGCTCTGTGTATGTAAGTAAGACTGTAAGTAAAAAGGTACGATATATTCCTACATACATAGGGACGGTAGGTAGCATGTTACAGTACAGTGTTGTATGTCTATGTATTCCTCTTCATACCTACTTACAATATGTACTCATACAGCGTTAGTAACTACATATGTAGTTGTATTGGAAGTACCTAGGCTCAGTTGGATATGGTATGGTATGATGTGGTGTACATCCATACGTACCGACTTATACGTGGGAACTAAACAGGACCCCTGCATCTGGGCTGGCCAACGAGGGCCTCAATCACCTCTTTTGCCGCCGAGCCGACTGCCAGGGCCAACTTTGTACGCCAATGAGACGCGCTGCCTGGCTAGATCCCTGATACCCCTGCGATCCATTAGCCAATCTCTGTTCTCAACTGCCTTTGCGCCACCTTTGGCGCTACCCAAGTGACTGGAGCAACGACGTCCGTTGGCACATCCTTCGTTGACTCGTCCATGCTAACACGTCCTCGGTCCAACCAGCTTCCGCCGTCAGCATGGTCGTCGAAGGGAACAATGGGGACTGCGAGATGAGAGCGCGATAGACCTATTGTATCGCCCTATTGCTGTGCTCGCCTCGCTTCGAGGGGCTACCATGTGCTGCTCTCTTGGTCTCCTTGCAGCAGCAGCAGCAGTAGCAGCAGTGAAAAAGGCACGTCGAGCGAGGAGCGGTTAATACAATCAATCAGCATCTCCAACGCCGAGCGAGGAGGTTGGTATTAGTCGTCAAAACCCGCCCCGGGTACAACTCGTGCGGCATATTAGTCGATCTTCTACTGTGTGTACGTCTGGGGGCAGACGTCTACTTACACACTTACTTAGAGACACAGACACTTTGACACCTTGACCGATAGATGTATGTAAGTAGAGACAAATAAGTAGGTATGTACGTAGCCTGTTCCTATTTTGAACCCACGCAGCAATTGCACCGCCATTTTGCCTGTCAAGTGACGGGCTGAAGTACGTAGAAGCAAGCACCGGCTCAGACAGGAATCAGAGGTTCCAGCTAATTATATCAAATATCGGCATCCGTCGCAGGCTCCCCTGGTCTCGAGCTACTGCAAAACCCAGCCAGTAGTCACTCTCAGCAGGCCCTTCGACGAACCTCCCTGTGCTACCCTGGACCACTCCCATGGTTCTGACCAGACCCATGTGCGGTGAGGCCCTTGGCTTAGCCGGTCCGTACCCGCTCTAGATAGAACATGCCCGCTCACTCCTTGCACGTATTATACTACCTATGCGCCTCGAGCCATTGACAGCTCAGAACCTCCTCTTCTTTAGGCGCTGGCCTTTTTAGTAGCGATAGACGATTCTTGTTATTTGCTCCCTCACACCCCCCGACGCTTCGTCGATGCCTATTTCCATTTCTTCTTTTGCCCTTTTGGATCTGTGATTGCTCCCGTCGTGCATACACCCGCCTCAACTCTCACGAGATCTGATGCGAGCGAGCATCAAGTGCCAACGCCACAATTGCAAGCTACCTAATACAGACGGTGTTACACCGCGCTCAACATACAACGTTCTCACGAGGTCTAGACATCTCCCGTATACGAACGACTGTATACTTTGCTCTGCGTCACTGCCCTTCACCCCTTCTCATCATCGCGATTGGGTCAGAATACAGGAAAAAAAAATTACAGGAGGCTCGGCGCTGCTCTTGTGCTGTGTACCAAGACTTGTCTGCGCGCGTCCCCGTGCAACTCGACGCATTTCTTTCCGACGAAATCTATCCTGTCACTACTGGCGTACGGAACCCCTACAAAGAACTTAGCCGGCAACCAGCAGGCGACATAGCCCGTAATATGTACGAGCCCAAAAGCAATACGCGCACTTGTTAGGATATTAGGAGGTTTTGCTTGAGGACATCGCTCGAGTTTCGAGGTGAGTGTTGCAGCTTTACTCTCCAGACGAGACAGATCGTGGACAGCCAGTCACATAGGTACAAGGCGAAATTATGTGCTTGGCTCTCTGCTACTGTGTTGCGGTTACTTACACATTACTAGACTAGATCATCGCGATGTCGTCCTCGGGCTACCCGCCGAGCTCTCATCACCACAATGCCTCCATAAGCTCAGCAGGTCGGTCGTCGAGGAAGGGAAAAGTAGTTGCGGAGCCGAGAGAGTTCGCCTCGCCCACCATGCCCGTACGATATTTTGAACCAACGGCGGCAACAGAAAAGTTGTTGCTATATGGGCGTACGTGTGGAATTCGACCTATGGAAGCGATACTACGGCAGCTAACAGGTTTATAGAGGGCAATTCAGTGGTGGTCGCACATCATGATTCGTTAACGATAGAGAGGCGTTTCTCTCAACACTCGGCTGAAGTACAATTACTCGCAGTCGACACACAAAGCGCAACCATGGGCAATGGGAGATTTGTCGTGAGTTACGACGTGGACATGACTGCGATTGTATGGGACTTGATGACAGGCGAAGAAGTTGCCCGGTTCGCATCGTATGAAAACCTCACCTGCGCTGCGTGGATGCGTAATGGAAACGTCGCATTCGGTACGCCACCTCCTGATCAACCTTTCCAGTCTACGCCTTATTTACTAACTTCAACATTAGGCAACGTACAAGGAAACGTTATTCTCTTCGAACCTATGACTTCGGAGCACTTGTCTGCGCGAACCATCGACCAGATTCCCATAACTGCATTAGCTCCCGCCGCTGACTGCAGAACTTTTGCCATTGGGTAATTCGTGATCCTCTAAACCTGGGACCCCCCTTCGCTAACTTCTTCCAGGTATCAGAATGGCTCTCTGATCATTGCCACACTTCAGCCCAGATTCACAATATTACACAGCCTAAGCACCTCAAGGGCCCCCTCTCCCATAGTTAATCTAGCTTGGCATGCATCGTCTTCCCGTCAAAAGTCGGACATGTTGGCTGTGCAGACCGATGACGGAGACTTGAGGGTCTGGAGTGTGGCAAAATCGTTCAATAGCAACGACCCTGCCAAGGTGGTGCGCATCCTAAAGCGGAACGACAACTTTCAGAATGGACCCAACTGGATGGGTTGGTCAAAGAACGGCCGCATTATCCAGTTTTCTGACAAGTAAGTCATACATGCATTACATACATACGTGCAGATCGGCTACGCGCGCGCTTGCAACAATTAGGACTAACACGGTCTGTCATAGCGAGACCCTCTCATGGGATGTACGAACCAAGCATGTCACCTGGGACAGTATACCGACGCTAGAGCACGTTCGCGGCCTCGCCGTGTACGGGCCTGGTGCGATCCTCTTCACCCTAGGGGCTAATAACACGGTGCAGCAGTTCGACCTAAACACTCCGGCAATGATGATCACCAATGTTCAACATCCTGCTAACCATTTGCCACCGTCCCCACCGGTGTCCATCGAGGAGCAACCGGAACAGGGCGTCGTTATTATTGGCACCGAGTCCGACTCGTCCATCCCAATAAATGCCGATATTTCAGAAAGTGACGATGATCACATGTCACCCCTAGCCAGGATGGTTCGTGGAACCGACTCTGTTAGTGACTCAGTTGAGCATGACAGGTATATGTCGGCGAGCCCTGTTTCAACTAAGAGTTCTACCATCTCGAAAACCTCCGCGACCTCCGGCACACAGGGACGGTACCAGCCGTCGGTGCAGTCACGTGGATTGACCGAGAATACTTACATCTCTGCTGGCTCATCGTCTCTGCGATCATCAGCCCGGCCCCCTTTCGGTGACAAGGATGCATACTCGATTAGTAGTGTTAGTTCGACGTCTGTTACATCCTCTTCTAGATCCCGAAACCGGCCATCAAGATTACGGAACGAAGTTTTACCTAGTCCCGACGAGTCTAGGGTTCATGATCTCTTCAAGTTCACTAGAAGCCGTCTCCATGATGTCCCTTATAAACGCACACCTCTAGTGGACCAGTCACGCCTAACGAATGATGACCTTCGTCGACAAATGTTGAGCATCATTTTCGGATGGAACCGAGAGATTGAGGATCTCATTCGTGATGAGATACTACGGCATCCCGCCAGATCGGCGAGCCGCATCCTACTCGCCAAATGGCTAGGGGATATCAACGCCGATGTGATGACAGCAACTTCGGAAAACATGACATCTTCAGATTGGATGCTGCTCGCGTTAAGCGGCATCGGAGGCCAAGCCTCACAACACAGCCTCGGCCGTGCTTACGTTCAAAGACTTCTCGAAAACGGCGATGTGCATGCTGCGGCTACTATTATGGTAGGAATGGGTGACTACAACGATGCGATCGAGATATACGTTTCACATAAGAAATTTTTAGAGGCCTTAGTCCTGCTCTGCCTATTCTTCCCTAGCGTGTGGGAACGCCAGGCCGCAGTGATCAAGAAATGGGGAGAATTTGCTGTTCAGCACGGACAGCAGGGTTTGGCAATTCGATGGTATGTGTAATGAGCCATGTCCCTTAACTTCGGATATCTAATTAACCACTCCGATCTAGTTTTGCTTGCACCGGTATCGAGTCTTCGGAGCCGTGGGCTTCGCCATCCGCCGTTCAGGTAACATTTCAACTCACCAACCACAGCATCCCTGAGATCTTAAGTCCTCCCCTTTCTCCTCCGGGAATAAATCGTGGGCCTCAACGCAGCATTGCTAAGTCGTCAGCCCTAAAACTCATAACTTCGTTCGACGACAAGAAACAGAAGTCGAAGTTCTTTGCAGCCGGCGACGACGGGAGAACACCTATTGCCGCAGGCGTAACGCCCATTGCGGAATCAGCTATTTCCCCTGGTGGTCGTGATCCCAGTACAGCCTTCCTTCGTCCATCCCAGCGAAGTGCCTTTAACACCCCATCTTCCGCGAACCCCACTACACCGGGCGGCTTTGGCCGACAAGTACTACCCTCCATTGGCGAAATAGCTTCTAATAGTCTTCGACTCAACGCGGCCGAGAATGCCTCGGTGGACACTGTTCCTGAAATGGTGCTACCTCACCCTCAGGGACACTCTCGACGGGTTTCAAATGAACAGTACAACACTGGAATGTCTCTCCCACGAGCCTCTACTGCAAGCCCCATGATGATGAGGGACAGCCATAACCGCAAAGAGGCCCCCCCACCATCCCCATCACCTGAATCGCTCCAAGCCTTGATGCAACAGGGCCGTTCAAGTCGAAACGGTGCCCGGGATCGAAGACCGGAGGGAATGGAGCTTAGACTGAACTCCCTTGACGCTGCTATGGCCAGTGATGTGACTTCTCCAGAGCAGTCTGTCACGTCCTCGACACGCTTCCACTGGCCCTCGCGCCGCCGTGGGCCTGGCTCAGTGGCTGGCTCTATTACGTCTAATTCCAGTGCAGGCCGAAGCTACCGACTTAACTATACTGGTGTAGGAAATAGAAGTCTTACAGACTATATTCATAGTCTGGAGACTGCTCAACACTACTCTAGAAAACAGCGCAGCCGCGAGAGTAGCCGACATCGTCAAGATGATCGTTCTGGGCGGAGCCGTGAGAACAGCCGCGGCCGCAGGGGAGCCGGTCGAGAAGATTCCGAAGACAGAGGGCGAGGCTCAGGAAGAAATTGGACACCCAAACCCGCCAAGCGCTCCCCTACCTCCCCAGTTCCCATGTCCCCCGAGGAGCTCAACAACCTCAGTAGCACGAAACAGGGTGAATCATTGAGCGACGAGAGTATTGTTCCCCTTAATCTCGATTCTACTGAACCTTCCACAGTTCGCAAGTCAAGTCAGATTCGAAGGCTGTCGCCTCGAAGCAGTCACATGGCGAGCCGCACGTCGAGCCGTGCCAGTCGGGACCGTCGTCCACCAGCGCTTGACCTCCGGGGCCGTAGTAAGGGCCGGGGCGATGGCTCTGTGGTGCGGTCACCCTCCTCCCCACTGCCCATGTCCAACCAGGCGCAAATGTATGTGTCGTCAGACGACGAGGCCGACTACCGGGCGGCACTCGAGGCCCAAGAGCAATTCAGGAACCGGCACAACAGGAGCGGCAGCGCGAAAGACCCCTCATCGCCTGCTGTTTCGAGAGCACGAGATCGATCTGAGAGTCGTAAAAGGAGGAACAAGACTCCCGCTGACCAAGAACCTCCAATGCCAGCCCAACCAGCCCAGCCTGTTCAACCTGTTCAGCCTGTTCAGCCACCTCACTCTGCCCGCGAGCCACAGGTCGCCCAGACGAATGCCGGGGATCTGAAGCAGATCTCACTCGAAAGACAGCTCAAGAAAGAAGCGGCGGCCCGTGAACTAGAAGAACGCCGCAAGTCTCTTGCCCGGCGTCCTTCCGTACCGCCAATCCTACATCCTGATCAGCTATCCCCCATCGTCGCCCGATCACCCAGCGTTTTCGAGCTCCCTCAGACGACTTTCAGTCCTCCAAGAGATCTGCCTCCCAGAAGCCAGACTGCGGATTACGCCACCCGAAGGGGCTCCAACATGCGCAGCCCCAACGGCCCCGTCATCGGTCTTCCTGCGACTCCCAAGGCCATGAGACTGCAATTTCAGAACGACATGAAGAACAAGCCCGCCATCCCCCCTATCCCCACGACCTACAAGACCTCCCCATCCTCGTCTGGACAGCCCTCCCCTGATAAGCCGAGCAACAACTCGCCCACCAGGATCCCCGAGGACGGGCTGTTGACCCTGCTCCCTTCCACCGTCTACTCACCGCCGGTCAGACCTAACATCCCGCGGTGCATGTCCGCCCCCATCCCCGAGGAGCCAGCAGGTCCCCCCACGGGCAGCTTCCCCGGCTACCCGGCCTTTCAGCACGGCTCGGGCCAGCCACCTCGCAGGGGCTCCGCGAGCACGCGCAAGATGAGCGTCGACGCGACCTCCGGCATGCGCGGCATCGACGAGATCATCGGCGGCGGCCGCCACTCGCGGAAGTCGTCCCGCGACGACATCCCGCCTCCGCCTCCACCTCCTCCCATTCTAAAGGAGCTCCAGCACCTCGCGATGCCGCCTCCTCCCCCTCCCGCACCGGTGCCCGGCCTACGGCCCACCGTGTACGGCAGCCCGCCTGGCACTGGCTCCATCGAGATCGTCATGGACGAAGATGAACAACCACAACAGCAGCAGGTGCAGGCAGCGGCAGCGATACCGGCCGCGGCCCCCATGCACGAGTCCACGGTGCCCATCATCGCGGCGCCGGCGCCACCGTCGTCGCGCAACGGACACCACCGCGGCAGAAGTGCCAATGACAACAGCATCGCGGGACGCCTCAGCCGCGCGACAGGGCGCATGCGCTCTGCGAGCCGAGGGCGGAGCAGCTCGATACTGGACGGCAGGACGAAGTCGCCAGACCAGACCTCGCCGTACGAGAGCGTGCCGCCTCCCCCGCCACCCCCGGCTCCGGTTGGATATAACAGCCCGCCGCTCCCGCCATTGGCAGGACAGGCGGTACAGGCACAGGCGGCGCTGCAGGCTTCGGTCGAGCGCCATCCCCGTGAGGTGCGCATGGCGTATCAGCAGCAGCAGGAGGTCGGGAGCGGACTGCACCGGAGCGAGATGATCTAGACAGACGGACAGAATGTCTTGCCTCGTTCTATTATTTGATTCTTTTATCGCGCGTTGAACTAGGGCTTTGCGACTTTTTGAGTTTTTTTTTTCTCGGGGGAATAGCCCGTATATACGACGTGTGTGTGTGTGTGTTACTGCATGGCGCCGGCGTTGAGAGCTTGTTTTGCTTTCCCATTTGTTGCGCGTCTGGCTTCTTCTTCATCGATACCTATCTACCTCTTGATACCACTTCCGATTTTTTTATTCTCCCTCCGTTCGCCGTGTGCGAATTGGCGATGCATTCTTCACTCTACTCCGGCAATATGCATGGTGGCAGAAGCAGATTACTATCTATTACCTATGACATACCTCGATTCCGACAGCGCAATTTAGTCAGACCGACCATTGCGAAAGAGCAACAGCAAAACCCTCCCCACCTAGAACCAACATGTCCGTATCCATTATCAGGCATCGTTGACCAGATTTCTACCTAGCGGACTTGTTTCGAGATACCGATGATTTTTCTTATGACCAGCTTTTTTTTTTCCCATTTCTTTCTCTTTGTTTTTTTTAAGTCTTCGACAACTCATGATTCACGACTACGGCCGAACGGAAAGAAGGAATACACGGAAGCGATATACCAATTTCGGAAACCAACCAATAAAAAAAATCCCAACACCAGGGCAAGGGAAGAGAAAGAAAGACAGACAGACAGCGAAATCTGGAAATCGGGAACAGCGAAATGCCACGCGGCAGAATGATGTGTGTGTGTTGTACAGAGCGTCACGTTTCTCTTTTGTTACGAGGGGGGGCGGATACACAAACAAATTATTATGGTTGAAAGGGAAGGGAGAGAGAAAATTCCCCTTCTTTTTCTCGTTTGCTTTTGATTTTTTCTTATTATTTTCTCGCGAAGAATAGTGCTGCCTCACGGCATCCCTGTCGACTCTTATCGTTTCGGTTTATCCTACTGTCCGTTTTACACATCGGTATTTCTAGGGGAAGAGGGAAGATGGCATCGTTTTATTGTCATCGTCATCTTTTATAAATTGCATGCTGGTTATAAGTCTGTGCTCGTGTTGTCGGTAGTTTAGGTAGCTGTTAGTTGGATCAATCTGCTTCTAATGCATGTTTACGCAATCACTCTCGTCTTCTTATTTGAATGTGATACCTGAAATGGTATATGACTCTAAGTGTGACTGCGAATGTATATCTCTATACACTAGCTGGGCAGACTTAGTCTGTATAGTTGCTCAATTTGTTAATTGAATTGATGCTTGAAGGCTGGCTAAGTGTTGTTGGCATTGCTAGAGGAGGGTTATAGACATAGAACTCCCCAGTGCTCTCGCTGTGGAGGGTAGAAGGGGTTCGAATCCAGATGTGGCTAGCAAATTTGTATTTTATAGGCAGCGTTCTAAAATAAAATACAGGCCGAAAACGACGGAGTTATGGATAGAGATAAAAATAAATATAGAAGAGAAGAAAAGGGAATTAATTGATGCTGTGTGTGATATAATGAATAGATGGAGATAGTATCTATTTTGAAGAAGAATTTAAAAAAAAAAAAAAAGAATGGTGTTGACAATCTCCATCTCAGACCAGCACCCCATGTCCCCAAGCTAAACGTGTTCCAGCACACCATGCGACGGGGGAGATACTCTGCAGCGTGAAGCCTCCCTGAAGCATCCTCTCCATTTCCTAAGGCCGCCTAATCAACACTGGTTACCCAAGTGGATAGGCGACCACCGCGGCATTTGCGCTGGGCGCAGCCCGGGGGTTCTTATGGTCATGGGTGTGACGGTCTGAGAATTGCAAGCGCCTTCAACCGAATTGACCATTACAGTCGAAGAAACGCGCCTGTATTTGGCTTTATTAAGGGTATGGCGGGTAAAGTCCGGAACAAGAGGGAAGGGCCCGATTTGATTGGTTGATGAGGTATGGGGCCTTTCGTCACAGCACTCGATGTACCTATGTACCTCCCTACTCTCTTCTATTGAACCTTCGCTTCGTGAGTGTGCAGCGGCAGTTTTCGAGATATCTTGTTAGTTCAAGTCCACCTCAAGATGGATTTTCTATAACCTCCACACTCCTTCAGGACCAATTGGTTACTCCAGCAAAGTCGCACACACTCTCTTAACCAACCAACCAAGCAACCACCGACTGCTAAGCAAGCATTGACTGCTTGATGCCTCGAGGGCAATCCCACCAACCATCCCACTTCAGCATCTAAACCGAATACCTCCGACTTCCCTCTCGAGCCATACTCCAACGATGTTAACAACCGCCCCATACCTGCGCATCAGGCGCCCCTCGCCCACAGCCGCCGAATTCACCGTCTCGACCCTGCCCCCCTCTCCCCCGCCCTACGCCTAACCCTCTACGCCATCTACCTGCTCCAAGGCCTCCTCAGCCTGACAATCCTGCTGGTGCTGTACGTCGCCTGGGCCGGGAGTCCCTACGCCTCCTCTCCCCCCTCCTCTCCAATATCAGGAGCCCAGCCGTCCTCCCACCTCGAGCAAGCCCTCCACGCCCTCCTAGCCTCAGGCCCAGGGATAAAGATCGTAGCACTAGCGCAGGGCACGTCCCCCCGCATCCTAGTCCCCGCCTGCGGCGCGGCGCTATGGGCTCTCACGCGCCGCCTGCACGCCGAGGAGTCACTCCTCGTGCTGCGCGGGCTCGGCATCCAGACGCGCTCGAGCCGCGGCAGCATCCTGCCCTCGGCGGCCTCCACCACGCGCTTCATCCCCACGGCCAAGATCCGCGACGTGCTGATCAACGAGGCCTTCCTCGGCTTCGAGGTCCGGCACTATCTGGTGGTGGTCGTGGATGGCGAGCCGGATGTCGTGGTCGTGTTCCCGAAGCTGTTGCCGCGCAGGCGCGTTGTTGAGAAGGTGTGGAGGGGCGTGAGGGAGTGTCTTTATCTTAGGACGGCGGGGGATGGGGTTGCGAATGGGGGTGGGGGGTTGGGTGGTGGGAGTTAGGAGGGTGGATTGTGGGCGTTTGGAATATCTGGATGGGAGATATTAGATGGCTTTTTATTATGGCATGGCACGGCGTTTGGAGATAGGTTGCTGGTATTTATTTATTTGGTCTTCGAGCCGGAGCTGATGATACCCCTTTGACTTCTTGGCATAGCTAGTCTATCGCAATACCAATATACAGCTTTGCTTATATCTTGATATCTTACTAGAACAGTTGTCTCTAATGCTCCCAGTGATATGTTCTACTGCTTCAAGGCGCGGCCTCACCACCTCCACTACCCACAGTACGATCAATATCCATAGCAGCGGCCGCCTGAGCCTCGGCCTCGGCCTCAGCCCTCCGCTGCGCAATGACCTCCTGCATATGCGCCGAATTCTCAAACCCCTTCCGCCTCGCCTCCTTATCATACGCCTCCTGCGGCGTCGCAAGCCTCTCCTTCTTCAGCATGGGCACATACGCACCTACACTGCGCGCCTTATTCGCACCCTCGAACACCCTCTGCGCCCGCTGCGCGTACCGCGGGGCGCCGGCGTCCAGCCGCAGCGACAGGTCCGCCTGGGAGGCCACGACGGCGAGGAGCTGGCCGGCGAGCAGCTCGTCCATCCGGCGCTCGCGCCAGTGCTCCCAGAGGTGGCCCACGAGCCCGTTGGCGCCGTGCGCGTTGAGCGCGGCGTCCTCGCCGACGCGCACCCACGCCATAGCGTCCCGCCGCGCCGGGTCGTCGAGGTCGGCCGGGAAGAGGCAGTCCCAGAGCACGAGCGGCACGTCGCTCGCGATGGTGTACGTGGGGCGCCGCGGCTCGGCGGCCACGTCGAGCAGGCGGTCGATGATGGAGGGGGCTTCGAGGCCTTGTCCCACGGCGAAGAGCACGGCGGCCATGCACCGGATCTGGTGCCATAGGAACGCGGACCCGCGCACGTGGATGTAGTACACCTTGGGGAAGGTCTCTGGGGGCGGCGGTGGCGAGGCCGTGGTGCTAGGCTCTGTGGGGGAAGAGGGGGAGGAGGCGGGCTGGAACTCGTCGAGCTGCAGGTAGGGCAGCGCGGTGCTGGCGTCGGGCACCTCGACGATGGAGCTCTCGAAGATGCGCCGCTGGAAGGACTGCTGCGTCTTGCTGGGGTCGATCTTGCAGAAGTTGCGGAAGTCGTGCAGGCCCTCGAATTTCTTGGCTGCAGCCCGCATCGCGTCGATGTCGAGCCAGCCGTCTTTGACCTTCTTGCCGCCCTGGGTCTTGGGGTCCTCGAGGCAGGAGGGGAGGGGCGAGTAGGCGGGTTGCGTAAAGAAATACCGGTACTGCCGCTCCCGGCAGTGGTGTCTTGCGGAGAAGTCGGCGGGCGTCGTGGGACACCAGGCTAGGATCCGAATGTCTGGGGGCAGAAGCCGGTTCAGGAGTCGCGCATAGGGCAGCTCATCTACCAGATCGTCGAATTCGCGCTCCGGGACCTTTTCTGTGTTTACCGCTCCGGATGTATCCGCTTTACCGGCATCCTGAGCCGTGGTTTCTGTAGCACCCTCCTCGCTCGTTGCCTTTGGCTTCTCCTCCGGGCTCTTTGGTAGGGGCCTGTTGCTCCTCACTCTGATACCGATGACCTGTCCGAAGGCACTCACGCCACGGTCTGTGCGGCCGCACTTCGAGTACTCCATCGCATCCCAGTTCACCTCGTGCGGGTTCTTGGGGAAGATCAGGCAGCCCTTGACCATGGCTTTCCAGAGCTCCTCCTCGATAGTCGGGATGCTAGAGCTGGACTGAAACTCGAAGCCGCCATAGTTCTTGCCCAGGTATGCGAGCTTCAGCGCGATGAGCCTCGTCGAGTACTTTGACGGGTCGATCTTACGCTCTTCTTTTCTCTTCTTCCTTTGCGGTCCCGGTTCTCCTTTTTCTGTGGAAGAGTCTACTACCGGTTTCGTTGTTGTTTCTGTAGATGTGACCACTGAGCTGCCCGGTTGGTTTTTTGCTTGGATCTCATATTCCAGACGTTGAATGCGCTTGATGAGAGCATCCTTAGTCCATCGGCCGTAGGCAGCGGCACTCTCAGCCATTTTGGGCTGTTTTGCGGTGTTCACTTGTGTGATGGGAGTAGTGGAGAAGCGGCATTGGCTTGCCTGTCTCGCAGCAGCAGCAGCAGCAGCAGCAAAGGCTAGTTGGTGCAATCTATCGGGGCGCCAGCTACGACATGTGCCTCTGTTGAAAGACCACATGCACTCTTTCTATATAACCATTTATTCAACCTGTGAATGCAAAAACTACGGTGGTTATGGCCTGTCCTGTCTTGTTCCAAAGGTTAATTAATTTTGGTACTCACGATGATGTGAAAAAAGACTGAAGCATCTACAGGGTACTTGTAAATGAATACCTAAGGTACATGTACTTATTGTCTCCATGTGAAAAGTCTTATCGATAACCACAGCAGCGTCAGATCTTAGTTGAACTTTGGGCTGAAGTCTTATACCATCTGTTTGGTCTATCTACCTACTTTTTCACTTAAAAGTATCTATGTTGTTTCAACAATTTTGGAATTTGAAAGGGTTACATGCTATGCGTTGATTCAATGGAACAACATACAGTCAAAGTTCTGTTGCTCGGCGATGAGAATGTGGGAAAGACAGCGTTTCTATCGTGCGTTAATAGTCACACCATAGCTGGAGAAGAGTGATCACGATTAACAGATTGGATAGCCGAATAAGTGGGGGTGGAAATGCTCTTGACGGAAATGTCCCAATTACATTGTTACAAGACATAAATCAGCCATTTATCTTTGAGCTCCGCAACAGGAGGCGGGCATATCGTCTTGAATTCTATGATACCGCCTGCCCCGAGGACTGGCGGCTGCTGGAGCCAGACCTGATTCTCATATGCTATGACATCAGTCAGCGACTGAGTTTAATCAATATGCAACGAGTTGTCAGTATTCAACATGTCCATATCCTCCCTTCCACCCCTAGCTCTAATCCTCTACATAACCTCAGTGGATCAAAGAGGTCCATGGTTCCTTTCATACAAGCGATGGCATTCCTATCGTGGTGGTCGGCCTGAAGAGGGATTTGAGGTCCGAGACGGACCCGAATGGCACCATCTATCCCCAGGAAGGGTACAAGGTGTCGCAAGAGATGAGGGCGGATAAGTATGTCGAATGTTCGGCCGTAACAGGCGAGCTACTCAAGTTGGCGTTTGAGGAGATCTGTAATACAGCGGCAAAGACTAAGACCGAAGCCGGTGGGCAGAGCGAAGGGGGTTGCACCTTGATGTAAATACTAATCGCTGTCGCTGATGA